>CM051460.1:171860630-173110630 GCA_028095005.1 Rhynchospora pubera
TTCAGTAGGTATGATTTCAGTCTCATATTTGATGTCTTACAAATGTATACAATTTTTTGTTGAACTAATTAACCGCTACAATAAAGTAACAACAATTAATTATTAAATAATTATTACTATTTTATAACTGAAAAAAGTGCAATTCTACTTTTTGATACAATAGCAATTTAGCACTGTCGGGATCCTATCTATAACTAGCGTCTGACAATTGTTTTCGAAATAACAATTCGGATCCTATATATGCATATATGTCAAACGGCGGTGGTTGCAGCACAATTGAAGGAAAGCATTAGCCAATAGCCATTATGAAATAGTAAGGTATATTTTATGCATGATTATTGCTATTAATTTTTTTGGAGGGAGCTAGGGGAGGGGAATTGTATATGTGGCATTTTTATGTGAATTTGACGGTTCTGACTTGAGAGAGTTCCAAAATTGATTACTCCGTTGACTCATGATGCTGTCAGTCCATTTAATTACCAGTATCAAACTTTGCTAGCAATTCACATTCTGTACCAGGGGTTGAATATCGTCGACTAACTCATCAATTTAAGTGGGGCAGCATGTCCATTGAGTCGATTGGCGATTGCCTACGGCAGTACGGCCTTAATAAAAAAAATAAATAAATCAGTGTATATATAGATTATATATATAACGCACTTACAGTTGACTGGTCCAAATTAAACAATTAAATTTTCCAAAGTGCTCCCCCTGATCAATTCACACCGGCCCTATCTATCTGGGACCGAAATTGCATGATTAGCACCCGCAATCCACACCGGCCCTATCTAGTGAACTATAAATGTGCCGCATATTACATGTGTCAACTCCCAAGTACATACGTTCCTAATTTTTAGACGTTTGTGTCGCATTGCGTTAGAAAATTTGATTTATGGACACGGCATTTCTTAATTAAAACACAGTACGTTTTGAATATGTTTTGTAATTACACGTTTTGCTAGGATGAAAAGTATAAAATTCCCGAAACAAAATGTAGAAAAACAAAAGTTATATTATATTATATATGTTATAAAGCAGGAAAATATGTTTTGTAATTTTTATTATAATTAACATATATAGGGAAAAAAATTTGGGGGCCTTTTCTTAACAAAAAGATAGTTTATCTTAATTTTGTGTTTTTGTGCTATATATGTTTGGAGCTTGACCATAGCATATAATGCTTTGCTAAAAGTCACACGATTTGAGAGCACAACACATCTAAAGACGCGAAGTATAAACATGTCAACTCACCCCAGCACTTGCACACAGTCGTGTTGTGTTTGAGTGTGTCTAGATACGTGCGTACGCGTTGTAATGTGTTCCACGTGTCGGCTTCAAAAATAATACTCTAATTCTACCCAAGATCAACTAAAATTTGCTAATTGCTACCCATCTCCTAAAAATATATATTTCTTACTTACTCAATAAATATTTGAATTTATATATATATTTTTTTATTTCACTTTGATATCAGGGTGCGTTTGGATAGGTGTGGAAAGAAGGAAAAAAAGGAAGAAGTGAGAAGAAGTATTGGGAAGTGTGTAATTTTGTGAAGAATTTGGATTGTTTATAATTTTTTTTCTTCTTCTTCCTTCTTCTTTTTCTTCTTCTTTCTTCCAACGATCCAAACGCACCCTTAGATATTTAAATTTTTTTTTAACATCAACATTCACTCAATTTAAACATGTTTATACCTGATCTCTTAAAAAACATTATTATATATCTGCTATATATGTTCCCGCCGTTACCTCGGATCCACTTTATCATTATTATCCTAAAACATAATGGTTTAGCCTAGTGACGTCGACACTTGTCAGTATTTTTATTTGCAAGCAGTGGCCATGGGACGCATCCACATGTTGACATATATATATGTATACCTGTCAAACGTCTCAAAATACTACGTTACCATCCATACCGTTTGCCGTTTCGTTAATAAAACGGTTTCAAAATTTATTCCGTTAACCCGTTTCGTTTACGAAATGGCACATAATTCTGTTCCGTTATTCGTTCCACTTAAGAAATTACACATGAAACGGTTTGAAATGAGACGAAACGGTTCGAAACGTCACTATTCTCGTTCCGTTTGCCATTTTGTTTATTGAGACGAAATAAAATTGGTGCCGTTATTCGTTCTGTTTCGTATAAACGAAACGGAATTACGTGTATTTTTATGCCGTTGACAGGCCTAAAGCCTAATATATGCAGTAGTTTGATAAAAGAAAGTTGTGAAAACTGAAAACTTAATACAGCTCTTGAGAAATCTAGGGGGTGGTATTCTACTAAACGTGCTACCTTGGTTTGACCTCACGCTAATGCAGCAAACAAGATCTAATTTTCACTTTCTCGCGGGGATTCCGTGTCAGTCTTATTTTACTCTCAATTATTCACTATAAAATATTGCCGAAGAATGGTAATCTTGACTACGCGAGTACGCGACATCTGTATCACTCGTGCATTTTTTATAAGGATGCCCTCGGAATATCAGAGTTTTCACGGGACCCCCTTTCCATAAAGAATTGTGCGTGATTAATCACAATCAAGCTAATTGGTCAAAAAGTGAATATAATATACTTGTAAGTTCTAAGGGTGCGTTTGGATAGGTGTGGGAAGAAGGGAAGAAGGGAAGAAGTGGGAAGAAATATTGGGAAGTGTGTAATTTTGTGAAGAGTTTGGATTGTTTATAATTTTTTTTCTTCTTCTTCCTTCTTTTTCTTCTTTCTTCCAACGATCCAAACGCTCCCTAAAAGCAAAATAATATCACAATGCAGATTCCGTGAGACTTGGACATTTGGAATAATATGGTTGGTGGAGTCTCGGACAAATTGTGATGGACCCCATGTACAGTTATTTATTTTTGATCAAAATATTAGATGCTCCATATAGATATGTGTAACATCAGGATCCATAAGTCTAGTATATCAATTTTGGTGTACTCTTATGTTGTGCTAATCAATCTTTTCATTTTAGTGACTAGGAACTCTTACCCATGATGAATATCGGTTGTTAATTTAGAGATCGGTATATTTGAATGATATAATACAATAATGCTATTAATAATTAGCATTGCAAGGAATTTTATCGTTAAATGGCGTTTTTATAGCATAATGTTTTTATTATCTACTTTCCTTGTCCATTTTTTCCACTTCGCAATACGGATCAAAAGTGTCTCTAAAAATTTCTACAAGTTTAAAAAATTTAGATTTTAGACAAATTGTTTATAGCAGTTTTCAACAATTAACCTACATAATTTGTCGCATCTAAATTGCAACCGATACAATTCAAACTAATATCGATCAAATTTCTGCAGGAAAAGACCTTAATTATAAAAGTACGGCGTACAACTACAAGTAAACCGCATGGGACGGTGGTATCTAATATACGTCAATATCAATAAATATATCAGACCTACAAAATTTAAGTTATGATTTCAATGGAGACAAATCTAAATCATCTATATCAGCAAGGATGCAAATTAGAAGTCATTTCAATTCAACACGTACGTATCGAATTTGGATCAATTTAGAAGTCAATTATCCTTATATTAAGCAATACAAAAATTTATTGGTTGAAGTTTAATGGTTTTTTTTATTCATTATTAAATTTAAATATACCTCAAATTTGATACAATAATTATCTGAATATTAAAAAAATTATCAATCAAGTACGTATACATAAAAATTTAATGTAAAATCTAGAATGACTAGAGAGAAGCTTTAAAATTTGAGGTGATTATGGCACCTTTTCTTATATCAGAAACGTACAAAATACAAATCCCATCTAACTTTGTGCTTGCATGATGCGATGGCATTGAGCAATTAATACAAAAGTCAAAAATTAAACTTCACGAAAGAAAATTAATGTGAATATATATCTCTGAATTATTTGGCACTGAAGGCTAAATAAATTGCAATAATTGTTCTCTCAATGTTTATAATATAGACTGTTGTAATTAATAAGAATATCAGCGCTCCTTAATCGATATACCTACCCAACATAGCGATAACCGTAACTCGGCCTGGTTTCTTTATAAAATATATAAAAATAAAGATGATTGAGACATTAAATTTCACTGTGCATTAAAAAAGGTACATTATTGGCCTCGGAAGAGAAAATTTAAAGTCAGCCAGAGAATTAAATATTGCATTATTGAGCAAAACTGTCGCAACCCAATTTGACCAGATGCAATTATGCAGTTTAAGTTGTCTGTATTTGTTCAAACGGTAGGACTGGCGACTTCCGTTAGAAAATATGCCAATCCTTATTTCTGTAGACCGTAGCTAGTGTACAAAAGTAAAACCTGTCAAATCTATTATTTCAAACCCTACTGTACGTACCCTTCTTATTTCTCAAAAAAAAAAAAAAAAAAAACGTTACCCTTCTTGGTTTTCCTTTTTTAGTTTGTTTTGAGCTGAATTTAATACCCATACGCTAAAATACTCGAGTATCACGATTCAAAAGGTGGCTAGGATACGGCGCCCATGAAATACATGAACAATCTTTTTAATTATTATTATTTTTCTAATAGAATGAACAATCTTTTAGTTGTCAATAAACTACCGTTTTGACCTAAACTTAAAAAAAAACAAATAATTAATTTTGGAAAATGAGATGGGCTAAAATCAGCCATGACTGACGGATGCAACCGTCAGCTACGATCAAATCTCAATTTTCGAGATTCTAACAGTCGATCCGAACCATTCAATATGTTCTGCATATTGAAATCTCATTGGAGACCAAATTTTATATTTTTCTGATTTTTTAGTATTTGTTTGATATTTTACAAAATTCTTAATCTAAACAATTTTGGACCCTTCAATAACTGTGATTTTTAAAAATCTCAAAAAAATAGCAAATAAAATCATAAAAATGTAAAATTTGGTCTCCAATGAGATTTCAATATGGAGAACACATTGAACGGTTCGGATCGACTGTCAGAATCTCGAAAATTGAGATTTGATTGTAGCTGAAGGTTGCATCCGTCAGTCGTGGCTGATTTTAGCGCCCATCTCTTAATTTAGATAATATTGTGACTGCTAAAAATTAGAGAAGTTAAAATGTTACAGGACGGACTTGACCTTCCAAAATGTCTTAATATTTTTTTTTCCCACACATATATGCTATCCATGGATGTGAGACTCAACTTAATTATCAATATATAATAACTATATAACATCCGCAAGACCACAACTATACCTACATTTGTCTATGGAAAGCAGAAAGCATTGATACAACATGTACTATATATAGTTCGATTGAAAACTGAGCAATAGTACATGATGCACGGTATTAGGACAATATATTTTTGGGAGTATTATCTCAAAAAATATATATATTTTTGGGAGTAAAAATGAGGATCCAGCCTCCATATCTTTCTCTTAATTGAAAGTATGCATGATATTTAATTACATAATTTAGCCTAAAGGCAGAAAATTTTATAGGAAAAAGTATAAGAAATTAAAGCTAAAATAAATAAAAATAGAAAAATGAATGTGTAAAAAAGCAGCTGTGTATAAAAGGACTTGCACCACCAGAAGAAAGAAGAAAGACTTAAACCACAGCAATCTTCTTTCTAACGTATGTTATATATGGCAGGGTTTGAAAATCTTCAAGGTCAGGCACACTGACATAAGCATTTAATGTTGAATGCTTGGAGTCTAAGATCATGGAAGCAATTATACATGTACAAAGCCAAAAATAATGTACGAATGTTTGAGATGTTAATTAACAGAAGTATCGGAATCATATATATACGCTGAGACATTGGGGACCATATATACCGCAACAAAATTAAACCAATAACAGATCAAACATATGTAAGAGAGATTTCCTAGATACGGGTCTCACTAGAGACCGAATGCTCTATCTGGGGCATTCTGCCCCAATTTCTCTTAGGGCTGTCAAACGTGCAAAACGTACACAGAAATAGTCACTTTCGTGTACGTTCCGTTGAAATGAACGTAACCAAAATTTTTTACGTTTAACGTTCAGTAAGATTAAACGGAACAAATGTTAAAAACGTTAAAAATTTTATTACCATTGAAATGACATTGATTTTCTAAGTTAACACAAATCACAACACAAATTTTTTTACCATTACATGCTAGCATCAAAGAAAAACTGAAAAACATTCTCTAGTACCATGTACCAGTACCAGCATCAAAGAAAAACATAAAAAACACACGTTAAAGACAGCATCAATGAATAACACTCTCTGGTACCATGTACCAATCTGTACCAATATATCACAAATACGGGATACACTCATTCTCTCTTGAGCAGACAAAAAGGCTACACTCACAAATGAAACAAAATTTCAAAAGAGATACTTCCAAATAAGTATTACATATCAGTATATCTCAAATCACAAATTTAAGCACAAATCGAGCAAAGAAAAATGAATAGAAACAAATCGAGCAAAGAAAAATGAACACAAAATGAAAAAATCAACCAGCCAGTCCTACAAACCTAATTAATTTGCTACAATCCTAATTAGACAAAAAACAAACAAACACTGAGTGCTAGGTTGCTAAATTACAAACGACTCAGTGCCAGAAAATCAGAAAAACTAGTACCAATAAATGTTCAATAATTACAAAAAAGAGTACCAATCTCAACTGATACCAGTAAAAAAACAGTAGGGTTTTGTACCCGGAGCCATCTCTTTAGAGTACTCTTCGACTAAAATGATCGTGCCTTGCATAGCTAGAGATCAGAATGTTCCAGGACTGACAAGACCCTTTCACTCTTCCAGGCATTAAATGGGGCGTTTAATAAATTTTCCCACACTTACTATACATATCCATAGTGGCATTCAATACATGAACTTAATATTCAAACCCGAGAGGCTTAAACCATGAATTTCTTGGCCTTCTTCTAGAGATGTTAAGTCAGAACAAGCCGCTAATCCAGATGAGAGACTGAACTGGTCTAGCTTATTACCATTGTGCATCATTTCTCGAAACAACTTTAGTGCATTTGTAGGACAACCTAGGTGTTGCTGCTATATAGAAGAAGAAGGTCTGCCTGTACGAAGAAGAAGGTCGCTTCTGTGTTGGTGTTGCATCTAGTGTTGCCTCAAGTAAGAGAGATACATCCTTGTGGTCAACATAGTAGAAGCACAAAAGAAGGTCAAAGAAGAAAGGGAGGTGTGGTGACGGAGAGGAGAGGGAGATGGGTGCGGTGTGGTGAAAGGTTGTCGGAGAGGTGAGGGAGAGGATGGGGTGTGGTGATGGAGAGGAGAGAAGAGGGGTGGGGTGTAGTGAGAAGCTGTCGGAGACGAGAGGGAAAGGGTGGGATGCGGTGATGAAGAGGACAGGGAGATGGGTGCGGTGTGGTGAGAGAGCCTGTCGGAGAGGAGAGGGAAAGGAAGAGGGGTGGGGTGAGAGACTGTCGGAGAGGAGAGGGAGAAGGAGAGGCGATACACGCGAGAGAGAGACGAGCGGCTAGGGCACCTATTTGTTCGCCTCTCAGCAGCTCTGGGCTTGGGCTGGGCTGACGGAAAAACGTTAATTAACGAAATATAAATGGGTCATTTCGTTTACGTTTCGTCTATCTGAACGAAACAACATTTCATTCTGTTTCTATTCTGTGTGCTGAAACGTAACAAAAAACTCTTTCATTTCCTCTCCGTTCCGGACGGAATGGAACGAAAATATGCGAAACGGATGGATATTGACAGCCATAATTTCTCTTGCAGGTGAGCAGGTCCCAAAGGGGTTGACTGGTCGCACAAGAAACAAAATATGCTTTACTCGGTTTGTACCCAGGTAGCGATCATGTTTATTCTTATTATTCTGATGCATAGTTTCTTTGTAAGAATGATCTTATACTCTTGTAAGGAGATACCTAACTAGAATATCAAGTGTGCAAGATGTTGGAATATGGTGTCACAGAAGATATCGTATCCGAGATCGAATGCATCGCATGGACAAACACGGGTTGTGTCGCATAAGATTGTGTTCTAGATCAGATTTATGGCACTGGCAGAAAATGACAACTCTGATCTAATTTGGAGATATCTCAGAGAAATGAAAAGAATCGTTGGAGGTATCTCAAGAAAAAAAAGAATTTACACAAGGAAGGCGATGAAGGATCGCTTAGAATCTGATTAGATTATTTGAAGATGTGTTTAGATATTTTTCTATTTCTAATTTGATTGTGTCTTGGAAAAGAAGTTATTATTTTTTTATTAATTCATCTTCTCTCCTTGTATTGTATCAACTCAGATATTTATAGAAAACAAATGAAAAAGAATGTGCATGTGTGTGGAGAACGTAGGCACCGAATTGATGCTGATCATCGTCAAATCTTGTGTCAACTTCTATTTATGTGCTTTATTGATTTTTGAGTTCATTATATCAAGATCCTAAGGGGCACGATTCCTGTGCAGATGCACTCAGAACATGCCTCACCATACCCAACCTAACAATGAAATAATTATGCTACGATGACGGACGATATTTTGATATGGTATCAGAGCGTGGTTCATCCCTCATCTCTTATCGTCAAGTGTTGAGATTAGTGATTGCTCTAGGTTGATTTGGTGTTACAGAGCTGCGATGGTGTCATTTTATATGGGATCTGAAGTGTGAACCGAAATAGATGTATTAGTCACGTTCTTAATTAGCTTCATTTTTTAACATGTTAATTAGCGAATATTTTTTATTTCAAATAATTTATTTTTTAGTCCATGGTGTTGCATAATGCTTTGTGATGCGTGTATGATGTTATGTTTTGTTTTTGGATGCGAAGTCCAAGACAAGTGCAAAAGATCCAAGATGAATTTGAATTGAAGCCCAAATCGGGTCTAAGAGAATGGTCTTTGATGGCTTGAGGAAATGGTATGGATTAGGTCAGAAAGATTTCTTCATGTGTGGAAGAATTTGATGTCTTTAAGTTAAAGGTATTTGATATCAAAAAATAACTCTACATGAACGTCACCAAATATCTCTCTCTAAGAGAGAGTCGATATGAGAGGAACATTTGGTGTCAACAGAGAAAAGATGATCCAAGTCAGGTCATGTGGCTTAAAAAGGTAAGGAATGACTTCTTGATTATTATGATACACTGGTCATGTCAGGATGGGTATGAACTGATCATATGTGGACTGGTAGGAATTGTCGGTTTGGAACAAGGACTTGAAGGCTGGTGATTACTAGTTTGAGCGAAAATGTATGTCTTTACTTTGGACCATGAGTGAATGCTTGTGGTTATTGACCTAGTTGAAGGGGTCGATCATCAACAAGTCAGTCGAGATTATTCGGCCGAGGTTGCATCAAATATGCAACCATGGGTTGGTCAATTGATCAATTTTGGAATTCGACACTTCCTATGGAGAGCCAAATAAAATCTTTGTTTTGGATCTAGAGTTTTAAGAGTTGTGTATTTGGTTGAGATTGGTTGCTTTCTTTTGATGACAAAGCTAGAGGGACTTAACGGAGGAGTCAAGGTGACGAGCGTAGGATTCAACGTTAAACTTGGAAAGTTGTCATGACGAGGTTGTACATGTCAACTTGAGGGGAGTGTTGGAATATGGTGCCGCAGAATATCGTACTCAGGATCAAATGCAAGGCATGGACAAAGACGGATTGTGCCGCATAAGATCGTGTCCAAGATCGGATGCACGACATCGACATAAAATGACAGTTCTGACCTAATTTGTTGGTATCTCAAAGAAAAGAAAATAATAGTTGGAGATATCTCAAGAAAATGAAAGAATTTGCACAAGGTATTGACTAATTGTTGAGAATCTAATTAGATTATCTGAAGATGTATTTAGATATTCTTCTATTTCTTACCCGATTGTGTCTTAGGAAATAAGTTATTATTTTTTATTTATTTATCTTCTTTCCTTATGTTGTATCAACTTATATATTTATAGAAAAGAAATAAAAAAGTGTGTATGTGTGTGTGTGTGGAGGACGTAGGTATCGAGTGCTGAATCTCGTTAAATCTTGTGTCCATTTCTATTTGTGTGCTTAATTGATTTCTGACTTCATTGTATCAAGATCCTAAAGGGCACGGTTCTTTTGCAGATGCATTCGGATCGTTCCTCTCCATACTCAACTAAATGATGAAATAATTTTGCTACGATGACTCACGATATTTTGACATAAGACATTCTTAATATGATTTTCAAGTACTTTAGAGAGAGAAAGATCATCAATTGTCAATTTCTATCAATTTTAGTAGAAATAGTACAAGAAAATGCATCAATTCTGATTCTTGGACAATGGTTTGTGTGTTTTTAGTTCTAGTAATTCAAATATTAGGGATACAAGGAAAAGCTTTGTGCAATTTTCTAAGCAAGTGATCCTAAAAGAATCCGATTGTATAAGCAAATTTTTGTCACTCCCTAATTTGTGTTCCGTATTCAATATCTTACGAGATACATAAATTTATTATGCATCATGATCCTAGATATTTTTGTGCACTATGACTATGGTAGGTTGTTTTGTAAATTAAAAAAAATCTAATTTAATTAATCTAACATGAATTTTGAATCCTCATAGCAGGAAAAAAAATTATATTTTATACTATTTTTTTCTGAATTTTTAATACTTTCTATTTTTTTAATACTTTTACTAAATTTGTATCAAAACATGGCAAGGTTAATTGGTAAAAGATAGTAAAAAATTTAAAAAATATAAAATTTTGTTTCTTATAAGATTTCAATATATATGTTGGACTGGTTAAAGGTTTGTCAATTTGTAAAATCACCGACTAATATGGTCATGATGCACGAACGCCTCTATGGATCATGATACATAATAGATTTATTATTTATATCCCTACTACTTATAAAAGCAACAATCTAAGGATGTAAAAGTTTCAACTGGAGAGTGTGTGTCCAACCTCTTCTTATATACAATCTGCAATTCTGCATCATTGATTTTTGTATTTTAGGTAATTTGCAGCGCAGACGTTAACTCCAAATAAAAGTTTAAGACCCTAAATTTAAATGGAAAGAGCAAAGAGGTGCTGGATAAAAATTGCAATATATATTTTTTGTGCTGCAATTTTATTTAATGACCTTCACTTGGTCGATGTATAGAAGGAATTGGCTCAGTGTGTACCGATTTTTCTAGCTATCTTTGAAAGAATATTAATGAGATATGATTTTCTGTATTAGCACCCGAATGATTCAAGTTGACAAGTTATGATAGAAAAAATGGAAAAAGAAAAATAATATGAGAGCATTTCATACTGCATGCATTGTTAAAGTTTTGATAGAAAAAAAAGAATACCAAAATATTATCTTTCAATAAAAAAAGTTTCTTTTTTAGCCAACGATAATAAATTAAGAGAAAATATATAAAAATTTTAAATAATCTTATTTATTAAAAATATACATTTTCGTATATTTATTTTTTTCCAGATTTGTATATTTATCTTTTATTTATATTAATGTATTATATTTTTTTTTAATAAAACTTTGTCCACAAATTGGGCTGGCGCTTTTAATTTTCCTAGTTGCTCCGTTTGGATGGGAAAGGCATAGGAAGAATAGCTTCTTCCTAGGAATATTTTCTTCCTAGGAATATTTTCTTCCTAGGCATCTAAACAAGTTAGGAATAAGGAGAAAAATATTTTCTTCCCCTAAGAATAGTTTCTTCCTAGGAATAACATCTTCCTACAATTATATATACATAATTTCAACAAATTAGCTAAATACTAATAACTCAATGAAATTTTATATGCTCTTTAATTAGTACTTTATTTAATATTAAAATAATAATTTTTAATAATAAATTATTTAAATTAATATCAATTTGCTTATTCCTAACACACCATCCAAACAACATTTTTTTTTATTCCCAGAATAACATCTTTCCACTCTTTCCAAAGTTACACACTTCCCAATATTTTCTTCCCTATTTTTTTATTATTTCCTTATTCTTTAACCATCCAAACGGAGCCGGTATATTTTTGTAGCGCGCATCTCTTGAAAATATTTTGAAACTTTTTTTTTTGGGGGCATACGTAACTACCAAATATTATCCAATATCAGTGAATTTGCAAATGCAACCCAGAAATACAAAAGAAAGACGGTAATCCGACGCAGACCGATCTCTCTCTACCTAGCCACTTGGTTAAAATGACATGTTTGACCTCTTGGATGGTAAATAAATCTCCCCCGGACAAAATATGTCAATGTGTCGTATTAAATGTTATCTGTAATGTCTAGTAATAGCTTGTGCATGGGCATACGCAATAGCTGTATTTTCAATTTTTAATGTATTTCATCGCCAACTTTTGGCTACCTATTTTTTCCTTGCCAATGTATATACACCCTTTAGGGAAGCTACTCCTTGCAACTTTGCAACTATGCCTTTTTGCATGAAGCATAATTTGCGTGAAATTTAATTGGTGTTGTATTTGTTTATTAGTTCAGTACTATAGCCTCTTGTGTTCAACAATTAACATTTAAGGTAGGTATATATATATATCAAAATAAAGTACACAGCTTGAAGAATCTGCTATTATTTCTCTTATATTAGATTCAAAATTGAATGCTGAAACTAGAGCATAGTGTGGATATTATACAACGTTCTGTCCTGTATCGGAGAAATAGAAACAGTTATTATTGGGCTAGGCACAAGTAATTCAGGGTATGTACAGCGCAAGCATATGTAGCCCAAATATTGCTAGTTCAAGTGCATCTTTCGATGTACATAATTTTCACTGTATAATTAAGACAACATCCCTGACCTTTTTGTATGTTTTGAGAAAAGGATCATCATGCATGCGTTATAAGAAAAAATAGTCTCTGGTTGGATCATATAAGATTAAGGATATGATTAGTTATTCGGGATTAAAATTTTTAATTCTAAACAATTAAGAATAAGGTTTTTTTGATCTAGAGTGTTATTTTTAAGTGATCCAACATCCATATTAAATTTTTATTTTTAGGGTGTTTGGATCATCTTTTCAATCCGGATTAAAAAAGTGATCTCAATTATTTCTTAATTCACATTAAGAAGATGATACAAACACCCTAAGAATAAGAATTTAATCTAGACGTTTGGACCACTTAAAAATAACACTCTAGATCTAAAAGAGTTTATTCTTGATCGTTTATGATTAATATTTTTTAGTCCGAATAACTAATCCTAATTTTATTCTTACATAATCCGAACGGAGCCTTATTATTTTGTGATTGTCGGTTACAATTTGAAGTTACCTCCAAACATCACTAGCGTTTGATTGTTTCATCGGAATTGCATTATTACTAGCGTTTTATGGTCTGATCGAAATTGCATTTCTAGCGTTTGATTGTCTCATCGAATATTGAAGGAAACTCCATCAATTACTATTGTTTGATTGTCGATGGTCCATTTTTTATTTTTTTTAAAAAAAAGAATATTACTAAATTGATCTTATTCCTGGCTTGGATGGTAACTTAATTACAGGACATTCATAAAGTGTTTGTGTAAAGGAGAAAGGAAATATATATATATATATGGTCTAGACCGATACGTTATGGCGTCATATCACTCATATGTAGTAAATTCAGACTTTGAGCCGCGTTCGAAACTCGTTGCAACTTAAGAAGGATTTTTAATTGACTCGTTTTGCCATTTTCTTTATTGTTTATTTAATTTATGAAACAACGTCAGTCTATTTCATCATGAGGGTCAATTCCCAATGCAACAAATGAAACACATCAATTGGTTAGATCATTCCAAAGAAAGGTTCGACGCCGGATACCAGCTAGAATTAATTCCCTCTTGAATTTGAGCATTTGATTAGCAAAATTATTGAGATTAGTGTGCTTATACTAAATCCTAAGTCTAAATTGTGAGATCTTTTGAGTGTTTTGGTTAGAGTCTCAACTCAATTGAGTGTTTGTGTTGTTTATTCGAGTTAGGCCGATCCACCTTGAGTGTTATTGTAACAAGGTGATTCGGTTCAAAGTTGTAGACATGTTTTTTGTGGAATTGAACGGAGCGCGTCTCTTTTGTGGTTGTGAAACTCCCGGGGACGTATGACTAAAGCTAGCCTTTCCTAACGGGTCGGAACTCCGTAATACATCGCGTGTCATCTCTTTCTCTCTTCTTTTTATTTACTTGCATTAGTTTTGTGTTGAGACTAGACCAAACTTGAATTGAAAAAAAAATTGACCCTACCGGTTTAGGAAACCAAAATTATGCTTATTCACCCCCCCTCTAGGCCTTTCTTTAGGGACAATAAAAATGTAGTGTCTAACACCATGGTGGAGAAATTGGGGTTAAGTACTGAAAATCATCCACAACCTTACAAGCTGTCTTGGTTCAAGAAGGATAGTGAGGTGAAGTGTCAAAATGGTGCCTTGTGAAATTCTCAATATGGAAGAAATATACTGATGAGATCTAGTGTGATGTGGATCTTAGAAGATGTTTGTCATATTTTATTGGAAAAACCATGGCAGTTTGATAGTAGAACAAAGCATGATGAGTTAAAAAATACCTACACTTTTCAGAAAGAAGGTGTATCCATTACCCTTGGTCCTTCAGATTTGAGAAATAAGGCAAAGAGTTAGTTGTTATCTCGGATCGAATTTCAGAAAGAAGTAGAACAAAAGGGTGAGGTGTTCGCCTTGGTGGTGACAGAAGTTAATGATGATGAGCATGAACTCCCTCCACAGGTCATGTTATTAGTGGAAGAATTCATTGATGTGGCACCCAGCGGAATTGCCATCCGGGTTGCCACTCATGAGAGATATCTAACACTGCATTGATCTTGTACCAGGATCTATTATTCCTCATAAAGCTGCTTATCGCATGAGTCCAAAGGAACATGAGGAGTTACAAAGACAATTGCGTGAGTTATTGGACAAGGGTTATGTATAGGAGCATGAACCCATGTGATGTGTCAGCTTTGTTGGTTCCAAAGAAAGATGGTTCATGGAAGATGTCCATTGACAACAGAGCTGTTAATAAAATTTCCATCAAGTACCGTTTGTTAGAGATATGTCCTAGAAGCCAATCATATTATGGCTACTTCTATAGTTTATGTTATTGATGATATTTGATCATTTGTTCCTGATTTTATTATTGACAGTTCATTTAGGTTGAGGATCTGAATTGTGGATCAATGTAGTTCATTTATGATTAATTGACAATAATAAATCAAAACTGTCCATAGTCTTGATAATTAACAAGGAACATTAATTATCAGAAAATGCTAGTATCCAAGTTAAGTGATGATTAAGTTCTACAAATCATAAGTAAGGAGTTACTAACTTAATTGTATATGTATATGTTACTGGAACATAGTACAGGACATGACCCAATGAAATAAATATATGGATTGTGTTACGTGTCATTATTTATTTCATAAGTGTTTGATTATGAGTTTGAGATGGTTCAGTTTCTCCACATGAGGATAGGTTCAATAAATATCGTCTAACGCTGATTCCTGATAAAGGCTGCTATACGGATTTTATTTATGTTCTCTTGAATTGTGCGGGGAGAACATGGTCATCAAGATAACCGTATGTCCCTCGTTAGTACACCTAATGAGTGATGATATCTACTGGGCCCCTTGATGGAGATGGATTGTTTGCTAGCAACTTATACAATCATCTCTAGATCAAGAAACGTGTAATCTGCAAGAATGACACACTCCTATCTTGGATTATACAAGGATATCATGTGACGTAAGAATCAAAACAATAAGATATTATTTTCTTATGCAGGATTGGAGTATTGTATTGGTACAGTATTTAATTTATGTGAATTGGGAATCATAACGTGTTGCTAGATACGCTTATGATTAATGGAAATAAATAGCGATTTATTTTCCATGGCCAACATAACATAAATCCTCAAAGGGTCACACAAATAAATTTTTAACCATAGGTGCATTTTATTTATTCGCAGCAGCCAGTACTGCGAAAATATGATAAGTTGATTAATTAATTATATACTGTTATGAACCGTTATAATTAATTAATTCAAAGAGATCATATAGAAATAATTTAATGCATAAGCTAATTCCAAAATAATTATCAATAGATTGATAATGAATTTTATTCAACATACTTTAATTTAATTGGTTGAATTAAATTAAAAGTATAGACTTTAATTTGATGAGTCCAATTAAGTCCAAACGAAAAGCAATTGAGGTAGGCTATTGATAATTGATTAATATACAAATTAAGATTTGTGTATGGACTCAAAGCCCATATATTTTGGCCGGCCTATTGGAGACGTTTCTTTTTTTGTCATAATTTGATTAGGCAAAGAATGGAAATGATATATATATAAGTTAATTATATAATTAACCTAGGCTTGGACTCTTCCCCAAGAGATTGGCCGCAGTTCTCCATCAAAAAGAAAGGTTTTCGGTCTGAAATTTTTTCTCATCTCCATTGCTTTTTATTAGGACATTCATGTGTTAAATATTAGCCACAAATTAAATAGTTAATTTGGTGAAGAAAGACAACAAGGGATTAGTTTTGTTCTTGCTCTTGCTAGCACAAGAACCTAGAACTTGGTTAAGACTTTAGGTGGACTCGAGGCCAACGAGGTGGTGGTGGTGGTGAGCACGCCATCGACTCCTAAACAAAGGATTCGAACCTTCTTGTTGCGATACTAGAAGAGGTAATCTCCTATGCTTCTTGCTTTAATTGTTAAATCATTTGTTTGACTAGATTTGTTATTCGCAATTGTTAAAAACTTATTAATCGTTAATAAAAAATTAAAATTGCACAAGGACTTGAGTTCCTAACACCATTTTTCAATTTCTCAGTTTGATGACCTAATTGACCAATTGCATGGAGCAACTGTGTTTTCCAAGTTTGACTTGCGGAGCGAGTATCATCAGATCCGGATCCGACCCAGAAATGAATGGAAGACAACTTTCAAAACTCGAGATGGCCTCTATGAGTGGAAGGTGATGCCATTTGGGTTATTCAATGCACCGAGCACATTCATGCGATTGATGAATCAAGTTTTCCGTTCTTTTATTGGTCAATTTGTGATTGTTTATTTGGATGATATTTTGGTGTATAGTTCTTTCGAGGATCAGCATTTGCAACACTTGCGACAAGTCTTAGGTCTTGCGAGTGCAGAAGTTGTATACCAACACCAAGAAATGCCACTTTTTCACTGGTTAAGTGACATTCCTTGAGTACATAATGTCTAAGGAAGGTATTCGAATGGATCCAGCCAAGGTGGAAGCAATCGCAAGATGGTCAACACCGATAAATCTCCATGATATTAGGAGCTTTCACGGTCTTGTCTCATTCTATCGAAATTTCATTCGTAATTTCAGCACTATCATTGCTCCTATCACCGATTGTATCAAAGGAGGCAAGTACACCTGGACCAAAGAAGCTGAGGAGGCATTTCAATTACTAAATAAAAAGATAACTGAAGCACCCGTTCTGATTTTGTCAAATTTTGAGGAGATTTTTGAAGTGCACCGTGATGCATCTGGTGTGGGTATTGGTGGCATTTTGAGTCAGAAGGGTAAACCAGTGGTATTTTTTAGTGAGAAACTGAATGAGGTCAGGGTCAAGTACTCTACTTATGATAAGAAATTTTATGCCATAGTAAGAAGTCTCGAGTACTGGCGGCATTACATCATTTCCAAAAAGTTTGTTCTATACTCTGATCATGAAGCATTGAAGTACATCAACAGGCAACACAAGCTGAAGCCAAGACATGCCAAATGGGTTGAGTTTTTACAGGCTTTCAGTTTCTCTATTAAACACAAGGCTGGAGTGATGAACCAGCAAATGCACTGAGTCGGAGGCACTCACTGATAACAACTATGCAAGTTCAAGTGAATGGGTTTGATGCATTCAAGGAGTTATATAGAGATGATACTGATTTTGCAGATATCTGGCAGAAATACAAATCGGGTCCTTTTCAGCATTTTATCCGACAAGAAGGCTTTTTTTCAAAGGTAACCGCATGTGTGTTTCTAAAAGCTCTTTGAGGGAGGCAGTTATCAGGGAAGGACATGCTGGAGGACTTGCATGGTATTTTGGAGTTGATAAAACACTTGCGTGGTTGCAAGACCAGTTTTATTGGCCTAGGATGGAGCGAGATGTAGCTCGATTTGTGGGGAGATGCATGACTTGTAGACTGGTCAAAACACGAGGAACCAATGCGGGTCTATATCAACTTCTACCCGTCACAGTCGCTCCTTGGGAAGATATCAGCCTCGACTTTGTTCTCGAACTACCCAGAAATAAGGATTCGATCATGGTAGTGGTGAACCGGTTCTCCAAGATGGCACACTTCATTGCTTGCAACAAAACTTTTGATGCTTCGCAGGCAGCTCGTTTGTTTTTGTAGGAAATTGTCAGATTGCATGGTGTGCCCAAAATAATCATCTCGGATCGAGATGTGAAGTTTGTAAGTCACTTTTGGTGTACTCTCTGGCGAAAATTGGGCACTCAGCTTCTGTTTAGCTCATCCTATCGCCCTCAAACTGATGGACAAACAAAGATGGTCAATCAAAGTCTGGAAAATCTATGGAGGAGCCTAGTTGGTGATAGTCTACGCCAATGAGATCTCATTTTATCTCAAGCTGAATTTGCATACAACCGATCACAAAGCCGGACTACTGGAAAAAGTCCCTTTGAGGTTGTGTATGGATTCAACCCAATAACACCTCTCAAGCTCACACCATTGCCTGTCCAGCGTCAATTCAGTGGTGATGCAGAAGAACATGCTGAACACATCAAGCAAGTACACTCACAGGTTCGTGCTCAGATTGAAAAATCTAACAAAAAGTACAAGGAGCGAGCAGACGAACATCGCAAGAAGGTGGTGTTTAAAGAAAGAGATCTAGTATAGATTCATCTGAGAAAGACACGCTTTCCAACTGGCAGGTCCGTATGGCAAACTACACCCTCGAGCCGATGGACCATTTCGAGTGCTCGAAAGGATCATTGACAATGCATATAAGGTGGACTTGCCAGGTGAATATAATGTCTCGGAGACATTTAATGTGGCAGATCTATCCCCATATATTACTGATAGCGAAAAAGAGACATCTGAAGCAGAGGATGAAGTGGCAAATTCGAGGACAAATCTTTTTATTAGGAGGGGAAAATGATGGATGAAGGTAATCCGGGCCGGACTTTGAAGGCCTTGTATCTTTTCTTTATGCAAAGTAATTAAGTTAATTAATTCCATAAAATGTACTTACCTAATATGGCTTAATATAAAAAGAGGAGGCGTAAATGTTAGAGGAACAGACTTGAATATTAAAACTCGGCAGCCGCCATTTTTTTGTTTATTCCTTTTTTTCCAATAGAATTAAATTGATCGATAAAATTTGAGAATTGTGTGATCTCAATCAAAATCTCTCTTATTCGTATTTTTCTATTGTCTTTCTCTATTGTTCATGCATCAAAAATATTATTATCCTGCGCCTCACTCAAATATTTGGCCCTTGCATCGTCTTTAACTAGTTGAACTTTCAAAAGAAAATTAATTATATTCGTGTTAATCTTAATAAGTTTGAAATTGTATGAATGTGTATTTAAAGTTTCTAACCAAAATAATAACTATATATTAAAATTGATAAATTGCGTGTTCTGTTTATAACAAATTAATCATATATGAATCTAAAAGTTCAAAACAATAGTATGACTATAAATGTACTTCATGGTTATTGGTCATTATTTAAATTCTAAATAAATGGGTGCTAATTTTAACGAAAAATTGGGTATTACTTTATTTTAAACAAACATGTATTTTGAACTCTCCTGGAGATATTTGCAGGGTCAGATGTTCCCAAAATTGAATGTTAAATATTCATTAAAGTGCAAATGTTTATTATTCATCAATTGTTTGGAACTGTGGCAGTGTTGATGAAATCGCTCTTTGATTGAGAGAAGATAATGCAATATAATTGTATGTGCCCGGTGCCGAGAAGATAATACAATATAATTGTATGTGCCCGGTGCCACTGCCAGGTCCATGTTGCTTCTTGACCGAATCTAAATAATTGTATCAGTGATCGGAACTCGTACAAGTACAAATTAGGTGGGTGTGAATATAATTTGTTTAGTCTAGTGAATAGTGATTAAGAATGAAATTCATCTTAGTGATATATTATGAATTTGAAATTCAACTGATTTTTTTTTTGTAGATTTTTAAAATTGAAAGACACGTGGCATTTATCTTTATGTAAAAAAGAGGGGTAAAAAAGTAGTCGTGATACTAGGCATAAGTACTAATAGATAAGTATTTTTCTTTTAAAGATCTTGATTTTTTTTTAATTCGAGAGAGTCCGCAATTTGATTAACATATTGAGTGTCATTTCAGTTCAGGTGTCTCCTTTGCAAGGTAAGATAAGCTAAACTTTTTGGGGGGAAAAAAATCACTAGGAAAAAATGAGATAGCTGGTTCGAATGTATTTGGAGGTTAATTAACGTTCTTGGCACAAATTATTTGTATAATTGTATTATGTATTATATGATAAAAGAAATCATTTGTTAATAAATTTTGTCTAATTGTGAATTCATCGTAACACTTTGTTTTTTTTATTGCCATAGCTAGTGGGCTTCCAAATGTAACTAGTGGGTGCGTCGCGCGTTGCGCGACCTATTTTCACCACATATAGCTATTGTGAGCGTGTCTCTTACAATAGAAGTAAAAATTGTTATATAAGATAATTGTGTCTGAAAAAAATAAATAATATGAAAAAATTAAATTTAGAAATAATATTTTTAGATGAGGGGATAAAACATAGAAAAAAAAAGAAAAATAAACAACAAAGATCAGACCTGAAACCTTCATATATAGTTTAGAAACTAATAGCCTATTCATGCGAGCCTGTAGGGAGCAGTTGACCTAAAATGTACAAAAAAATACAGTAATAATTACCATGACATGGAACATCTACTAAGGCCATTAAATAATGAGAAAATTTTCAGGAATGTAGTGTGTGTGTGTGTATTTGTAGCAACACCCCTTGGGCAAAATTCATTAAAAATATCAAAGAGAGTACATGGCAGCTATACAACGCGCGAATCAAGATTAAGAATAAATTAGGCATAGAGGAAAAGTAAAATTAGTACATAAAATGCGATTAATTCTAGCATAATCAACTAAATTGTGAGCATCCAGATTCTTGTCTCTAGGCAAATGTCTACACAGAAAATTCGAATGCACCTCATAAGTTGCACCAGTTTGGCAACACCATGAAAACACTGGCACGGTGCATCCTCAACAGGAATCATGTCTTCAATAATCTTCTGTAACTGCAGACAGTCAGTATAAAATTTAGAGCTCACCATTCCTTTCCCACACACCACTCCCAAAGCCAACAGCAAAGCATGAATTTGAACAGTCGTGGGAGTAGTTTCCTCACCATATCCAACAAAGTGAGTATGAAAAATTATACCAAAAATGGAAAGAGAAGAAAAAAAATCACAAAGAATATGCTTCAATTTACATACCGAATTACAATGCTTGCCACTGGTAGCAAGCCCTGAAGGGAATTGATCTGAGAATTATCTGAAAAAATATGATATAGCTGACAAAAAATAATTTAGTACAAAAGAGTAAAAGATCATGTAACAGTTCATGGATGAGTTATTTTAGATTCCTCTACTGACACGTTCATAATTAAAAACAAAAGATTTTTGCGAGACAGTTAATTTTGTATCAATGCATCTCATCATCTAATTGAAGCACTGAACCTTACGAAGATTGAAACAGAAGTAAAATACATATATATATATATATATATATATATATATATATATATATATATAATTATCTGATATCAAGCTAAACTAATAAGTTTAGAAGTTAAAAATATTTTCCATTTGAAGATGCCAGATACTAAAGGGATATGATTTTTGACTGATGGCATGTATCAAAAAGAGATTAAAGAGATTCCTAAATAAATGGAAATCAGTAAAAAGTAATCTGACATATCTAAATTCAATTTGCCAGACCATTTAAAATATCAAAATCGACAAATACCTGAAAGTTGTTTTTCCTTCTTCCTCTAGCAACCACTATAATCATTCTCTGTAATGTTCGCCGAAGAAACCTGAGGCCAAACTTGATAGAAATTTTTTAATTAAATCAAAACCTTAAAAAACGAATCTACAACCAAACGATGTCTGACCCTATATGAGTTAGAACTCAATTGAACAACTAAAACTCAAATCGAGAAAATAATAAAGAAGGAGAAATAACATCTGTAATATTAGTTTATTATTTTTTTTTGCAAAAAAAAAAACAGTTTTGGTTTTAACCATTAGAATCACATTGCATGAATTTTTTTAAGTTTATATCCTAAGTATAAATAGCTTTATCTGTAACGGTTTAAGTTTTTGAAATATGATAACAAATGGGAAATGATTTTATAACAACAGCAGTAAAGAAGTAATAAGAAGATATCCAACTTTGAGAAAGATAATAACTGTAAGCAAATTCCATATAAAGAGTACAAAATATATCATTTGTAATATATAATCGCAGAAAAGTTTGAGAGGATATAGATTTCTATTAATAACATCAAGCTAAAATGGTCTCAATAAATAAATCAGCTGAGATGGTGTTATCGAACATATGTACAAAATTAACCCTGGTGCATTGGATGAAAAGTAGCAGAAATGAAATACTAATTCTGAAATAAGCACATATATATACACACACACACAAACACATACATGCAACTCATCAGTAGCTTCATAGGTTAAATGTTTTGAGATCACAATAAAAAGCATTTATCTTTATACCTCATATCTGATGTTCTTGATTTGAGTATGCACTGGTGAAAGAACGGTAAAAGTTTGATGCTTTAGAATTAACTTATGGAAACAACCAAAAGAAAGTAGCAGTTTGGTAATGTTACATGTGCAAGAAAATTGAGCCATGACATTTCAGGTGGTTGATTCACCTATCCTAGATTACTCAGAAATCTGAAGAGTCTAATGGTTCCTTTACCTGATAATATCATGAGAATGCATTAGTAAGAAGGAAATAAGCACTGTGAGAAAAAGAAGAGCACACAACAATATAAATGAACCTTATGCAAAATGCAGATTTTTTATAGGATGCAAACCAGAATAAATGCCCAGCCCAAGATAGTTTTTGTAAACCATTTTTTCAGCAATTATTGAAAGAATTTGTTCAAATAAAGTCACATAAGAAATGAATAACAAAATGCCAGATTTTTTTTAGTAAAGCCCTTAGGCAGCACTAATGAAAATGTAGAAACATACAAAGTTTCCAGTTCTGAGAAAATTTGGAGAGCTTCTCCCTTAAACAGTTACCTAATACCGTAAATACCCCTGGTAACCATCTTCAAAACCAGTGCTAAAAAAACAAAATAAAAAAGTAGAAATAACATCCGTAAATTTCCTTACTGTGCTGCTACAAATACCCGACATAACCTATCAGACGCTCTTGAAAAAAATCATTGTCAAAGTGCAGCAAAACCTTCATCCTGGGTCCTGGCAAGCTGCTGTGCAGCGGAGAACTCGTGCCGGTATAGACCTCTTTTATGGCTTCATTTACCAAATTGTGCACATTGTTGAGACAGAAAAATAATGCATAGAGACAGAAAAATACCTATCAAATTTGTGGTACCATCTTGTATTGTCACCTCCGAAATTGAATCGCCAACATCTAATATCAATTGAATCCATTGAATATGCCCATTTAGTGTTGTCATGTGAAGAGCAGTGATGCCTCCATCAGCCTTGTGATTCGCTACATCAATGAAGTTCCTATTTCCATCAGAAAAATCGCAAAAAAGAAAATTACATTAGCTAAAGTAAGTTTTTCTGCAAAACATACAACATGAGATTTTGCAAAGTTATGTTGCACATGTTGTAACTTTTCTAGACTTGGACAGCAGACACCATTATAAAAACATAATGTACATTAAAATGTAAAAGCAGTCAACATTAGCAAAATCTACTATACTATTACCAGCTATGATAATAAACTTGGTAAGAAAATTATAAGCAAAAAAATAAAAATTAATATGCCTCCTAACCAAATTTGACAATCAAATCAGATAATCGGCGCCATACTTCACCTTCGCACTACTTATAAGATCCACCAGATCATTTATTCGCTGAATTTCTGTAGACTTCGCGCATCAATTTATGCCCGACATAAGAAGAAAAAGGAAAAATAAATCTGTTAAATACAACCACTACATTGCAAGTGTTTAATTTGGGTGAACAAAAGGTCCAAAAATAACATAAAAATTTAGACTAATGAAAGAAAATATTTTTCACCCAAACAATATTTTTAACCCAGAAAATAATTTGTTAAATTTTTTAAAAAGATTTCTGTCAATGAAAGCAAAAACACAATAATTTTTCACCACCACCAGTCAGATTAATCTCTCAATTTTTTAAAAATCATTTCTTGTTGCTATCTTGCTTGATAAGCAGCAAGCTGTCTCAATACTTGTAACACGAACAAACAGATGCAACAATAAGCTGAGAACTAACCTGAATAAAATCCAATAGCTGAGCAGAAATGAAGGCAACAAAGAAAAACCACACCAGAGAAGAAAGCTCAACAACCTGCAATAGAAAACAGAAAGGTAAGCATGTGGATAAGCCGAAAAAAGATAAAAGAAGTAAACAAACTGCACCAACAGTGGACTGACAATAAAAAAGACAGCAACTCAGAACCGCCAACAACTGAGATGGCAAGAAATGGGTACGAAACTTTGGGAGAAAAAAAATTGCAATCTTCGTCAGCATAATAAGCTACACTAATCTCTCAATTTTGTTAAAAAAATTTCTGGTAAAAACAAAATCTGATCTCTCTTACCATTGTATGGTAAATTGATCCCTATAGCGAGCAGACGAAAACCTCGCCGGCCTTATGCAACCAAGAGCAGCCACGGTAGTGCTTGGGTTGCATAAGGCCTTTCCTTTTGCCTTTTTTTTCCCCTTTTGCATAAGCCCTTAGAGTAAGAGAAAAGGGTGGAGATGAGGGGGAAAACAGGAACGGAAGAGAGAAGAGAGAGAAAGAGGGAGAGGGAGAGAGAGGGACCAGCGAGATAACAGTGTATTGACCCTTCACATGCCCAAAAGACTTCTCCAGAATGATCGAAGAGGCACACAGATGAACGGACAGAACGAAGTCAATCGGACGAACTGGATTGATTCGAACAAAAACGAATGATCAGGATCGAAACACTGTATAAACAACTGTTTACCTACAGTGGTCAAAGCTGGGTCAATGTGCGCGCGTTAATATATTAAATGATACCCACTTAATTACTTTCGATGACAAAAGTTTCATATCTCATAAAATTATGACACAACTTAAAATTATGTTATTGGTCGTTAAGGATTATTCCAATATTATTTTGTTGGAATTTCTGGATAAATACACTAGTGCTCAATCCACTATAAGAATTATTTATTATATGATGGACTATGTTTAGTTGAGGAGTAAACACGGATTAAAGTTAAGGAGGAGTAAGTAGTTAATCCATCATAATCCACTATTTTTGAATCATGTTTGGTATGAAAAAAGAGAGTAAGTGAGGAGTAATATAAGAATTATTTGTTAACATGTGAGTTGTTGATTGTATAAAGATCAAAATGCCATTGCCTATCTATTTAATATGACGGAACAAATGACAATTGTTTGGAAGATTCATCTTGTCGCGTTCAGTGCATTATTGAGGCTTATTAGCAAATAGAACTCATTGGTACCAATGTCAAAGAGAGGTGATATAGTCTCAAATGAGTAACCAAGTAATCCACCAAGTAATCCAATCAGATAATGTTATGGATTTGTTTATTGGCATGAGTGAATCATATTTGATTTTATTTATTCATAAGGGTTGTTATAAAATTTAAGTTAATATGTTACATATTATAATTAAAATTTTTTAAGATAAGTTAAAAATTTGAATCAAAATAAAAAAATAAATAAATAAAAATATAAAGAGCATAATTTATTAACCTCAAACACTACAGAGAACAAATATCTAATCTCCTCCATGAAACAAGGCTCCGTTTGGATAGGTGTGGGAAGAAGGAAAGAAGAGAAGAAATGGGAAGAAGTATTGGAAAGTGTGTAAATTTGTGAAGAGTTTGGATTGTTTATAATAAATTTTCTTCCCTTCTTCCTTCTTCCCACACGTATCCAAACGGATGAAGTTATGAAAGAAAAAAATAATAGGAAATCTCTTCTTAAAGGATATCGTACCATATCCACGGCAATACATTTTTTTTTCCTAATTTGGTTGACAAACGTAAGGAAGATGAGCAAAATTATCAAACAGTTTCTATTTTCTTTTTCCCAAGCGAAGGGTACGCAGAGGAAAAAAAACATGTGTGGGTCCTGACTGCACTGCTTTAATCCGAGGAGTAAATTTAAGCGACCACTTTAGAGAGAATAGTTTACTCCCCGATTTCTGTCCCCTACTCCTCGTTTTTTTATCGATATTTGGAGGATTAAATATGGATTAACAGACTTACTCCTCCGCTACGCTCCTACCAAACACAGCCATAATAGAATTTTTCTGGTAGCGGCCTAAGGGCAGCATTTTATATTTTTATGCACATGAGCTTTACTTCATAACCCAAATGTTTGTACATAAAGAGTCCTACCCCTACTATATTATAATATTATGTATATCAGGTCCCTACTTAAAATTTTCAATTTTACATAAGGTATCTTCTAATCATGCATTTTAATATATTGCTCTCTTAATTTAATCTTATATCATGAGTCTGTATCTCTGTTGCTCCTTTTCCCGTAATAGGAAATCTAAGGAGATAACGGCATATGCCTATACGGGAGTTGCATTATTTTTATTATTTATTTAAAAAATATATATATATAGAACATGGATGGCATCAACTGATAGTAACAATTCTGTTTTTCTCTCTTTCTCTTAATTAGTACCATTATAGGTCAATAAAATATCAGCATAAATTCTCAGATCTCCTCTAAATTATGAGCCCTACCTCGCCTATAAATTAGCTTAGTTAGTTCTCCTGGCACCATTAAACCAACTCTTCTCTCTCTCTCTCTCGTCCACAAGCAACTCATGGCTATCTCACTCAACCCCTTTAGTGGCGGTTTCAATGCAATTATACTAATAAGGATTCAGAGCTTTGCACGTGCAAGCAGGTACATGTTGAGGCTGATTATGTTCATGTACCATTTCATCTCAATCCATGTGCATCCATTTTGGATCCAGTTCTTCTATTTTATCATCATTGATCTTTTAGGGTCTCTTCTCTTAATGGTACTAAAACCCACTGATCCTGATTTCAGTCCCCGCTATGTAGACATGTTTTTCCTGTCCACCTCAGCCCTAACTGTTTCGGGCCTATCCACTGTAGCAATGGAGAGGTTGTCTAGCTCCCAAATTGTAGTATTTTCCCTTCTAATGCTTGTAGGAGGGGAAGTCTTTGTCTCGATGTTATGTGTTTTCTGTCGTTCTGCTAAGCCAAGCGTAGCAGAGCTTACTGTGAACCGGGTTAATTCGGTTCGAATTGAGCTTGAGACCATTGATTCAGTCAGCACAGTTGAGCGAATTGAATCTGGTACAGATATAAGTGTTAAGGATTTTTTGCGTAGAGGCTCTCTCAAGTACTTGGGGTTGGTTATCGTGGCATATTGGGTTTTCTTTCATGTGACAGGTTTTATAGTATGTCTAGTGTACTTATTTACAATCTCGAGTTCAAAAGAGGTTTTAAGAGGGAAAGGAATCAATTTGGGTTTATTTGCATTTTCAACTACCGTTTCCTCCTTTGCAAATGGTGGTTTAATAGCCACAAATGAGAATATGGCTATATTCGTAAAGAATTCTGGTCTTCTGTTATTTCAAATTGTGCTTGTTCTAGCTGGAAACACACTATTCCCAGTATTTCTAAGGGGAACTATTTGGGTAATTAAGTGTTTCACAAAAAATGAAGAGCTCGACTGTACGATAAAAAGTCCAAAAGACATCAAATTCGACCATCTGTTAACAAATCTAGGTACCTTCTTTCGGTCAATTACGGTGCTTGGTATGATAGCCTTCGTGACCACGCTGTTTTGCGCAATGGACTGGAGACATCCAGTATTTAGTGGCCTTAATTCGTATCAGAAAATTGTTGCCGCGCTGTTCATGGGTGTCAATGCGAGGCATGCTGGGGAGAACTCTGTAGATCCCTCTCTCATCTCCCCGGCCGTTTTACTATTTATTATATTTATGATGTAAGTTGATCTCTTATTAATTAAATTTTTTAAATTTTAATTTATTTATTTTCTTGTCAGTTATCTTGTGCAGTATGTGTGGTATATTTGATGAATTGTTGATGATCAGGTATTTACCTTCTTCGGCTACCTTCTTGCCACTTTACACCTCGGAACGCGACTTTCTTCTAGAAAGTCGCTTTCCCTTTTTGAAGGAAGATGAGGAGGAGAGAAGTGTTGAACCAAAGGAAAATTCTAGGGGAATCACGATAATTACAAAAATTCTATTATTGCCCCAAGTTGTATGCGTAATTATTTTTGTAATTGTGGCATGCATAATTGAGAGAAGAAGGCTACAATTAGATCCGCTCAACTTCTCCGCCCTTAATGTCATTTTTGAGGTTGTCAGGTATAAATTAAATGTTTTCTCCCTTAATGTTTTGTCATTTTTTTATGGCCTTTTTATTTCGTTTCAACATGAATGGATCATAATTATACACCATGGGTTGGCTTTCTAATTGATTGAGATATGTATTAGTTGTTTGATTTGTCCGTCCTAAATTATATATATTCACATAGGCTATGTTTGGTTGCATGGAAAGTTTGCAAACTTGAAGTTAGAGCTCTAACTTTCCAACCTTCATCAACCAAACACACTCAAGTTAGTGAAGTTTGTGCTAACTTCACTCTACTTCTCTAACTTGGCAAAATGTTGAGTTAGAAAAATTTGTTCTCATGACCAATTTAAAAATCATCTATGTGTAGTAATTATTATATTAATTATAATTATAATATTAAAATAAAAATAAAAATTATTATTATTTAGCAACATAACAATAATTATAATTATATTTACAATTATAAATTATTAAAAATTAATATAATAATAATAATATTATTATTATTATTATTATTAGTGTACTAATTCATATTTATTATACTTACTAATTATAGTTATAATATTAAATATTAATAATAATTATTGATGCCGTTGTAATATTTCAATAAAATTACTTTCATATTAATAACTATTATTATTATTTTTTAATAATAATTATAATATTAATTCTGATTAAAATTACAATAATTATTACCATAATATTTATTATTTAATAAATATAATAATATGATTAATGGCTATTACAGTTATAAAAATTCCATAATAATTAATATTATAATATAGTAATCATAGTATTATTGGTAAAAATAATTATAATAATAGTATGATATTAATATAACATTATTATGGTAGATGTAATTAGTTATAAAAGAAAAAAATAACTAAATTAATATTTTATTATTTTCTTCTATCTCTAACTCCAACATACCACACCAAACAATATTTTCTAACCTCAAGTTAGCACAAACTTTCCACAATCTCTAACTTCACTAATGCCAATCTCTAACTTCAAAATTACAAACTTCAACCTCTAACTTCTCTAACTTCACCTCCAACCAAACGTACCCATAATCTTTAATGAAACATGTATTTATTGATTGCTGCGGTTTGCATGTATAGTCTTGATGTGTAGTACTAGTTGCTGGAATAGCAGGTCCCATAATAATGTTAATAAGGTAAAAGAATTAGCAAATTAAACACTATATATAAGTATAGGAAATTGATTACTACCGTCTGCAGTTTTGCCATCCATGTCATCGCTAAAAATAAAGTGAACATATACAGCAAACAAAGTGAACATATAGATGATCTAAGTGAACACATACAAACAAATAAGCTCAATGAAAATAAGTTGAATATGTATGTAAACTTCTGAACAAGTAATGACAACACTTATTTGTCTGTAAGTGTTCACTTAGATCAGCTATATGTTCATCTTATTTTCTGTATATGTTCATTTTGTATTTAGCGATGGCTGGGATGATATATTTGCCGATGGCACTTATAATTCTTGTATAAGTATATACATTATAATGTATAACTATGAACAGTTGTTTACTAATAAACTAGACTATGCATTACGAGCCTCTACAACATACCAGTAGTCCGGTGCAACTCTCTGCGTCCAATATTAATTAATTACGGCTGTGTTTGGATGAGTGAGGGAATAAGGGAATAGCTTCTTCCTACTCCCAAATTTATTATAAACAATCCAAACTCTTCACAAAATTACACACTTTCTAATATTTCTTTCCTTATTCCTCATATTCTCACACCATCCAAACGAGAGCCAACATCACATAAAATGTAATTTTGTTAAGTGAAAAATGTAGAAATTAAAAATCTAATGACTGAAAATCTAAATGAAATGCAATTCTTTTTATTGTGCAGTGCATTTGGAAATGTTGGGATATCAACAGGATATGCTTGTTCCAGACTACAAAAGTTGCATCCAGACATGAGCTGCGTCGACCAGCCATACAGTTTTGCTGGCTGGTGGAGTGATGGAGGAAAGCTCCTGATAGCATTCGTCATGCTTTATGGAAGACTAAAAAAATTTAGTGAGAAAAATGGCAAGGCTTGGACATTGAAAGGATAATTTTTGACTAATTTCTTGTACGAGATCGAGGCGTACTCGTATCTAAAGATCAATCTCAAAAGATAGATAGGATAAGTAATATGCACAGAAGCTTGTTAATTTTGTTTGTTTGTTCCCGTGGAAGCATATATATATATATGGTAATTAATACTGTCCACTGAGGATTCATGAATCCGTTGCTTAATTTATAATTGTATATTGAATTGATCTTATATCCAAAATGCTTGTTATTTTTTTTGGTTTGAAATCCGGCTTCAAAAAATTTAATTCATGTTAGATTTTCTTGCAAAGTATAAAATTACTGAATTTTTATGATTAATTAAACAATGTTAAATTAATTTGCAATAGTTTGTAACTAATAATGTTTGATGGAGTATATATCAAACAATTCCAAGCTGTACGAAATTTAATTAGCAAGCCTTAGTCTACTTTTGTAATTATATACTATTCTAAAAAAAATTCCAAACTGAGCGAAGCAATACATATATTAAGGAATTTCATGTCTTTTATGATTATTTCTCAACTTCAATTTTGCCATTAATTAATTTTACGGTCAGATCGATCAAAATATATATATATATATATATATATATATATATATATATATATATATATATATATATATATAGAGGATTGCTAAAATGCTATGCATAGCACGGATGGTCTTCGTGCTACGGATTCATTTTTGAATTTCATGCTTCAAATAACCGATCCAAACCGTTCATTATCTTCTACATATTGAAATCTTATAAGAAACCAAATTTTACATTTTTTTAAATTCTTTTACTATTTTTCTCAGATTTTTGAAAATCATTGTTATTGAAGGGTCCAGAATTTATTAGATTAAGTATTTTAAAAAATCTGAAAAAAATAGTAAAAAAATTCAAAAAAATGTAAAATTTGGTTTCTAATGAGATTTCAATATGAAGAAAATAATGAACGGTGTGGATCGGTTGTTTGAAGCATGAAATTCAAGAACGAACCCGTAGCACGAAGGCCATCCGTACTATGCATAGCATTTTAGCAATCCTCTATATATATATATATATATATATATATATATATATAGAGAATGGCTAACGCGCCATCGATGGCACGTGCCATCAATTTTCTATCGTCTCGTTTTTCGAAATTCAAAAGTCAAACAGTCGATCCAAACCGTTCAAGTTGATCAAAATATTGAAATACCTTTGGAGACCAAATTTTACATTTTTTCGAATTTTTTTGCTATTTATTATGATATTTTCAAATTAGAGGGTCTGAAATACTCTAATCATAATGTTTTTAAAAATATCATAATAAATAGCAAAAAAAATCGAAAAAATATTAAATTTGGTCTTCAAAGATATTTCAATATGGAGAACAACTTGAACGGTTTGGATTGACCGTTTGAATTTTGGATCTCGAAAAATGACTTGATGGCACGGGAACCTCCGTGCCATCGATGGCACGTTAGCCATTCTCTCTCTCTCTCTATATATATATATATATATATATATATATGATGTTTTCTTATGTGATTATATTTTGTAAAAGTTTTGTTGTCCCTAAAATTAGGCCTAGAGGGGGGTGAATAGGCACAAAAACGAATTTCTAAACCGGTATGGTCAATATTTGGTTCAAATCAAACTTGGTCTAATACAAACAATCAAATCACAAGCAATTCAATTCAAGCAAGATAATAAAGAGAGAAAGAGAGAGAGAAATTGAACACGCGATGTATTACGGAGTTCCGACCCGCTAGGAAGTGCTAGCCTTAGTCGTACGTCTCCGGGAGTTTCGCAACCTCGAAATGGGCGCGCTCCGTTCAATTCCACACGAACGGGACTACAAATTCGAACCAAATCACCTTGTTACAATCACTCTCAAGGTGGATTGGCCTAACTCGATTAAACAATCTCAAATGCACAAAGGATAGAGGCTCTAACCAAATCACTCAACTAATCTAGCAATTAACACTAGTGGATTGGTTTAGCACACTCTAATCTCAATGATTTTGCTAAAATAATGCTCAAACACAAGAGAGTATAATGTCTAACTGGTTGGAGCTCAAAAGGGAGGAGTTTCAAGGGTTTCAAAAGTGTCTAAACAGTTCCAAGAGGTCCCATATTTATAGAGGGCGCCAACAGCTCCAAAGACCAGTCAAAACAGACTCTGGCGTTATACAACGCTATATGGCGTTGTACAACGCTGAAATAGCCGTTGAAAAATCAAACGGTCACAGACAATAACGTTATGAGTTGTCAGGGCGTTGTGTAACGCTGTATAGCGTTGCACAACGCTTTAGCAGAATCCAAAGCAGAACCTCGACAGTTCCGTTGGAACTTGTCAGAGCGTTGTGTAACGCTAGGTAGCGTTGCACAACGAAGTCAAGAGGAGAACAAGGCAGAACTGACAAACTCAAACAATATTGTCAGAACGTCATACGACGCTGACTGGCGTCACACAACGTCGCCGTTGCACAACGCTAGTCAGCGTTGCTCTACGCGACCAGGGCGGAAAAGCGAAGTCTGAGCGAATTTTAGAGCGTTACACAACGCAACAATGTATGGAACATGGCATCATGCATGCAGCATCGATGCAGATCGATGTCTGAGCAATGCAGAGACGCCTGCTGCATACTGCGTTGTACAACGCTGAGTGGCGTTACACAACGTAGGGGTGGAAAGGTTGTGTAACGTTACTTAGCGTTGCACAACGTTCTGACAAGGGGAAAAAGGATTTAACTGGTTTAAAAACAAATGAACTAGCGTTGCACAACGCTACTGAGCGTTGTGTAACGCTGTTCCAACCTTGTCAGAGATTTTGCAATTTAAAATCGAATTAACTCAGCGTTGTGTAACGGCCACTGGCGTTGTATGACGCTGGACAGAAAAACTGAGCATTTTACCAGCAAATTGATTGAGATTAGTTTAGAGATTAATTAAACCTTAATTATTGACTCTAACTAGACCAAAGCAATCTCTTGAAGCTCCAAACTAAGTGCCACACTTGCTTTAATCCATTCTTCAATAAATTTAGCTATAAAACACTAAAGAGAGATGTTAGTTCAAAGGTTTCGGTGTTGTTTTGCAAATCGGCAAATCGAGAGAAAATGTTTAACCAACAATCTCCCCCTTTTGCCGAGTTGCAAAACAACACCTAAGGTATATTTGGGACTTGATACAACAAGGCGGAATAACCCAAATTACCTAATTCTCCCCCTTTTTGCAATTAGGGAAAAGAATACCCAAAATGCCCTTGATGACAAACCATAAGAATCCTCCCCCTTTCGAAAAGAATTTGGCCACTAAGTTCATTTGATTAGGGGTATCTAACAAGGTTTAAAGAGGGCTTGAACTAACAATTGTATACCATGCATGCATAATAAAGGAGAAAGGCTAAAACAACACCATTTAGCACAAACAAAAGACATTAATACATAACATAATTCATTAAAAAACAAAACATCATTCATTCATCATCCATAAAACAAAACAAATCCATCTAGCATAATTAAGACACTCAAAAACACCGAAAGATCACACAAAAGATACGAATGGCAAATAAACTACGAAAATCAAAGCAAATAAAGATAAAAGAGAGGGCTAAGGCTTGGAGAGGGTTTCGGCTAGAATCACTCCTCATCATCATCCCCCGCACCACTACCGGATCCTCTTTTGAGATGGAGCTCCATCCTTCCCCAAAGATTTATCATCTCATCCTTGAGATGAGTGATCGAGGCATCGGTCTTGGCTTGGTAAGCGGTCAAGTTTTCTTCAATTGTGTTGAACCGCGTGTCAATGTGAGTGGTCAAGGCGGCGAATTTGGCATCAAGGTAAGCATGGAAGTCTTGCGGTGCGCCTTGACCCTCCACCCGTCCGCCGGGCACATGCAATGGTTCATTGCCTATCTCTTCATATTGGTTTATAGTGGCATTGGGCCGGAAGAGGTAGTTGTTGCGGTGGAAAGGACCGGGCACAATGGAGTCATCATCTTGGGCCATCCATCCGGTAACATTGAGATATGCCATGAGGTTTTCGGGAGTGGCAATGGCATTCTCGGGCACGGGTTCGCCCCAAAGGGGTGTGTCATGAGGGATGCCGTTTTCGATGAGAATTGATTGAATGATGTGGGCATATGGAAATGAGAAGCGCGAAGAGGTATCGACCCGTGCCATATGAGCAAGCATGATATAAGGGAGATTCACCTTTTGATTCATCTCAAGGAGAGATCGAAGGAGAAACACGGCGAATTGCTCCACATTTGTTTTGATTGTTGCCTTCGGAGTGATGATATTGTTGATGAAGAGGAAGAGAAGGCGGTGCAAAGCCGGGAGCTCGGTGGCGGTGAATTGACGAGCGGTGTAGTTCCTCCAACAATAAAAGAATCGGTGAAATTCATCATAAGGAGGCAACTCACGTGGCCAAGTAGCATGGATGTAAATCTCCAAGTTGTCATTGTCGAGGCTAAGGAGATTGGCCAATGTTTGCTCGGTGATGGAGATGTGGCGACCGAGGACATAAGAGTTGGCGGTTGGGTGGCCCTCGGTCCACGTCATCGTGAGATTGGCATAGAAGAGCTTGATCAAAGACGGGTTGTATGGTTGAGAATGTGCGAGAAGACCCGCCATGTTCCAATATTCGATCTTTTCCTTGATCCAAGTTAATTCTCTTGGATTCAAGTGGTAGACCCCATACGGGTGCTCGAAGTAGAAGCACTCGGAACACTCGCGATTGACATCGCGGTATTGGCAAAAGTGCATGTACGAGACCGAGTCCTTGAAGAGGTAATTGTTGGAGGATGAGAGGGTCCAATCCACGGGTACCGGGGGTATATCCATTGGGATCGGTTGGTCGGTTTGATCGGTTTGAACCGGTGGGTTGGAGGAGGAAGCGCCCTTGGGGTTGCGCTTAGACCGTTTGTTGGTGGCGGTTTTCGGTGCCATTGAAAAATGAGAGAGAAAGGATAAGGCTAAACCTTTAAATTGAAGAGCCGGAGAGGATGAGATGGCCTTGGAGAGCACAGAACCGAAGCCGATCGAAAATCCGACGGTCGGATCGCCGGAATTGACGGTGATGGCGGTGGCTAGGGTTTCGGTGGATTGAGGGATAGAGAGAGAGATAGAGAAAATTGAGGGTATGAGAGTGGAGAGGAGAGAGAGAGGAGTATTTTGGTGGTATTGGTTGGAGTGGAGAGAGAGAGTTGAGGGAGTATTGAGAGAGAGAGATGAAGGGGTGTGAGTTGGAGAGAAAGAGAGAGAAAATAGAAGGGGCTCGGATTTGAGAGAAAATAGGAAGAAGAAGAAGAAGAGGTGGGGTCGCAACAGTTAAAAAACGCGTCCACCGTTACTTAACGCCAAAGGGCGTTGTACAACGCAGGAGTCAAAACAGCGAAAAATGAGCAGAAACTGACTGCTCCGTTGTACAACGCTGAGTAGCGATGGGTAACGCTACCACCCAGCGTTGTGCAACGTTAAAGGGCGTTGTACAACACTAAAGCCAAATAAATAAATAATAAAAAGAAATAAAATAAAGAAACAAACCAACGTCTTACAACGGTGGACAGCGTTGTACAACGTTCAGTGAAAAGAAACAGACTGGCGTTGTACAACGTTGGTCAGCGTTGTATAACGTTGAACTCGACAGATTTTTAAAATTCAGCGAAGGAAAATGAAAATACAAAGCCAGCGTTGTACAACGATAGGCAGCGTTGTGCAACGTTACAAGAGAAAATCAAACCAGCGTTGTGCAACGCTATGCAGCGTTGTACAACGTTTAACTCGACAGAATTCAAAATTCATTTTAAACTAACGTTACTCTTGCGTTGCACGACGCTGAATGGCGTTGTGTAACGCCAGAGTTCAGAAAACCAGAAAATTCAGAAAATTGAGACAAAAATAGTTAAAAACTTATTTTTCAAGGTTTTCAAAACCAATTTAAACTGAAATAAGCTCCAAACAACAAAGACAACACCATGACATGCATAAATTTAATCTTTGAGTTCAAGCATACCAAGTTTGAACCTAAGTTCAAGATGTTGTTGTGTTGGAAGAGGTTTGGTGAAGATATCGGCGATTTGCTCCTTTGTGTCGATGTAGACCAATTCCACATCACCTTTCTCAACATGATCACGGATAAAATGATGTCGTATCTCTATGTGCTTGGTTCTAGAGTGCAATACCGGATTTTTGGATATAAGGATGGCACTAGTATTGTCACACAAGATTGGTACCTTTTGGAAATCTAACTCAAAATCCCTAAGGGTTTGCATCATCCAAAGAAGTTGGGTACAACAACTACCGGCCGCTACATATTCCGCTTCCGCGGTGGAGAGAGCAACCGAAGTTTGCTTGCGACTAGACCAAGATACAAGTGAACCACCAAGAAATTGGCAAGTTCCACTAGTACTTTTGCGGTCCATACGGTCACCGGCAAAATCGGCATCGGTATAACCTAACAAGTCTAGTTCGGTTTGTCTACCATACCAAAGACCTAGGTTTTGAGTACCCTTGACGTATCGCAAGATACGTTTTACCGCTTTGTGGTGAGACTCCTTAGGATTGGCTTGGTACCTAGCACATAGACATACGGCATACATAATATCCGGCCTACTAGCCGTGAGATAGAGGAGGCTACCGATCATACCCCGATAGAGAGTTATGTCCATAGGCTTGCCTTTCTCATCCGCATCGATATTCGCACTTTTGCCCATGGGTGTGTCTAAACTCTTGCTATCTTCAACACCGAATTTCTTCACTAACTCCTTGGCGTATTTGACTTGGTTCACAAAGATACCATCCTTGAGTTGTTTGATTTGAAGCCCCAAGAAGAAAGTGAGTTCTCCCATCATGCTCATCTCAAATTCACTACTCATCAAAGAAGAAAACTCTTGGGCAAGAGTTGCATTAGTAGAGCCAAAGATAATATCATCCACATAAATTTGCACAAGTAGCAAATGGTCATCTCTTTTCTTAGTGAAAAGAGTTGTATCCATTTTGCCTCTACTAAAGCCATTGTCTAGAAGAAAGGTACAAAGTCTACCATACCAAGCTCTAGGAGCTTGCTTTAAACCATACAAAGCTTTGTGAAGCTTATACACATGGTCCGGTTTGAAATGGTCAACAAAACCGGGTGGTTGTTGGACAAAAACTTCCTCATCTATCCAACCATTTAGAAAAGCACTCTTGACATCCATTTGGAATAGGGTAAAGCCTTTGTTAGCGGCAAAAGCCAAGAGCATTCTAATGGATTCAAGACGAGCAACCGGTGCAAAGGTCTCCTCAAAATCAATACCTTCTTGTTGCTTGAAACCTTGTGCAACCAAACGGGCTTTGTTTCTAACCACAATACCATCCTCACTTAGCTTGTTTCTAAAAACCCATTTGGTACCAATAACTTGCTTACCTTTTGGTAATGGTACAAGTTCCCAAACTTGATTTCTCTCAAATTGGTTCAACTCTTCTTGCATGGCAACAATCCAATTTGGGTCAACATTTGCCTCTTTAAAAGATTTTGGTTCAAGTTGAGAAACAAAGGCACAATGACCAATAGTTTGGTGCAAACTAGACCTAGTCCTAACACCTTCCCTAGGGTCACCTATGACATTAGTAAGAGGATGAGAGGAAACTTCTCTAAGCACTTCGGGAGGCTCATGAACCGGTTGAGGAGACGGTTGAGGTTGAGGATCATCATGAGGCATTTCATTTTGAGTTGTGTCTAAGATACCCTCCTCATGAGTCTCTCCCCCTATCAAAATGTCATCAACCCGGTTCAAAGGCTCCTCAATAATCACCGGTGGTTGTGCTTGAGGTTGTGACTCAATTTCTTGTGTAGTTTCTTCCATTTGTGTACCTACAATAGAATTACCTTCCTTGGATTCCTCAAGGACTTTTTCATCAAATTTGACATTAATGGACTCAATAACTACCTTTGAGTTTGGCAAATAGACTCTATACGCTTTGCTTGTGGTTGAGTAACCAACAAAAATACCGGGCAAAGACTTGGCATCAAACTTGGTTACTTTAGGAGACTCATCAAGGACAAAACATTTGGAGCCAAATACACGGAAATAGGATATATTAGGAGTATGACCGAACCATAATTCAAAAGGAGTTTTCTTGAGTTGAGAACGAATGCATGCACGATTTACTACATGACATGCCGTATTTACCGCTTCGGCCCAAAGAAATTTGGGTACGGCAAATTCATGTAGCATGGTGCGTGCTAATTCTTGTAAGGTTCGGTTCTTCCTCTCCACTACACCGTTTTGTTGAGGGGTGCGTGGAGCGGAAAACTCTTGTTTATATCCTTTTTCTATGCACAATTCATCAAATTTAGTATTTTCAAATTCCCTTCCATGGTCACTACGAATTCTAGAGATTTTCAACCCTTTTTCGTTTTCAACCCGATTGCTAAATTTAACAAAATGGTCAAATGCTTCTTCCTTGTGAGCAAGAAAGAAAACCCAAGTAAAGCGACTATAGTCATCTACCACCACAAAGACATACCTTTTCTTACTTATACTCAAGACATTGATTGGTCCAAACAAATCCATATGAAGCAATTGCAAAGGTTGAGTGGTTGAGATGATCTCTTTGGTTTTGAAACTAGACTTGGTTTGCTTGCCTTTCATGCAAGCTTCACACAACCCATTTAAGTCAAGTATATGTGATGGAAGACCACGGACAAGTTTCAATTTCACAAGTTTCTTAATGGAGTCTAGGGAAACATGACCAAGTCTTCTATGCCATAACCATGAACCGGTAGCTATGGCACTAAAGCATTGTTCACCATTTGTGAAGTGATCAAAGTTTAAGTAATAGACATCCTTTTTCCTTTGTCCCGTGTAAACAAGAGAATTATCCGAAATTTGATGCACAAAACAAGAGGAGTGATCAAATTTCAAATAATATCCCGCATCACATAATTGGCTCACACTTAAAAGGTTGTAGTTGAGACCATCCACAAGGTAAACATTAAAAACCGTTAAATTTTGGTTTCCAACCGAGCCTATACCAATAATAGAGCTCTTCCTAAGATTATTACCAAAAGTAACCTCACCACCATCAAAAGGTTCAAGTGTCTTGAAACAAGATTCATCACCCGTCATGTGATGTGAACAACCACTATCTATGATCCAAGCACTTCTCTTGAATGATGATAACAAACAAACCTACAAGAATGCATATTAGTTAGAAACAAACAACTAATATATTCTTGTAATCTCTCCCCCTTAAGATTTGACAAGAATAACCTTGGGGAAAGAAGATGGCTAACTAAGCCACACTCGAACCACTTCCACCAATCAAAACGGATGTGGAAGTGACTTTAGGAACCCAAATCATGTTAATTGAACCGGATGTATGATTTGCTTTCCTAACTTTGCATTCTAGTGTGACATGGCCATTCTTACCACAATAGTTGCAACAAGCACAAGTTGGCTTGTTCACTTGTGAACTTTCTCTAACAAAATGGGTTTGAAAATGACGCCTAAGCTCCATGGCCCTAATCTTTGGATCCTTAGAAAAAGTGTATGATTGAGAGTTTCTCAAAATTGGTTTTTGAAAATTCCTTTTGTTTTGTTGAGAGACTTTTTGATTTCCCCCATTGGTTTGAGGTCTAGTGTGTGTTCTATTCCTATTCCCACCATTGTTTTGAAAAGGATGAAAACACCCATCGGGTCCCTTGAAATACAAGTTGTTTGGGCCCCGATTGTTTTGGAAGTTCTTTTGAGGTCTTTGAGACCCATTTCTATTCCTACCAAAACTCTTTTGAGCACCATTTTGAGAGCCAACAAAATTCTTTTGCCCTTGCCCGTGTGTGTTCCTACCATTGGTGCTCTTGTGATAAAGTCTCTCATTTTGTGTTGGGCTTGACATGGTTCTTGGTCTAGAAAAGGATTGATTCCTCTTTTTGAAGCCAAGACCCGTTTTGTCATTGGGTTTTTGTCCCACAAACATTTTATCAAGATTCATCTTGGTGCTATGAGAAGCACTAGACGAACTTGAAGCCCTTTCATTTTTCAAAACATTTGTCTCACTCAAAGGAGTTTGACATTTTTCACAAACATTTGGTTTTTCAAAACTTTCAATCATACCCTTATACCTTGTCACCAAAGATTCAAGATCATGCACCTTAGTCGTCAAAAGACTAATTTGCTCTTTTTGACTAGCAATAGTCTTAAGAGACTCATCAAGATAATCATTCAACCTATCAAATTGCAAGTTTGCATCATCATTCAAGCTCAAGTCATTCTCACTATCACAATCGCTATCACTACTAGAGAATGAGTTTAGAAGTACCTCATTTGTGACCTTGGGCACTTCAATTGCAATTGTGAATGGTTCTTCTTGAATAGTCGTTGGAGCTTGTGTGAGAGTCGATGTAGAGGATGATGCTTCATCAAGGCTAGCTTTGCTCAATGGATGCACATAGATCTTGCCTCGGTTGAACTCATTGAAGACCTCCTTCACCAAGTCATCTAGGTCGTCATCCACCGGCATCACCACATCATTCACTTGAGCCACAAGAGCAAGGTTGTCAAAGTCGCACTCGGATTCCGAATCGGATTGAGAGGATGAGCTCGAATCGGAATCGTTGTCCCAAGTGGCTTGCATGGCTCTCTCACCCTTCTTCTTGCTCTTGTAGTGTCCCTTCTTGGACTTGAACCGGCCATCACCTCTTCTCTTGCCACCATCTTCCTTATCCTTCTTCAAGTGAGGGAAGAGCTTGAAGCAAGAGTACATGGTATGACCTTCTTTTTGGCACACGAAGCAAAGAGCTCTTTCGTCATTCTCAAGCCTTTCTTTGTTGAACTTTCCTTCAAACACCATGATAGCTCGAAACATCTTTGAGAGAACGGCTCCTTGCTTGTCCTCATCAAGGTCGATGATGCCTTTGGCCTTGTCACTTGAGTGGCGGTGTCTCCCTTGGTGGTTGTCATTGTGGCGGTTCTTGGAGGGAGATGCCTTGTTGTCACTTGCCGCCAATGCCACGGTTTTGGGCTCATACTTCAACTCTCCAAGTTGCTTGAGCTTCTCCTCCACGCACCGGTAATGAGTGTAGATGATCTCCGGTGTGAGGTTGTTGTGGGACCTTTGTTGTGTCTCAAGAGTCGAGATGAGAGTGTCGAATTGAGGTCTTCCCACCAAAGCCCTAAGCAATCTTCCTATAACACGACTATTAGAAAGGGTCTCTCCTATGTTAGTGAATTCATCGAGCAATTGTATAAACCGAGTATACATCTCCTCGATGCATTCACCTTCCCTTATGCGGAAATTATCCAATCTAGACTCTAACTCGAATTGTCGAGAGCTTTTGATTAGAGAATTTCCCTCATAACGGTTCAAGAGAGAAACCCACATTTCATGTGCACTAGTAGAACTACCAAAAATTGCCGCTATGGACTCATGTACCGAATTTAACAAGACATTCACGGCATTATCATTCTTGGTCCTAATGGTCTTAGAGGCATGGGTTTCTCTACCTTCACTATCACAAATTGGTGTGTATGGCTTATCAACAACCTCCCAAAGATCAATCAAGTTAAGGTATACAACCATACATCTCTTCCAATAACGAAAGTTCTTGCAAGTGGAATCAAACTTGTCCGATTTTTCTATCACCCTAGAGGCCATGAATCGAGGTTATCTACCTAACAAGATGGTCAAAAGATAACCTGGCTCTGATACAACTTTGTTGTCCCTAAAATTAGGCCTAGAGGGGGGTGAATAGGCACAAAAACGAATTTCTAAACCGGTATGGTCAATATTTGGTTCAAATCAAACTTGGTCTAATACAAACAATCAAATCACAAGCAATTCAATTCAAGCAAGATAATAAAGAGAGAAAGAGAGAGAGAAATTGAACACGCGATGTATTACGGAGTTCCGACCCGCTAGGAAGTGCTAGCCTTAGTCGTACGTCTCCGGGAGTTTCGCAACCTCGAAATGGGCGCGCTCCGTTCAATTCCACACGAACGGGACTACAAATTCGAACCAAATCACCTTGTTACAATCACTCTCAAGGTGGATTGGCCTAACTCGATTAAACAATCTCAAATGCACAAAGGATAGAGGCTCTAACCAAATCACTCAACTAATCTAGCAATTAACACTAGTGGATTGGTTTAGCACACTCTAATCTCAATGATTTTGCTAAAATAATGCTCAAACACAAGAGAGTATAATGTCTAACTGGTTGGAGCTCAAAAGGGAGGAGTTTCAAGGGTTTCAAAAGTGTCTAAACAGTTCCAAGAGGCCCCATATTTATAAAGGGCGCCAACAGCTCCAAAGACCAGTCAAAACAGACTCTGGCGTTATACAACGCTATATGGCGTTGTACAACGCTGAAATAGCCGTTGAAAAATCAAACGGTCACAGACAATAACGTTATGAGTTGTCAGGGCGTTGTGTAACGCTGTATAGCGTTGCACAACGCTTTAGCAGAATCCAAAGCAGAACCTCGACAGTTCCGTTGGAACTTGTCAGAGCGTTGTGTAACGCTAGGTAGCGTTGCACAACGAAGTCAAGAGGAGAACAAGGCAGAACTGACAAACTCAAACAATATTGTCAGAACGTCATACGACGCTGACTGGCGTCACACAACGTCGCCGTTGCACAACGCTAGTCAGCGTTGCTCTACGCGACCAGGGCGGAAAAGCGAAGTCTGAGCGAATTTTAGAGCGTTACACAACGCAACAATGTATGGAACATGGCATCATGCATGCAGCATCGATGCAGATCGATGTCTGAGCAATGCAGAGACGCCTGCTGCATACTGCGTTGTACAACGCTGAGTGGCGTTACACAACGTAGGGGTGGAAAGGTTGTGTAACGTTACTTAGCGTTGCACAACGTTCTGACAAGGGGAAAAAGGATTTAACTGGTTTAAAAACAAATGAACTAGCGTTGCACAACGCTACTGAGCGTTGTGTAACGCTGTTCCAACCTTGTCAGAGATTTTGCAATTTAAAATCGAATTAACTCAGCGTTGTGTAACGGCCACTGGCGTTGTATGACGCTGGACAGAAAAACTGAGCATTTTACCAGCAAATTGATTGAGATTAGTTTAGAGATTAATTAAACCTTAATTATTGACTCTAACTAGACCAAAGCAATCTCTTGAAGCTCCAAACTAAGTGCCACACTTGCTTTAATCCATTCTTCAATAAATTTAGCTATAAAACACTAAAGAGAGATGTTAGTTCAAAGGTTTCGGTGTTGTTTTGCAAATCGGCAAATCGAGAGAAAATGTTTAACCAACAAGTTTAAATAACGGATAGCAGATTCATAGCCAGCATATTTATGTCATTGCAGATGACGAATAACAATTATTTAGCAGGTGTTCGGATCATAATGGAAGCTATCATATGTATATTAGTTCATTTCATTAGATACATATTTTAGTTGAAATTTAATATCATATTATATAAAATGCTTGCATATTTTAGATTTTTTTAAAAATAATATACCTAATACGTCTTCTAAAGTCCTCTATAGTGCTATTGCACTGTAAATAAATAAATAAATATATATATATATATATATATATATATATATATATATATATATATATATATATATATAGAGAGAGAGAGAGTTTAGCTACGGTGAGTCGCGACCAATACTCCTAGATCTAGATCAAAATGATCGATCCAAACCGTCCAATATGATCTCCCTATTGAAATCTCCGTGCAAACCAAATTTTTTATTTTTTCGAAATTTTTAAGTATTTTTTTCGGATTTTTAAAAACTGATGTTTTTGAATGGTTCAGAACCAATTAGATTAACGATTTTCTAAAATTTCAAAAAAATACTTAAAAATTTTGAAAAAATAAAAAATTTGGTCTACATGGAGATTTCAATAGGGAGATCATATTTGACGGTTTGGATCGGTCATTTTGATCTAGATCTAGGAGTATTGGTCCCGACTCACCGGAGGGTCCGTGAGTCGCGACTCACCGTAGCTAAACTCTATATATATATTTAACTATTAAACCATTAAATGTTGCTAAATAAGTAAATAATGCTAATCAAATCACACTTCTTTCATACGATATTTTAACCATGAAATATTAAGTTTGGAATAACTAAAATGCAAAGTTGAAACTTATTTTCTAAATTTCTAAAACAATATATAGGTCGATCAGAATCTATTTGTGAAAGATACACCCAAAATACTGATGTTGGTTATTAATTTTCCACTAAACAACCACGAAGTTCGCTATATTACTTCCATCAGACAAAAATGCTAAATGTACAATTTTAATTTAGCACCATAGTGTTTATCAAACTGCACTGCTAAACAGAGACGAAGCCACATTGTTTTTGGTGGATTCAGGGACCCACTTGAAAAAAAAATTTCTTTGAGATGTACAAATTAATTTGTAAAAAAAAAAGTATAAGAAGTCAAGAACCTATCTCAGAATTTTGAAGGACCCAAGTTGGGCAAACCGCATTCGATTTGAATCGCATTGCAAATTCTAAAAAATCGCACAGGGAGTCAGGTCGCATTCGCTCCTGGTGAATTGTCTCCTCCCTTCCATCACAAAGAATTATATTAAGAAAAAACTTAGAATAGAATTATTATTTTGGATATATTATTTTAGATTTTGTAATGTTATTATAAATATATTTAATTTCTCAAGAATTTTTTTAATGTTATATTATTTCAGAATTGTTTGTTTGAAAATTATTATTATATTATACCTATATTAAACATTATATTGTACATAAACTTTCATAAAAGAAATTATGGACCCTGCTGACATAAATTTCTAACTACGCCCATGTCGCTAAAGTCTACTATTTAAACGTCTATACTTTATATATACTAACATCAGTGCCCATCCAATATGTGTGGATTTTAATATGTAAAAATATTATTTGAAAGATACCTTTAGAACAAAATTCCATTAAATATGACAAGTTCACCCCGGGGGGTTAAGGAATAAAGAGAAAAAAAAGTTACTTAAAGATCATTTATGTAGCCAAACACACTTGGAATAACACTACATAAGCGGCATAAGTTATAAAACCTATTGTGATGGTATAACTAGGCCTGTCAACGGTAGGCCGTTACCGTTTGCCACCACGTTTCATTGTGAAACGAAACGAATTACGAAACGCTGAAATGTTCCGTTTACTGAAACGGAACGGTAGACGGAACACTAAATTGTATCGTTTCGACCGTTTCAGTCTCATTTCAAACCGTTACATGTGTATTTTCTAAAGTGGCACGGTTAACGAAATGGAATTCTGTGCCGTTTCGTAAACGGAACGGTTAACGGAATGATTGTTTATACCGCATTTGTAAACGAAACGGAAACGGTTTCATACCGTTCAGTGTTTTTTTAACACGTTTGACAGGTATAGGTATAACTTGGAAAAAGTGGGTCCCACACACTAAAAATGAATAAAAAATGAATATATTAGTTATCCTCCCATTAATACCCTCATCTATCCCAAGGGTAACTTTCCCCTCTACCATTTATTAAGGGTATTTTATGTTAGAGATATGTCCTAGAAGCCAATCTTTTTGGCTACTTCTATGGTTTTATGTTATGGATGATTTTATATCATTTGTTCCTTGATTTATGTGTTGACAGTTCATTCAGGTTGAGGATCTGAATTATAGATCACTGTGATTCATTTAGTAGTAAATGACAACAATAAATCTAAAGCGTCCATAATCTTGATAATTAACAAGGAACATTAATTATCAATAAGATTAGTATGCAAGTTAAGTGTTGATTAAGTTCTATAAATCAAAGGTTAAGAGTAACCAACTTAATTGCATATGTTTATGTTAATTGAACATAGTACAGGACATGACCCAACGAAATAAATATATGGATTGTGTTTTGGTGTCATTATTTATTTCGTTATGATTTTGATTCTAAGTTTGAGATATTTATCTTTTCCACATGAGGATAGGTTCAATAAATATCGTCTACCGCTGATTCCCGATAAGGGCTGCTATACGGACGTTATTTATGTTCTCTTGAATTGTGCGGGGAAAAGTTAAATAGTCAAGAAAACCGTATGTCCCTCATTAATTCACTTAGTGAGTGACGATATCTATTTGGGCCCCTTGATGGAGATAGATTGTTTGCTAGCAACTGATACAATTATCTCTAGATCAAGAAACGTATAATCTGCAAGAATGACACATTCCTATCTTGGATTATACGATGATATCGTGAGGCATAGGAATCAAAATAGAGATATACTTTTATTCTCTTATGCAGGATTGAAATATTGTAGCTGTACACTATTTATGCGAATTGGAAATCATAACGTGTTGCTAGATACCGCTTATGATTATTGGAATTAAATAGCGATTTAACTCCATGTCCAACGTAGCATAAATCCTCAAAGGGTCACACAGAATTGGTGTTTTAACCATGCTTGCATTATTTATTTATTTGCAATAATTGGTATTGCAAAATATGATGAGTTGATTAATTAATTAAATAGCGTTGTAGACCGTTATAATTAATTAAATCAAAGGGATCATATAGAAATAAATTAATGCATTATCTAATCCCTAAATAATTATTATTAAGTTAATAATTATTTATTTCAACACATATGCTTTAATAGGGCTTTAATTAAATAGTTAATTAAAGGCCCAATAGGGAGTCAAATTGGGAGCAACAAGAAGGGCCATTTAATAGGTGATTAAGTGGACCCAAGAGGCATTGCACATAGCCCATGAAGGGCCCATAATGTGGCCGGCCATAGCTAGTGGTAGGTGGGATGGCAAAGTTGTAAATAGGTGTTGAGAGGTAGGTAGGGTTTGAGCTCTATATAAAGGGGTATATGGTAGCAAATCCCCCTCTCTCTCTCTCCCACAAACCCTAGCCGCCCCCCCCCCTCTTTGTGGCCGGCGCCTCTCCTCTCTCCCTCTCCATTAGCTCATGTGTTGAGCCCCCTCTCTTCCTCAAATCAATTAGTTCATTTGTTAGAAGATTGGGAAAGCTAGGGATTAGGCATTTCCTCCAAGTTACTAGCATAACTTGTAGAGGATTTGGTTAATACCAAGTGGACTCGAGGCGATTCGACAAGGAGGCGCGAGCTAGACGTGAGCACAACCACCTACAACCTAGCCGGTTCGAGCCTCTTGATTACTAGCTCAAGAGAGGTATACCTTGAACCTTTCTCTCTTGTGTGAATGGCTTAGTGCAAGATCCGTGTTTGTGCATGATTGTTTATGGATAATTAGTAGTATTTAATCATAAAATGAAAATTATGCACTCAACTAACAGTGGTATCAGAGCCAGGTTGTACTTAAGCTATTTTGACACTTAATTAAGAGAAATTGGCTAATTAACGGATTAGTAGAGATGATGCGTTTGTTTGCTGTCTGGAAATGGTATTTTCTGTGTTGTTTCGCGTTTTTCGCTTTGATAAGTTCTCTGGAAGTTTTTTCCATCTACATGAAAGTTGTAGATCTGTGGATTGTGATTCTTTTAGCGTTGGATTCACATTTTTCTGAATTAGTATAGATTTACTGTGAATAAAATGGCGACAGTGCGCAGAACCAGTTTCTGCTTGCACTGTCCTGTTTGAATGGCTTGAAAGATTTATATTTTGAATATAAGTACCAGTGTTCTATGGCTAGATTTAAAGAGGACTTGAAGTTCTTTCTGAGCATGTAAAATTTGTTGCATGGCTCAGATCAATTTGTGGGTTTTCAAGTATGAAAAGGAAGAACTTGTCAGATCCAGTTTGTTGAGCAAATCGATTGTTCTAATAAACTGTACCAACTGAGAACTCCTTTAAAAATTCTGTTTAAATGGAGTTGTTCTATTTTGAGTTAGGATTCCAGGAAAATTAGTTTCATAATTTTTCGTGGAGATTTGGACCTTCAACTAGGCTAGAACTTTTCGATCGACAGTCTGTTCCAGTACAGAATTTGTTGGTTGTTTAGTTAGTAACTCGAACTTTTTGAACTAAACTTGGTGGTTTTCTTTTCATGAATAGTTAGGCTATAGAATAAACTAGTTTTTCTATGTATATTGTATATATAAAAACTAATTAGAAGGTGGTCTAACAGACCAAATGGTTGAGAGGATAATCTGAAAATCTCATAACGGTGTTTCGTGCACTTGTGAGAGATTTGTCATTTTTGATTCTCCCAGATGGTGTAAGATCTCTTCTTGAAATTTTTACTGGTAATCACAACTATGATAAGGAGCTTAAGTAATTTATTTGAGAATTTTTGGAGACCTAAAACCTTTGCTTTTATTGGATTCCATTAGTTACGTTTTTTTAATAAATTACTGTTTTTCTAAATATTCAAACTAGTTGAAATTAATTAGAAAACTCCTTGTTTGATCTCCTTTCTGTTATGGGATGTTGAAAGAACTTTCTAAATGAATTTAAACAAGTTTTGTTGTTTAAAATTGAGGATTTGTACACGGAATTTACTTATGGCAAACGATACGCAAAGATGCTTGAAAATCGTTAATTGGAAACAAAGTTCTTGTATGTGCTAACTTTGTTTTGTAGGTGGATAGTGGGTTTAGTATGGCTCAAGACTCAATGCCTTGTGGTTGTAATGAATGCATGTGTGAATGTTTGTAATGCGGCCTTTGGTGCCATTAATTAATTAATTTGTTGATTAATTTTTGATGTAACTTGTGAGGCTTGCATGCCCCTAATGTTAGGATGGGAATAGGATGTTTTCACATGTATTTTGCACCTTTATTTTATATAGGATTTAGATCCTTATAGAATTTAGTGGGAGGGCAAGAATTAGATTAGTTTTGCTCCATGGACGATGTGGCGAAACTAATGCAAGCGGGAGCCATACAAACCCACAACTATGAGATGCTTATATGATTATTTTGTTAGGTTAGGTATGGGTGTATGCTTACACGACCACCAAACAAAGTGTCATATGAATTGTTTGTCCCAAACTAAAACGAATAAGTTAATTCGCCCTCCTTCTCTCTATCCCCTTCACGCCGATTGTCACTCATGGCGCGGTCCGCCCAAGCGGACGTCATGATTGCCAATTCGGTAGTCGGGGTGCAAATAGATAAGATTTGCAAGGAGCAAATAGTGAGAAGTGACTTTTCGATGGACCCAACTAGAGTTTGGACATCGGGGCGAAGTTCGCCGATGCGAACCAAGAGTCATGGTAAGATGATTGGTTGGAGAACCTACCTTATCTAATCATTTTGGATGACGTGCCATAGCAGGTCCATTTTGATGAAAATAGGGGTCTTGGAAATCACTATACTTAGGGACTTTAAAAGTGTAGTGAAAGTTTTACTTTTGTTAAAACTGAAAACATAAAACTAATTGACCTTTAATTCGATAATTGTTGTAGATGTCTTCCTCCTCTTTAACGCTTCGTTCTCTTCTTGAGAAAGAGAAACTCGCCTTTAACGGTGCTAATTTCTTGGATTGGCACCGCAACCTAAGGCTTGCCTTTAGGTTTGAAAAAAGGGAGTACCTCCTCTCCACTCCGATTCCCTCTGCTCCTAAGGACACCGATCCAAAGGATAAGCAAGAGGAATATGAGAAGCACGTCAATGACGACATGGAGATGTCGGTCTTGATGGTTGCGGTCATGGAATCGGAACTCCAAAAGGAGTTCATCGATAGTGGATATGGAGTGTTTGAGATGATCACTCGTCTCAAGAACATGTTCCAAACCAAGGCCCGCACCGAAAGGGCCCGTCTCATCAAGGCCGTCGCCAACACTCGCTTGGCGGAGGGTCATGAAGTCGGGCCACACGTCATGAAGATGGCGGGGTTGTTTCGGCAGCTCGAAAAGCTTGATACGCCCTTTCCTACGGGTGCGATTCAAGATTTCATTCTCAACTCCCTCCCTCCAAGCTTCACCGGTTTTGTTGTGAACTACCGGATGAATGGCATGGACAAGAGCATGGATGATCTCCAAAACATGCTCGTTGAGACGGAGGATAGTCTCAAGAAGGAGAAGGGCCCAAAGGATGTTCTTGCCGTGAGTGACAAGAGCAAAAAGATCAAGAAGCGAGGCCGTAAAGCCAAGAAGGGCAAAGGCCCGGTGACGCCCCAAGGTTCGGCCAAGGGTGTTCCCGTGGGTTCCAAGAAGAAGAAGAACCCGGCCACTCCCGAGACCGTTTGCTACTATTGTAGCAACAAGGGTCATTGGAGGAGAAACTGCCCCAAGTACCTTGCCGACAAGAAGGCGGGAACCGTCCAACCTTCTTCTTCAGGTATATTTGTCATCGAAACCCTTCTCGCTACCTCTAACACCGATTGGGTATTCGATACCGGTTCGTGTGCTCACATTTGTCGAAATGTGCAGGTTCTAAAGAATAGGAGGCGGCTCGAGAAAGGTGAAGTTCAACTCCGCGTCGGGAATGGCACGTGCATCTCCGCTATGGCCATTGGGAGCGTGGATTTAACTTTACCTTCCGGTTTTGTGTTGGAACTAAAGGATGTATTTTTAGTTCCCTCTATCACTCGAAACATTATCTCTATCTCTTGTTTGGACATGGATGGTTTTGATGTTGTAATAAAGAACAAGTTGTTGACCTTGTTTCGAAATGAAGTTCGTTTTTGTGATGCGCATTTATTGAATGGTCTTTATTTGCTTGATTCTAGCGGACTTATCTTGAGTGTTGAGAATGACAATAGGAAACGTAAGATTTCACATGAGAATGCAACTTTGATGTGGCATTGCCGCTTAGGTCATATCAATGAGAAACGTATCAAGAGATTACAAACCGTTGGTCTCTTGGATCAATTCGCTTTCGAGCCAATTGACACATGCGAATCTTGTTTGATGGGAAAGATGACCAAAGCGCCTTTTCCTAACAAAGGAACAAGGGCAAATGACTTATTAGACCTTGTACATACCGATGTATGTGGACCTATGAGCATTTGTGCGCGTGGTGGTTATTCATACTTCATCACATTCACCGATGATCATAGTAGATACGGGTATATCTACTTGATGCGTCACAAATCCGAATCCTTTGACAAGTTCAAAGAATTTAAGAATGAAGTTGAGAACCAACTTGGTCGAAAGATCAAGGTCTTACGATCCGATCGAGGTGGTGAGTACTTGAGCCATGAGTTTGGCAACTATCTAAAGGAGTGTGGAATCGTTCCACAACTCACTCCACCCGGAACACCACAATGGAATGGTGTATCCGAAAGGAGGAATCGAACTTTGCTTGACATGGTTCGATCAATGATGAGCCAAGCCGATTTGCCTATGTCCTTTTGGGGATACGCCCTTGAAACCGCAACTTTTACATTAAACCGTGTTCCATCAAAGTCCGTTGAGAAGACGCCCTATGAGCTTTGGTTTAAGAAGAAACCAAGCATGTCGTTTCTCAAGATTTGGGGTTGTGAAGCTTATGTGAAAAGGCTAGTGAGCGATAAGCTTGGACCCAAATCGGACAAATGTCATTTCGTAGGATACCCTAAGGAAACGAAGGGTTACTACTTCTATAACCGCAACGAGAACAAGATAGTTGTCGCTCGTTATGGTGTGTTCTTGGAGAAGGAGTTTCTCTCAAGAAGAAGTAGTGGGAGCAACGTGGTGATTGAAGAAATTCAAGAACCGCAACAACAAAGCATGCCTCAAGTAGGCAATGTGGTTGTTCCCAATGTGGTGCCAAATGAGGTTGCACAAAATGTGGATGCACCAAATGAGGTTGTAGCCGAACCCATTCCACAAGTTGTTGTGGAAGAAGAGGTTCACGAACAAGCTCCCTCAAATGAAAACTCAAACATATCGCGAGTCGATGATGTTGAGGAAGCACCTTCACTTGAAGTTCAAGAACAAAGTCCACAAACCGTTGTGGAACAAGTTCAAGAACCTCAAACTTCTACCCTACGAAGATCGGCAAGGCCAAGTCGTCCACCTATAAGATATTTAGGTTTGCACGACATTCTCGTTATGGAGAACGATGAGCCTTTGACCATTGATGACATGAGAAAGAAAACCGACTCCAAGGAATGGCTAAAAGCCATGGAATCCGAAATGCAATCCATGTATGACAACAAGGTATGGACCTTGGTTGACCTTCCCAACGGAGTAAAACCCGTTGAGAACAAGTGGATCTTTAAGAGAAAGGTCGACATGGATGGCAACTTGACCATTTACAAAGCACGACTTGTAGCGAAAGGTTACAAGCAAATTCATGGTATTGACTATGAAGAAACCTTCTCGCCCGTCGTCATGTTCAAGTCAATTCGGATCATGTTAGCAATTGCCGCATTCTATGATTATGAGATTTGGCAAATGGATGTCAAAACCGCCTTCCTAAATGGAAATTTGGAAGAGGATGTGTATATGACACAACCCGAGTGTTTTGTGGATCCAAAGAATGCTAACAAAGTATGCAAGCTTCAACGATCCATTTATGGATTGAAGCAAGCATCACGGAGTTGGAACAAGCGCTTTGATGAGGAAGTCAAGAAATTGAACTTCTCTCAAAGTGAAAAGGAACCTTGTGTCTACAAGAGGTTTAGTGGGAGCGTGGTTGTGTTTCTTGTTCTATATGTTGACGATATACTCTTGATCGGGAATGATATTCCCGAATTGAATGCAGTCAAGGATTCATTGAAGAAAGTGTTCTCAATGAAAGACTTGGGCGAGGCCGCCTACATCCTAGGAATCAAGATCTATAGAGATAGATCAAAGAGGATGTTAGGATTGAGCCAAGATGCATATATTGACAAGGTGTTGCAAAATCACAACATGACGAATTCCAAGAAGGGATTCTTGCCTATGTCACATGGCATTTACTTGAGCAAGACTCAAGGTCCGACAACGGAGACAGATCGGGAGTACATGAAGCGATTCAAGTATCCATCTGTAGTCGGATCGATTATGTATGCCATGCTATGCACTCGCCCCGATGTGGCACATCCGATTAGCGTGACTAGTCGATACCAAGCCAACCCGGGCATGGCACATTGGACCGCAGTCAAGAATATCCTCAAGTATCTCAAGAGAACCAAGGAGAGCATTCTCGTTTACGGTGGAGACCAAGAGCTCGTTGTAACTGGTTACACCGATGCTAGTTTCCAAACCGATCGAGATGACTCCAAATCACAGTCCGGCTTTGTATTTCTGCTTAATGGTGGTGCCGTAAGTTGGAAGAGTTCCAAGCAAGATACTACGGCCGATTCCGTCACCGAAGCGGAATACTTAGCGGCTGGTGAAGCAGCAAAAGAGGCCGTATGGATCAAGGAGTTCTTGACCGAGCTAGAGGTGGTTCCAAGCATCTCGGGTCCAGTGGATATCTACTGCGACAATACGGGAGCCATAGCTCAGTCCAAGGAGCCTAGGTCTCACCAGAAGACTAGGCACATTCTACGACGATTCCATCTCATCCGTCAGTTGGTCAATGACGGATGGGTCAAGGTCAAGAAGGTGGACGGTGCCGCGAACACAGCGGACCCTCTGACAAAGCCTTTGTCTCGAGCCGCGCATGAGTTGCATGTTGCATCCATGGGGATTAGGCGTATGCCTGATTGGCTTTGAGTTGTATCTTTTATTTAGGCGTTAGTATGAGACATGTATATTTGGATATTACATTGAGTACTATACACTGGCTAGAAGTCACTGTTGATTGACTCTAGGCCAAGTGGGAGATTGTTAGAGATATGTCCTAGAAGCCAATCTTTTTGGCTACTTCTATGGTTTTATGTTATGGATGATTTTATATCATTTGTTCCTTGATTTATGTGTTGACAGTTCATTCAGGTTGAGGATCTGAATTATAGATCACTGTGATTCATTTAGTAGTAAATGACAACAATAAATCTAAAGCGTCCATAATCTTGATAATTAACAAGGAACATTAATTATCAATAAGATTAGTATGCAAGTTAAGTGTTGATTAAGTTCTATAAATCAAAGGTTAAGAGTAACCAACTTAATTGCATATGTTTATGTTAATTGAACATAGTACAGGACATGACCCAACGAAATAAATATATGGATTGTGTTTTGGTGTCATTATTTATTTCGTTATGATTTTGATTCTAAGTTTGAGATATTTATCTTTTCCACATGAGGATAGGTTCAATAAATATCGTCTACCGCTGATTCCCGATAAGGGCTGCTATACGGACGTTATTTATGTTCTCTTGAATTGTGCGGGGAAAAGTTAAATAGTCAAGAAAACCGTATGTCCCTCATTAATTCACTTAGTGAGTGACGATATCTATTTGGGCCCCTTGATGGAGATAGATTGTTTGCTAGCAACTGATACAATTATCTCTAGATCAAGAAACGTATAATCTGCAAGAATGACACATTCCTATCTTGGATTATACGATGATATCGTGAGGCATAGGAATCAAAATAGAGATATACTTTTATTCTCTTATGCAGGATTGAAATATTGTAGCTGTACACTATTTATGCGAATTGGAAATCATAACGTGTTGCTAGATACCGCTTATGATTATTGGAATTAAATAGCGATTTAACTCCATGTCCAACGTAGCATAAATCCTCAAAGGGTCACACAGAATTGGTGTTTTAACCATGCTTGCATTATTTATTTATTTGCAATAATTGGTATTGCAAAATATGATGAGTTGATTAATTAATTAAATAGCGTTGTAGACCGTTATAATTAATTAAATCAAAGGGATCATATAGAAATAAATTAATGCATTATCTAATCCCTAAATAATTATTATTAAGTTAATAATTATTTATTTCAACACATATGCTTTAATAGGGCTTTAATTAAATAGTTAATTAAAGGCCCAATAGGGAGTCAAATTGGGAGCAACAAGAAGGGCCATTTAATAGGTGATTAAGTGGACCCAAGAGGCATTGCACATAGCCCATGAAGGGCCCATAATGTGGCCGGCCATAGCTAGTGGTAGGTGGGATGGCAAAGTTGTAAATAGGTGTTGAGAGGTAGGTAGGGTTTGAGCTCTATATAAAGGGGTATATGGTAGCAAATCCCCCTCTCTCTCTCTCCCACAAACCCTAGCCGCCCCCCCCCTCTTTGTGGCCGGCGCCTCTCCTCTCTCCCTCTCCATTAGCTCATGTGTTGAGCCCCCTCTCTTCCTCAAATCAATTAGTTCATTTGTTAGAAGATTGGGAAAGCTAGGGATTAGGCATTTCCTCCAAGTTACTAGCATAACTTGTAGAGGATTTGGTTAATACCAAGTGGACTCGAGGCGATTCGACAAGGAGGCGCGAGCTAGACGTGAGCACAACCACCTACAACCTAGCCGGTTCGAGCCTCTTGATTACTAGCTCAAGAGAGGTATACCTTGAACCTTTCTCTCTTGTGTGAATGGCTTAGTGCAAGATCCGTGTTTGTGCATGATTGTTTATGGATAATTAGTAGTATTTAATCATAAAATGAAAATTATGCACTCAACTAACATTTTAGTCTATTGATGTATGCATATTTCTTTTTTCTTATTCCATAAACAAACATTCATTGCATAACTTGACATAAATACTTATGTAATCACATATTTCACAACCAAACGCCTTCTAGTACTTTATATATATATGAAACTTTTACAGATATATGGCTTTTTAGTAAATTTATAATAAAAAGTTAAAAACGCATACTGGACGAAAGTTTGGCATTCTTCACTATCCAATAACTTTATGTAGGCGAGAAATGCAAATACTTAAATAGGACATGCATGTAATAAAATTCGTATTAAAGTGAAACAGATAATGATGCTCATGTCATTGGTATGACATATTTCTTTTTGTGAGGGTACATATTGGTATGGTACATCTCATATTAATGTTGTATGATACATGATCATCAGTTCAGAAGCTACATGTCATCAGAATATGAATTAATTCATTATTATTCCAAGTCAATGTTAGAATTTCATTGACAAATCGTATTTGAATCCATAAACAGTACTGATACTTCACTCAGGAGACAATAACGTAATATTCATAAATTTTTTACACTCATAAACTAATGCAATCATCTCCGTAATGCATATGATGAGTGAGGAAAATGCGTAACTTCCTCAACTGAAAGTTTTATTATCTTTGATTTTATTTAACTCAAATACGTACAACTTTATTTTTAGTTCTTATCTGCACAATCGTGCCCTTGATATAATTATTGCATAAATAGACTTCAAAAGAATAAAGGTATAAACATTCCGTAAGTGCAGTAGTTAAGTGGATCAATTGATAGATACAGAGTTGTATTTATACGTACCTTGCTGTAGGATACCTCATAGTCGTAGTAACAAAAATTTCCTCAACAATTGAGCAAACAAAGCATGATTTCACAAATGCCATTACTTCCAAGTCAAACGAGCTCGATAAGTTCCCTAACTGAGCACAAATTAATTTAAATTTCAAGCCATGCATGTTGAAGAAATGAATCTAAAATAAACTTGGCGGAGGCTGTTAGAGTTAGGAAAAAAAAAAGTAAATGAATGTGAAATATAAAAGATAATAACAATGATAAATGCATGTCATGAGCGGCGCCGGATTTCCTGTGCCAAAACTTTCAAAAAAAATCTACAAGTCAAGAAATGGTAGCCGTAAACATAGGTATATAAATCACAGAGAGGGATAGGTGCTCAGAAATCAGTTATATTGAGGCCTGGGTCCTTAAAGGTAAAATTCATTCTGTTTTATTTTTGGTTGGCCAATTTTTTTTTTTTTTTTGGTTTTATGCTAACAAAATTTGATATTTATAGGTACAAACAACGAAATGATAAGCTTAATTTATTAGATAATTAAAATCGCTAAGATAGTTAATTAATAAGGAAAGTGCAGGGATAGCCAGATAGAGGACTATAAGGCTTCAATTAATCAGGCTAAATGAAAGAGACAAACTTACTAACACACATGACATAAATGTACAAAATGCACATAATTAACCCATTGGGGCCATTTGGATCGCTTAGGAATTTGGAGAATTTGGAAAAGTTGCAATTTCTAGAAATAAATTTTTGGAAAGTGTGTAACTTTGTGAAAAGTTTGAATTGTTTATAATAAATTTATGGTAGAAAAATAAAATTCCTCAAATTCCTTGGGGAATCCAAACAGTCCCTTGTCTTTTTTCACCGATAATGTTCTTATAAAATGGGAATTTGGATAATGGCCGCTTGTCATCTTTTATCAAACCGAAATTAAAAAAGAAGAATATTTTTTTGAAGATAAATTAATGGGGTTAAACTTTTCAATTTATTTCGAAATTAAATGTCACAAAGAACCATTGAGCAAGATTTTGACCTCCATATTTAAGATGCATTTGCTCTTTTCTATTAGAAAGCTGAATATTTCCCTATCAAATTTCAATAGGAGACGATATATCTGTCTCAGCTACATAGCCCACAAAAAGATCCATATATACGCATTTGTAGTTTCGCACGTAATTCCTTCCTTTTTGGGGAAGTATTTATAACTTATAAGAGACGAAACTTACAATGTAGCTAGCTATACACCTCTTCGTTATGAAAATCTCGTCTTTAGGAAGAAGTTGAAATAACGCCTGAGGAAGATTCGCGGCTGATTCACATTTTTTCTGGTGTGTGAAAACAGAGAAAAAAAGCTACATGGGTTAGCTAAGAGGTCCCTACGGAGAATGGTTTCTCTATATATACACCTTCGCTGCTTCACGGAAACCTAATGCATACAAAAACCGAGTCTTTCTCACGTGGAGTACTATGATTTGCTAATTTAGTCTCAAACAACTTTGGAAGTCAAACAACCGTTTCTTTACATGATTTTCTCTAAGGTCACATTATAGCAGCCCCCAAAGGTTATGGATTAGTAAGGACCAATTACCAAATTATACTATGATTATGTTTAATGTAATATTACAACTTTCTTCAAAAATGCCCCCATTAATAAAGGGCACATCTTACTTTGTATTGCTGAACTAACTTGGGTGATTGAGAATATTTGAAATTCCAGGACATTATAGGAATATAATAATCCAGAAATAATTTTCACCCTAAACTCGTCTCATATATACCATGGGCTAGTTTACACAAAATTTGTCTACACTTATTATTATTAGCATTTATAAATAACATAAAATTATGCTAATTATCAATCTTTAATGTTGGTAATTAAACAAATTAAAAATTGATATATTTAAATAAGTAACGATGCTTGTGTGGAAGAAGTCAGCAAAATTTGCTTGTACCCGGTAACCAAGAGAGAAGAATACAGAATGAGAGATTCTTAATTAATACAAAAGGTCTCTTGGGCAGAGTGTTCTAGATGAGCCGAATCGTTCCTTAATAGAAAAATGAAAACAAACATATTAAGTATTTAACTTCTAGAGATCCTTCCAAGGTTTAATATTTTAATGCATTATTGGCCCTAAGGTTTAATATTTTAATACATTATTGACACCAACTAGTTAATAAAGTAATCAATTATTGATGGGTGGCGCGCATAATGAGGCTGAAATTTTATTTGATCATGCCCGTACCTATCTGAAAATTTTGAGCGACCAACTTGTGTTAAGATTCACGTCAAAAGAGCAAAAAAAAGATCTAACGGATGGCCTTGTAGTAAACGTAAACATGAATAGAAGGGGAAAAAGGAGAATCATGAATATTCGGCGGTGAAGGCTGGTCACCTGAATAAAATAATAACAGAATCCTTTGATTAAGCTGCCTGTATGAATCTTTCGGTCAGCAATGCAGTTTTAGCATTTATGCGGTGATACCCTCTACTTTATGATATTTTAACTAAGAATTATTTTAGATGCTCCATTTTTTCCCCGAAAGTGAAAAAGAATAGTTGATTCCTTTGACTAAGAATTTTCACTAGTTGAAATTACAAAAATGAAAATTAGACTATATTTATTTAGTTCTTCCTCAAAAAACTTGATCGCATATTAGGATTATTGCAATTACTTTTCTGTCCAATTAACTGTGTCCATTTAAACTATTGAGAATTAAGCAGAAGGTGAACTCACAGAATTTGGAAGTTTGGATGTTATCCAAATAGAGAAGTTCAAAATGTACCAATGATAAAAATGATCGAATCCGATAAAATTGAAATAAGACGTGCATTTTGAACTGATAAATTTAAAGAGTTTTATTTTCATGCATTATAACCAGAAGCTAATAACGATTTGACGTGATTAGCAATTAATCAGATATAAGACATAATGACGTTGTTCATATGTTTTGGTTATAAATCCATTATAAATTATCTAATATATTAATTAATGTTGAACAAATTGCAAACACAACTTTTGTCTGTTGTATGCAGAAATTACTATGGTTTCGTGGACCATGCTGAACAATTCAAATATTGGGGTTAACTACGATGTTATTGAAACTCTAAACATGGTTACCAAGTAAGCATAGTATTAAAAATCTCAATTATTGACAATAAACAAAAGTTCATAATTGAGGAGGGTAGTAGTGGAGGTACTTACCATGATTAGAATATCGTAATGTACACGCCATTTTTCGTTGTCTGATTGGAATTCCCAATCTTGACCCGTGAGAAGTTGGTCCCTTGGGTTTTCTGGAAAGCTAGAAATAACCTGTCTTAGAAGAGTTTTTGGAGTAAAGGACGGACTTACCTCCTCCTTATTTTATACCGCAGTCCAAATCGCATTTCAACTTTACATCTTTGATTTGATAAGAGAGGTTCAATTTAAGATTAACTGATCTTAGATATGAATCCTTTAAAAAAGACTGCAAATTAGGTTCCTGTATTATGTTTCAAAGGTCAAATCACGGTCATTTTAACAAATCAAGGCTACAAGATTGTCTTTCAAATGTTGGCGTTGATTTTGGAATGTAAAACAATCGTATAATTAGAACATTTAGCTCGTTACTATATCCGAAACCCAAAATTGATAATGTGCAATTGCAAACCGAATATTTGAACAATACATTCGGATATAGAATTGACTGGAGCCGAGAACTTGTGCATTGCGATATGTAAATCTCTACCATCAAGTCTAGTGTGGATGCTCCTCCAGAAAATGTATTCAAGCACGCCTTGAGATACATAAAGAAAATTTTGATGTTGATGGCACCAAATATACATTTCTCAATAAGACGTAGTTATTTAAAAATATATATATAGTGTTGGTAATCTGAAGGTTGTATAACATCCATCTAGCAAAGAATTAATCTGTGTTAGAGCATGAATTAAAAAAATTTTAGATTGTGTTAAGAATAAAATTAAATAATAAAAATAATAAAACAAAGTTATAGAAACTTTTTTTACTTAAATATTAAAATATAGCATAATTAATCCATTCAAATCACTTCTAAGACAATCTATTATTGTGTTTCTTTCTAAGAGATGTTCACGTGAAAGCTAATCAAAGCTTCTTATAAATATTAACATAAAGAGATATATCGATAACTAATTTTTTATAAGCATGTTATCTAAATAAAAAGAAATATATAGTCGGTATGCCTTTTGTAATTTAGATAACTTGTGTATCCGATTTGACGCACGTTACCGATGAGCTTCTAACAAAACTAAAACATTTGTTTTTCACGCCCCTTAATTGATGAGTACTTAGTTTTATAAATTGCATCAATATTATATCATATTTATTTAATCGATTGTCGCAGTTGTCAAATAAATTTATTGTCAATATAATATATATCTATAATAATATGAGTAATTTGTTGTTCTTGTTGTTAGTTAGTTATAGGAGAAAAGCTTTTTTATATATCATACGGCTTTTTGTCACATATCTCAACTACAGTGTACACAATTTCATAATCATAGAGGATGTCCATAAATACATTATGGAGATGGACGATGGTAGGTAGTGCATGAAAAAGAAACCGCGATGGCTTTTCAAATAAGGGTTGGAGAAATATCTCTATCTTGATGGGCTATCAACAATGAAAGATGAGGAGAGGAGGAAAGGAATATTTTCTCCTCTAGCTATAAGGTTTAATTGGATGGTTCATTGCAATTAACTCCTAGATTTGTAAAATTAAATGCAACCCTTAATCGGATTTCATCAATTTCCTAAAGAAGTGTTACATACAGCTTCTATAATCGATATAGCCCAATAAAGCCTACGGACCAAACAATCACACAATTTGTTCTCTTTTGGGCCTGGTGTGATCAAAATCAAACTGCCTCCTTCAGTCGGTTTGTAATTAATTAATTCATTCATTCATTCCTCAAAAAAAAAATCCAGAAGCGATCATGGTACTTTCCGACATCGTATTCGTCGAAGTATAGGACGCCCGTTTCGGACAATACCCTGGCTGGTGCCTGTTGGCCACGGATTTTTAACCTCTTTCTGATAATAGCTCGCGCTCCATTTCTGCCTTCTCTTTTTTGATTGGTACCTGCATCGATATCTAGTTTTTTGTCATCAATGGATCCGCTCAACGCCGAGCTTGCTCAGAAAATCACTGACAGGGAGGATGAATATCGTCAGAGGCTGCAACTGCAAGGAATCATTTCGCCTGAGAGGAACGACCCGTTCTCCATGGGCGAGGCTACCCCGGATCCATCTGTACGAACTTATGCTGATGTGATGAAAGAACAGGCTTTATTGAAGCAAAATGAGGCTATTCTGAAGGAAATTGCAGATAAAAAAGAAAAAGAGAGAGGTAAAACTGTTGCACTAGAACCAGCTCCTGCATCAAAAAGGGGGAACCGGTGGAACCAGTCGAAAGGTACAAGTGTGGCCAAGAAGGCTAAAGCTGGGTCTGATTGGGACGCAGCGGATGCGACTCCGGGTAGGATTTTAGACGCTAACCCTTCAGTACGACGTAACAGATGGGATGAGACACCAACACCTGGGAGACTGGTTGATGCTGATGCAACCCCTGCTGCTGGTACTATGCCAGGTGCCACACCGGCTGGTATGACATGGGATGCTACACCAAAGATTGCAGGTTTGGCCACGCCAACTCCTAAAAGGCAGAGGTCCAGATGGGATGAGACACCAGCTGCAGGCAGTGCTACTCCTGCAACACCCAGTGCTGCGACTCCCACCATGGCATACACACCTGGTGTTACCCCAGTGGGTGGGGTTGATTTAGCTACACCTACACCAAGTGCACTTAATCTTAGGTGTCCGATGACACCTGAGCAGTATAATTTACTGAAATGGGAGAGGGATATTGAGGAGCGAAACCAGCCATTGATTGATGAAGAACTTGATGCCATGTTTCCACAAGAAGGGTACAAAATTCTGGAGCCACCAGCCTCTTATGTTCCAATCAGAACCCCGGCACGAAAGCTGTTGGCCACACCAACTCCTATGGGGACACCACTTTACTCGATTCCTGAGGAGAATAGGGGTCAGCAGTTTGACGTACCCAAAGAGGTCCCTGGCGGTTTGCCTTTCATGAAACCAGAAGATTACCAGTATTTTGGATCTCTGTTGAATGAAGAGGAGGAGGAACAGCTGTCACTGGAAGAGCTTAAGGAGAGAAAAATCATGAGGTTATTGCTGAAGGTGAAGAATGGGACCCCCTCTCAGAGAAAGACAGCTTTGAGACAGCTTACTGATAAAGCCCGCGAGTTTGGTGCAGTCCCGCTCTTTAATAAGATCTTACCTCTGCTCATGCAACCAACTCTAGAGGATCAAGAGAGGCATCTTTTGGTCAAGGTAATTGACCGGGTTCTGTACAAGCTGGACGAATTGGTGCGGCCATTTGTTCATAAGATCCTGGTAGTTATTGAGCCTCTTTTGATTGATGAAGATTATTATGCACGTGTGGAAGGTCGGGAGATTATATCCAACCTTAGCAAAGCAGCTGGTTTGGCAACCATGATAGCAGCCATGAGACCTGATATTGATAACATTGACGAGTATGTCAGAAACACGACTGCTAGGGCTTTCAGTGTGGTTGCCTCTACTCTGGGTATACCTGCTCTTTTACCTTTCCTCAAGGCTGTCTGTCAGAGTAAGAAGTCATGGCAAGCCAGGCATACTGGTATTAAAATTGTTCAGCAGATTGCTATTCTCATGGGTTGTGCTGTGCTTCCCCATTTAAGGTCTCTGGTTGAGATCATTGAACATGGGTTAGTTGATGAAAACCAGAAGGTGCGTACCATTACTGCTCTTTCTTTGGCTGCTTTGGCTGAGGCTGCAGCCCCATATGGCATAGAGAGCTTTGATTCTGTGTTGAAGCCTCTCTGGAAGGGTATCCGAGCTCACCACGGCAAGGTTCTAGCTGCCTTTTTGAAAGCTATTGGTTTTATTATCCCACTCATGGATGCAGTGTATGCAAGTTACTACACCAAAGAAGTGATGCCAATTCTGATGAAGGAATTTAAGTCCCCTGATGAAGAAATGAAGAAGATTGTGTTAAAAGTGGTCAAACAGTGTGCAAGTACTGATGGTGTAGAAGCAGATTACATCAGGGATAGCATACTCCCTGAGTTCTTCAAGCACTTCTGGGTTCGTCGAATGGCACTTGATAGGAGGAACTATAAACAGCTTGTGGAGACGACAGTTGAGATGACAAATAAGGTTGGCGTGGCTGATATAGTGGGAAGAGTGGTTGAAGATTTGAAGGATGAGAGTGAGCCTTATAGGAGAATGGTCATGGAGACCATAGAGAAGGTTGTGGCAAACTTAGGTGCATCAGATATTGATGCTCGGTTGGAGGAGTTGCTCATTGACGGTATTCTGTATGCATTTCAGGAGCAGACTAGTGATGATGCAAATGTGATGCTTAATGGGTTTGGAGCTGTGGTTAATGCTCTTGGTCAGAGGGTCAAGCCATATCTTCCTCAGATATGTGGTACTATCAAATGGCGCCTTAATAACAAGAGTGCCAAGGCCAGGCAACAAGCTGCTGATCTTATTTCAAGGATTGTTATTGTCATGAAGCAGTGTCATGAAGAGCAATTAATGGGCCACTTAGGTGTTGTCCTGTATGAGTACTTTGGAGAAGAGTATCCTGAGGTTTTGGGGTCTATTTTGGGTGCTTTAAAAGCCATAGTAAATGTGATTGGAATGACTAAAATGACCCCGGCAATCAAGGACCTTCTCCCTCGTTTAAACCCAATTTTGAAAAATCGACATGAGAAGGTACAGGAGAACTGCATCGACTTGGTTGGCTGTATTGCTGACCGTGGTGCCGAGTTTGTACCTGCCAGAGAATGGATGCGCATCTGTTTTGAACTGTTAGAAATGCTGAAAGCTCATGAAAAGGGGATAAGGAGAGCCACAGTGAACACCTTTGGGTACATTGCTAAGGCAATCGGTCCACAAGATGTGCTCGCAACCTTACTGAACAATCTGAAGGTGCAAGAGAGGCAGAACCGTGTGTGCACGACTGTTGCGATAGCCATTGTTGCAGAGACATGCTCTCCATTCACCGTCTTGCCGGCCTTAATGAATGAATACCAGGTCCCAGAATTAAATGTTCAGAATGGAGTTCTTAAGTCCCTCTCCTTCCTCTTTGAATACATAGGAGAAATGGGGAAGGACTACATATATGCAGTCACACCAATGCTAGAAGATGCATTAATGGATCGGGACCTGGTGCACAGACAGACCGCAGCATCAGCTGTGAAGCACATGGCATTGGGTGTAGCTGGGTTGGGATGTGAGGATGCCCTGATACATCTCCTAAATTACATCTGGCCCAACATATTTGAGACCTCACCACATGTGATAAATGCTGTGATGGAGGCAATAGAGGGGATGCGTGTGGCCTTAGGCCCAGCATCGATTTTGAACTATTGTCTTCAAGGGTTATTTCACCCAGCGAGAAAGGTGCGGGAGGTGTACTGGAAGGTTTATAACTCGCTGTACACTGGGTCGCAGGATGCACTGGTTGCAGCCTATCCAATTCTGGAGGATGATGAGAACAACACCTACAGCCGACCTGAGCTTATGATGTTTGTCTGATGGAACAAAATGTAAGGCTTTTGTTACTTTTGTCTTTCATTTTTACTTGTCAGTGTTCTTTTTTTTCAGTTTTTTTCTAGTATTATTTTACTATACGGAACTAAATTTTGTTTTCTTAAACTGATTATTTATAGTTATTTATTGGGTTTTTTTTTTAAAAAAAGAAAAAACTAGGTGCCTCTCTGTTTAGATTTAAAACTAGGTTGTAAATGTAAAATAAGCTCAAATGCTGACCAACTGTTCCGGAATTTGTCATAACTGGCTTTTGCTAGTTGCATGAAACTCTAATTGGTTGCAACTTGCAAGCATATGAGCGTGCAGTCATACTCAGTTTGGCATTGGATTTTTCTTTCCTGTATAGTTGTCAAGTTGATGGAAATCCCAAATCCACATTAGTTTTTAGTTTGTGTATTTTTTACATGGTTTCGAACTCTCCTGAACTTTTGTGCTTGCATGCATCTCAGTGCCAGATATTCATACAAGGGTTAGCATATCAGGATTGATGATCAAACACTTATCTGTGGAATGTATTAATTTTTATGCAATATACTGAGACCTGTAGTTTGTATGTTTGTATAACTTGGTTCTTTTCTTTTTTCAGGACATGCATTCCAAGCCTGTTTTTCTTTGTCGGGATGTGAATGAATCGCCCTTTGTTTTGCAACTCATATCAGACAGTTTTTAATTAATTTTTGTTTAGAGCTTATATTAGTTATATCTAGAAAAATACACTAACCTTTTAATTTCTTTCCTACTTTCAGGTTTGTTCTGGATCTTAAGCAGGATACGTCATGTCACTGTCTGGTGCCTTTGCCTTTTTTTTCCATTTTTTTTTTTTTGCTTTGTTTATTATAGAATTAGACCTCTATTTTATCACTGCTCGTTATGTTGGTTGGTGAGCACACTGGAGAAAAGCTGCTTAAAATTTAAAGCCGGTATGTAGGTTAAGTTTTTAAGTATGAATATGCTAAATTTGTAGCTTGTTACTGGAGTTATACTTGTCTGGTTGCTTTGTTTTTGGTTATATTTAAATTTTCTTTGAAGTTCTATGGTGTGGTACAGTGGTGCTGTCATAATCCCAGGTGTGGTGGGCGCTGTCATAATCCCAGTGAGAATAAATAGGTTATTTTGTTATGAGCAAGTGGCCTAGCCTGTGGTTCATGTGTTAAATTTGAGACTAGGATAATGCTAGTTGTACGTGGAATTTTTTTTTTTTTTTGGAATAACTGCGGAGCTTTTGAGAAGAAAATAAGAATAAATACGAGGCTAACGTTACATCTGAATCAGAATCATATGCTTTCTTTTTCTTTTTTTCTCATTAGATCAGAACAGGCGAGATAGGTGGTCGTGTTTCCTGACGCATAATCACAACAAGGGAAACACAGTTTCACTGTTTCAGCAACAAAGCTACTAAGAATCAAAATTATTATGACACAGAAGTTGTAATGCGTGACTGGTGTTTGAAATTTTTTTTCCCCCCCTGTTTCATTTTTTGTTATTGTTGTGCTTGGATCTCTATTTGAATGAGATAATATTATAAATAGCACGCATGTTCGACTTTATCTAGTAATTCTTTGAAAATGATGATTCTATATATTAAACAATTTAAACTTTAGGCTTAAGCCTCAGGAAGTAATTGTATTTCACTAGAAAAGGTCAAGTTCTATAACACTCACGACAGAAGGGCCCTTCAATGTTTCCTGTTTGAGAAAATGGCAAAAAGCTGATCAAGATATTCCTAGAATATCCTGGACATTCTTCGACTCCTTAGGGTAAACTATAGGTTATTCTAGTCATATATAGTTACAACACAAATAAAAAAAATTAAAGGAAAATGTGCTTTTTAGAGGTAATGTTGTATTGGACAACTTGGGGATGTTTTAGGCACAACTATCAGACTTCTCCATTTTGAAATTTAAGCAACAGACTATCTAAAGATTCTTTTTTTTTTAAAGAAAAATGGGGGTCAAGCCCCCATCTTATATTAATATAAAAGGTCACTAAAGTTTCTAAACCAAGTTCTAATTTTGCAATTTTGTGTTGTCTATTTCGTGGACAGAAATCGCCCGAATTGCATATATCATGGTCCCAAAGAAATCATCTAAATTCATGCTCTAAAGGTAAACAATATGTGCTCCTTGTAAAACAGCATAAAGAATATTTTAGGAATGGAACAAATATGCAAGCACTTTGTCCCGCATGCTGATGCACTCCGCATCTTTTCACAATATACAAGTACTAGTATGGTCAAGCATTATATAATGTTCATTTTAACATGCCTTCAGTATAATATATTGCAAAGAAACAAAAAGGGAAATAATATTGAAATTTAAAAATAATAAGAATTTAATTGTTTTTATAAAATTTAACTAATAATTACTTTCATATTTACTCCTCCAAACAATATTTTTCTTATGTAATCATGTAGCTTAATGCTGACGGTTAACTTATGGCAAGTGCCTTTACCTTCACTTCATCGAAAAAATTGGTACATTTTTTTTTTCTGTTGATGAGAATGCTACATGCAAGGGTGTTTGCCATTTGTAGACATTGCAGGATTGAGTGGTTTTATACTTATATTATGTACCTACTAGTTTTATATTTTTATTTTTTCATTTGAAAGATTAAAGGGTCTTATTTCCAATTGACAAAGTTTGTAGGGGGTTATATCCAATTTTGCCTTTTTTTTAAAATAAAAGATTGACCATTATCTCAGTCTTAGCCTCTCAAGTCTCAAGTCAAAAACATTGGTCGGACAATTTTGAAAACTCACCCAGGTAGTTGAACCACCGTTAGACCAAGCATGAATCACACAAATTATATTATCTTTCTCGATTTACCGTTAAATTTCTGCTCCGTTCCAACTTTCAACCGATTTATCTTCCCTCCTAGTAAAAAACTGCCCACTTTTGTTGGGTCAACGAGTTTTTTTTTTTAAATAATTTTATTTGAGGACTAAAAGGACTGAATTATTCTTTAAAATATTTAAACTAAATTCGAATATATTGGACTGAATTTTTTTTACTCTATCCACTCGTAAATACACCCAAATTACTTATTTTTTTCTACATGCTGGTTTTGCAGATTATACAGCTCTTTGGACTGTAATTTTGATTGAGCTCTAACTAATATTTTTAAAATTGTTTTAATTACATAATTGACAAGCTATTAATATCAGGCTTGTGATTCTTTCAATTATTCATTCTCAGTCAGAGAATTTTTCACTCGAACTGGAATGCTGGAATAAAAAAAGAGGATGCAGATTACATGTGAAGAGATGGACACAAAATAACCAAGTCAGACTAGCAACACAAAAAACACACAATTTGCAAGCTAAAAAAATAAGTTAAAAATAATTAAGCATCAACGAATTGAAAAAAAAAAAATCAAACTTTGTTTTTCATAACATTTATATAGCAACCATTAAAAAAACACTAAGAGGTATTATCTAAAAAAGTAGTTCTATATAAAGTATTTAATTAATGGAAATATAATAAAGTAAAATTTTCACGGAAATCAATGCCGTTTGCTGCTCCAATGCTGGTCGCAACCTCTGTGAAAATTCTAAAAGTGGATTGATTATTAACACAAAATCATTGATAAATCAAAATTACATACCGTAAAATATTAGTTTTGATTTGTTTATATAGCATAGGTTACTAAATTCTAAAAAAAAATCTACAAAAAAGGTAATTTTTAAAATTATAGAAGTAATTAAAGTAATACTAAATTCTTTATATTTTTTATAAATAATAAGAAAATGTTGTGGATTGAGTTAATTTTATCTTTAAATATATAAATTTACAATCTAACTCGTACTAGCGGATCAGGAACTTTAATTCCGTATCCAACTCAATTATACCCCGATCGGGTAAAAGATGTATCAAGTTAGACGGGTTGTAACTTGCAAGTTATTTCTTTTTCTTTTTTCTTTTACAATTCAAACTTTTGCATTCATTACGGCTCCGTTTGGATGCGTTGAGAATAAGGTACGAATAAGGAAGAAGGGAAGAAATTTATTGGGAAGGGGTAAATTTATTGGGAAGTGTGTAACTTTTGTGAAGAGTTTGGATGGTTAGAAATAAATTTATTGGTAAAAAATGGTTATTCCTTATTCCTTATTCCGGGAAGAAGCCATCCAAACGGAGCCTACAAGACCAAGTTTAGACAGTCTCCTCTTTTCTTTTGGGCTCCGTTTGGATGAGGTGTGGGAAGAAGGGAAGAAGTGGAAAAAAAATATTGAGAAATGTGTAACTTTGTGAAGAGTTTGAATTGTTTATAATAAATTTCTTCCCTTCTTTCCTTCTTCTCACACTGTATCCAAACAGAGCCTTGATTTTTCCACTCTTCATTTTTTCCACTCTTCATTTTTTTTGTTTTGTTCTTTTGTGGAGATTTATCGTCCAAAGAGTGATTCTCCTTCAAGAGTCAATAGTTGCATCTTTCCTGATGTAATAACCCAACTAACACACCGAGAATCACATTTCTCGGTTGGACCCGTTATCTATCCCTAACCGGAACCGCATCCTCAGCGTTAAAAAAAAAAAAAACTGCTCCAAACAATTCTTTTTATTTTCTTTAATTTATAAAAATTGTAAAACTCAAATAGAGAATCCAAACCGTTGATCTTGTTAAGTTTTATCGGCGATGCGTTTTTATATAAATTTTATAAAATTTGAAGTTGATTTGATACTAGATCAAAAAGTGGTCAACAAATGAACGAACCCGGTTTGATTAATTTTAATACGTTCATAATTTGGTCACTTAATCAAATATCAAATCGACTTTAAATTTTATAAAACTTATATGAAAACACATCGCCGATAAAACTTAACAAGATCAACGGTTTGAATTCTCCATTTGAATTTTAAAATTTTTTAAAATTAAAGAAAATGAAAAGGACTGCTTGGAGCAGTCTTTTTTTTTACTGCTGAGGATGCGGTGTCATCCCTAACCCCTTCCGCACTTATTTGGGTCTAATAATTTAAGACATCGTCCAATCGAGAACCAACTCTTGGTCTAGTGACAAAAAACAATGCATCTTGAGTGAAAGGTCGCAGGTTCGAAATCCGATTGGAGGGTCTTTTATAGACATTTAATTTAAAAATTAGTTGGGAGGCTTGACCCCCAATTTATCTTCAGAAAAAAGAAGACGTCGCCCAATCAAATACACAATAGAAATAGATAATTTAGTCACTTTTGTGACAAAGTATGATTTTTCTAAGAGAAATGCTAGAGTTCAATATATTGGACGGATGGGTTCCGTCCAATACGATTGTTTTCACATTTTTAAATTTCAAATAACCGATTCGAATCATTCAATATGTTCTCCATATTGAAAGTTTATAAGAAACCAATTTTTACATTTTTTAAAATTTTTTACTATTTTTTTAGTATTTTAGAAAATCGTTGCTTTTGGATGATCCATAATGTTTATATAATGAATTTTCAAAAATACCCAAAAATAGTAAAGTTTTGAAAAAAAATATATATAAAAATTGGTTTCTAGTAACTTTTCAATATGGAGAACATATTGAACGGTTTGGATCGGTAATTTGAAATTTAGAAATATGAAAACGATCATATTAGACGAATCCATCCGTCCTATATATTGGACACTAGCATTTCACTTTTTTTAATTGAATTTATAGGGGATTTTTTTTTAAAATAAGTTTCAATTGTAATGTTAATCACATAGCAAGAAGTAAGGTTAGCGGGTCGGGTTAGAAAACCCGACAACACTAAAGAACGAACCCGACCATCATCACGAATTCCCAGCCACAAGTGAGAAAGAAAAATAAAGAAAAGAGCGCGTCCGCGTCGACCCGAAGATAACTGATATCTACCGCAAGGCAACATTGACCGCTAGATGAAACATCAAACGGTCTTAATCTGTCTTACCCCATCGGATCAGTGCAATGGTCAGACCGGAGGTCACTCTAGATTCACTTATATCCATTTGCTTACATATGGTTCACCACGTACAAAATGTACACTTAATTTCTTCCCTCTTTCTCATATCCATAGTATCCAGTTGTTTCATGTCTGGTTTACACCAGGTCCATTCTGCACTCTGAACTCCTCCATGCTTCTAGATTCCATCATTCCTGCGTAATACATTTATTAATTATAATTTTCGCCGCTTTGATTTTCAACCCATCCCTTGTTTCCTTTTCTTCGTTTCCACATTTTGAGGCGTTAACTCTTTTATTAATAGTTATTCTATTTTTGGTAGCTTCGTGGAAAAATCTTCACTACACAAGATCGAAAATTTTTTCTCTAACTTCATCATTCAACGAGGTCAGTACAATTATCTTCTCTCGTAAACTAATTTTCTGGCGTTTCCCTGTTGTTCCTTCGTTTGGTTTCTTCAAAAATCGAGTTAGATAACTTTGGCCTTTTTAGTCCAAGATTTTTCGCAAATTTTGGAAATAAAATCAGGCAAGTATGGAGAATTTCTGAGACCTGTTTGCACTGATATTAGTTTGCTTATAAAACTTTAATTGATCACGTGCAGTACTGCAATTCTCCATCCAAATTTTGGCCTCAATGGAATCACTTTTGTTTGGAAAGAGTTATACTGAGGAATGGAGAACAAATTAAAAGATATTTTATTTGATTATATTGGGGTGGGACTGCATGACTGAGAAATTTGTACTTTGTAGAGCTTATTTTTACTTTAGTTCTGCTTTGAATGGGATTTTTTTTGGATTTTAATTCACTTAATTTTGTCAGCTTGACTGCTGGTTATGTTTGAAAATTTGCTTCTGATTCTTATATTATCATTTAAAGTTATTAAATTCCTCTCTACTACACTACATGGTGAGTACTTTTACAATTAGATCCTTGATACGTAGAGAATAATTGGAACACTTAACAATGTTTTTATCAGTATTAGTTAACTCAGAAGAAGAAGGTTGGTTGTGCATTTGGGGGAGGGTTGGGGGGACCAATTTGATGATCTTGCATTACTATATGCATTCGGGTGATCAAAGTCTAAACCATTGTATTTAAATGCTTTCCCTTTTCTGTTGAGCAGATAAGCAACTTATATATCTTGCCCAAATATTTGACTTGTGATGGGATTGGGGAATATAATCAGTCGTCGTTTGAAGGTGTTCGCCATTGCTCTCATCATTTACGTCGACTATAAGGTTAACATATTTCGTTCCCACCACATCCTTTGCCCCATCAAAATTGAAGGAAAATTTGGAAAAAATAATATGCAATTTAATCAGTATTGTGTGATTGCTTAACATTTTTTTAGCCTAATTTTATATAGGCAGTACAAAGGAGAGTGCAATGGGCTAAAGGGAGCAAAAAGAACACAATATGGGAGAAAACACATGAGAGAAATGCAAGGCGTGTTCTCAATTTGATGATAGAACTGGAGGGCTTATGGGTCAAATTGGGGCAATATCTATCCACACGGGCTGATGTCCTTCCTGAGGCCTATATTTCAGTGCTAAAGCAGTTGCAAGACTCCTTACCTCCCCGCTCCCTGAAAGAGGTACCCCTTCCTAAGAGTATTTGTTAATTGCATTCACATTCATTGTTGTATTTTACAATGTGACGTATTTTTCATGATATTTCTATCATGTAAGAAACATCATCAGGTTATCAGAATGAAGAAGATACAATTTACATCCATTTTTCTGTCACTCCCCACTCCCAGAGAACCTAGCATCTCTGTTTGCTGCATCACACTTTTCTAGCGTTATTTGTGTCTTGTACACACAACCACCAGGTTATCAGAATGAACATACAGTTCATTCAAGTTGAACCGGGAAAATTCTGGACCCCTCCCCCAACCCCGAAGAACTAATAATCAACTGTTTGTAATGTAAAATTAATTTTATTTAAGAACTGCAATTCTTTTCAGTATTAAAACAAAATGCAATATTCAACCATCTCAGTCATCAGGAAAAAATTACAAAAGTTCTTTGTTTGCAAGGCTATTTGATTGAATTAGCATAAGAAGTTTGAGGGCAATTCGGTCAATTTTTAGTTGATAATCATCCACAATTGGTTATTGCTCACAAATAATCATAAAAGCATTTTGCTATAGGAGCAAAATACAAAGGAAAAAATTTGTTGGGAGTGTATTATAGTATCCCTTTCATGTGGATAATATTTTCATCAGTGTATACTGCCTTATTAGGGTTGCATTATTTTTTGGAACAAATAGGTATGCAGAACAATAGAGAAAGAGCTTGGGAAGTCCATGAAAGATCTCTTCTCTGGCTTTGTTCATACACCACTTGCAACTGCATCTGTAAGCTCAATTTGAACTTAACATAAAAGTACAACAACAAAAAAGCCTTTAGTCTCAAATAAGTTCAGGTAGGCTAGAATTGAAACCCAACCAGACTAGAGTCGCAGAACCTACCATAAAAATAGACATTTTATTCATGGGCTGAGAATTGAGATCCTTTGAAAACAGAACTTTTTGACAATCTTTATAATAGTTTCAAATCAATTAAGAAAAATGGAAACCCCATAATAAGTATACGGGTGCAGTGTTGGACATGTAGCTAGTTTACCTACTACATGTAATCTAATAATATTATAATGAATCAAGTGTCATCCAATTTTATATTGTTGGAAAGTTGAAATCATATAATTTCACAAAGGACAGGATGAAGTTATTTGATCTATGGAAAAAGATGTATCAAAATATCATAATTTTTATACCATGTAGATCATACCCTTTTACATATTGCACTTAATGTTCTCTGAATGTCTAATATTATATATTATCTAAAACCAGATAGCACAAGTACATCGGGCAACAATGCAAGATGGTAGAGAGGTAGTCGTCAAAGTCCAGCATGACGGGGTCAAAGAGATCATACTCGAGGTTTTACTTCTCCATTTCTAGTTATTTGTGAAGTTTGTAAGGAATGTCATGTTTTGTGCACTTCACATTTGTTTCTCTTTTTCCCAATAGGACTTGAAGAATGCAAAGTCAATAGTTGATTGGATAGCATGGGCTGAGCCACAATATGATTTCAATCCAATGATAGATGAGTGGTGCAAAGAAGCTCCTAAAGAGCTTGATTTCAACCATGAAGCTGGTAGTTATATATATATTAATATAAGCAGGTGGTTTGCATGTACTGCCTGGGAATGTTAAGGCTTTTGGTTATAATCTAGATTCTAGATTCTTTGGCTGGTCAAACTTATATTTTCTTTTATTTTTCAGAAAACACTAGAACAGTAGCAAGAAACCTAAGCCAGAGCAACAGTTCTGACCCTAATTCTGTTCACGTTATGATTCCAGAAGTTATCCTGGTACAGATTTCACTAGTCTACTTCTCCATATTTTTTTCTTTAATGTTTTTAATTTCTTTTGACATATTAAATTAAAATAATAAGCAGTCGACTGAAAAAGTGCTAATACTGGAATACATGGACGGCATTCGGCTAAACGATAACGAATTACTAGAAGCACATGGAGTTGATAAACAGAAGCTAGTTGAAGAGATTACTCGTGCATATGCACATCAAATCTATATTGATGGTTTCTTCAATGGGGACCCACATCCTGGTACTCTCATACTGACATATAATTTGTACTTTAACCATAATAATAGTTTTTATTTGCCACCACTGCTAGTGCAAGTGGCTAAGGTCTAAGGCACTGCCCTTCCTCAAATGTTGACATTTCTGCTCTAAGCTAACACTGGTGTTTGGTGTGTGATTTGTTTACGGGCTTTATTAAAAAAAGTTAAATAAATAAGTGAAACAATGGAGAATAGTTTGTATTCAATTTCTTTCTTGTGCAGAAAAAGAATAAGGAAATGATGCTGGATCATGTTCTCTTTCCTTATATATAGCCATTCATTAAAGGATGCTTATGGTAATGATTATAGATTGATAAATTTTTGTTTTAGGGAACTTTTTGGTGAGCAAGGTGCCACCGCATTATCCCATTCTACTTGATTTTGGGCTGACAAAGTCAATTTCTAGTTCCATGAAACAGGCGTTGGCTAAGATGTTTTTGGCTTCTGCTGAGGTAGTTAATTTGTCTTTTACAATCTTTATATGTGTCTTTTACTTTGAAATTGCAGGAATTTATCTAATGTGAAACATGGATATTTTGCCCTACTAGGGGGACCTTGTAGCACTTCTGGCAGCTTTTTCACAAATGGGGCTTAAACTACGAGTAGATATGCCTCAACAAGCTTTAGAAATTGCCAAGATCTTCTTTCGCAATTCCACCCCAGCAAAGGAAGCAACTGTAAGTAAATTTAACAAAAATAAAAACAGCATTAGTATGGTATATCAATTATAAATAATAGTGAAGTATTAGGTTTTAATCAAGAATTATTACTCTTCTTTAGGAAAACATAAAAGCGCTGCAAGATCAAAGAGAGAGAAATATGAAGGCTCTAAGAGAAAAAACCAAGTTAAATGAAAAGGAAGCCCAGCGCTTCAATCCTGTGAGTTTGAATTTAATGTGCCCTTTAACTTCGTCCCAATTGAAAAAGGGCATCAATTGGGTTTAGATCATTTAATTACTGGCTGTCTATATTTGATTACAATTTGGTAGACCTTGATTATGAATTAAGTTATATGAGATGGCATTGATCATACATTCTCCAGGTGGATGCTTTTCCTGGCGATGCAATTATATTCACAAGGGTGCTGAATCTTCTCCGAGGTTTCTGTTCTTAGCCAAATTTCAAATAAATGGAAAAAGTTTAAATTTGTGTTCTTTTTTAAAGAATAGATGATATTTTGCATCACTCTATGTCCCTCTAGGTCTTTCATCTACACTGAATGTACGAATAGTGTATCTTGAGATAATGAGGCCATTTGCCGAGTCCACTCTGCAGGGGTAAAATAGAATTTAACATGATCCATTTTTATATTTGAAAATTGTAGTTGGTTATTCTTTTGATACGATTATAAGATTAAATACAATGTATCAGCACCATGATGATGCACGAGCCTGCATCAAGCTCACAGTGGATTTATGACTCACCAATACACTCAGATGTGGAGGCTAGGCTACGCGAACTTTTACATGACATTGGTACTGATAAAATACTTGGAATTCAGGTATGTAATGAAATATCAGCACCACCACATGCATTTAGAGCACAAATACTCTAATAAAGTCCCTTAGAATTTACTAATTCATACTATTGTAAAGCTATACTTGTAAAAAATTGTCCCCAACTTTTCACACTTTGTAAATATGTCTCTTTGGAAATAATTCTGATCATTTGTTATTTGCAAAGTCATTCGTTTAAGTTGTTTTGCAATATAATTAAAAAAAAAAACTGAAGGGCAAAAGAACTTGATGCTTTTTGTTGTTTTTTATTTGGCACATTCTATAGGTTTGTGCATACAAGGATGGAAAGGTGATAATAGATACGGCAGCTGGGAGGCTAGGAAAATATGATCCTAGACCCATCCAACCTGATAGCCTTTTCCCTGTTTTTTCTGTGACCAAAGGTATTACTGCTGGTCTTGTGCATTGGCTTGTTGACAAGAAGTAAGTTGGACTAGAACATAGCTACACTTTTCTATCTTTTTTATTCTTTTGATGTAAAAGTAACAAGTAAAAATATATTCAACTGTAAGAAGTTTTCCCTCTTTTTGTTTTTAGGAAACTAAGGTTTGAGGAGACAATTGCTAATATATGGCCAAATTTTGGTAACAATAAAAAAGACTTGATACAGGTACTAAGAACTATATTAAATTGTGTCATTATAATTCATGTCAAAACATATCTAATTGCATTGCAACTAAAATTTTTGTCCTGCATATTTTTTTTTAATCAAGGTGAATCATGTGCTAAATCACACATCAGGATTGCACAATGCAATGGGAGATGTGATGAAGGATGATCCCTTGTTAATGTGCGACTGGGAAGAGTCTTTAAACAGGATTTCCAAATCTACACCTGATACAGAACCTGGATCCCTCCAGCTCTACCATTATTTGTCTTTTGGTTGGCTCTGTGGTGGCATCATAGAGGTAAATTTCACTGACCCCATTAGTGTATTTGATACTGGTTGGTGCTGTAGTTTTGGTTGATTAATCCTAATCATGAAATCCATGACAGCATGCATCAGGGAAAAAATTTCAACAAGTATTGGAAGAAGCCATAATTCATCCTCTTAACATAGAAGGAGAGATGTATATCGGCATTCCACCAGGTATGTACAGTCTATGACGAGTTATGCTGCTTATTAAAAGAAAACTGAAAAATAAATCTGAATTTTGGCACTGATAGGCAAGTATCACATGGTTATGTATTATAACATTCAAATATAGTATGTTTCGGCTTTATTTTTCATTTTTATTTTATTTTTTGCTTATTTATGTCTCTTTAATACTCAAAAATGGTATACTACAGTACCAGGTGGCATTTGAACTCATAGAAAACTTGGGACTGTATATGCTTCCTAACTTTATATTCGAACATATATTTTCTTTTAATCTAGGTATTGAATCCCGATTGGCTACACTTACTGTTGACATGGATGACATTGAGAAGGTCATGCAGCAAAGGCAAAATGCTGACATTCCTGCCAATCTGACGAGAAGTGACCTAGCTCAGATTGTCGCAGGTGTACCTGTTGTATTTAACACACTAAATATTCGCCGTTCTATCATCCCAGCCGCAAATGGCCACTGCTCAGCTCGTGCATTGGCACGGTATTATGCAGCTCTAGGTGCAGCGGGTCAGATCCCGCCACCTCACTCCTCCAATTCCAAACCATCCCTTGGTAGCCATGTACATATCCCAAAACTTCCCTCTATTACAGTTTCAAAGAAGAAAAAAGCCACAAACAATACCACCAGTGCCCAAAAAGCTAACAGTAAAGGGTATACTCTTGTAAGCTCCAATACTAACAAACACGAGCATGATGACAGTGACAATGACATTCGGCGAAAGGTGACAAGAATTTTTGAAAACAAAACAATCCATGATGCCTTTATGGGCACAGGTGATTTTTCAGGATTGATATATCCCGACGGGAAATTCGGGTTAGGGTTTAGGAGGTATAGAAACACAGATGGAAATCTTCTGACAAGTTTTGGGCACTCAGGTCTAGGTGGGTCAACTGGGTTTTGTGATGTGGAGAACAATTTTGCTATGGCGGTGACTGTTAATAAAATGTCACTTGGTGGAGTCACCAGAAGTGTGGTTCAGCTGGTTTGTGCCGAACTAGGAATCCCTTTGCCTGATGAGTTCTCTAGCTCTGGCGATAAGGGGCCCGATATGCAACTCACTCTTGGGTCGAGTTAGATGTCAAGGTATTTAGATACTGCTCTCAGTTTATGCCCCCCCCCCACCCGTACTTGGTGTATAGACGGTTGTTATCCTATATTTGATGATAACAAAAACTGATAAGCATGTAATCTATGATAGATAGTATTTACGTTGGTATAGTATACATAATATAGATGATAGAATTTACTTCAAACTCCTCAATGTTAATCTTTTTTGCCAACAGTAGGTTATTGCATACAATAAAATTGGAGCTGATTCTGGATGTTTTTCAATGTCTAAGTTGCATTGTACCTTTTGGTTAGTTGGGCCTTCTTAGTTCTAACTCTCTTTTGTTCCAAAGGAACAACTTATTTTGACAGCAACTTTATAGCGCTTCAATTTAAATTAAAATGTTCACGAAAGTCTGTTGTGCCAAAACATTTCATGACGAAGTTCGCTAGCTTGTATTGTTTGGCAGAAAGAATTAACATCGGTGTGTCCCATTAAATAGGATTCTAGATTCCCCGGTATTTTATTATTTCCCTCGTTTCGGATATTCTGTATATATAATGTGGCATGACTAGAAAGCATTTAGTTCAACCTTTTTATGTATTATTGTATTATAAGTGTAGATAAAAAGGTGAGAATCAGCTCTTAGTCTAGTGACAAGAAGCAATGCACCTTGACTTCTTGAGTGAAAGGTCGCAGGTTCGAAATTCGGCTGGAGGGTCTTTCATTTTATAGACATTTAATTAAAAAATAAGTTAGGTGGTTTAAACCTCCAATTTATCTTAAAAAAAAAGTGTAGATAAAAGATATAGATGTTGTGGTATGGTATGACTCAAAAAATTTGAGCCTCGACTTTGTTTATGCATTATGAATGTAGGCTCCGTTTGGATGGGTGCAAAAATAAAGAAATAGTTTTTTCCTACTTTCAAATTTATTATAAACAATCCAAATTTTTCACAAAGTTACACACTTCCCAATACTTCTTTCTTTATTCTTCTTATTCCCACACCATCCAAACGGAGCCGTAGACAAGGAAAAGATGACGGATGCTGAGTTTTAACTTCAATGAACAAATTGTATGTAAAAGAATTATGGGGCCGTTTGGATAGATTAGGAATTTGGGGAAGTTGTAATTCCTAGGAATAAATTTATTGGGAAGTGTGTAACTTTGTGAAGAGTTTAGATTGTTTATAATAAATTTATGGTAGGAAGATGAAATTTTCTAAATTCCTTGGGAAATCCAAACAGCCCTATGGTGGTCGAGAAATTGGGAAATAAGATATTTTAATCATAAAGTTTTTTTTTCTTTTTTTCCCCATTTTTTTTCTTGCAACTTGTTTGGTGGTTCCGATACTAAACCAACGGCCCAACAATTTCCTATTACAAATAAGCTTTGGTTGCTCCAAAAGTTTTAGTCATAAAAAAGTGTTGTGACATGGATAATAGAATTTTGCTTCGATTTTTCTAATAATAATTTTTCAAAATTAAACTATAAAATTTTGTTTTAAAGCCGTATTTATTTGAAGCTGGATTAGTGTCTCATGCTGCTTCGACCTAATTTTTTCAATGGTTTCATAAATGTATATTTTAAATTTAAAAATATAACATTCAGTGGCTAGCAAAATTCTTTTCTGTTTTAGAATTTAAACAAGAGATAAAAAGTGTTTGTGTTTCTGTTGGCCGGGGGGGGGGGGGGGGGGGATGTTAGTCTTAAGTCAGAAAAAGGATATTTGACACTACAGACAATGATAACAAATATAGATTATACATAATTAAATATATTAGACACTTTTTTTTTACGCACCTGCAAAACACACAATAAAATGTTTTGTTATCATTTTCGTTTTCTTTTAGTTTATCTTCAATTGTATCGATTGAACGACTTCAGAATTTGTGATTGAGTGCAACTTCAGATTGCCTAAAATGCAATTAATTTCTTGATTTTTTTTTTAAAAAAAATTGTAGCCCTTAGAAGACATCCACATCCATAATAATAGCTTTCGTACAACCGAATCCGATCAGACAAGTTACTTCTCATTCAATCCACTTTTGTACTTGGATCCTGTGTGAAAGGCAATGATGATTTTGTCTCTATCAAGAGTTAAATTGTAAGTACTTGTATGGTTTTAATTATATATATATATAATTTATTTGACGAGCTTATACTTATTGTCATCTAAAAAGTATATTTAGAAGAAAAAAACACTTGACAAGTAATTTTAATATATGTCCTTAAACTAATTTATATTGGATAAATATATAAGATAAATTTTTGTGTTTGCTGTTTGATATATATAAAATAGAATAAAACACCGATCAAATTTATATTGAGGATTATTTGATGATATATCAGGAATTATTAATTCAAAATATTAAAAATTTTAACTCACTTAATAATCAGAATATGGCTCCAAATCTCATCATTTTTTTTATAATAAGATAATTATACTGTTGATTTTGCATATTATATTGAGTTATAAAACTTAAATTTTATATTTTTAATTGTAGAAGTTTTCAAAATAAATAATTGTCAAATGATCCCTTTTCTTTCAAGTTTCATCTTTCATTACTGTCAAATAGTTCGGAAGGGGTTGAGGCACAATAAAATGCAGTGTATCAGTGTTTATCACACAAAAAGAAAATCATTATACTAGCCACAGGGGATCCAAATTTCACCTTTTTCATAATTAATGAACAGGAGAAGTATATCCAAAAGCATAATCCAGATATCACGCCACGGGCCTTTCTGGTAGACCAAAAAATTGAACATGGGATCGTAGAGGGCACATAACTTTCCAGCATGTGGTGGGCCTATTTATAGGAGTTTGGCATATATCTGCGGTTACAAATTACAATCATTCTACATTGCTATTATTAATAGAGTTTTCAATTATAATTGCAGCTACTATCTGTATCCGAGCAAATATGTCCGAATGATCCGACATTAACATTACTATATTTAAAAATTTATTTCGCCTCTTTTTTAATTGTACCATTTTACTATATGACGGTGCATTTGTGTGCCTTGTAGAATTTATATAAACTAGTAAAGGCGCCATCCAATGTGTGGACAAATTTTTGTTAAAAAATTATTATTATACTATAATATAAATATAAAAATATGAAAATTATCTTTTTTTCCTTCCACATATATTTTTTTCCCTTTTTTCATATGTTTTCTCTTAATTAATTATGATTGGCTAAAAGTAAGCTTTTTATTGAAAAATAATAATACAATATTATATCAAAACTTTAACATGCATGTATAGAATGCATTCATATTATTTTTTATTTTCTTTTTTTTTTGGCACTGTAACTTGGCAAGTTAAATCATTCGATGCTAATTTAGGAAATCGTATGCAAGAAATACTTTTTCAAAAATAAAAAAGTTACCCTAAAAAAAATATAAAAGTTAAGGTTGTTAAAAAATTGCAGAGGAAAAGAAAAGAAGGAAGAAATATTGCAATTTTGAGCGAACATCTTTGCTCTTTCCATTGAATCAGGTCTTGGACTTTATTTGAAGTATAAACACATGTGCCGCATTAATCGAAACTATAAGAATCAATGTTGCAGGTTGTATATAAGGGGGGTGGATATACCATTCGGTTAAAATTTCTACACTATTGAACTGGTGCATTTGTAAATAGCAGGGAGCCAGGGATAGAGATTACTCATTTCATTTTATTCAATTGGAAAAAAAATAGAGAACTAGCTCTTGATCTAGTGGCAAAGAACAATGCACCTTAACTCTTTGAGTGAAAGGTCGCAGGTTCGAAATACGACTGGGGGATCTTTCATAGACATTTAATTTAAAAATAAGTTGGATGACTTAGACCTCCAATTTATCTTTAAAAAAAAATTGAAAAAAAATAAAAAAAATAGAATGGAAATACTTGTACACAACCAAAATAGTAAACTAGTATAAGTGGGATAATAATGTACAGAATCCCCTTTTATTTATTATTATGATTTTTTCAAGGAAGTACAGGAGCACTATTATTGGATCTTTCTGAGTCCTATACTTTTGTTAGATTCGACAATGGAGACGTGCTATAACAATGTATGGGACCCAGTACTTTTTCCCCCACCACATAGTTGCTTTGTCATGGCCTCCCCGCCGCAACGCGCCAAGTATCCGTGAGTCAAGAAGAGAAGACTACGCTACTACAATTTGTACACTTAAAACGTTCACTCCTAGCGTGGGCGTCTTCGTGTACAGAATGCATGTACTCGTAGCGAAATCCTATTATTAGCGCTTTTTTCTCAAGCCTTCGAAAAAGGTTGGCGACTTCGTGCAAAAACAGTCTCTTTTCCTTCCTCCTCTGCGTCTCTCCCTCGAGAAATCTGTCGGAATTTCGGATCTCTCTTCTTCTCTTGTTTATTATTCTCTCTCGTCTCCTTCCTCCGGAGATATTTCCTGATTCCGGCGCGGAGGACATGGCTGGCGACGAAGGATGGGCCTCCTCTTGCCCCGCTCTCCTCAAAAACCTCTCCCTTCTCTCTCCTCAACAGGTTACGTTATCCTCTCTCACTCCTTCTCTATTTCTCTCTTACTGCTTGTTTTCTAATTGAGATATTGATGTCTCATTTCTGTGTTGAGACGATCCTTGTTCATTTAACATGATAGAGTCTACCAAATAGGAAATGCAAAAATATTTTGTTGTAATCATAAATAATTCACAATAGATGTTCAACGTTCAACCCAAGATGTTCTGTCATATTTGACCTGGTTCTCGTAACAGTGAGTCTTTATTTGGTTTGTCTTTTCTACCCTTGGGAGTTGGGAGATCCTTAATTAAACATTTGGATAGTTCAGTTTAATACAAATGGACCAATATAGTTCTTAGATAAGTCAACAGTAGAAATTGCCTCATTGCGAACCAAAATTAAGTTTTTGTACTGTCTGGTACCAGCAATAGCACTTGGGAATAACGCCTTAGTCCCACTGGTATTTCTTCTTGAACTTTGTGTTTAACCAACATTTATCTAGACATTAGTACTGAAAGGGCAATCACTCAATTATCATTTGTTTAAATTTTACATCTTCACCATAGGTAGTCTTTTATGGTATGGAATAAAGTATTAGATAATTAGCTGCAACAATATTTACCAATTACTTCACTAGGTTTTCTGGGATTAAGCTGTTATCTAAAATAGAAATGCCTGTTTGCTTTACCAGATTGAACTTGCAAAGATGCTTTTGAAAGAGGGGCAAAAACATCTTTTTGATGATTGGTCTGGTGCTGATGTTGATGTTGAAAAAAAGAAGGCTTTTTTTGATCAGGTTTGGAATTTTACTTACAAATAACAACTTCTATCTTATATACTTTTCGTACTTTTGAGATACTAAAATTCATACCCAATTGTAGGTGGCTCTGCTTGATTCGAGCTATCCTGGTGGTTTAGCATCCTACATTCAGAATGCTAAAAAACTATTGGCTGATTCGAAGGCTGGTAAAAATCCATTCGATGGCTTTACTCCTTCTGTAAGCCTGTGTTAACTTTATTTGAATATGGTCTGTGCCTTTTGCATAAACTAAAATCTCATAATAAGTTTTCTTAGGATTACCATAATATAAGTTGTTATTTTCAGATTGAGGTACAGTACAGTTATTTACCAGTAAATTTAAGTCTAAACTCAAGTTTAACCCCATTTGTTGGCATGCTTTCTTTGCATTCTGCATAATTCAAGGTACTTAAATTGGCCTTGTACTGAGCCTGAGATTCAAGAAATATGTCAAAATGGGAATATAGTTAGGTAAATTTGTCGAAGCTAAGATTGACTATGGTACCAGTTCAGGGTTGAATTGAAACTGAACTTCACAAATCTGAAACTTCGATTCGCTTATTAAAATCCCAAATACCACTACCAGATAGGACATCTAACAAAAATATGAATGTAGGTGCCATCAGGGGAAGTGTTGACATTTGGAGATGAAAACTTCATGAAGTTGGAAGAGGCTGGCGTTAAAGAAGCTCGCCATGCTATTTTTGTTCTTGTAGCTGGTGGCCTTGGTGAACGCCTTGGTTACAAGGGCATTAAGGTAAGTAACCGTCTTTTATATATTTGGATCAATGTATTAATATGTTATTTTTATTTTCTGGAAAACTTGTGTGCTGCTATGGAATGTCAGGTTATTTCTTAAACCTCTGTAAAAGGATTATGATGCCCCTGTGAGAGGAAAGTTAAAGTATGTTCTTACTATACACGTATCATAATTAAAAAAAAGGAGGGAAAAGAAAAAAAGACCCTAAAGTATGTTCTTCCTCATAGGTCTTTCTGTGCACAAAACTAAATATCAGGAAGAAGACGTGTGGTTTGGGTTTTTTTAAGGTTATCAACAGAGTAGAACATGATACTTATGTTACTTTTGAGGTCTTTTAATTCAGTGTGGATAATCTCCTTTTGAAGATTCCTTTTAACCTAGAGATATTTTTCTAGGATGTCTAAAGAACTATAGGGCGGGTTTGTGTCGTTCTATTTACTTATTCCTCATATGTACAGAGAATCTGGGATATAACCTCACCTTCGAAGTGTATATAATGAAATTATTGATCATCTGGTTGGTTTCTATTGCAGTTGGCACTTCCAGTAGAGACAACCACAGGAAAATGCTTTCTTCAGCATTATATCGAGTCTATTCTTGCTTTACAGGAAGCTAGTGCTAAACTTGCACAGGGTATCCTCCTCTTCCCTCAAACACCACTGTTTTCATTTCTGAAGACCTGTTTTCTCCTTTGTACATTTGAAAACATGGTTCTGCTATTGGTTATGACTTTTTTTTTTTTGTTGAAATACGTAGGACTTAGTCCTACCACTTCCATTTATCAGAAGCAAAGATACAAGAAATTATAGTTTAAACCTCCTACCCAAATGCACCGGTACCTTCTCCAAGCGGTACCAGTGCACTACTGCTATCTACCACTTATTGAATGTTTTAAAATCAGCACAGAAAATCAAACTACAACTAATCATAAACCCTCCTATTCCCTTACTGCTTCCCTTGAATATCAACAAACACAGAGCACAATTATTGCAACAAGAGCCAAGTTGCTCCCAAAACCCCATTGCACCACTGGCCTCTCTCCTTATGAGAATATTTTTTCTTCTTGTTCCTTTTGATTGTTACTTTTTCGAATCAAAATTTGCAATGAATTGTAATTGGTTTTAGCAATTGATGAATAGAGCTGTGAACTTATGGTTATCATGTTGTCAGATGAACTTCTAGCTAAGATTCCTTTAGTCATAATGACTTCTGACGACACCCATGCACGTACTATTGAGCTTCTGGATTCAAACTCTTATTTTGGGATGGAATCCTCTCAAGTCAAGCTTCTTAAGCAGGTGCCACTTTCTTTTGTTTTAAATATTGTCTCTTTCATAGGGAAATCATATATTTCTATCTCATATTTGCTAATTGTTATACTAGTAAATTTTACAGGAAAAAGTGGCTTGTTTATCAGACAATGATGCCCGGCTTGCACTTGACCCAAATGATAAATACAAGATTCAGGTACGTTTTTGGTTGATTTATGTTGGTTATCGAACCTTATTTATTTATTTTTATTTAGATAATTATTTCTTGATTTCCTAACATAAAACTTTATTGGCAGACAAAACCTCATGGGCATGGCGATGTGCATGCACTTCTTTATTCTAGCGGTTTGCTTGAGCAATGGTACAGCTCTCATCTTTCTTATAAGTTGATAAAATTGTTTAAATCTTTCCTTTTCTCCAGATATTAGTAAATCTTGATATCCATTTTATTTTCACAGGAAGGAAGCTGGTCGCAGATGGGTGCTTTTCTTTCAGGATACTAATGGTTTACTTTTTAAGGTTTCCTAGTTACTTTTATTTCCTTTAAACAAATTTCCTCAAATGTAGTCAGTGAACTTCTAATATTACTACATTTGTTTTACATATCTTTTATTTCACTTTATTTCAGGCAATACCTGCATCATTAGGTGTGAGTGCCACAAAAGGATACAATGTAAATTCTCTTGCGGTTCCTCGAAAAGCAAAGGAAGCGATTGGAGGCATCACAAAACTTACTCATGCTGATGGTAGCTCCCCTTCTTTTCTGCCTATGGCTAATTGGCCATTACACAACATCTTATACTGCATTTTAATGTTTTTGTTTATTTTAATAAAAGATGGCTAATCTTTAAGGCCGAATTTGAAAACCCAGACGCACTTAATAAGGCAAGAAAATTTAGCAGTAAATATGTCAGGGGTTTAGTCTGGTACATGCCAGCTTCTCTTTTTTTAGCAATGCAGCATCTGCACTTGCTGCTGTAACAAGTAAATTTTGGATTTGGATTTTGAGTTTTCATGAAATATCTTTTCAGGGAGAACAATGGTAATAAATGTGGAGTATAATCAGTTGGATCCCCTACTTAGAGCTACGGGCCACCCTGATGGAGACGTCAATGATCCTGAAACCGGCTTTTCTCCTTATCCTGGTAACATTAACCAGGTATTATGTTTTATTTTAATTATTTTTTTCTTCATGGATTGTAATACGGCAAAGAAAATTCTTTGGTAAATTTGTAGGATATTTTTAAAAAATCCATTCCTTACACCTTTGACGTGTGAAAATAAATGTTCTGCTGATATTTTCAGTTAATCTTAGAACTTGGACCATACATTGAAGAACTCAAGAAAACAGGGGGTGCCATTGCTGAATTCGTTAACCCCAAGTATACTCTGTTCACCTTATCTTTTAAATAACCAAGCTTTATTTATGTCATTTACCTAGTGGCTTACGTAATTATCTGTTGAACCAGATACACAGACTCTACAAAGACAGCATTTAAATCGTCCACACGGCTGGAGTGTATGATGCAGGACTACCCAAAAACTTTACCTCCTTCATCCAAAGTTGGGTTCACTGTAAGTTTAATCTCCTGATGAATTTCTATTTGTTTAAGTCTTTAAGACTTAGGCGTGTTGAATTTATAATTTTTACCCTGAATGCAGGTAATGGATACATGGCTTGCTTATGCACCTGTGAAAAACAATCCCGAAGACGCTGCTAAGGTATGTTATGCCTGGAAATACTAAACTTCTATGTTATAAACTTATAATCTTTGATCAGTAGGATCCATAGAACTTCTTTAAGAAGATAATCTTCAGGTACGAGAAGGCTCCGATCCTTCTTGGAACTATATTTTTTTAACACATGTTGCTCTAATAAAAATCATATTCACCTTGGTGTTTTCAAAAGAAACAAATTGATGTTCTATTTTAAGTTTTAACCTGGGAGTACTGTTGTCTTCTATAAAGAAATCAGAGAAATTTACTTTGAAACAACCCAAAATGGTGCCCAATCCTTTATCTTGATATTTAATAGGAAAGCATATTCAAATATTGAAAAATTTGAATTGCAAAATCTATGAAAAATGAGAGAATCTAAACAAAAACTATTTTCTTCATCTAGGTACCAAAGGGAAATCCATACCACAGTGCAACCTCCGGGGAAATGGCAATTTACAGGGCTAATAGCCTAATTCTTAGAAAGGTTTTGTTTATGATGTTCTCTTCTTTTTGCTGAAAACTGTTGCTAGTTTGTTTATTAGGCAAGTCATTTGCTGAATTTTATTGCGTAATTATTATTGCTATTATTTAAGAAAGAATTTTTGCATGGCATTACTGGCAGGCTGGTGTCACGATAGCTGAGCCAGTGAAGGATGTATTTAATGGGCAAGAGGTGGAGGTTTGGCCACGTGTAACTTGGAGCCCAAAGTGGGCCTTGATTTTCAAAGATGTTAAGGAGAAGGTCAACAATAAATGCTCCATCACTGAGAAATCAACCTTGGTGGTCAACGGACGACATGTGGCCCTTAATGGCCTCAATTTGGATGGCACACTCAATATTAATGCAGTTGATGGTGCTGAGGTAGTTCTGTTCAATTTTATCTCTCCTCTCATTTATACCTACTAATTTCTTGTTTATTAACATCATCATCCTAGTTAATTTTGTTGCTGCTGTTTGTTATAATTATCGGTGTAGTTTGATGTTATTGGGTTTTCTTAGCTAGCAGGCAAAATGCTTACTGAGATTTATTTGTAACGTTATCATCATCGTCATCACTGTCATCATCATATATTATCGTCATTGTTGTTATTGGTTTTTTTTCGTTTTCTCTTTGTTTCAAGTTTGCCCCAATAATATCATGTATACATTACCTAGTTACGTTTTATATGTCTAACTTAACTACCCCTCTGGCCTCCTGATTTATTAAGATATAGACAATGGAGCCTTAGTTTAAAATCAGTATCTTTAAAGTAATTATGTGTACCTAGAAACTTTTTTTTCTTCATGTTTTGAGGGTTTTGCACTTTGTTTCATAATAGTTTTTATACAATTCTGTTTAGACGGATAGACATGTAAGTTTGGCATTTTCCAAGGTCAGATTGACATGTTATTTTGGTTATTCCTGCAGGTGAAACTTAGTGGTGTTGTTCTTAACAAGGGATGGAGTCTTGAGCATGTTGATTACAAGGACAACTCTTTCCCTGAAGAAATCAGGATACGTGGTTTTAAAATAGAGAAAGTAGAACAGTTTGAAGTCAACTAAAACAAACTGTGCTCGTAAAGTTTGAGGATGCGAGTTTGTCATGAAGCTTGGTTTTTCTTTGAGTAGAGAATTTGTTCATTTGTATAGAGGAGCATATTTCGTTTCATACCGAGTTCATTTTTTGGTCAGTACTGGTCAATAAGTTGCACAAGTAATATTGATTACTCATTAGTTATGGACAATCAAGCAGACAAACATTAATTAATAATCAATTATTGGACAATCAACATTCTGGTTCCAGTTAACTTTCTGACTTGCAATATCAGGCTGTATCTGCTTTAAGATTGTCATTTTTTGTTGATTGCTCTACTGCATTCATCTTCCATTGTTGTTATTCCGAGTAGTATGGCTAACAACACTCTAATAGTGCAGCAATTGTAACAGGCGTCAGGAGTAGCCACGTATGAACCGGCAGAACTGCAACGCAACCATAGATTCACCAAACATGTCTTCACAATATACAGTATAGCATCTATTGATACAATCAATGGCACGATCTATTTGTAACCTGGCATTAAATTATTTTCCTTAAAAGAAAATAACTCATGCAGATGTAGGAGCAATTGCTGGCCGCGTCCAGCCGGTGGGAAAGTTTTCAAAAGTCCAAAAGTCAAAAAAAAAAAAAAAAAAAAAGCGCATGTTACAAACTTACAGGTCACCGAGTCACAGAGAGACGTAGCAGAACTCTCCAAGGTTTTTCAAAAAAAAAAAAGAAAGAAAAAAGCAGAACTCTCCAAGAAACAGTGGAGAGCATGTGGAGGGACCCATTGTAGCTGCATGCGCTATAGCGCCTTGACGCGTGGCCACGCGCTGGAGGATGCGATTATCTTGCATTTGACCCACACGGTTTAGATCTACAGAGCCGCACAGGAGATCGCACGAGCAATTAGATTAGCCTCTACTTAGGAAAAGGAATTTTTAAGTTTCGGATTGGCTCTAATTTGTGAAGGATACTTCACTTCTTTAGTTGTTTTAGTCCGTGTAATATGTTCGTATAGATCCACAGGATTCGCGGGAATTGATTTGGACGCCCATAACTTAGTCCGAATTATCCCTAATATATTTAAATATAATTCCATAGCTTACCATTAAAAAGAACGATAAACAAAGATCTTTCAATGATTCTATAATCTGATAATTTTCAATTTTTCTTTTCAATGTATGAGATTTTTCTAAAATAAAAAGTTGATAAATGAATTTGATAAAGAATTGAAGGGTACAAAAGGAAACGAGAAAAGAATTATAGAGGGAAACGGAATGGGGTGTCCGGAACGAAAGAGGACGGGCATCATTGCGAGTTTTAATTCAGAGGGCGAAGAGAGTTCACATGAAAAAATGTTAATTTTGTCATTTTGAGGCGCCCGGACTAAACTGTGCGATGTGCAAATCAAATTCCAGAATTTGCGTATAAGGAGAAATATTTATAGAGAAAACCTATATGCATACTAATGTACGAGAGTTTTGGTGTATAATGATTCAAACTTTTTGATATGTTTCAAAATGACTGATTCAAACTGTACAATTTGATTTTCCTGTTGAAATCTTTTTATAGACCAAATTTTACATTTTTTCAAATTTTTTTACTATTTTTTTAAAATTTTAGAAAATTTCTAATCTAATATTTTCTGAACCGTTCAAAAATTAAAGATTTTAAAATAAAAAAAATATTTAAAATTTTCGGAAAAAAATGTAAAATTTGGTCGGCGAGGAGATTTTAATAGAGAAATTATATTGGAAGGTTTGAATTGGTCATTTGAAGCATATCGAAGAGTTTGAATCGGTATGCACCGAAACTTCCGTACATTAGTATGCACCATAAAGTTTTTCAACTTGCTACCTATTACTCACTTTTGTCGGTTGATGATCAAAATGATCAATATCGAATGTAGGGCCTGATCGGAATGAAAAAATACGGTGGAAACGTCAATCGGAATTGACGGGAAACATATTTTTTCTGATCGGAATGGATACCGAGTCGTGATTTCCGACGATTTAGCGTGATTTGAGAGGAAAAAATAGGGCTGCCAAAATCGCGTGAAAAAACAAAGAATTTCCGAGGATTTCGCTGGATGAAAAGCTACGGGAAAGTTTTAGACTCTTCTACCCCTTCCTCCCGCTTCTCTCAAAAGCCAACCTTGCGTCTTTCCTCTCTGCGTTGTCGATTGATTTTGGGAACAAGCAAAGCTCACGACTCTATATCTCCATCTCATCCATAAGGCATCTTCTTCTTTTCTTCTCTTTTATTTAGCAACAAGCCCCTTGCTTTTTCATTTATTTTATCTTGTTTTGTACGGGTAGTTGGACCAGAAATTTTTCACTTTTGTCTTTTTCCAAAATCTAGCAAAACTCAAGTGCTTTCAATTGGTTACCCGTTACCCCTCTTGGGCTAGTTCAATTTGCTTGGTCACGCAGTCTCGCACAGATAGCAAAAATCTGGTACAGGCAATTGAGGAAGAACAGTGTGACTCGATGAATGTATATATTACTCTTTTAAGTTAACGAATGCCTATGGGCCAAGTTTTAAAAACACAAAAATTTCGCTTGGAAGAACAAGGTCTTATAATGTCTGTACTCTCTCAAAGACGAGCAAAAAAGCACGGTTACTGGCAAGGTTTAAAGATAGCAAGGGTAAAATAGTCAATTTTATGGATATCAAATCATTTTCTTTTTTTATTTTCATTGGTATCCGATCACAAAATTGAATTCCCTTCTATTCTTTTTCTATTTATTCTTATCACCGGATTTCATTTTGAAAATCATTTCTTTTGAACTCTATTCTAATGAAATGAATTGAACTCTTTTCAAAAATCATTCCGATCAGACCCGTAGTCAATATTTAGATAACTATTCTCGAATCGAATCGGTTGATGATCAAATCACGTGTTTATCATAATTTGATAAATTAAAAGATAACCGAAGTTTCTGTTTAGAAATCATCATATTCTGCAAACATACTATAGAAATATTTTATATTTTAGATCGTAAAACATGACTTAAAAGAATGAGTTATTAAAAAATTTTCCGTATGTTCTTCTATAAATGATTCATAAAAAAAAAAATAACAAATATCAAACTCTTGTTAGACCAGCTTGTGTTAATTTCTTCTGGCTGTACCGTTGTAGTACATTTTATGGGTTCTAATTGGACATTTTGGAAGTTAAAATTATCACAAGTATTGTTGGTACATTCTTTTTGTTTATTTATGGCATAATATATGGCGTTGAGTTATTTTTGTTATTCTCATAATATAATGTTTTCCTAAACCCAAAGTTCATTCATGACGCAACTAAATTTATGTGCATGCATCACGAACTAAAATTATAATTATCCTTTTTTATTTCATCTCAAACATATTTTGAAATTGGAATTGAATAAAAAAGTATTTGCAGCTATTACAAATATATAATGCGTTTAAAATTTATCCAAGATATAAAGAGTATTACAAATAAAATAGTATAACCCGGTTGTAACTAATAAAGTTTTAAATAGAATATTTTTTAATAAAATTATGACATTGTCATAAAACTTTATTAAAAATAGGAAGAGGACCCCATGATGCATCATGCATTGAACAGTCCTGCATATTTTGGATTTGACATGTGAACGAGATCTCATCCGACGATGCACTCAGAAAAAATGAAAAAGGTAGCGAGGTGCATGTGTAGCCTTCAATCCCAACAAAAAAGGCCCTGCAAAACACTTTATTTTAGTGAAAGGCAAAATATAATAATCATCATATATACAATTTTAAGGTTGAGAAAGATAATTTTTACGTCGACTTTTGATACTTTATGGTATTGATGATACAAAACCTCACTTTTTTTTAATCTTTTCATATTGGGACCGGAAAGTCTAAAAAATTGATATATTTATATTTTATTTAAACACAAAGAAGAGTAGTTTGTTGAATATCTGAATAAGGGAATTTTTTATATTGAGAATTATTTGTTCCAACATTAAAAGAAATTTGAAATGGAAAAAATAAAAGAGTATGCCACAAAAAAGGAATCCACCTAGCCTCATAGGATGTGTTTTTTTTTTCGCTTTTAGGTACTTTAGCATGGTGGAAGCTTTCTTTTCCATAATACATGTCATATTCTCATTGAAATCGAATCGGATTATTATAGGAAAAGTCAATGCTTTCTTCCTGAATAGATCCCAGCCGTTGAAATTCCGATCGGACGATAGGAAAGCTCCATGCTCCAGACGTATGATATATGGCTCCGTTTGGATGCGTTGAGAATAAGGTAGGAAGAAGGAAGAAGGGAAGAAATTTATTGGGAAGGGGTAAATTTATTGGAAAGTGTGTAACTTTTGTGAAGAGTTTGGATGGTTAGAAATAAATTTATTGGTAAAAAGTGGTTATTCCTTATTCCTTATTCCGGGAAGAAGCCATCCAAACGGAGCCCTAGGAAGATTGCCTATTTTGTGCATCCTTTCTTTTTTTAAAAAAAATTTATTCTTTATTCGGTTGTCAGTCAAAGGAAAGAATTATAAATATACGCAGGTAATATTTCAAAGAAGGAAGCCAGAAATAATGCAGTATTTTGTCATTCTCCTTCTTTTGCTCTTTCCATTTTCGGTGTTCACCAAAACCGTACAAGTATTTCCTTTACATGCGTAAGGTTTGTGAGTTGTGACAGCATAATTAGAAAAAAAAAATAAAACAGCTTATTTCAGCCTCTTTCCATATTTTTGGCGCTTGCAAATTTGAAAATGAAAGGCGAACAAAAACTAATAAAAAACTAGAGGTAAACAGGTTCAATTTTATGCAGGGATAAATTATATTTCACAAAAGGCCCAATAAGACACTTTTTAACACTTTGAAATAAAATTAATGCAAAGCTATAAAAAATAATGTTTTAATAATAAATACTACGCATGCTTCGAAAATTAGATTTTTTTTATTTTTTATATTAAAACGGATTCAATGGCCGGCATGCTTAAAGTTAAACTATCTCTCTGTAAATATTCTAACGAGTTAAATCAATGAAAAATTGACACGTGAAGATCAGATTGCTGTTTCCCTTTCTGCTAAAATTTCACATTATGTACAGTAATGTGTGTTTAAAAGAAATTTTCATTCAATTAAATGAACAACACTTATAATGTCATGCATCATCAATAATCAAATGTGCCCTTAGAAGTTAGAACAAAGAAATGGATCTGAATATATTCATAGTAACCGTCTAACCGACATAGAAAAACAAGAGAAGCCCAATAAAGGCCCAATAAGAAACCCTACTGGAGAAAGGAGAGAGCACAGAGAGGCGTTCGCACTAAGCCCCTTATAAGCCGCCTCGCCAAACCCTACTTCACTTTCTCTCTCCTCTCTCTACGCTTTTTGTCACCTCAGCGCCGTTGAATTCGAGACTTCAAGCCTCGGATTCAACTCTTCGTCTGTCGATCTATTTTTCGCGCAATCGATTTCGTCAATTTCTTCCGTCTCGACTCATTATTTAGCTTGTGGTATAAATCTCTTGCTATTTTTAGTGTAGATCAGCAACTTTTTTTTGTAGATCTGAGATTAACCAAGTGTGACTGTAGGATTAGGGTTTAGCAGTTTGCTTTTCTAAGTTTAGTGGGTTTTATTCGCCATGGTTGCAATTAGTATCCTTTTCTAGGTTAGCTATTTTAAGGCCCTTTGTAATTGTAATTTTTTATTGAGCTATATATGCACTATTACAGCGATCTGGTTTCAATATTTTGTCCTCCGACTCCTTAATTTTGTCACAAAAGAGAAAGCAACATGGGTTAGTTTCTAAACTCTTTTTTCTCCCTCTCTGGCTAATAAAAAGTAGGTTTTTGAATCAAAGGTGATTCTTTTTAGTTTTTATCTTCGTACCATGTTGTTTAAAACATCTTTTTCATATTTCTGTTACTAAATCTGAGTATTTGAAAAATAATGTTTTGTTTTTCCAGTTTCTTCCATGTTCGTCTCCAATTTGGCTCATATATAATCTACATCTGCAATTAGGATTGATTTCATTGATCTGACAGCTAGCTTGAATATGGCTTTAATATAATCTCTTCTAATTACTTTCAAATTGGTTTTTAAACTTTGAGTTTGCTGTCTGTAAGCCTATTTATATTGTTATCGGGTCTAATCTGTCTGTTTTTTTGTCATTTAGTCTTGTGCATGACCAATCAAAGCTTAGGACATTTTCATGGTGATTAAATCTTAACTACTTGGAAATAATTTTTTCTTTTGCAAAATTAGAATACTAGAGTAGATTTGTGATTATCTGAAATAACATTTGTAGTTTTTGTTTATCTGTTAGGAAAGCAATGCTAAAGTAGGATTTATTGAGTTTTGTTTGAATTGTTAGCAGAGAAAATGGCAGGACTTGCACCACAAGGATCTCAATTTGATGAGCGTCAGTATGATGCTAAAATGACCGAGCTGTGAGATTCTGCTTTTTTTACTATGTTTAATCTGCTTTTTTTTATTTTGCAACGGAGTTCGCATTGTGCATGTGATTTTGATATCTGTGCTGCTATTAATGTAGGATTGGTGAAGGTCAGGAGTTCTTCACCTCTTATGATGAAGTCTATGAGAGCTTTGACGATATGGGGCTTCAAGAGAACCTCCTCAGGGGCATCTATGCTTATGGTATGAATATCATATAAACATTACCTCATTTCTGTTGAGAAAACATGTAAACCCTCAAGTCTGTACAACTAGCTAGTAGCATATTGCTGTGTAAAATTTTTAACTTCAATTGATTCCAGCTGTTGATATTCATTCAGCTAGCTGAAGAAAGATAATAACTTGTGATCATCACAATAATTAACTAGATATATATGAAATCATCATTGAGCAATTTAGTAATCTATTACAGGTTTTGAGAAACCATCAGCAATCCAGCAGAGAGGCATAGTTCCCTTTTGCAAGGGGCTTGATGTGATCCAGCAGGCTCAATCTGGTACTGGCAAAACTGCCACTTTCTGTTCTGGAATCCTTCAGCAACTCGACTACAGCTTGGTTGAATGCCAAGCTTTGGTTCTCGCCCCAACCCGTGAGTTGGCGCAACAAATTGAGAAGGTTATGCGTGCCCTGGGAGACTACTTGGGTGTTAAGGTGCATGCCTGTGTTGGTGGTACCAGTGTTAGGGAAGACCAAAGGATTCTGCAGAGTGGTGTCCATGTCGTGGTGGGAACCCCTGGAAGAGTGTTCGACATGCTTAGGAGGAATTCCCTGAGGCCTGATAGCATCAAGATGTTTGTTCTCGATGAGGCTGATGAGATGCTCTCCCGTGGTTTCAAAGATCAGGTATTTTATTTGTATATTTAACTCCTGTTTCGTTTTTATACAAATTTGTATTGTTAATTTTCTTTTGACCATAGATTGATGTTTGGAAGTCTATGCATGTCAGTTCTTTTTCATAACATAGAAAGATGTAAATTTTGAAGAACAATGAGTTCAGACACAATATGAATGTTTGTGGTTAACTCCCAAGTGACTTATAATGCTTGGAAACAAGGTGAAAGATTATTTCAATGCTTAGGGTATTTCATGCTGCAAAGATCATATAGTTTATTATATCTTGTAATGAAATTGATTGACATGGTTCCTTTTAAATGCTTCCAGATTTATGATATCTTCCAACTCCTTCCCTCAAAGATCCAAGTTGGGGTTTTCTCTGCTACAATGCCTCCTGAAGCTCTCGAAATCACCCGCAAGTTCATGAACAAGCCAGTCCGTATTCTTGTCAAGCGTGATGAACTCACCCTCGAAGGTATCAAGCAATTTTACGTGAATGTGGAGAAAGAGGAATGGAAGCTTGACACCCTGTGTGACCTTTATGAGACTTTGGCCATCACGCAGTCTGTTATCTTCGTCAACACCCGACGCAAGGTTGACTGGCTCACAGACAAGATGCGCAGCCGTGACCATACAGTCTCTGCCACCCATGGTGACATGGACCAGAATACCCGTGACATCATCATGCGCGAGTTCAGGTCCGGTTCTTCAAGGGTTCTAATCACTACTGATCTCCTTGCTCGTGGTATTGATGTGCAGCAGGTTTCCCTTGTTATCAACTATGACTTGCCGACTCAGCCTGAGAACTACCTGCACAGGATTGGTCGTAGTGGTCGGTTTGGGCGTAAGGGTGTTGCCATTAATTTTGTGACCCGTGATGATGAGAGGATGCTTTTTGATATTCAGAGGTTTTACAACGTGGTGATTGAGGAGCTTCCTGCTAACGTGGCGGATCTTCTGTAAGTGGTGAGGCTTGGCTCGACTCGGATTGGTTGGTGAAGTAAATCAAATCTTGGGTGACTGTTATAATTACTATTAAGATTATTATGTCTTTATTGGTCGGTCCGTCTGTCGACCTACCTAGCTACTTTATTTAGGTTTTGTGTTTTTATTTTGGCTTTTTTTGGTTCTGGGTTAAGCTATTGTTGTTTTTCTAGAGTCTTGTTGTTTAAGTTTATTACTAGGGATGTTTAAATTATGGTGTCTTGTGGAACCAAAGGAAGCAGTTTTGTTTGTATTGTTGCTATATTTTGACAATTTTTGCCATAGTCGCTGTGCATCCATCCATCTGTCAGAGACTTGATTGTGGAATGAAGAGAGAAGGCTACTGATTAATTGCAGAGCTTCTGATGTTGTCGTCTTTTCATTCCTCTGCTGTTAGTTTGGTGCTGTACAGGTTCTACCATTAGTTTCACTATTTCACGTTAGATGGATTTAGTTATTTCTTAGAAGATTTCAAAGTACGTCCTATTATTTTACATTCTTACTTCCTCAAAAAAATGTATCAAAATGTTTATAATTCATAATTATTATAAGATTGTACATCCTAAATGAATTATAGATTTCGTTGGGTTGGCAGTAAAGCGTCCTAGGCAATTTACTATTAAAAAATTGCGTGAAATTACTGACATAACTGGGTTTTCAGTTCAAACGAGACTCGAAAAGAATATAAAATACCTTTCTGCGCCATTAACAATTTTATTCAATTCTCTTTGTATGAAAATATTTTCGCGGACTGTGCCACCGTCTACTTTTCTGCACCTTAAGAGCATGTGCTTGGGATTAGTGCCATCATTTTTTTTAGCTGTCGTTATCGTCTTATCTTTGCTTTTTAGATTTTGCTTTTTTTTTATTCTTCTATTTCCTCATTCATATTTTTTTTGCTAGGTTTTTTCTATTTGGCTATGTCAAGGATTCTATATATGAATTATATCATTTCAGTGCGAATCCTTATTTCTGTTATCTGATTTTGAGGGTTTTGGTCATGAACACCTACAATTTGCATGTTCATGGGCAGGGCTGCTAATGGACGGGTTCCAATTCCAATTCATGTCCAACTCCGTCCAATAATAAAGAGTTAGTGTCTATGACCAAACCATGTCCATAGTAAACACTAATATACCGTCCATGTCCAGATCATATATTGACCAATTACAGTCCACTATTCGTCCATGATTTATCTATTTGGATGAAGTTTTGGACGAACTTTTAATCAAGAACTAACAAACATAAGTACAGTAATTAAAATTTATATTCATGGTACTTGTAAAAGTACGCCCTAATCAGTACTGGTAGAACGTACTAATACCATTAATTACATCCGATTCCAAAGTGGTACCATATACTAAAAACACCAATTGGATCATGATTTGAAAGTCTTCTTAAACATAACTAAAAAATTGAACAGTGATCCAAACAACTGTGTTGATTAATGTTGGAAAATTATTCATCAGTTCCAAGGTAAAAGAAACTAGCTTCAAAATATTCATGTTCTATAAATAATTAATTTAACTGAGTTGTAAATATAAAACTTAGCAAGTGTCGTACAGAAATTATAAGAAAAGAAAAACAACAATACAATTATTAAAAAACATCGATAGCTCTACTGTTATGAATTTAGAAGTTTAAAATAACAATTTAGTAATGTAGCACTTTCGTATTGAACAAACAGAACACAAAAAAAATTATAATTTGAAATTTCGAATTTCGAAAATTCAAATTTTAAAATTTAATATTTTCAAATCAAAATTTATAATTTCAAATTTCAAATTTCAAATTTCAAAATTTTCAAATTTCAAATTTCAAATTTCAAAATTTCAAATTTCCAATTTTATAATTTTAAAATTCAAAATTTCAAAATTTCAAAATTCAAAATTTTAAAATTTCAAATTTCAAATTCTAAATTTTCAAAATTTCAAATTTCAAAATTTAAAAAATTCAAATTTCAAAATTTTGTAGTTCGAAATTTAAAAATTTGTATTTTGAAATTCAAAATAAAAAATCTGAAATTTCAAAATTTTGATTTAAAAATTTTAAACTATTAATTTTGAAATTTCGGCATTTGAAAATTTTAATAAAATCAACAACCATTAAGAAACATATGAATTTTACAATCAAACAATCACGTCCTTTCAAATTGAATCTATTTGTACTTAAATCCTCATTTGTCCACAATTCGTCCATAATTGTCTATAATCTGTCCATATAAGACTTAATAATTGGATTTGGATTGGACTTCAATCCAAACCAAAAGTAGTCCAACCAAAAAATATCGAACACTGTCCAATTCATATTGTCCATGGACGATCCATTCCATTAGCAGCCTTATTCATGGGTGAAACAATTTGCCTTCCGTTACAAACATGAGCCAAAACAGTATTCCTAATTTGCTTTAGGTGGTTTTTACTGTTATCCAATCAAAGTACATATGCTGCTGCCATGCTCCCTTAATAATTTTGCAATTCGAGAGATTTCATAGACGACAACTGTTAAATTTAAATGCACAAAACAAACAAAAAATTGAGAGATACACGTATCCACTCTTGCATTGTTCGGATTAACATTTTACTGTACTCATATTGATTCTTCACTGTTATCAACTAGTCTATTCATTTTATATCGACATCATACTGCACCAAAATAGAGGATTTAAATATCCCCTAAATTCGGTAAATGTGAGGTCGCAATGAGATGCATGTGTGGGAGTGGGTGCAAGGTGTTGCAATTTCATTAGTTTACATGCATAAAATATACAGAACGGTATTTGCAATTGCATCCTTTACATCGTTTCATTAATGCATCAGAGTTTCACATTCTAGTTTATATTACTAAAAATCCTACTTAATATATCAAAGGACGAACTATTTTTTATGTTATTCAGGATTAAAATTTCGAAAATTTTCTTTTAATTCTGAGGCCAGTGAATAAAGCCCCTAAATAACTTTTTTTTTTTTTGGGGGGGGGGGGGGGGGGGGGGGGCGGGGGAGTGTATTTCTTTTGACTTATATTAAAAATTACGTTATAAATGGAGAACAAGTCAGATCCCTAAATGAGAGTGATTTCCAGTAAAGATAGCACCAATCCGAAATTATAACATTATCTTTCCCTTCTGTCAAGCAAAGACGTTTCAGCAACCCAAAATTGTTAAATGAATATGGCTTAAAGTCTGGAAATTGTTCGTGAGATTTAAATTTGAGTTCTCTATTTAGCATATTTGGTGAGCTTTTTTAACGTACTCTTTGTTCCAATTAACTAAAATTGCTAATACGTTGATATTCCATGTTTGATAAGACTTCAAGCGTGCAGGTATTTTACAATTGGAGGAAATGAAAACACTTTTAGGTTCACATATTTTATACCAAAAAGCCTTTTTTAGAGACAAAAGGTGGATATTGTAAGTTACATATTAAAATGTTCACTTCCTTAATAAGCACCTTTCATAGACTACTAAAGACCTTTTTCTTGTAACGGCCACTATGTGATTATTTTAGTAACATCCGATCAGTGATTTAAATAGCGTCGCTATGAACCGCAATAGCTCCGCTATAGCGGTACTACTTGGTAGACCGCTACGGTGCTAAACTAAAAGTGCCGCTATAGCGGTGTTCATTGGTATATAGTAATATTACTTAAAATTATATTTATTTTTGACCTTTTATTTCTTATGATGGCTATAATGGTAAAAATTAGCAAAATATAGATGTATTATAATGGTATTTTAGAGAAATATAGCGATACAATTTATTACTTGTTAGTATAGAATAATTATTACAAACATATCTTTAGCATATAAACTCTGACTGACTTGATATAATATTAAGTACAATGAGATTTGTCTATTGCAATAAGCCAATAATAGATTGTAAAGTGTATTTGTTAAATTTAACTATCATACCACGCATATAATATAATATGATATTCAATTTTTAATTAAAAACATGTATATGATGTAATAAATAAGTACATTTGTACATTTTCGTTATGATTCCATAGGCCGCTAAATGACCGCTACCCGCCATCCGCTATGACATAAGGTTATTCGCTACCAATCTGCTATCCCCTATTTAAACCTTTGCATCCGATGAATTTGTGCACCGCAATACTCTTTTAGTAACATCCGATGAATTGTCAATTTTGAATTTGCGATCCTTAAATGACAAATTAAAAAAATACGTCATCATAAAATTGTCAAAATTAGTTTTATGCCACTGATTCTTGTTAAAATGTACTATTAGTTGACGTGAAAAGTTCTTGACGGATGCAAAGGTAGGATAACGCTGAATTAGTTTACTAAGGTGTTTATTACACTAGGATTTTCCCAAGTGTACAAAAAGAACCTTCAGGGAAAAGAAGTGACAAAAATAATTTATTGTATAATTACTGCACTTATAAAAGTAATAATTTTCTACCTTAATTACTATATTATATTTGTTGTCCCTAATTTAAAGGCCTAGAGGGGGGTGAATAGGCACAAAAACAAAGTTCTAAACCGGTATGGTCAATATTTGGTTCAATTCAAATTTGTTCTAACAAAACACAATCAAAGCACAAGCAATTCACAATTCAAGAAAGGTAAAGAGAGAAGAGAAGAAATGACACGCGATGTATTACGGAGTTCCGACCCGCTAGGAAGTGCTAGCCTTAGTCGTACGTCTCCGGGAGTTTCGTAACCTCGAAATGGGCGCGCTCCGTTCAATTCCACACGAACGGGACTACAAATTCGAACCAAATCACCTTGTTACAAACACTTTCAAGGTGGATTGGCCTAACTCAATTAATCAAGCTCAAACACTCAAAGGATTGAGGCTCTAACCAAATCACTCAACAAATCTAGCAATTAACACTAGTGGATTGGTTTTGCACACTCTAATCTCAATGATTTTGCTAAAATAATGCTCAAACACAATAGAGAGTAATGTCTAACTGGTTGGAGCTCAAAAGGGAGGAGTTTCAAAGGTTTCAAAAGTGTCTAAACAGTTCCAAGAGGCCCCATATATATAGAGGGCGCCAACAGCTTCAAAAACCAGTCAAAACAGACTCTGGCGTTATACAACGCTATATGCCGTTGTACAACGCCTAAATAGCCGTTGAAAAATCAAACGGTCACAGACAATAACGTTGTGAGTTGTTAGAGCGTTGTGTAACGCTGTATAGCGTTGCACAACGCTTCAGCAAAAATCCAAAGCAGGAGCTCGACAGTTCCGTTGGAACTTGTCAGAGCGTTGTGTAACGCTAGGTAGCGTTGCACAACGAAGTCAAGAAGAGAAACAAGGCAGAACTGACAAACTCAAACAATATTGTCAGAACGTCATACGACGCTGACTGCCGTCACACAACGACGCCGTTGCACAACGCTATACAGCGTTGCACAACGCTATTCAGCGTTGCACTACGCGTCCAGAGCGATTGAGCGAAGTCTGAGCGAAGTTTAGAGCGTTACACAACGCTACAATGCATGGAACATGGCAGCATGCATGCAACATCGATGCAGATCGATGTTTGAGCAATGCAGAGACGCCTGTTTCATACTGCGTTGTACAACGCTGAGTAGCGTTACACAACGTAGGAGTGGAAATGTTGTGTAACGTTACTTAGCGTTGCACAACGTTCTGACAAGGGGAAACAAGGATTTAACAGGTTTAAAAGCAAATGAACTAACGTTGCACAACGCTACTGAGCGTTGTGTAACGCTGTTCCAACCTTGTCAGAGATTTTGCAATTTAAGAGCGAATTAAACGCTGCGTTGTGTAACGGCAACTGGCGTTGTATGACGCTGGACAGAAAAATTGAGCATTTTACCAGCAAATTGATTGAGATTAGTTTAGAGTTTAATTAAACCTTAATTACTGACTCTAACTAGACCAGAGCAATCTCTTGAAGCTCCAAACTAAGTGCCACACTTGCTTTAATCCATTCTTCAATAAATCTAGCTATAAAGCACTAAAAAGAGATGTTAGTTTAAGGGTTTCGGTGTTGTTTTGCAAATCGGCAAATCGAGAGAAAATGTTTAACCAACAATCTCCCCCTTTTGCCGAGTTGCAAAACAACACCTAAGGTACATTTGGGACTTGATACAACAAGGCGGAATAACCCAAATTACCTAATTCTCCCCCTTTTTGCAATTAGGGAAAAGAATACCCAAAACGCCCTTGATGACAAACCATAAGAATCCTCCCCCTTTCGAAAAGAATTTGGCCACTAAGTTCATTTGATTAGGGGTATCTAACAAGGTTTAACGAGGGCATAAATTAACAATTATAGACCATGCATGCATATTAAAAGAAAAAGAGCTAAAAACGAAGCCATTTAGCACAACATAATTCATTAAAACATAACATAATTCATGCAACATCCATAAAACAAAACAAATCCATTTAGCACAAAATTAATCATTCAAAAACACCGAAAAATCACACAAGAGATACGAAAGGCAAAGAAACTACGAAAATCAAAATAAATAGAAAAGAGAGGGCTAAGGCTTGGAGACGGTTTCGGCTAGACTACTCCTCATCATCATCACCCGCGCCACTACCGGATCCACGTTGGAGATGAAGCTCCATCTTGCCCCAAAGCTTGATCATTTCATCCTTGAGATGCGTGATTGAGGCATCCGTCTTTGCTTGATAGGCGGCAAGGTTTTCTTCAATGGTGTTAAACCGCGTATCAATGTGTGTAGTCAAGGCGGCAAACTTGGCATCAAGATAGGTGTTGAAATCATGCGGTGTGCCTTGACCTTCCGCCCTTCCACCGGGCACGTGCAACGGCTCATTCCCAATTTCCTCATATTGGTTGATGGTTGCCGTAGGCCTAAAGAGATAGGCATTGCGATGGAATGGTCCGGGCACTATCTCATCTTCGTTTTGAAGGATCCACCCGGTTCCGGTGAGATGAGCCATTAGGTTTTCCGGGTGAGCAATTGTATCTTCGGACACGGGTTCGCCCCAAACCGGAGTGTCAAGAGGAATACCATCCTCAATGAGGAAAGATTGAATGATATGGCCATAAGGGAGAGAGAACCGAGGAGAATGATCGGCCCGTGTCATGTGAGCAAGGATAATGAATGGAAGATTGACCTTTTGATTCATCTCAAGGAGGGAGCGAAGGAGAAACACGGCGAATTGCTCCACATTGGTCTTGATTGTCGCCTTCGGAGTGATGATGTTGTTGATGAAGAGGAAGAGAAGGCGGTGTAAGGCCGGTAGCTCTGTGGCGGTGAATTGGCGAACGGTATAGTTGCGCCAACAGTAGAAGAAGCGGTGGTATTCGTCATAAGGAGGTAATTCGCGGGGCCAATTGGCATGAATGTAGATTTCCAAATTATCGTCGTCGATGCCTAGGAAGGTGGCCAAGCGCTCCTTGGTGATGACAATGTGGCGGCCGAGCACATATGAGTGAGCGGATGGTTGTCCCTCGGTCCATTGCATGGTGAGATTGGCGTAGAAGAGTTTCACCAATGTCGGGTTATAAGGTTGGGAGTGAGAGAGAAGGCCCGACATGTTCCAATACTCAATTCGCTCCTTTATCCAATTGAGTTCCCGCGGTGTGATATGATAGTCTCCATGCGGGTGGGTGAAGAAGAAGCAATCGGTGCACTCACGATTTGCCTCACGGTATTGGCAAAAGTGCATGAAGGAGGCCGAGTCTTTGAAAAGGTAGGTGTTGGAAGAGGAGAGGGTCCAATCCACGGGAACGGGCGGTATTTCCATTGGGATCGGTTGATCGGTCTGAACCGGTGGGTTGGAGGAGGAGGCACCCTTGGGGTTGCGCTTAGACCGTTTGTTGGTAGCGGTTTTCGGTGCCATTGAAAATTGAGAGAGAAAGGATGAGGTTAAACCTTTAAATTGAGGAGCGGGAGAGGATGAGATGGCCTTGGAGAGCACAGAACCGAAGCCGATCGAAAATCCGACGGTCGGATCGCCGGAATTGACGGTGATGGCGGTGGCTAGGGTTTCGGTGGATTGAGAGATAGAGAGAGAGAGAGAGAGTGATTTGAGGGTATGAGGGTGGAGAGGAGAGAGAGAGGAGTATTTTGGTGGTTTTGGTTGGAGTGGAGAGAGAGAATTGAGAGAGTATTGAGAGAGAAAAATGAAAGGGTGTGAGTTGGAGAGAGAGAGAGAAAAATAGAAGGGGGCTCGGATTTGAGAGAGAAGAAGAAGAAGAAGAAGAAGAGGTGGGGTCGCAACAGTTAAAAATGCGTCCACCGTTAAGTAACGCCAAAGGGCGTTGTACAACGCAGGAGTCAAAACAGCGAAAATTGAGCAGAGACTGACTGCTCCGTTGTACAACGCTGAGTAGCGATGGGTAACGCTACAACCCAGCGTTGTGCAACGTTAAAGGGCGTTGTACAACACTAAAGCCAAACAAAAACAAAAATAAAAAAATAAAATAAAGAAATAAATCAACGTCTTACAACGGTATACAGCGTTGTACAACGGTAAGTAAAAAAAACTGGCGTTGTACAACGGTAACCAGCGTTGTATAACGTTGAACGCGACAAATTTTAAAATTCAGCAAAGGAAAATTAAAATAACATAGACAGCGTTGTACAACGATAGTCAGCGTTGTGCAACGTTACAAGACAAAATCAAACCAGCGTTGTGCAACGGTAAGCAGCGTTGTACAACGTTTAACTCGACAGAATTCAAAATTCATTTTAAACTAACGTTACTCTTGCGTTGCACAACGCTGAATGGCGTTGTGTAACGCCAGAGTCAACAGAAAACCAGAAAATTCAGAAAATTAAGACCGAAATAGTTAAAAACTTATTTTTCATGGTTTTCAAAAGAAATACAACCAATTTAAACTGAAATAAGCTCCAAACAACAAAGACAACAACATGATATGCATAAATTTAATCTTTGAGTTCAAGCATACCAAGTTTGAACCTAAGTTCAAGATGTTGTGTTGGAAGAGGTTTGGTGAAGATATCGGCGATTTGCTCCTTCGTGTCGATGTAAACCAATTCCACATCACCTTTCTCAACATGATCACGGATAAAATGATGTCGTATCTCTATGTGCTTGGTTCTAGAGTGCAATACCGGATTTTTGGATATAAAGATGGCACTAGTATTGTCACACAAGATTGGTACCTTTTGGAAATCTAACTCAAAATCCCTAAGGGTTTGCATCATCCAAAGAAGTTGGGTACAACAACTACCGGCCGCTACATATTCCGCTTCCGCGGTGGATAGAGCAACCGAAGTTTGCTTGCGGCTAGATCAAGATACAAGTGAACCACCAAGAAATTGGCAAGTTCCACTAGTACTTTTGCGGTCCATACGGTCACCGGCAAAATCGGCATCGGTATAACCTAACAAGTCTAGTTCGGTTTGTCTACCATACCAAAGACCTAGGTTTTGAGTACCCTTGACGTATCGCAAGATACGTTTTACCGCTTTGTGGTGAGATTCCTTAGGATTGGCTTGGTACCTAGCACATAGACATACGGCATACATAATATCCGGCCTACTAGCCGTGAGATAGAGTAGGCTACCGATCATGCCCCGATAGAGAGTTATGTCCATAGGCTTGCCTTTCTCATCCGCATCGATATTCGCACTTTTGCCCATGGGTGTGTCTAAACTCTTGCTATCTTCAACACCGAATTTCTTCACTAACTCCTTGGCGTATTTGACTTGGTTCACAAAGATACCATCCTTGAGTTGTTTGATTTGAAGCCCCAAGAAGAAAGTGAGTTCTCCCATCATGCTCATCTCAAATTCACTACTCATCAAAGAAGAAAATTTTTGGGCAAGAGTTGCATTAGTAGAGCCAAAGATAATATCATCCACATAAATTTGCACAAGTAGCAAATGGTCATCTCTTTTCTTAGTGAAAAGAGTTGTATCCATTTTGCCCCTACTAAAGCCATTGTCTAGAAGAAAGGTACAAAGTCTACCATACCAAGCTCTAGGAGCTTGCTTCAAACCATACAAAGCTTTGTGAAGCTTATACACATGGTCCGGTTTGAAATGGTCAACAAAACCGGGTGGTTGTTGGACATAAACCTCCTCATCTATCCAACCATTTAGAAAAGCACTCTTTACATCCATTTGGAATAGGGTAAAGCCTTTGTTAGCGGCAAAAGTCAAGAGCATTCTAATGGATTCAAGACGAGCAACCGGTGCAAAGGTTTCCTCAAAATCAATACCTTCTTGTTGCTTGAAACCTTGTGCAACCAAACGGGCTTTGTTTCTAACCACAATACCATCCTCACTTAGCTTGTTTCTAAAAACTCATTTGGTACCAATAACTTGCTTACCCTTTGGTAATGGTACAAGTTCCCAAACTTGATTTCTTTCAAATTGGTTCAACTCTTCTTGCATTGCAACAATCCAATTTGGGTCAACATTGGCCTCTTTGAAGGATTTTGGTTCAAGTTGAGAAACAAAGGCACAATGACCAATAGTTTGGTGCAAACTAGACCTAGTCCTAACACCTTCCCTAGGGTCACCTATGACATTAGTAAGAGGATGAGAGGAAACTTCTCTAAGCACTTCGGGAGGCTCATGAACCGGTTGGGGAGACGGTTGAGGTTGAAGATCATCATGAGGCGTTTCATTTTGAGTTGTGTCTAAGATACCCTCCTCATGAGTCTCTCCCCCTATCAAAATGTCATCAACCCGGTTCAAAGGCTCCTCAATAATCACCGGTGGTTGTGCTTGAGGTTGTGACTCGATTTCTTGTGTAGCTTCTTCCACTTGTGTACCTACAATAGAGTTACCTTCTTTGGATTCCTCAAGGAATTTTTCATCAAATTTGACATTAATAGACTCAATAACTACCTTTGAGTTTGGCAAATAGACTCTATACGCTTTGCTTGTGGTTGAGTAACCAACAAAAATACCGGGCAAAGACTTGGCATCAAACTTGGTTACTTTAGGAGACTCATCAAGGACAAAGCATTTGGAGCCAAATACACGGAAATAGGATATATTAGGAGTATGACCGAACCATAATTCAAAAGGAGTTTTCTTGAGTTGAGAACGAATGCATGCTCGATTTACTACATGACATGCCGTATTTACCGCTTCGGCCCAAAGAAATTTGGGTACGGCAAATTCATGTAGCATAGTGCGTGCTAATTCTTGTAAGGTTCGGTTCTTCCTCTCCACTACACCGTTTTGTTGAGGGGTGCGTGGAGCGGAAAACTCTTGTTTATATCCTTTTTCTATGCACAATTCATCAAATTTAGCATTTTCAAATTCCCTTCCATGGTTACTACGAATTCTAGAGATTTTCAACCCTTTTTCGTTTTCAACCCGATTGCTAAATTTAACAAAATGGTCAAATGCTTCTTCCTTGTGAGCAAGAAAGAAAACCCAAGTAAAGCGACTATAGTCATCTACCACCACAAAGACATACTTTTTCTTACTAATACTCAAGACATTGATTGGTCCAAACAAGTCCATATGAAGCAATTGCAAAGGTTGAGAGGTTGAGATAATCTCTTTGGTTTTGAAACTAGACTTGGTTTGCTTGCCTTTCATGCAAGCTTCACACAACCCATTTAAGTCTAGTTTATGTGATGGACGACCACGGACAAGTTTCAATTTCACAAGTTTCTTAATGGAGTCTAGAGAAACATGACCAAGTCTTCTATGCCATAACCATGAACCGGTAGCTATGGCACTAAAGCATTGTTCACCATTTGTAAAGTGATCAAAGTTCAAGTAATAGACATCCTTTTTCCTTTGTCCCGTGTAAACAAGAGAATTATTCGAAATTTGATGCACAAAACAAGATGAGTGATCAAACTTCAAATAATATCCCGCATCACATAATTGGCTCACACTTAAAAGGTTATAGTTGAGACCATCCACAAGGTAAACATTAAAAACTATTAAATTTTGGTTACCAACCGAGCCTATACCAATAATAGAGCTCTTCCTAAGATTATTACCAAAAGTAACCTCACCACCATCAAAAGGTTCAAGTGTCTTGAAACAAGATTCATCACCCGTCATGTGATGTGAACAACCACTATCTATGATCCAAGCACTTCTCTTGAATGATGATAACAAACAAACCTACAAGAATACATATTAGTTAGAAACAAACAACTAATATATTATTCTTGTAATCTCTCCCCCTTAAGATTTGACAAGAATAACCTTGGGGAAAGAAGATGGCTAACTAAGCCACACTCGAACCACTTCCACCAATCAAAACGGATGTGGAAGTGACTTTAGGAACCCAAATAATGTTAATTGAACCGGATGTATGATTTGCTTTCCTAACTTTGCATTCTAGTGTGACATGGTCATTCTTACCACAATAGTTGCAACAAGCACAAGTTGGCTTGTTCACTTGTGAACTTTCTCTAACAAAATGGGTTTCAAAATGACGCCTAAGCTCCATGGCCCTAATCTTTGGATCCTTAGAGAAAGTGTATGATTGAGAGTTTCTCAAATTTGGTTTTTGAAAATTCTTTTTGTTTTGTTGAGAGACTTTTTGATTTCCTCCATTGGTTTGAGGTCTAGTGTGTGTTCTATTCCTATTCCCACCATTGTTTTGAAAATGATGAAAACACCCATCGGGTCCCTTGAAATACAAGTTGTTTGGGCCCCGATTGTTTTGGAAGTTCTTTTGAGGTCTTTGAGACCCATTTCTATTCCTACCAAAACTCTTTTGAGCACCATTTTGAGAGCCAACAAAATTCTTTTGCCCTTGCCCGTGTGTGTTCCTACCATTGGTGCTCTTGTGATAAAGTCTCTCATTTTGTGTTGGGCTTGACATGGTTCTTGGTCTAGAAAAGGATTGATTCCTCTTTTTGAAGCCAAGACCCGTTTTGTCATTGGGTTTTTGTCCCACAAACATTTTATCAAGATTCATCTTGGTGCTATGAGAAGCACTAGACGAACTTGAAGCCCTTTCATTTTTCAAAACATTTGTCTCACTCAAAGGAGTTTGACATTTTTCACAAACACTTGATTTTTCAAAACTTTCAATCATACCCTTATACCTTGTCACCAAAGATTCAAGATCATGCACCTTAGTCGTCAAAAGACTAATTTGCTCTTTTTGACCAGCAACAGTCTTAAGAGACTCATCAAGATAATCATTCAACCTATCAAATTGCAAGTTTGCATCATCATTCAAGCTCAAGTCATTCTCACTATCACAATCGCTATCACTACTAGAGAATGAGTTTAGAAGTACCTCGTTTGTGACCTTAGGCAATTCAATGGCAATTGTGGATGGTTCCTCTTGAATAGTCGTTGGAGCTTGTGTGAAAGTCGATGTAGAGGATGATGCTTCATTAAGGCTAGCTTTGCTCAATGGATCCACATAGATTTTGCCTTGGTTGAACTCATTGAAGACCTCCTTCACCAAGTCATCTAGGTCGTCATCCACCGGCATCACCACTTCATTCACTTGAGCCACAAGAGCAAGGTTGTCAAAGTCGCACTCGGATTCCGAATCGGATTGAGAGGATGAGCTCGAATCGGAATCGTTGTCCCAAGTGGCTTGCATGGCTCTCTCACCCTTCTTCTTGCTCTTGTAGTGTCCCTTCTTGGACTTGAACCGGCCATCACCCCTTCTCTTGCCACCATCTTCCTTGTCTTTCTTCAAGTGAGGGAAGAGCTTGAAGCAAGAGTACATGGTATGACCTTCTTTTTGGCACACGAAGCAAAGAGCTCTTTCGTCATTCTCAAGCCTTTCTTTGTTGAACTTTCCCTCAAAGATCATGATAGCTCGAAACATCTTTGAGAGAACGGCTCCTTGCTTGTCCTCATCAAGGTCGATGATGCCTTTGGCCTTGTCACTTGAGTGGCGGTGTCTCCCTTGGTGGTTGTCATTGTGGCGGTTCTTGGAGGGGGACGCCTTGTTGTCACTTGCCGCCAATGCCACGGTTTTGGGCTCATACTTCAACTCTCCAAGTTGCTTGAGCTTCTCCTCCACGCACCGGTAATGAGTATAAATGATCTCCGGTGTGAGGTTGTTGTGGGACCTTTGTTGTGTCTCAAGAGTCGAGATGAGAGTGTCGAATTGAGGTCTTCCCACCAAAGCCCTAAGCAATCTTCCTATAACACGACTATTAGATAGGGTCTCTCCTATGTTAGTGAATTCATCGAGCAATTGTATAAATCGAGTATACATCTCCTCGATGCATTCACCTTCCCGTATGCGGAAATTATCCAATCTAGACTCTAACTCAAATTGTCGAGAGCTTTTGATTAGAGAATTTCCCTCATAACGGTTCAAGAGAGAAACCCACATTTCATGTGCACTAGTAGAGCTACCAAAAATTGCCGCTATGGACTCATGTACCGAATTTAACAAGACATTCACGGCATTATCATTCTTGGTCCTAATGGTCTTAGAGGCATGGGTTTCTCTACCTTCACTATCACAAATTGGTGTGTATGGCTTATCAACAACCTCCCAAAGATCAATCAAGTTAAGGTATACAACCATACATCTCTTCCAATAACGGAAATTCTTGCAAGTGGAACCAAACTTGTCCGGTTTTTCTATCACCCTAGAGGCCATGAATCGAGGTTATCTACCTAACAAGATGGTCAAAAGATAACCCCTGCTCTGATACCACTTTGTTGTCCCTAATTTAAAGGCCTAGAGGGGGGTGAATAGGCACAAAAACAAAGTTCTAAACCGGTATGGTCAATATTTGGTTCAATTCAAATTTGTTCTAACAAAACACAATCAAAGCACAAGCAATTCACAATTCAAGAAAGGTAAAGAGAGAAGAGAAGAAATGACACGCGATGTATTACGGAGTTCCGACCCGCTAGAAAGTGCTAGCCTTAGTCGTACGTCTCCGGGAGTTTCGCAACCTCGAAATGGGCGCGCTCCGTTCAATTCCACACGAACGGGACTACAAATTCGAACCAAATCACCTTGTTACAAACACTCTCAAGGTGGATTGGCCTAACTCAATTAATCAAGCTCAAACACTCAAAGGATTGAGGCTCTAACCAAATCACTCAACAAATCTAGCAATTAACACTAGTGGATTGGTTTTGCACACTCTAATCTCAATGATTTTGCTAAAATAATGCTCAAACACAATAGAGAGTAATGTCTAACTGGTTGGAGCTCAAAAGGGAGGAGTTTCAAAGGTTTCAAAAGTGTCTAAACAGTTCCAAGAGGCCCCATATATATAGAGGGCGCCAACAGCTCCAAAAACCAGTCAAAACAGACTCTGGCGTTATACAACGCTATATGCCGTTGTACAACGCCTAAATAGCCGTTGAAAAATCAAACGGTCACAGACAATAACGTTGTGAGTTGTCAGAGCGTTGTGTAACGCTGTATAGCGTTGCACAACGCTTCAGCAAAAATCCAAAGCAGGAGCTCGACAGTTCCGTTGGAACTTGTCAGAGCGTTGTGTAACGCTAGGTAGCGTTGCACAACGAAGTCAAGAAGAGAAACAAGGCGGAACTGACAAACTCAAACAATATTGTCAGAACGTCATACGACACTGACTGCCGTCACACAACGACGCCGTTGCACAACGCTATTCAGCGTTGCACTACGCGTCCAGAGCGATTGAGCGAAGTCTGAGCGAAGTTTAGAGCGTTACACAACGCTACAATGCATGGAACATGGCAGCATGCATGCAGCATCGATGCAGATCGATGTCTGAGCAATGCAGAGACGCCTGTTTCATACTGCGTTGTACAACGCTGAGTAGCGTTACACAACGTAGGAGTGGAAATGTTGTGTAACGTTACTTAGCGTTGCACAACGTTCTGACAAGGGGAAACAAGGATTTAGCAGGTTTAAAAGCAAATGAACTAACGTTGCACAACGCTACTGAGCGTTGTGTAACGCTGTTCCAACCTTGTCAGAGATTTTGCAATTTAAGAGCGAATTAAACGCTGCGTTGTGTAACGGCAACTGGCGTTGTATGACGCTGGACAGAAAAACTGAGCATTTTACCAGCAAATTGATTGAGATTAGTTTAGAGTTTAATTAAACCTTAATTACTGACTCTAACTAGACCAGAGCAATCTCTTGAAGCTCTAAACTAAGTGCCACACTTGCTTTAATCCATTCTTCAATAAATCTAGCTATAAAGCACTAAAAAGAGATGTTAGTTTAAGGGTTTCGGTGTTGTTTTGCAAATCGGCAAATCGAGAGAAAATATTTAACCAACAATATTCAAGTTCAACAATACACAACTCCCAATTAATATCATATATCCTTGAAAATAAAAGTCACTTGAGTGAACAAATACTATTTATTTTCCATGAAAGATTGAGTAATATATAAACCAATTATCGGTAAGAAAGCAAATCAGTAAACTTGTACTTATCCAACAGCTGCTGATAAGATGTCAATATTTTAAAAAGAAAGGACAGTCATTTATATAAAAAAAAACTTTTCAATGGAAATAGATATCAGATCTGTACATGTGTTACACCTCATATTATGGTCGTCACTGAACCGTACTTTTCATAATTCGTTTTTATTGGTCTATAAAAACTGACATTTTAGATTGAATCAGAAGCCAGTCTCTAGTTATGAAACTGAATTTTCAGAGTAAATTAAGATTGTTTTGGATCAAATGATGGTATAAAAGCGTTATTACAAGAATCACAGCATATTCATTATTCTGATGCCGCCTGTTCTTAAGGCTTTTCTGGGGTTATACTTTCGCTCTTTCTTATGAGGTCCTACCCAAACGTACCAAAAAATATTGCACACTCAAATTTTTCATCAGAAAAGCGTGCGCACTACTATCTTTAGAAATATATAATCTGATCCTTCTTGCGTACATGACGCATGTTTGATGATTTCGGCGTCCTATGTCCTACTTAAGGCACAAACTTTCAGTAGATGAACCAATACTAAAGTTGGACAAAGCGGAAATGGCAGTAATTATACATTAATACGGGAGTATTATCAATCACAAAGATAAAAATGAAACGTTCCTTGCGAATTAAAATTTGTCAAAGAAACTGCAATGTTGTTGTGAATTAAATTAAGCCAGGAACACGAAATAAATTATTAAGAATTTTTAAAATGTACTTCTGCAGAACTTTTGATCCACGATTAATGCTTTTTTTTGGGCTTTTAAGTTGGACTTTTTTATTAGTGGGCTCATCGTTGGGACTATCCTGCTTTTTTATTATTATTATATTATTATTTATTATTATTTTGAATTTTGGGTTCGGTACGCCTTGTTAATTACTCTCTCTGCTTTTTTTTTTTCCTTATTTATTCTAATAGGAGGGATTCTTGGTCTCGTGTTTCTCTTTTTTTCCCACTTAGTAAGATGAAAATAAAATCTCTAAAAGAGAACTGTGTTTGATATGACAAGGTGTAACGATACTTTACGCAACAAATCATATTGTCCAGTAGTATATAGAAAATTTTTCCTTCAGCTAACTGTGCTTTATATAGTGTTTAAGAAGGTGTTCTGTATCCAAAATATATATACAGTACAAGTATATTTGTACAATTATGTAGTTTACAAATTCTAATATAATTAATGACTATTTTAATAGAGAATAAAGTAATTAAAAAAATAAGAAACGTAGTTGAAATCATATCTCAGTATCTCACAAGGAACCTTCCTAAAGGTGCGTTTGGATCGTTGGAAGAAAGAAGAAGAAGAAAAAAAATTATAAACAATTCAAACTTTTCACAAAGTTACACATTTTCCAATATTTCTTCCCACTTCTTCCCTTCTTCTCTTCTTCCCACACCTATCCAAACGGAGAAAGGAAGTTTCTTAATACTCCGCACCAAATCAACAAAATCTCGTAACTATCAACGTGAAATAGATGATGGAAAGATGATAAAAAAAAAAAAAGATGATGGAAATATTTTTGGAAAAGTCTATGAAGAAATATAAAATAATCTTGCTTTTGGCACTGAACAGGAAAACGCTAATATTCAATCGATCCTCGTCCTGTACACATGCACACAGACACAGCGCACTACTTGCTTGCAGTGCCAATGGAAGTGTCCAGTATTTAAGATTTGTCCTCACAGAATTCTTTTTACACGTTGTCTTATTTTTATATTTTTTTTTAAGATAAATTGGAGGTCTAAGCCACCTAATTTATTTTTAAATTAAATGTCTATGAAAGACCTTCAGTCGAATTTCGAACCCGCGACCTTTCACTGAAGGAGTCAAGGCGCATTGCTCTTTGCTACCAGACCAAAAGCTGATTCTCTACGCGTTGCCTTATTGAAAAAATTGCGAACTTTTATGCGCCGACCGAAATTGTTGAAAGGCTTTTCAGAAGATAGACCGACCAAATCAGATTTCAACAAAAAAATTTAAGGATGCAGCCAACAGATGTGTCCTTATATTTATCATAATACAGATGTAAGATTGATGGAACTTATCAAATTATAAAAGAATGTTTGACGCGCCTAAAGCCCTAACGTATTGGTAGGGATGCAAATGATGAGCTCCTAAAAAGGGTGCAAACAAGCAGAGAAAACAACAGATTTAACAAATATGTATAGGATGCTGTCAATTTTAAAATCGATTTGTGTATGACAATCAATGAGACAATGACAAAGAAAGTCAGGTAGAGATTTTTCAATTTTTTGGCCTGATCGTCTCATAACTGATTCATCCTTGATAAGGAAATTTATTAAGTTTGAAATTTAACACTTATATTTATCACTAATTAAGATCTAATTTAAGTTCGATTAATTTGTTTATACTATATTAATATTTGTTTTTATATATTAATAACTTGGGCTGGGGTCTTTCATAGACATTTAATTTAAAAATAAGTTGGGTGGCTTAGACCTCCAATTTATCTTAAAAAAAAAATATTAATAACTTGATAAGAAAATAAGCAATCAAGTAATATGTGTCGAGCCAGGCTGATCCATAATCCGTTAGGATCTTGTCAGGGCAGATCATATCAAACCTGTCCAAACAAATAATAAAATTAAATTAGTCTGATTTGAATTCAGGCTTAAGTTTTTCTTATCTATTATTTTCTTTCTAGAAGACATTTTGTGCGTCCGTTTTATCATGTTGTTATTTATACAAGTTCTATGTATTTCGAATAAATTTTTTTTTTCCAAATTAGCGAAAATGTTGATAGCGGCTGACGAGGTCACGCCATTTAATTTTGTGATTACTATTTTTTCTGATGCTTTATGTTGGTATAAGAAAAAAGTTGGACAAATTTTAAAAATTTTTAGTATTTTTTCGGATTTTGAAAAACTACTATTTTTTAAGGGCTCGGAATAAATTAGTTTAATGATTTTTTTAAAATATAAAAAATAGTAAAAAAAGATCAAATATAGGGAGATCATATTGAAAAGTTTGGATCGGTCATATTGAGATTTAAATGGAAGTCCTTTCAACCTATAAATCTGTTCTCTCTCTAATAAGAGCCGAAAATATGAGCTAAAAATAGACCCTAAACCCTAATACAATAATAAATCTTGTAGTGGACTAGTTTTTTTTTATTTGAGCTGAAAATAGACCGCTCGCTTAAAAGAACGAACAACTACGATTAATCAAGAGCCGTACCTAACAACATTATTTTGAAATTTCCTTATAAATATATAAATATCAATATTCTAATTAATTGTTATCTTTCTTTTTCTCTAAGAAAAAAAATAATATTTTTTTTTATGGAACAACCTAATTCTAATTGATATCTTACACTTGTTTTATGCCTTTATGGAGGATAAGTAGAATGCACGAGTTTGCATCCTCTGACGTACTTGACATTATCTGACGAATTTTAGTTATGCTTTATATCAGTAGTTGTGCTGTAACTTGTGCACGCAGAATCTCAAGATGCAACCGCCAAAAAAACGAAAAAAAAAAAGAAAGAAAGAAAGGGGATTCTCAAGATAAAATGGACGATTGAGACTTGTTGGGTCATTCGGAATGATATGGAATCCATGTGTAACCCTTATTAGCCATGAGAGGATATATTGTACCTCTTATTATCCATTAATCCGAAATTTGGATGTCGCTGTAACCGTCATTTAAAAAGAGAATTAATTACTAACAACTGCAGTGTTTTAAAATAGTAAATTAATTGAAAGGCTCTAGCATGCATGCTTTCAAACGCCAATGGTCAATTTCAAGGAGTATTCATATATTCGTTGTAATATATTGAGTTATGTTAGAAAAATATTATATGCACAATTCAAGTGGGTTATGAGATCTGTGTTTCATATTTTGCGTGCTACAGTCCAAGTCCATTATTTGACCTAATTAATTAAAAAGCATTACGTACAAGGAAACATATATCCACTAATCGCACTTGCACATTAACACATGTTTGTTCACATAATGTGTCATATGCTAGCTTAGTCATTGATGGTTCCGTTCCAAATATGTAATTTTCCACTAATTCTTTTTTTTTTTTGAAACAATATTTCCCACTTATATTAGAGGATAAGATGCATAATACATGCAACATGCCTCTCGTATTATCTGGATAACCTGTGTACGTGTTTTGTGCGTAGCAACTCATATAATAAATTTGAGTAGGCTTAAATTTCATTATGATATTTTTATCATATATTCAATTGATATTTAAAAAATAGTTTTTAAATCAAAAGATTCTTTTTTGTTTGAAGCAACTAGCAAAATGTTAACAATGATTTTCATTAAACAAATTAAAGATTACAACCCTAAGCCCGATTATGGAAAAAAAAAAAGAAAAGACGGAATTACTACAAGCACGTCAAAAGAATTTCCAAATCCCTAGTGTAAAGTGAAAAAAAAAAAGGCTCCCTTATCTTAGATATGTCAAAAGGTGCGCTTGACCGCTGTCCAAAAGTATATGGTAGTCTGTAGAGACGTCTTTTAGTTGTAGAAGACAACATGCCACATAAGCTCTATGCAAATGTTAAGGGAGGAGGGGTAGAGGGTAGAGATATCAAGAAAGGTAAACAAAGAAAAATATTATTAAAATATCACACGTTTTTGAAAAATTGACATGGCATATGCTTTTCATAATATAAATTAGATAGTGTCATAATTTAATCAACCTAAAATTTAAATATAAGGACTTACTACCATTTAAATTTAAGGACTTACTAATTATAATCATATCAAAATTTACTCAAATTTGATAGGGTGTTCTTTTTAAAAGGATATTTCATATTTGCACTACTAATAATTGTTTTAATTTGAATAAATCCCTACTAAAAAAAGTATCCACAAAAAAGTCATAACAATTGCAACTAATGGATTGTAAACGATTCTTATATCGATTATAGACCATTAATTTGTATAATTTGATTTATAGAAAGAAAAATTAATAATTTTACAATATCTTTCTTGTCCAACTTGGGACATCTTTTGCTAGTTCTCTATAATAAAAGATGATTATACGACAGAATTATCTATGAATATTATAGATTTTTAAGTGAACTTATATGGGAAAAAAAACTCATGCTATATATGAACCGAAGAACATAAGGGCGAAAAGGAAGAAACGTAGAACTAATTCGCACGCTAGCATAACACAAACATAAATTATGCCTAGTCTATTTCATCCCAGCTCTTAATTGTTATTTCTTATTTCCTATAATAATAATAATAATAATAATAATAATAATAATAATAATAATAATAATAATAATAATATTATTATTATTATTATTATTATTATTATTATTATTATTATTATTATTATTATTATTATTATTATTATTATTATTATTATTATTATTATTATTATTATTATTATTGGAAATGGCTGTATATTTCCTGTAAAGGGTTATGTGGCTGTAGACTGTAGTAGGCTGCTCATATCAAGTTTGGTTTTGGTCAAAAATGATCTATGGAGATGAGGTTGGATTCCACTCTCTTGTGACGCAGCATTCGATTCGTATGATGTAAGGAGGCGTTTGGTTGTGTAGTAAGAAAGATTAACTTAATGCATATATATATATATAGAGAGAGAGAGTTTTACTATAGTGAGTCGCGCTCAAAGCTCCTAAATTTGATTCAAAATGATCGATCCAAACCGTCTAATACGATCTCCCTATTGAAATTTCTATGCGGACCAAATTTTATATTTTTTCAAAATTTTTAAGTATTTTTTGAAATTTTACAAAATTGTTAATCTAATTAGTTCTGAATTGTTCAAAAAAAGCAGTTTTTAAAAATTCGAAAAAAATACATAAAAATTTTAAAAAATATAAAATTTGCTCTGCATAAATATTTCAATAGGGAGATCGTATTGGACGGTTTGGATCAGTCATTTTTAATCAGATCTAGGAGTTTGTGAGCGCTACTCACCATAGCAAAACTTTCTCTCTCTCTCTATATATATATATATAGAGAGAGAGAGAGAGATATATATATAGAGAGAGAGAAATATATATATATATATATATATTTATGTCAAAAAATTAAAATGCTCTTGAATTTGAGTTATTTAATTTAATAAAAGACAATGTCTATTTAGTATGAAATACATACTTTGACGGTTTATTTGAGATAATTAAGACGATTGAAATATGAACTAATTATTATTATTATTTAATACTATTAATAAAAATAATAAAATAAGTAATAATAGGACAAATATTATAATAATGTTATAAAAATAATTAATATTATAATAAAATAATAATTATTATTGTTATAATATTTTCAAAATAATTACTATGAACTGCATTAGTGTTGGACATTGAGAGCAGTCGAAAATTAATTGAAAGATATAAATGTCAAATAAGATGATGCATAAGTTATGCAACCTTTTTGAATGTAATAAGTTATACGTACATCCTTATGCAACCTTATGTAACAAGTATTTGAATGCATAAGTGTTGCCTAACTCACTTATTACGTACACTTATGCAACCTTATGTAACAAGTATTTGAATGCATGTGTTGCCTAACTCACTTATCACGTACACCCTTATACAGCCTTATGTAACAAGTATTTGAATGTATAAGTGTTGCCTAACTCCTTATGGAACCTGTCATGCATGAATCGTTTTATTTTCACGAACTTTCACCTTCTCATAGCCTAGGCCGAAAATTAGTTTAGGCCTCTGGTTCTCTCCATTTTTCTGATACAGGTAATAACCTGAGTTTTGTACCATGTAGAATGAGTTTCAAAAGACGGTCCGTTTCTCATGAATAGGGGTATCAATTTGGTACCGTTTCGAACGTTTTCGTTCCGTTTCGTTCAAAACGGAACGGAAACGAAAGAAAAACTGGTTACGTTGCAGAAAGCGGAACGGAAACGGAACAGGTGGTACTGCACGTTAATGTTCCGTTTTACCGAAAAATGACTGAAATCAATGGAAAATAGGCTGAAATCAGTGGAAAATGAGAAACGGAACGGCTAACGGAACAGTTTTCTATTCCGTTTTACGAAACGAAACGGAAACATAATGGATTTCATTTCCGTGTGCTGAAATGAAACGGAAAACGAAACACCCTGTTCCGCTTCCGTTGTTAACGTTGACACCCATACTCATGAAATGGGGACCTAGGAAATGGAAAGGATTTCGTTTTGGAACATGGTCGGTGCAGTTCTGTAAGATAATTTTTCAAAATCTGTAAGCTAACTGTCTTGATTTTGTTATGGAAAAATATTCGTTCAGGAAAAAAATATTAATTATTTTAGAAAAACTAATTGTACTAGTTCTTTAAGCCAATTTTTTGGTTTTGTTTTAGACAAAAATGCTCACTTTGAGAAAAATATTAATTGTCCTTGAAAAAAAATATTAATTGTCCTAGATAATGTTACTAACTGTCTTGAAAAAATTAATTGTTCTGAAAAAAATAGTAATTATTCTGGAATAAATGAGGCCTAATATACTATTGGACCTGACCCTACCAAAATTTATTTAAAAATAGTCTAAACCTAAATTTTAATTCTAATTCTAATTCATTTCTTCTGAAAGGTCTAAAATTCATGTTTGGATGTTGATTGAATAAAGAATATGAATAATGATTTAAAAATGTGTGCCTATTCATATTTCAAATTTTTGCTAGAATATGAATAAACATCTGAATAAGTTCAAATTTTTTATTCATATTGTTGTTTGGGTTTCACACAAATAAAAAAAGGGTGATTTAGATTTATGCCACTGCAAATATTTAAAATTAGAGATATGCCATCACTAAATGACAAGTTATTTTTATGCCACTATAAAATAATAGAAATTAGTTTTATGCCATCAAAAATTGATATGACAAATTTACCCTTTTATTTGAAAAAATATTTTTTTTCCCAATTTTTGTCACGCAAGCAATTATGTACCATTAAACTATAATATTTTTTAGACTTAATTATTTTACTATCAATAAAACCCGTTGCATAACTTACACGTTTCATAATTTTTTGCACTTTAACAAAATATTTAACAAAATATTCGTGATAAACTTTCATAATTTCGTTCAGTTCATAATCACAAGGGCAGCAAATTCATTCAATGAATCTTTCTATGTTCATAAAGTTGTTCTTGAATCCTTTTTTTTTAATATGAAAATTGGCCATCGGCTTCCATTAAACAAAAAGTTTACTAGTCTCCCTTATCAATAACTAATCTCCCTCATACGGGTATTTATCCTGTGAATGTCGAGAGACTAATCTCCCTTCCTTGCGCCGTTTTTATAGGGTTTGTTTATAGTGAGGGATTATTTGGTCATTTAAAATAAAGAATGATAATTTTGGTAATGACATTTTTAGAATTTAGTATGTTTTTAGAAAAATAGTGGCATAAAACTAATTTTAGCAATTCCGCGATGACATAAATTTAATTAGCCATTTAAGAATGGCAATTAGGAATTCATAGTGGCATAAAACTAATTATCTCATAAAAAAATTGAACCTTATTCTTATTCACTTCGGGTGTGTTTGGATAGGCCGGGAATAGAGAATAGGAATAAGGAATTTCGGTTTGCGTGCTTATTCTTATTCTTGTGCAACCCAAACAATATAAGAATAAGGAATAAGGGCCCTTATTCCTATACTAACAAAACCATGATATAAGGATAAGGAATAAGGATAAGCACGCAAACCGAAATTTCTTATTCCTATTCCCTATTCCCGACTTATTCCGTTGCATCCAAACACACCCTTCTTATTCTATGCATCCAAACACGCGTGCAAATCACCTTCAGCTTGGGACACAGAAAATCCAGACGTTTCACAATGATGACTCCTTCGCCTTCCCTTGTGGTCAAACCTTCCTGAGACCCTTCGAGGACCTTTGGTTCATTGATTGCGACATGACGTGACCAAATTTCCTCCAGCAATATTGACGACTACAAACTTACAAAAGATATCCGAGACATTGATGACTCATTCAGTCAGTCCGATCAAATCAGATCCGAGTAAAAAAAATAATAATAATAAATTAATGTCAATTGAACTCAACCCGACGCATTGACACCGGGGATCCAGATCCTGTGTCGCGCGGCACGCTTGCAGTGCAGAAAATCCGAGCCGTTCCCCAAATCCAACGACTCACATTATTTTACTCTCTGCTCCCTCCATGTCGGATCCTAACCAAACAAAACCGCATCTTATTGCAAACTTCTCTCCTCTTCCGACAACACACGGCCATGGCGATTCCCCTTCTCTCATCAACCCCTCCTATAGTCGCTAGCAAGCGTCGATCTTCTAAAAGGAAATCCAAACGAGCCGCATTCCCTCGCCTCTTCCTCAAGCACGCCTTCACCTCTCACCTCCTCTCCTTCTCCTTCAACCTCTTCACTTCTTCCTCTTATCTCTCTCCAGTTCTAGTGCCTCCATCAATTGGACGAGAAGAGATAGAGGCGGCGGCTATAGCTCTCTCGCGTAGGAGATGATGGGAACATTAACCTGCACTCTTGTCGCTTGCATTTTCACAACTAATTAGTAAATCTTTTGAGTTGTGGTATCACATATTGTGCTTAGATTTTTCTCAGAGATTCTGTCTATGGAGTATTTTTGAGGGATATGTAAATGTTTATTTTTCCTCCTGATAAAGGCGAAAGAAATTACATTTGCTTCTCAGAAAATTGGGTTCCTTTCTTTATTCTCAGAAAAGTTTTGTTGATTATATTCGATAATTTCAATTCAATTGTGCTATTTTTTTCAATGGGCTCATCGATAGGAGCCATAACTGGAGGCCTGGAGCACTAATCGGTCTAGCAACAGTAAGTGGCATGTTTCGTGGAGCTGCTATTGGGGCCATTTCTGGTCCTGTTTTCTCAATTGAGGTTATCGATTCATCTCTTGATTTGTGGAATTCAAATGATTCTGGTGTTTGGAGTATTCTCTACATGGTACTTTCTAATTTCCCTTGATCTCATTCTTTCAATTAGGATTATTAGTTAACTGGGGACAATGCAATCATTGTTTGTGCATTCATTGGATCACAATAACAACTTTAATTGTAACACAGATACTTTATACTGTACTGAAACAACATGTATGTACTTCATGCCTTCACTCCTGCCAGAAACATTGAAGGCACAACGTTTGACTAGTTTAATATTGATAGTTTCTTGTTTGGTAATATGGTAATTAGCAAATACCTTAATGATTTCACACATACTATAATTTCGTTTGTACTGTCCACAGATCCAGATACATGCCCACCTATATGCACAAATACATGTAATAAGTGTTCACTTTGACACTTCTGCATCAATTAGTGGTATTGTGTCCTGCTGACACCAAATTAGTTTTATTCTTTTTGAACAGGTAATTAGCATCATTATCTATATATCATCTAAATATCTTTATTTAAACTACAGTATGCATGATAATATTAGTCTCCTTTTGCCAATATGAGTGACTGATTAATAGAATATGGTCCAGTGATTTTAGATGTGCTAGGCTACTCCTAATACTGAAAGTGCAGCAAATCGATGAACAAGCTGAAACTCCTAATCCTAGTCCTACTCCTAGTTCGGCGTAGGGGTTGGTTCACAAGCTGTGAAAAAGCGAAAACGGACGTCTAAGGTCTGGCAACATATGGAGACCACTTAGAGGAATGGCTAATCTAATTCAGAAGTTCATTCAAAGAGGATGTAGTTGAGAATCTAGTGTCAAGCTCACGAGACGAGCTCAAACTTGGCCCATCTCGTCTCGTTTGCACCCCTAATAGCAACGAGCTCTCAAAATAGCCCACACAATGGATGGAACTTGAAATGCATATAGTACTGTTTTTTTATTTCTCTTTTTTAATTATTGTAATTTGTAAGCTATAATTTGGAAGTTCATGAAGTTATATTTGGTAGTATTTTGTATTTGCTATGGATATTTAGTATTGATCTAGTTTGTATTTGCTATAGATATTTAGTATGGATGTTTTGTATTTGCTATGAACTTGGATTGGAGCAGATTGTATGAACTTAAAATTAGAATCGCGTCAATTTACTTAACACCTTTATTTCTATGATCATTTGTTCTTTTACTAGTCAAGTTCATTTACTGTTAATGCTCTCAGTATACCAAAAATGTGTACGGTACCATTCTCTTCTTATATCAATGAACCAGATGCTAACCTAATTGAATAACCCACAACTTAGTTAGACACCATTTCCTTGTACTTGACCACATGAAACATAAAGAATATAATAGAAAGGAATTCAAAGTGATTTAGTTGAGGGATTTCAAGTAATGAAATTGTTGATTAGTAAAAAAAATATATGAACTAAAACGAAGAAAGACCCCAATCCCCATCTCTCTTCATACCTCGCTGGGGCCAGCCTAAACCTTTGCCAAATTGATTATCAAATAATTCCACCAAAACCAATAAACTTAAGGAAAATCAAAACCATGATCCCTTTTTTCTCTCTCTCACGATGCCAAAGGATCATATTCTGGTACAACCTTTATAAACCGCATCGGTACCAACCATTGACATGGCCATACAAACAAGGTGGTCCTCCCACTAAATCGCACTGACGCGACTCAAACCAGCCCTACAATTGTCTTCTCCATTCCCTAACGGCGCTGTAGACCTTATCCTCGTCAGCCACGATGGCCGGAGTCGCCAAGAGCACGACGGAGAGTAAAAGCCCAAAAAACATATATAGGGACTTCAACGAAAAATAATCCGTGTCTTTTATTTCGGATCCGATCCGATAAGCTTTTGAGTTGGGAGCGAAGAGGAAAAACGCCTGCATCGTTGGATTTGACGGACGGTCCCGATCTCCTTCGCTGTAACCGTGCCGCGCGACACAGGATTCGGTTCCTTGACACCGGTACATAAATAAAAATAATAGTTTAATTTTTCTGCTAATTTTTTTTCTTATTTAACTACTATATATACCATTATTAACTTGTAATAATTTAATATAAATTTCTCTAATTCAATAATTAAACGTAAAGTAAAACATTATCCTTCTGAGTTTCCAACTTTTCTTTCCTATTTCAAATCCTTGCTATTTCAAATTGCTAGGCTGAATTAACACACCCCGTTTGGATCGTATGGGAATATGAGGAATAACTTCTTTCTAAATATAAATTTATTATAAACAATCTAAACTCTTCATAAAGTTACACACTTTGCAATACTTTTCACACAGGAATAGGTTATTCCTCTTATTCCTAAGCAATCCAAAGGAGCCGGAGCCGTTTGGATCAAGTGGGAATTTGGGAAATTTTCTATTCCTAGACATAAATTTATTATAAACAATCCAAACTCTTCACAAAATTACACACTTCCCAATACTTTATGCCTAGGAATAGAAAATTCCTCCTATTCCTAAACGATCCAAACGGCCCCATAAGTGTCGCTCTACATGCAACGTTTTTAAACTATTGTCTATATAATCTATTATATTTATATTTTTTTTGTTTCATATATTTTTTTTAAATGAAATACAATATAGCACACAACCATTGCTGGGAGGACTTGTGGACCAAATTTTCTCCAGCAATATTGACGACTACAAACTTACAACGTTTGACAACTACAAACTTACAATCCTGACATTTCCACTATCGTACATGTGATACATGACCGCTGGCCTCAAAGTCAAAAGCTAAACATGAAATTAGACGATGAAATTGTTGAAACACAATGATTTTTTGGTTTTTATGATTCGAAACTCGAAAGTCCCATTTCGGCCCTACAGCCTTGAAGCTGCTAGCCATCGTTTCCCTCGTGACGCTATGGACATATATATGGACATAGCCGTTTGCAGAGGATATGCTATCTTTTGTGGAAAAGATAATGTGGTCAGATAGCTTGTTCATATCTTTTCAAGATTAAATTGGGGCAAATAAAAAAAAAATGATAAACCAGAATGAAATTTAGGACTATGCAACGTAATGTTAGAAATTTGAACTATGCTCACAATTAGTTTGATTTTTTTGTAAAAGGATATAAAACATTGATGAAAAGCTCCAAGGTGACCATTATTTGATTTTGTATATATGCTATGTAAATCAATCTTAACGCAACAGATAACAGAGGAAAGTCTAACGAAATTGCGTCCAAGTTAGATCTATTTTTTTTCATAAGAATTGTGCTTTTTTTTCATTGCCTGATCAGAGGGTTAACAACGGATGAGTCTCAATATTGACGATATTTGTTTGGTTGGTCCAGGTTGGATATATATCCGAGAGACCGAGAGGAACACATTCTTCTCGTGTCAATATGGACCGAAAAGATATAGGGTGCGTTTGGATAGGTGTGGGAAGAAAGAAAGAAGGGAAGAAGTATTGGAAAGTGTGTAACTTTGTGAAAAGTTTGGATTGTTTATAATTTTTTTTCTTCTTCTTCCTTCTTCTTCTTCTTTCTTCCAACAATCCAAACACACCCATAGAAAAGGACTGGTGGGGTTGGTCAATGATGTTTCATTGTACACTTGTACTAAATAAAAATGGTTTCATCTATTGGAAGGACTTGTGGGGCTTTTAGCTTTGGTAAAGTACGATGTATTATTCAGCTTTGTTTCGCTGAAAAGATGCATTGTTCAGCCTTTGTTTGGGCTGCATGTTTAATATTGTTCACCTTTGTTTCGCTGAAATTGAAATGGGCGGTATATTGTATCCAGGGGCGAAGCTACATGTAATAAGGTGGGTCCATGGACCCACCTCAAAAATTTTTTTTATTTGATATTACATTTATTTTTAATTAAAAAAAATCCACAAGAAGTTAGGGACCCATCTCAAAAATTTGAAGGACCCAGCTGGACATGTCGTGTTTGATTTGAATTGCATAACAACACTTAAAAAATCTCATAGGGACCCATGTAGCATTTATTCCTAGCTAATCGTCTTTCTTCCCTCCTACCCAATGAATCTTATTAAGATAAAACTTAGAATAGAATGTAATATTTGGATGAAAAGTTATTTGTAGCATATACATACTAGCGCGAATCTCGCGCATTACGTGATTCATCTATATAATATTTTATGAACTTTAAGACATTATAAATAAAAGCTGCCACAACGGATAAAAAATGCAACTCGGATATTATATAAAAACTACCATAAAAAATTAGAAAAATAAGTGCTCAATGAGATTTTTAAAGAGCTTATTATGCAAAATTATGAAAAAAAAATTCGTAGGAAATTGTTGTACTTTTTTGTCTTGAATTTTGGATTATTATCTTGTATATTAAATATGTTATTTAAATTTTCTATTGTTATTATAATATATTTTTAATTTCTCATGACTTTTTATCTAGCATTATTTTAGAGTTGTTTATTTAAGAATTATTATTATATTATGTCTATATTAGACGTTACATCATATGTATATTTTCAGCAAAAAAAAAAAATTATGGACCCTGCTGACACGGAATCCTAGCTTCGCCACTGATTGTATCATTTCTTAATTTGTGCAATTCACATGGAAAAAAAAGGGAAAGAAGGTAATTAAAGCTTTCTCCCCGCAACTTATAGGCCTGAAAACAAACAAAGAAATATAATATGATACACTATTAATGTTCACATTAAACTGTATTAATTTTCTTTAATGTCATGTATTATGAAAAATAATTCTTATTATAAATAACTACAATCTATCATTCGGTGAAGATATGGGTGAAAAAGGGTCTAAAATTTCAAGGAAAACAGGAACCTGAAGTTGGGATAATAAAGGAGACACAAAAGCGAAGAATTTCGGTTAACGGCCATTTTTAATCAAAAAAAAGAAAAGATAAAACCAACGAAGAAAAGTGAGGTGGTTTGGTAAATTATGATGTATTATTTCAAACTAGCAAAAATGCTCCAATATGTGGAAAAATAAAGAAATAAAAATATCTACTTAAATTTTCCAGCGATATAGGTGGATGTATCTAGACCACACATTATTTAGATCACATAAATTATTGGTCCATAATTGATATAATAATTGTTCCCACTCTAATGAAATTGTTCTGATCTTTTTATGGATGCTTTTATAAGTAGAGGAGATTATGGAAGCTCTCTGGGGTCTAACCCAAAAGCTAATCATTAGACAAATCATAGAATTTCAAATTTAGATAGGGTGTCAACTAAAAGATTTCTGAACTTTTAAAAGACACGAAAAAATAATGTTGAACTGTAATCGTTCTTCTCATTTGGTCCCAATCTGTCCCCTAAGGTCGGATATATGGTGCTATCAATGTATATATTTACTAATTAATTCAAATTTGACAGACAAATTGGGAGGATAGCAGTATGACTTCTAGTATCGCAATCAGTTATCCTCTCTTGAAAGAATAATTTTCCTCTTATTCTTCTATCTTATATTACTCTCAATTAACTGTCTTCTTTATATTGGCTCCGTTTGGATAGATGTGGGAAGAAGGGAAGAAGGAAAAAAGTGAGAAAAAGTATTGAGAAGTGTGTAACTTTGTGAAGAGTTTGAATTGTTTATAATAAATTTGGGCCTTCTTCCTTCTTCCTTCTTCCTATATCCAAACGGTGCCATTGACTCTATGTTCTTAACAAATCATATTGAAAAAAATATCTGACATTATTTTAAAATTATTATCAACTAGTATTATTAGGTACCGGTACGAGGCTTATTCCTTAACCCGCTCACAAAGGAAATGACAAATTTTCTCTATAGTTCAATAAAAAAATTGAATTTAATTTATAATGACTATTATGAAGTTCAAATATCATAAAATTATGAATAATAACATAAGTGAAGAATTTATGAGTACGTATGATTTTTCAATATATAATTTTCAATTTTCACGAAACACTTTTTATGGGTTTTTTCTAGAATCTGACAAGAGTAGAGGCCTAGTCGATTGCGTTTTACCTTAGCCCAAGGGACTGCTTTTTGCGCAAAATCAGTGAAATGAGGTGTCATACCATGCGCCACCTGTCAGCACCACAGATTCTCTCTCCTCTCTCTCTTTATTGGATGACACTTCTCTCATAGTCATAGGAATATAGGATCCCATTAGGCCATTATCTCTCGTTATTTATTACCTTCTTTTGATCCTCCTACAATCCCACTCACACTTCTCCCCTTCTTCCATCTCCTATTCAGCTATTCTCCTGGCAGCTCTGTGGGTAAGTTCCCATTGCACAAGTCACTTCCCTGAGTTTCTTCTGAAAAAGTATAATAAAAGTTGATTGCTTTTATTTATTCCTATCTTCAATTTTGCGTCTTCCTGCAATCAAAGCATCTGGGAATTTAGCAATCAGACATATTCCTTACATATAAACATTTGCAAGTCTAGAAAAAGAGAGATCACTTTATTTTTTATTAATTTATTCAGTTGTTGATGCTTGAAAAACTACAACTTCGGGGTTCATATCTTCTTCATGATCGTTTTAAAAACTTATCTTTATCTGTACTCTTTTTTGTATGAAAAATAATACCTATGAACTTTTTACAAAGATGTGAGTGTATACATTAAATTGTTTTATAATTGAGAAAAGAAGTAGCACTAAATTTTTTTGTTTGTGTCTTACTTGATATTGGACAGATATGGGAGGTGATGGTGGTTTTCTCACAAACAAGAAAAAGAACAGAGGAGGAAAGCAAGAAAAAGAAAATGAAGAGAAGGAAGTGATGAATACCGATAAAAGCTATCAAAAGAGCTATTTTGATGTGTTGGGGATATGTTGCCCTTCGGAGGTGCCTCTGATTGAGAGGATTTTGAAACCTTTAGAGGGGGTTCAAGTCGTCTCTGTTATTGTCCCTTCTAGAACTGTTGTAGTTGTTCATGATCCCCTCCTCATTTCTCCTTCCCAAATCGGTACGTCTCTCTCTCTCTATCTCGTTGGATCTCTTGCTATGTGTTAATTGTTGGGTTTTACTTTTATCTGTTCTTCTTTTCTTTGTTCTCTGTTTTTCTTTTTCTTTCGTATTCTCTTCCCCTTCAAAAGTTTTTTTTTTCTTTTTCTGAATATCGATGCACTTTAACCCACTGTATTATGTATAGAGTGTGATTATTCCATCAAATTTACTTTAGTTGGTTTTAGTTTTCCGTGCATATACATTAAGCCCTTGGGAAGGTTTTTGATGAACACCCATATAGGGTGTTTTAAAAAAAATTTGTATGAAAATCTTTGAACGGCCAAGTAGTGCCTTATAAAAATTATTTTAGGTCCACTCAAGCATATTGCTGAAGTTTTAAGGTATCTGGTTTTTTTAAAAAAGGTGTGCTAGATTAATAGGAGATTCTTCTAGGACCTAATGAAGTTAGGCAACCTAGTACAAGTGATTGCAACTCAATTTCTCCTTTTTTCTGTTTTTATAATTTTGTTAGCAAAGAGACTTGAGTAAGTATTAGAAATTTTCCAGAACTTAAGTGATAAAATGGATTTTATAAATTGGGTTTAGAGAATCTTTTTTGTTGCTATGGTCTTGGAATGTTATCTAGTCGTTTTAGACGATTGAAAGACAGGGAAAGGTGGACATAAAGAAGCGTAAATGCATGATTTTTGGGAGTAGTTGGTGATGGCCAAGTTTAGAATGCATTAATAATGCTTAAAATATCTAGTTCGGTTTGAATCAATTTTCACAAGTTTCATCAGATACGTGTAGATAAATCTTGTTAGTTCTTTCATACTCTTGACAGGTATTTGTTAGGATTAGTAGTTTCCGGTTTAGTTGATGTTATCCATTCCAAACAAGGTTTAATGGGAACATTGTTGCCTTTTTGGTGCATGATCTCTTGTCAATTATGATTTTCTTTATGTTAATTTAATTCATTGATTTGTCACTGTTATATTTGCATTGCAAATTTCAAGTTAATTAAATGATAAATCTTCTTTTGCATAATCTCTGGTTTACTCTGATTTACTTTGCTTAATGTTAAAACATTGATTCACCATTGTATATCAGCATCACAAAATTCGAGTAATTAATGACAAACTGCTAAAATAGGAAATACATATGATAGAAATTAAATAGCAAATTAAAAAATTTGACTAGAAATTGCGAGGAGGAAATTATCCATGATGCAAAATAAATTAATTTATTACTGTTCCATGGAGAATTTTATTGAAATATGAGAGTGTTACTTTCATATCTCCAACACTTTCAAATTAATTTAAACCTGACTTGGGCCTTCTCTAACATTTTTTTTGTTCCTTGTCTAAAATTATCATCTGGATGCTGAATTTTTCCAAACTAATTTGTGTTGGAGCAGTCAAGGCACTAAACCAAGCGAGGCTAGAAGCATCGATACGAGCATATGGGGGAGAGAAGATACTGAAAGCATGGCCAAGTCCATATATAATCTTATGTGCGATTCTACTAGTAGTATCGCTATTCAAGATGCTTTACCACCCGTTGAGGTGGTTTGCTATCGGTGCCGCTGTTGTCGGCCTTCCTCCTATTGTCATGAGAAGTATTGTCGCCATTCGAAGATTGACTCTAGACATCAACATTCTTTTGGTCATAGCAGGTACCGTCACTTTTTTTTTTTGAAGTTCTTGGGTGGCCATGCAAAAATCATAGCTCTGCAGAACCTTATAAATAATAACTATTATACGGACCCCCAGCTAATATTTAATCATACGGCAAGTCGGCAATGTACAGTTTCTTGCATAATTCCTTTGGAAATGTCACGTGGTAGGCTAGTATCTTTCCTTCCATATCAATTACATACTGAGAAACAATGGGCTTCTATGCAACAACTGGCAACTTCTCTCTTTTTTTCCCCTTTAAATCAAGGGTTGTGAAATTTTGAGTTTTTGCAATGTTATTTGTGTAATAATTTGAATTTCTATTTTTTGTTCGTTATTGTTGATTTTCTTAGAAGCATATTTATATTCCTGGCACATTGAGCATGCATATGTTTCGACATATATTCGGCACTACTCGGTGTATAATCTGTAGAATCTCACATATTTTGGACACATCTGATTAAATACATTCCAGAATACTTACATATATGCTGGAATATTGGTTGCTATTTGTGGGTGTGAGTTGTAGAACAGTTTGGTCCAGAGCTAATTGGCAGTGTAAAGTGAGAACAACAAAAGGAGATTCCTACTATGCTGCAATTAGCACATATTTAGACATTGGGGTCCACAGTGCACTTCATTAGGTGTTGTCATTGTCTTAGATTTCGGTGGCCAGCGGCCTCATATCACTTAACAGAATCTCTATTTTGGTATTGGTTAAACTTAAACCAGCCACAAATTTGTTGATGTCTTTGTAGAATCAAATCTCATGTGATACTGTACCTTTGCTGTGCTAATTAATTTTAAATTTTATACCATCATCAAAGACTGACAGATACTTATTTAGATTATCTGAGTTTTGCTTTTGATCATGTGCTTGGTGGTTCTTACGTGTATTTCTTTGTCTTGTTGTGTCTGTGGTAGTATGTGGGGCAATAGCACTTGGAGACTATTCAGAGGCGGGTTTCATTGTTTTCCTCTTTACTACTGCTGAGTGGCTTGAAACCCTAGCCAGCCATAAGGTATCTCTCAAACATATTTTAGTGCTTTAAAAAGGTTACTATTTACCATCTTAACAAAATAGATAATCCTAGTATTATCTGGGTAAAGAGATCCCCTATAGCCAGATGATTGGATAGCAAATCAAGTTTGTTCTAATACCAACTTTTCATCGCTTGATTTTGAACATCAAATTGAAAAATTATAAGATTTTGATATGTGTATTTATTTAATCTCTTGTGTTGCTAGTGATGGAGATCTAAACTAAGAATTAAATTTATGATATTCAATTTTTAATGCTGAAAAATTAATGAAAGAATAGATATTATTGCAACTTGAGGTAATAAATAAATGAATGAACTTCTAATGCCTTGAACTATTAAAGCACATTTTCAATCAATGACAACCATAAATGATTTGTAAGAAATTTGTTCATTGGCTTCCTTAATTCAAAGAACAATCAGGACATCAATCTTATTGTTATTCTTTGATATAGGGTAACTGGAAGTACTGGCGGCATTTATGTTGCTTTTATGTCGTATACAAAATGACCTCATTAATTCGTATGGTTCTGTTCTTTGAAATTAAATGGCAATGAACATATTGATTTCGTGAATCTGTATCATGTGTTAGGCTCTGTTCTGGTAGCACCAGACCCTTTGCCACAGAGCCCCACATAATACATTGTGGGGTATGTTATGAAGTGGGGGATCATGTGAAAGCCAGATTCATTATATGGATGACTACATGGGGAGTTGTACCATACATTTGGTCCAGGCCTGTTTTACATGGGCATTCTGAAGAGTCAAATCTGGTCAAATCCATCAATATCCATACGACCATACAGGGGCCTAAATTAAACTAAGAAGCTATCAGACAACGTTTAATTCCTTTTTTAATAACAATTCTTTAAGAATATATTAAATACGGTTGTTTTTTAATTAATGTTCCACCAGATGTTGTCCATTAACCAACCTATCCATTAACTAAGCTTTTCAAGTGTCCATCAATGCATATTGTGGTGAGATGGTGAACAGCTAAGGTTTTGCATATACAATACGAAGTTAGACAATTGACAAACTTTTTTCCAAATCAAAACACTTTGAATAAAGGTATAATTTTGTTCTGCAGTGAATTCAGTTGAAGAGATGCATATCAGGATGTAATACCAAAATACACACACACACACTAAGGATTAAATCAAAATTCCAAATTAACTTCAAGTTGTGAGATGCACATATATTTCAGGCAACGGCTGGAATGACATCTCTGATGAGCATGGCACCACAGAAGGCGGTGTTGGAAGAGACAGGGGAGACTGTAGATGTAGGAGAGGTCAAGATCAACAGTCTTATTGCCGTCAAGGCAGGGGAAACTATTCCTATTGATGGAGTGGTGGTGGAAGGCAGGAGTGAGGTCGATGAGAGGTCTCTCACAGGAGAATCATTCCCTGTGCCCAAGCAGGCTGGCTCCCAGGTTTGGGCTGGGACGCTTAATATCGACGGTATTTTTTCCCCCCTTGTTATATTACATTTCTCTTGATAATGTACATACTAGTAGCCTACTGATAGCCAAATAATAAACTTCCATTCTTGAAAACTCACTGAGATATCTTAATTTTGCATCCTTTTCTTGGATAGGATATTTAAGTGTGAGGACATCAGCCATGGCAGAGAACTCGGCTGTAGCGAGAATGGCGAGGCTAGTAGAAGAAGCGCAGAGTAGCCGATCGAACACGCAGCGACTTATTGATACTTGTGCCAAATATTACACACCTGGTACTAAATCCTCAGCCCCTGGGATATTATTTCAAATTCTGCCCAAATTCCTAAAATAGTATATTTAAGTTTATTATAACTTATGTTTGGTATTTCTTCAGCTGTGGTCTTCATGTCAGCTGGAGTTGCATTTATTCCCTTAATAATGAAGTTACACAATCGACAGCATTGGTTTCGTCTGGCATTAGTACTACTAGTCAGTGCATGTCCTTGTGCACTTGTTTTGTCAACACCTATTGCAACTTTCTGTGCACTCCTCAGGGCAGCCAGGATGGGCCTTCTGGTTAAAGGCGGGGATGTTCTGGAAGCTCTATCAAGGGTTAAAGTTGCAGCATTTGACAAGACAGGGACCATTACTAGGGGCGAGTTTACTGTCAGGGAATTTCGGGTTTTGAATAGTGACATCTCCTTGCAAACTCTTCTCTACTGGTAAGAAATGTTCGCAATGTTGGATGCTCATGCAATTTCATTTTGCTTCTGTGACAAAGGGTGATAACTTGTGACTGTTGATATTATGTAGGGTTTCAAGTGTAGAGAGCAAATCAAGCCATCCTATGGCATCAGCACTGGTTGAGTACGCACGGTTGAACTCAGTTGAACCAAAGCCAGATGATGTGTCTGAGTTCCTAATATTCCCAGGGGAGGGCATCTTTGGTCAAATTGATGGCAAGGATATCTATGTTGGGAATAAAAGGATTGTTGCACGTGCTTCATCTGGAAAAGGTCAGTAATCTAGTTAGGTCAATATATTCTTTGGTGTGAATTATACATGCCAGACATTTCATGATGTGGAATTTCACAAAATTTGTACTGGTAGGAGCTGATACTATAACTTCATTTTAGGTTTTGCTTTCAGTTCACTTTTTGTTTATTTAGGATTTCTGTAAAACTGAATTATATTCCTAATACTTCCTGTACAGGATCATTGGGTCCCATCTTCTAAGCATAGTAACCCTTTATCTAACTTTGATGTTAAATTTCATGATATTTATATGTACTTCGAAATGAGCCAGTAATAAGAAATAAATTGACCCTTCAAGTGAAATGTGATAGTCATCTTGTGTTTAAATTCCAGTTCCCAGCATGGAAGGTTTGGAAGGAGTGACCGTTGGATACTTGGTTTATGGGCGGGAATTGGTTGCCGTCTTTACTCTCTCAGACTCATGCCGAACTGGCTCGAAGGAGGCAATTCGCAAACTAAAATCACTAGGCATCAAATCTGTAATGCTTACTGGAGACAGCACTACTGCTGCCAACTTCGCACAAAATCAGGTAGAGAAAATCATTAGTCATTAAGCATTATTGTACCACACCATGAATGAAGTCTACCAAGTAAATAGGTAGTCAGTCCTTAGCAGTATCCATAGCAAATAGACAAATCCAGTTAGAATTTTTGCCATCTTTCAAGTTTCAAGACCTTCGCCAACACCAAATTTCAGGTATGGTTGATACAGATAGTCGATGAAATCTGATCATGATTAGAAGTGTTCCTATTGATTCGTACCAGTAAATTGATAATTAATGTTAACAGAAGTTAAGAATCCAACCACTAATCATTAGATAAGCCAATAATCAAATCCAGTCAAGGCCTGTACCAAGTTCTTCACCGGTAGTAGTTACTGTACCAAGTTCTTCTCTAGAACAGAAGTTACCCAAATCCACGTTTCAACTTGTGACTATCCCTTGACAGTTAAACAATGCCCTAGAGGAGATCCATGCCGAGCTCCTCCCAGCTGATAAAGTACGTGTTATCAATGATCTAAAATCTTGTGTGGGCCCTGCAATGATGGTTGGTGACGGTATGAATGATGCACCTGCTCTGGCAACTGCCAATGTAGGCATCTCCATGGGCGTTTCAGGGTCTGCCGTGGCCACCGAAACCAGCCACATTACCCTCATGTCAAACGACATACGAAGAATCCCACTAGCCATCCGGCTGGCGAGGCAGACCCACCGCACAGTTTTGGTCAACATAATTTTTTCGGTTGCTACCAAGATAGCTATACTTGGCCTCGCCCTTGGAGGCCACCCATTATTGTGGGCTGCGGTGCTGGCTGATGTTGGAACCTGCTTGCTTGTTATTTTCAATAGCATGACGCTATTGAGAGAGAGGGATATGAAGGTCAAGAAGAAGAAATGCTGCGGGAGCTCTAAAAAGAGGTTGAGCAGCAAGTTAGACAAATCTTGCGCCAAGCAGAATTGTTGTGATTCACACATACAGGTGAAACACTGTCACTCTTCTTCTCACTCGCACGCCAAGCAGAATTGTTGCGATTCAGAAGCATATGTGAAACACAGTCATTCTCCTTCCCACGCCCATACTCACTCCCACATTCATTCTCCTAAATGCAATGGAGTGAAGGTAAGTGAAGAGCATGAGACGTGTTTGACATCATGCCATGATCATGATCATGCGGCCGAGGCAGAACCTCAACGTTACCATTCCAATTGTTGTGATAAGCCAAAAGGGCAAGCAAATACACGACAAGAACATTCTCACTCTCATTCTCCATCTCATTCCCATTCTCATCCCCACCATTCTAACTCTCATTCCCATTCCCATTCCCATCACCATTCTGACTCACATTCCCATTCGCACGCTCATTCAGAGCCAAATGCTGGCAAGTGCAATGAAGAAACAAATGAGAAAGGAAATTCATGCCAAGGAGCGCATAAGACTTGTCATGATGAAATTAAGAAGCTAGTGTTGGAGGGTTGCTGGTGTGATGGTGTGGGGAGTTCTGGAATGGAGGTACTGGAGAGGAGAACAGGAGGTTGCTGTAGTAAGAGCTACATGGAGGAGGTTGTAAGGAGAGAGGGGCATGCTAATGGGTGTTGTGAAAATGGTATAGTCAAATTGCCCGAGATCATCACAGAGTAGATAATGGGTAAACTACAAAATAACTTTAGCTTGGTTTATGTTTTTTTTTTCCCTCTTTTTTCTCCCTTTCTAATTAAGATCTGAACTAACAGAGAACAAAGGACCGTTATAGTTTGTTGCGGCGCCTCCTTTGTTCAGTCTCATATAGTTATATAAATGACTCTAAGAAGGGGGAAACAAAATGAAAAAATGGGTAAAGACTAAAGAATACAAAAGCTGAAAGATGCGACACGTGTCATTCGGAACGAGGCACGTATATAATTAAGTAAATTGTTGTTTCTTTTTCTTTATCTGTGTATTTATATTTGTTTTGCTGTGATATAATCTGAATATTCTGAATACCGAACTCTGGGCTCTGGGGTGGATAAGTATCAAGAGATGACAGGAACAATTTTCCATGGCAACGAATAGATTGATTTGGATTGGTAATAAGAGCAGTTATCACTGATCGGAAAATAAAAATATACGTAAAAAAAAACCAAGTGAAAAAAGTCATATCAACTTGGAGAACAGGTCTAATCGCTCTTAATTTTCTTCAGGCTTTCTAGTTGGAAGCCTCTTTCTGGACCTGTCAATTGCAACTTAATATATCGTAGTAATAATACGAGAGACTTGATTCAAAAAATTAAATAAAAATCAAAGTGTGAGAGAGTAACATCTACAGTAATATTTATCAATCTAAATCTGCTATAATGGAGTGATAGCTGACGAGGGTTGCATACTTACATGTGATTCTGTGAACTGCTCAATTAAAATCTGATACATTTTCTTGATTTTATGTTGTTACTGATTTCGTGACGAATCTGAAGAAAGAATTTTATGGTACATTAGAAGGTCCTAATTATTTTTTTTTATCACTTAGTTAAATGTGTTTTTGTCCTCAGTTGATTTGCGATTCATTAGTTTTTTTTTTCTATGAAGGATATAAATATTTCCTCATTAAAAATTTACATTATTTAATAAGGGGTTAAACATCTTTTCAACCGATTTAAATTTGATGTATCTTAAATAATGAAAACTTTATTTTTAACTTAAATTCTTCTAATTTGACAGCATTTTTTTGAATTTCAACTGATTGCTCTGGATATTTATCCTGTCAATAATGTAATAATAATAAACTGTCTGTCTTAATTTGTACGCAAGATTTTCAATTCCATCAATATCTATAAGAGACAACCCACCGCGTGCGATAAATTGATGCTCCACAGCTCCAGAGATTTTGACGGGAATAAATAACTTTCCCCAATGTAAACGTCATGTTTTGAACAAAAAAGAAAAATATGCAAACATCATTTTGTGACTAGACCTGGTATTTCGACTTTTCGAGTTTTCTCCTTGGCCAAAGAGTTGTTATAGCTTTGTCCTGGAAGACCAGGACCAGTCAAAATTTACAAATAAAAAAGTTAGTCAAGGACTGCGGTAGTAGCTTTGATCTTCTGCAGACAGGTGTCCTGAAGTAACTATGAAGCATCCGCCATGTTGGCGAGGAGAGTAAGGACATTCTGTTATTTGCTCTCCAATTCATATTTCATAATTATATAGGAATTATCAACAAATATAAAAAAACGACCAGAAAACTAAATTAGGTTGATTATATATATAAATATTGAATACAAACTAAAATTTATAGCCTTTAAATTTTTTTTTTTATCGTCTTCTAAGAACAAAATTTTACAAGAAAGAGACATATGGAAGGTATAAAAAAGCCGAAAGGAAAATATTTTTCTCATTTATCTAACATAATATTTTGTGTTTAATTATTTATAACACTAGGTTTGTTTTGGTACAGAACTTTTTTTTTGTATCATTTCAACTGAAAGAAATATCAAGATTTCTAATGATACAAAAAATATCATAGAAATTTTTTTGGTTGAATTTGTTCTTCATCCAATGTGCATGAATAAACTAATACTTTGAGGATGCTGAGAAAATTGAGGTTTAGAAGATGAAAATGACAAGGAGATGAAAATAACTAATTAGCTAACTTTTTATTGTTGTATTTTGAGATTTTGTCAGTACATAAGTTTTGAAATTATTTTGACGAAATAAGTCTGTTTAGGATTTTAACTTGCTTTGTGCTCATGTTTAATTTATTTCAATTGTTACTGATTTAAGTCAGTCAATTCTTTTTACTTAATATTATTTTTTTTTTCTAACCACAACCTACATATCTACGGATCTGGATCCTCTGGACGTTTTTTTAAGACGTCCAGTGGACGTCTATCAACATGGACCGTCCGATTTAATCTCAACTGTTAGATTATTTTCGCCTATCAATCTGGTATTAATCACGGAGCATCCATTATTGATCGGACAAAACACTGATTAAAGACGTCCAGAACTCGAGTTGACTGTATGTAATATTTTTTTAAAGATAAATTGGGGTCAAGCTTCCTAACTTACTTTTAAATTAAATGTCTATAAAAGACCCCCCAGCCGGGTTTCTTTTAGGTAATGCCTTATTAGACTTTGTATTTCTTCGTTTAGTTCTTTTTTATAATTTAGCCACTGGCTAAAATTGTACTTTAACTACTTTATTTTTAATATAAAAGATGGGGCTTAACCCCCATTTTTCTTTAAAAAAAAAGACATCCAAAGGATTCGGTGGATTGCATTCTAGAAGATCTCATTCCACGTATCTATATATATTTCAGCCTATCTCAGAAGGCATGTCTCGATTCCTAAAACTTTGTGGTTAAAAATTATACCTTACTAGCTATACTAACACAACTTAAAGACATTCCTTTCCTATCAATTTAAGACTATGGACTTTAATTTAGCACTAGAAAAATATACGTTGACAATATTACTTAATTATTTTCATCAAAATGAAAATATATATTCCCCATCATCCCCGATATTCATCATCCCCATTATCCCCACGCGTTTTTCTATTTTTGGCTCTACGCGTTTTCTATTTCTGGAAATTGCTCTGTTTCTCTCCGTGTCGCGTACGCTCGTCCCCCCTCCCACCCCTCCCACGTACGCTCCCCCCTCCCCCCCCCCTTTCACACACACACACACACACTATATATTGATTCTAACTGTTGAGGTTAACATATTTAAATGTTGAAGTTAATATATATAATTGTTGAAGTTAATATATATGCCAACTTCAACAATTTAAATATGCCCACTTCAAATATTACTTTCAACATTTAAATATGCCAAGTTCAACAATTATATATATTAACTTCAACAGTTATATATATTAAATTCAACAGTTACATATATAACATATTAACTAGAATAGTTACATACACAACTTCAACAGCTACATATATAACTTCAACAGTTACATATATTAACTTCAACAGTTATATATATTAACTTCAACAGTTACACATATAACTTCAACAGTTATATATATTAACTTCAACAGTTACATATATAACGTATTAACTTTAACAGTTATATATATAACTTCAATAGTTACACATATAACTTCAACAGTTATATATATATTAACTTCAACAGTAACGATATTAACCTCAACAGTTATATATATTAACATTTAATATTACCTTCAACATTTAAATATGTCAAGTTCAACAATTACGACATTAGTTTTAACATTTATGAATATTAATTTCAACGGGTTATAAAGTGTGTGAGAGGGGCAGGGGGAGGGTGGGGGCGAGGGGGAGGGGCGATCGTACGTGGGAGGGGTGAGACGGGGGGTTGGGTGGGGGGAGTAGCGTACGCATAGAAACACGTTTTCTAGATTTTCGAAAATGGAAGAGAGAATTTCAAACACGTTTTCTAAAAATAAAAAAAATAAACGCGTTTTCTAAAGGATGGTGGGAATGATAGAAATGTTGAGATGATACTAATCAATTCCGGTTTTTTTCTTCTCATTATTTCAGATTAGTAAATAAATTATTATTTATAATTGAAGAATTAAGTTGACTTGTTTCCCAAACAAATTAAAGCTCTTTTATGAAATTCTTCAGCGTATTTTGTGAGAAAGAGAATTAAGGAAAAAAAAAAACTATTAGCTTCACTGACACATAAAACGACGTTTAAAATTACTAAAAGAGGCAGACATGACACGCGAAATTATACACAATAACTCTAGCAGAAAATCAGAGAAGCGGTCTGAGGAAGCACACTAGCTAGATACTCGGTTTGTTCACTCCACTGTTCCTCCCTCCCTTGTCAACATTTCTCTCCCTTTTTGTTCTTCTTTGCTCCCTCCCAGTCCCAGCATCGATCCATTCCTAAATCAATCCTCATATCTTACTTCTTGTCTTCAGATCGGATCCAGGTACGTTATTCTTCTCTCCGTATTTTCTAATATATTTTCAACTACAACGACAGTAGCAGCTTCGATTTCTCTTGCTCCCTCCCGTAGTGAATTTGATTTGCTCCATAGCTCCAGGAAGTGCCCTTCGTTTACCTTTACATTTCAATTTAGAAGGGTTTTTGATGAGATCGAAACAATAAAAACTAGGATTGCGCTTATGAGTGAGATTCTTGTTTGGATGAATTTATCCATGGATCAGGCTGAGAATTAGCTGAACATTTTGTGTACTAGTGAGATTCAGCTCAGGAGTGAATATACTATGAGAAGGGGTTGATTTATCTTACCTTTTACTCCCAACGTTTGCGCTATTAGTCTGATTTTGATTTTTCTAAATCAGCAACAGATTTCTAGGATAGAACATTTTAACAATGATGAAGAGAGAACCAGAATTTTTTGTTTATCATTGTCATTTCCTTCTTATTATGATCTAATTTATGCAACTTTGTTCTTCTTATTATTATTAGTGTCCCTATTGAAATTGTGGCTTTAATTTTGGACCTATTCAGGTATCTAACTGTTCTATAAGTTGTACAAGGCTTCACAAGGGATTATGGTGTTCTTGTGTTAGCTGGTCTTTAGATGAAGATTGAAAATCCTGGTATTATATCACTACAATATCACAGCCATGCCGCCGCCACGTGCGAGACCTTCAAAAAGGCCTGTGTGGATTATAGTCCTAATTGCTTTTTTCTGCACTGTCCTTATTGGGGCTTATGTATACCCATCTAACAAGCCTTACAAGTCTTGCTACTACTTCTTCTCTTCTGACAAGTGTAATGGGTGGCCCCCGCCAACTCCAGCTAGGGTTTACACTGATGAAGAGATAACCTCACGTGTTGTCATGAAGGACATTCTCTCATCGTCTGCTGTCCAGTCCAAAAATCCTAAAATAGCCTTCATGTTTTTGACACCTGGTTCATTGCCTTTTGAGAAGCTGTGGGAGAAATTCTTTCAGGTACCTTCTTTTTAGTTTAAAACTCTATCAGTACTGAACATGTGAAACCTGGATTATCATGTCGATCCTGCAGAGCAAGAAATATTATGCACATACTATATAAAATAGAATTATATTATATTTTTGCTCTCCTAGTTTCTATTAAAATAAATGGTCACTAAACCCTTAGTTCATCCCTCATTATGATTAGACAGAAGCAAGAAAAAAAAAGAGAAAAGAGAAGAAAAAATAAGAAGGAAGAAATTAAAGTTTGGAAAAAGCTCCTTATAGGGACTTTTTGACAAATTGAGAAGAGAAGGGCATATGAATATCTTGGATTGTCTTACAGCGGCATCTCTGATACGTAACTTTGTTAGATCTAACTATTTTTTTCCTTGTTCTGGAGGTGTACATGATCTCTGAGAATAATAAGGGTTTGCATAATACTGTCCCTATTAATTTTTTCTATGTGATTGAAAAGAGGTAAAAGTACAGCTTTGCAGAAATCCTAAGCCGTTTAGCAAATTAAAATAAAGGTGAAGGAACCAAAAGGATAAAATAAAAGCTAAGTGTCACTACTTGTAGCACTTTGCAGCTAACATGCACCAGTTGTGGTCATATATTAGCACAAAAAAAAATCATTTGGACTGTAGTGATTATTTGGTGTCTGGATTTTTTAATGTTGTGGTTGCTTGCTCAGGGACATGAAGATCGATACACACTATATGTGCATGCATCACGAGAAAAGACGGTGCATACAAGTTCATTATTCATTGGTCGTGACATTCGCAGTGAAAAGGTTGGCTTTTTTTACTTCTTGACCATTTTACTTCGAGATGTAACCAACGTGTCTCAGCTGGTAATACACTGTTGTAATATCTCAAAGAGGCTCCAAAAGATAAGAAAAATTAGAGAATTAGTGTTATTGTATGAAAAGCAAACACAAGATAACTATAAGCTTCATTGTTGTTAAATATATGAGAGTTTTACTGGTGAAGGTTACTACACCATTTCTAGAGATGCCTTTCTTGTAATAAAAACTGTGAAGGTGTGAAATTGTTCTAGGAGATGCTGCAAAAACTAATTTAGTCTATCTTTTTCTATGTAATTAAATATGACGTGGCATACAGAATGCCATATATCAAATGTCAATGTTTTAACGCAAAATGACAAAACCGTAGGGATCATAACAAAAGGATACAGAATCAAAGAAATAAAAGCTATGTGCAGAGCATAGGTAATTGAATCTTTTGCCTGTGGCTACCATCATTTTAAATTATTTGATAGTAACTGTGAAGTTTTTAATATTTACACCCCATTCTATGATATTTTATGTTGTTTGTAATATAAAGTTTCCATTTAAAGTTATAGTTTGACAATTCTTTCCATCTGCAAAACTTGATATGGGAAAACTAGCAGCAGTGCCCGCTCAATGTGCGGGCAATTCTTTATTTGATATATTTCAAAAAGTTAAAGATTTAATAGATGTGTTGGTTGCACAATGTAAAATGAATTATGTCATATGTGCTCATCACTATAGATTGAACTGACAATACACATGTCTACTTTTCTTTTTTTAAATCATTTAGTTATTATTAACCAATAATACATCATCACTTTTTACCTTCTATCTGTATTGTCATTTCCTAACTTAAATGTTGCGATTATTTTGTTGCTACATTTTGTTTGTTTATCTCTTAATCAATATCATCTTATCATCATCTTAATACATGAAGATTATTTCCTTTTGCCTAATTGCAATGAATTCTTCATATATCTCTTTCAAAATATTCCCAATTAAAGGGTGCGGACATTTGGCAATCCAGCCTATGTATTAAGAAAGTAGTACAAAATCTAATAACTTATAGAAAGTATAAGAAAAAACAACACTCAGTTGCCTAAGAGATCTTCATCATCTAGAGCAATCATCCTCCATGCGCACTGGTACACTCCAAGTCCCCTCTTGAGTCACACCAGGTACCACTTGCAGCTTGACACTTGTTGGTGGTGTTCCTCCTGACATAAATTAAGCAATTTTTATAATTAAATAAGCACGCAAAATAAATAATAAATATCACTTTTAAATCAACTAATTTCTTTGAATGAATTTGTAAAAAATCAATTTTATATTTGTAATCAATTTATAAGTAGCCCACTTCTACAAGCCATGAAGGTTTAGCTTAGAAATTGCACAACCAGAATTAAATATGGATTCATAATTCCATACCAGTATATCTTTGCTTCTGTTATATTGGGATCTCTACTTTGAATATGGTACTGTAGGTACTGAAAAAGTCACCCTCGTATAGAATGGATATAATCAACAAATTCATTCAAACTTAAACTTACTTTGCTTTTTCTCCATATGGCTGCCTCCGTTAACCAGATAGCTCCCACTTGATAGTTTCATTTTGTTTCAGTACTGGTGTAACATGTTTCTTTGAGGCAGGCCAGGCACACGTGGTGCAGCTTGATTTTCAAATGGTAGGTCAGTGGCTTCTGAGGAAAAAAAAATAATACCGAGATAGGATTTCAACAGCTTTCAATTTTGCACAACAGTTCCTGAAATATGGAAAAAAATTTTGTTATAAAATAATATTATCAATAAACCTAATTATTTTCTTTGATGACAAAATCGTCAGTTTCTTTATTAATTCATATTTTGGGTATTAGTGATAATATTAAAAAAATTGAGAAACATTTTCTCATTTTTATATTGCCAAATTAATTAATTTCTTGAAAGTTCAAAATTATTTATTATTTAAAGAATAAACAAAACAAAGAAAATTAAGAATAATAATTTCAGATTGGAATCTCCACAGAAAATTAAGAAAAACAAGCAGTTCTTTGGAATACAGTACAAAAGGTCAATTTTATCAGGAAGAACAAATGAAATTGGTGATTTAGGGGCAAATCCAGTAATTACCTAGTCCAGCGCCTCCCCACCTCAGAGGCAGACAATGTCTCGTATTCATAGCCCTCTTTTTGTTCCTCCGATCAAGAAGAGAGAATCCCCATTGTCATTCCAAACATATCAAATACTGAAGGCACGTTCTGATCAAAATCCTACACAACAAGATACATGGTTTCTTTCAATATATCCCAAAAAGAATTATACAATGTGTAAATTTGAATATGTGAATTACCGAACATTTTAGTTCACTTGGATATGCACTGCATCTCTGCAAAAATTTATCTGATTTCTTCATGACACCTACATATTTGAAAACATTGTTGCAGTCTGTATAACCAGTTAACCAAAACTATGCAAGTAACAGAAGAAAAATGATTGTGACACATTTAAACAACATAGGAACAGCTAACTTGTTAGTTTTCACCTTCTATCATAGAGAATTACATATTTTACACCGATGTCTGATAGTCAGCACAAAAGCTGATGAACCTTGCTCTTACAACTAATTAAGATATGAGGTGTTTATTTCAGAGAGAGTAGAATGTCAAGTAATTTTGCAAAAATTTGATCCTTATTTATGCTATGTTGGTACCGATTGATAAGGACAGAAAATGTCAATGTAGGTGGTGTGGGGAACAATTTCTATGGTTGATGCAGAGAAAAGGTTATTGGCTAATGCATTGCAAGATCCTGATAACCAGCATTTTGTATTGCTCTCCGATAGGTACATACTTCAAATTAATTGTGGTATTAAAATATTGAGAAACATATTATTTAATGATATTAGGGAGCTCACAGTGAGAGTAATTCCATAGGTTTTTAGGTCATAGTTTTAGCTTACAGTGAGGATGTATATTTTATATTTTATTATTATTATTATTAGTAGTATTAGTATATAATTACTTTTTAATATTATATTTTTATTCTTTGCTGGCCTTTCTTCTTGCTGGGTTTCACTTTCTAGCCTACCTCTTGTTTGGGACAAAAGACTTAGTATTAGTTCCATTGCTTGTTTGTTAGTTGCCTGATTTTTTTTTAATGTGTTGTGTGTAGTTGTGTACCCCTTCACAATTTCGATTATGTGTATCAATTTCTGCTGGGCACAAACATCAGCTTTATTGATTGGTAAATAATTTATACAAATTTTTATGATGGCATATATTTTTTTTCATTTTCATTGATTTAATTCATTTTCATGTATTATGTTGTTTTAACTGGCTATTTTATGTTCAGTTTTGAAGATCCAGGTCCACATGGCAATGGCAGGTATTCTGATCATATGCTACCAGAAGTTGAGAAAAAAGACTGGAGAAAAGGTGCACAGGTGAGCTCCCTAGTACAGAGTCTAGAAATTTCCTCAGTCAAAGATTTCAACAATACCTCAAAACTCTTCTAATATATGGTGGCGTCTATGCTGCCAGAATAGTCTGCCATAATGTGTTGGGTTTTTACACAAGCACAGAAATTTTTAAAGCATTTGAGAACTTCAGATTTCTGTTTCATCATGTATACCCAAGTCATGCGTGAGTAACAATCAATAAAGGTAACAAACCATCTAAATCCACTAACAGAAGTAATAGGACATGGTCCCCAAACATCAGAATGAACAAGTGCAAAAGGCTCCAAACTTCTTAAACCAATCATTTTATAACTAGAACGAGTATGTTTTCCAAGTTCACAAGCATCACAAAATAATTTATCCCTGTCTACTTTATTCATCAAATCAGGATCCAATTTATTCAGACTATCAAAAGATAAGTGTCCTAATCTATTATGTTGCAACATAGCCTCTGCTTCTGCTCCTTTTTCCATAGCAACAACGAGCATAGCAGCCTCCTTATCCATATACCAAAGTCCATCACGCCTGTTGCCATTCCCAAGTCTCCTCCCCGTTTTCTTTTCCTGAATCAAACATGTATTTTGATAAAAAAGAACAGTGCGATTCAATTGATCAATTAGTGAGCTAACAGAGAGTAAATTAACAGGAAAAGAAGGAACATGCAACACTGATGGTAGGGTAATAGAAGAATTACAATAGACTGAACCAATACCCTTGACAGGTTGAGATGTACCATCAGCAGTTTGGACTGTATCTGGTTGGATTTGTTGACTAGGACAATATTCCACAAATTCATTAGATAATCCTGTTATATGACTAGATGCACCTGAATCTATAATCCAATCTACATGAGATTTAGTGGATGCAAAAGCCTGTGCCTGAATACCTTTAGTCACATGAGCATAATAACCAACATTACCGAAGTAAGCACTGTCATCACATTCCTCCGAGACCTTTCCCTTGCCTCTAGAGCTCTCAACTTGGGCTTTGAACAGTCTCAGTTCTTCCAGCTCTGTCAGTTCTCCTCCAGTTGTTTCTGTTGCAGCCTGAGGTTCCTCTGTCGTGGCAAAATGAGCAACACCTCGACCTCCACGTCCTCGGGTTCCTCGCCCTCTATATCCATTACCACGTCCACGACCACCATATCCACCTCTTTGTCCTCCACCTCCTCGGCCACCAATAGACTTGCGAGGCGCAGGACAATTGAAACTGAGATGACCTTTCAGTCCACAATTAAAACAGTCTCTGTCATCTCTAATTTGGGTTCCAGGCACCGCCATTGCTGAGCGAACAACTGGTAAGGCTTGAGATACCATCACCTTTTGTCTGACTTCTTCTTCCTCCATTGAAGCAATAACCTCATTTAATGACGGAAGTGACGGCAAATGACATATTGTCGTCCTTCTTGTCTCAAATTTCGAGTTTAGACCTTTCAGGAAGCGAGCCACATGCCTCCGTTCAAGATACTGCATTCCACAAAGAACATCTGTTGGATCTTTCAGTGACAAGGGATCATAGTGATCCAAATCAGCCCACAAACTGCGCAACTCTGCCGCATACTCGAGAACTGATTTCTCCCCCTAGACAGTGGCATCGATCATTTCTTCCACATCGAGCATCATCATCACACTTCCAGCTCCTGAGTACATCTTAGCCAGAGTGTTCCAGATATCTGTTGCACTTCTAATCGACTCCACCATTCCAGCTATAGCCGGAGACACAGATGTCAACAACCAAGAGACCACCAAAGAATTCATGTGACTCCATCTTGTCCACTCAGCACCCGATTTGTCAATAGGTTCAATACACTCTCCTTTAACAAATCCTTCAAGTCCTTTCATGTGAAGGTTCAACAACGCCCTCCGAGACCAACTCAGATAATTTCTCGCCCCCTCGAGTTTGATATCATTAGGTAGCAACTCTATTTTCTGTAACACCTGTGACTGGTCCAACACAGATCCAGATGTCTTACCGGACTCCTCAAATTTCACATTCAACAATCTGGCCATTTCAGTCATAATGGCCTGCAAATCCTTCGTAGTCACAGTTTCACCCATCTTCACAATCAAACAAACAGCAACAATTTTGGTTCCAAACTAAAACACAACTAGAGGACGAGATCAATCACAAAACCGTGCGGATACACACGATCACGGTTTCAACATTCACCAAAAACCAGACCTTGCACAGAGAGAAAAGGAGAAATAACACCTGATAACAACAAAAGCCATACGGAACGCAGAGATGGCCCTTCGGTGTTGTCGCGGTCCACCAAGGTCTTCTGGCCTTCGGTGTTGTCGCGGTCCACCGAGAGACTGCTCGTCGGTCTTGGCGCGGTGCACAGCTGAGGCGAAAGCACTGGTCCACGCGTGGTGTACAGTCGTCAGCTGTGTTGGTGCGTGGTCTACACGCGGTGCACAACACGAAGCAGAGAAGCAAAGCGAAGCAGGGAAGGAGAAAAGAGCAAGCACGGAAGAGAAGAGAGAAGAGAGGGTTTAGCGCCGCCGCCGTCAACGGGGCTCTGATACCATGTTAAATTTAGAGGGAGATGAATTAGGTTAAAACTAGGGATTATGGCCTCTGTACGGAGGCTCCCTTTTTATATTAATCCAGAATCGTACTTTTACAAATAAGACTCTAGACTTCTACAAATAACATAAATACTATAAATAACATAAAAACTGATATAACTCAACATAATGAAAGCTTGCATGTGCCAGCCATCAGAAAACAATTCAGTGAAAGCTTGCGTATTCCTTACATCACAACCAAATTTTCTGAATTTATCTTGAATTTTGGAATTGACCAGTTGTTAAATTCATTAATTATGCAGTGGTTCACTGTGAAACGACAACATGCTGTTCTAATTCTCACAGATACCCTCTATTATAACAAGTTCAAGCACCATTGCAAGGTATGCTGAACTTTCTGATTTACATGCACATGTACTCAGATGTGCATGCACACATCAATTTTCTGTTTGCTAATTTTGGTTTAATTGTTTATTTATGACAGCCAGGAACAGAAGGCAAGAATTGTTATGCTGATGAACACTATTTACCCACCCTTTTCAATGTCAGAGCATTTTCTTTTATGCTATTTCATATGTTTTGAGTAATAAGTGTTTCAAAACTATCCTTGTTTTAAAAAAAAAATGTGTATTTCAGATGGTAGATCCAAAAGGGATAGCAAACTGGTCGGTAACACATGTTGACTGGTCGGAGGGGAAATGGCACCCAAAGGCTTATCGGGCTGTTGACGTCACCTTTGAACTGCTTAAAAATATTTCGGTAGGCTATCTATAATTTGGCTCTAATTTTAACTCCGCACCTGATTTTGTAGTGTGAGTTCTGTAAAATGAATTTTGGTTTGCAGTCTATTGATCGGAGCATCCATGTCACCAGCAATGCACATGTAAGCCTCTGCTTCTCTCTCTCTCTCTCTCTCTCTCTCTCTCTCTCTCTCTCTCTCTCGTGTGCGCGCGCGTGCGTTCAAGCAGATGGGTGCATGCATGCAGAAGAGATTAATATAGGAAGATGTCATGTTCCTTCTCTTTTATTTATTACTTTATTGTCAACTAGAGTTCTTTTGGTAAATTTAATGTTTGAAATGACAGAAACAAGTGCAACAGAGACCATGTTTATGGAATGGGATGAAGCGACCTTGCTATCTCTTTGCCAGGAAATTTTACCCTGAGTCCCTCGACAATTTGATGAACTTGTTTTCTAATTTCACAGTTTTTTAAGAAGTCGATATTAACATTCTTTGCTCAACAATTGCATCATTCTTAATAGTACCATACTATGTAAGTCTTGTAATGGAAGCCGAGAACTGTTGTAAGACTACAATTGGCTAGGGTTAGATTAGATTGAATCCTTCTGCATTTCATTCTTTATTTTAATTAGTAGTTCCCTTGTTTCATTTTTGTAATTTTCGACTGGTTTAGATTGTTTAGAATAGTTCAACAGGAACGTTGCCTGACAAGGGTTTTGGCGTTTCTAAAGATTATTAATATTAATGAAGCACCTTTATGAATATCATTATAGTACTCACGATTTGCAAGTGCTCATTAACTAAAGCAAAAAATGGGAACTTTTCGACTTACTATGTGAAATGGTTCGTCTCGTTCACGAGCTTACAGTTCTAAACTACTGTAGATGGCTAAATTTAATCATGAAATGTGAATATGACGAAAATGGAACTCCGTTCAAGGACGTGACAAACTGAATGCAATACATTCAGAACAGCACAAAATTTAATGTAATGACAAAAATATTAAGGATGCACCATTTATGATAATTAAGCAGAAGTAAAAGTATCAAATTATCATTACGAGCGAAGCTGCTGAACAGACGAGGGTCGACGTGGACTCAAATATTCTTTAACAAACTATTATTACTTAAGTTTATCCAATGATTATATCTACTCCTAATTTTTATTGCCAACAGTTTTAGTAGAATATTCATTTCGTTATGATACACATTTAAAAATTTATGATTATTATAATATCCCAACCTATGTAATTAATGCTATAGCATACAGGTTTAATAATGTAGTACAGTAGTACCTAGATGCTATTTAACAATTTAACAAAATATTTTATTCAACTTATATTTCTTTGCCCCCCTTATAATTCTTTCTCTAGTATTTGGTTGTGCCTTCTCAATAAAAGACTGGTGCGACTAAAGAGAGAGACACTTTAGAGAGCTTAGTTGGAAAAAGATAGGTACTATACAAGGGAAATAATGACCAACGTACTTCTGTACAAGTGGGAAGAGACAATTTACAAATGCGAGTTAGTTTAAGGAAAAAGATGATGGACAGTTTTTATGATTAGAAGGGGAAGCAAGGTAATTGAGAATTTGGGGAAAAAATGTGGATTTAATATTTAAAGGGCTTAACGACATTATGCATAAATTAATTAATGCTCCATATAGTATTTCTAAAGGAAATTATGTGTAAGATTATGATATTGCTACTAGCATGCTACTAATAATTTTTTTTAAGGTTGGTTTGAAACTATTTTGTTATAAGAAATTTGAAAATAAAATTACTCTCCCTGTGATTTAAACCAAGGACTACTTAGTTGATGGAATAGAGCCAAACCACTAGGTTGAATAACCCAGCTTGCTACTAATAATTTATTAAATAAACTAATTTAAACACACATGTTGGAGTTGAGCCTTTAAAAATTATCATACAAATCTAATTAACTAGAAAATTATCACTTTATTATATAAAATCATCTCCACATTTAAATTTTCGTAGAGCCAAAATATTCTTCTTCGTTTTTTCTATCTGCCTCTCCTCTCTATATCCAAGGGTTTTCCTCTTTGTCTTCATTTTCTCTATATTATATATATAATTTATGCAACTAATTAGCAATTGTTTGATATGGATCCTTTTCTTCAATTAGTTAAATGTAATGTCGATCAAGGATGTTCATATATTGGGACGAATAGTTTGGGTAGGACCCAATAAAAAGTCTCAAAATTAGAGCCACCCAATTCATAATAAAAAAAATAAAAAAATTAGATAAGTACCCTCCACAACGGATAACAATATTTCTATTTAGTGGACCTCTGCATGCATGAGATACTGAAGTCAAATACATACATCTACTAGTCACTGGTTGAATGTTCCAACTCTTCAAGGTGCTACATTTGTAGGATTTGTGATGAACTACCAAGAAAATTAATGATGAGGAAATTATATTATATAATAAAATAAAACACGGACGGTTTTGTTCTAAAAATCTCCCATAATAGTACTACTTTATCATTTATTGTGTTTGACTCCTTTATTATTTTTTTAATATTCCGAAGAAAAATAAGTTGGTTAAGTAACTATATATCAGGGTCCGTCCGTAAAATATTGAACTTGTAATCAGATTCCTAGCCGTTCTAATTTTATGCCAATTTGGAATTCCGTAATGATAGAGATCCTCAAAAATGAATAACGTTTGACAGTGCATACATGCATATACATGTCACGAAAGGAAAAACGAACAAAAACAAACAATTGGTGGCACTTTCAATTTGAATGGGACTCGGTTCGCATCATTATTTTTTTAAAAAAATGATATTGCTATACTTCTCCTATCCTACATCTTTAAATAAAATATCTTCGATGGGAATTAATTTGTATAATGTACAATATCTATTTGTATATTTAGAGATGACTAGACGCGCGGAATATAAAAAAATTAAAATAACACGTATGCAATAGATAATAATGTGAATCAATTCTACTATAGTTTAATATGTATTTTGAAATTAAAGACGTTACGAAGATGAACTTGTGAAGTTGATATAACATCTATTATATAATAATTATATTTAACCTGAAATAGATGACGTGTATAGGACAATCAATGTGCAACTGTTTTATGAAAAATTATGTCTATAATATATATCTGAAGGATGAATTCACGAGGTAGTTACATGGATGAAGAATGGCAAACATGGACCAGAATATTGTAAGTCTGTAAGATTGAAGTCAATGCTAATAACTCTGAAAATTAATGTTATAATGAAGGGAACTTGGTGAATATGTCAAGGATAATCGAGTAATGGCGTCGCCTTCTTATTGTACCCTTCATACCAAGCAACTAATTAACATATATAAAAAAAAATTAAAGAGGGAATATATATTAGATATATAAAACATTTAGTGGACTTTATGACATACTTGGTTGTTTTAGAATTTTGTTATATTTTGTGAGATTTAAATTTAACAGACTACTCTACTGCAGACTGCAGTGTATAATACCGAGAATAAATTTTTAAAAAAAGTTTGCTGAGAGCTTTACATACAGTTTTTTTTTTGTTATTTTGGAAAAAAAATATTCTATGCAAAAATTCATAATGCATGATTATATGAGTTAGCCATTATAACAAAAACAATTTACTAGTAGCGCGCCTCATACGTCGCCTTGTAAACATCAACATCTCGGGAAAAAATAACAAAATAAATGATGTTGATTGATAGTTGTTACATCCGAACTAGCTAGGCTTGCCGCTTGCCAGTCAGAAGTGTTGACTCTAATTTTGTTGTGATCAATTGTTGACCGTTTTTTGTTTTATCGTTCTATTTTTCTACTTTGTTTTCTAGTCATCCGAAGGTGCATTTTAAGTTCAATGGACAAGGTTAATTATAATATAGAATAGAAAATTCTCCTTCTGGCCGAATTTTGATCGACGTTATTCTTTTTTAAATCTTAAGAAACTCAAAATCTAAAACTTGAATATCTCAAAACCATTAGATTTGATCGACGTTTTTCTTTTTAATTCACAGTTCCACACACAATATATCATTTCGATATATATCGTTTTTGTAGTACATTTAAGACTTAAGAGCTTCCAGAAAATCTGCGATGTGGATTCTCTCTCAACGTCGAATTTTCGAACTTTTGTTTCTCATCAAAGTAAAATTGAAATGCGGTAATTTTGATGTGAATGTAGAGAAGATAACATAGTGATGTTTATTTTGTAATTGTCATTATTAAGAATTTACAAAATGTGACCCTCAAAAAAAAAAAAAGAATTTGCAAAATGGAGGTATATATAAACTATAAAGAACGATCCTTCTTTTTTATTTATCAAGACGGGTTATAATTTTCTGGCCACTTGATTGGACGGTCATTCATTACTAGGTCCGTACAAAAAAATCCGTTAATCTGTTCAACCCGCTCAACCCATCAAATCCAACTTGTAATTTTACCGGAGTAAGATGATGGTGAGCCGAGACGGGTTTTAATTTTGATAAATCTGTTATTATGGGTTGGATTACGAATTTTATAGTAGTAACCCATTTGGATCCGATCCGTTGTGATCTAAAAGCAATTAATCTTAATTATGATCGATATGATAAAATTTTATATGTATTTTATCATATTTACTCTACTTTTATTCTTAATGACGTCTTTATTGTTTGTAGGCACTCATAAGCTAAATCAACATTTGAAATTTTAAAAATGTTTAAAATTTAGCTTCTTTAATTTTAGTTTTAATTATAGTATCAATTTTTTATCGAGTTATTATGACTTATTTAGTTAGAATTTTTTTCATCGATCTCATCGTTTGCTATAATGTTATATGTTAAATTATCTTTATGTTATTTATGTGTATTTTTATTTGATTAAAATTTGTACCTGCTAAATTCATATATAAAAAATTTGATGGATTGAGTTAGGTTATGATTGGATTAATTATTTTTTTTTAACCCGACGTTGTCAGGTTGTGTTGTACACCCCTAGCCCCAGATTGTACCCAACATGACATTCATTGTAAGGTTTAATTTTCTATTAAGAGCAGCGAGAAAAAAAAACTACTTAATAACAAGGATATGTTCAAAATTAAAAGAGCTTGACTGGTAGTGAAAGTATCACATCCAAAGTAAACATTAGTGCCATTTAAGTTTTAAAAACCCTTATATATATAATATTCAAAAAGTGAAATTTTCTTTGCATGTAATAAACAATAATATGTAAAACCTATTGATGGGACAGTATTTTCTATGCAACAAGCGAGCTTTCAAGCGCGAAGATTTATGTGCGCACTGCGTAGCTATATATTAAATTTATATATATATTTTTAATTAATTTTGCTTAAGGTAGTAATCAACAAAGCTTATTGAACTAGATAACAAAAGACATGCAATCCGACGTAATGCGCGCAACTGCGCAAGGAAGTCTATCTAACATGAGAAAGTCTTCTTTGTTCTTTTTTTGGGTAACCAAACAACTTTTAATTAATTTTAATTTCCCTCTTGAATTGGTAATATTAGCCCACTTGGTCACATCACAATCTTTTATAGTTACAAGTCAATGGAACCGGATTGAATGCAACTCTAATTGCTATAGCTTTTGTGTTCTTACAAATGTACAGATGATTCTTTTTTAATTGTTATAAGGATGTTTCCTAGTTAAGATGGTTAATTACGTACCGCTTAATTTATCTCTAAATAAATAGTAGTCATTCACAAGATATGATAAGATAAGATACAAGCATGTCAACATTAGACTCTTTAAAACTGCTGCAGAGGACACCAGCCAAAATTACCCCAGGCTAAAATCAGACAGTAGTAATATAGTCTAATAGAAAAGGACAGAATTAGTCTAAAAATATCACATTGAAAATTTGGGAAGAGTCCAAACAATATTTCTTATTCCTAACTCACCATCCACATAGGTCTACCTATATACAGATTAGATTGGTTCTTTTTACATAGGGGATGCTGTCTCCGTTAATTACGAAAAGGTCTTTCCTCAAGAGTACCAATTGACAAATTTAATTAATCAGTATTAATGCAACAAGAAATGTATTCCTAACTTTATCCATAATAATCACATGATCTTATCAATATTGAACTTGTATTCAATTTTGATGTTAACTGTCTTTTTGAGGTCCAGAAAAAAAAAACTTAGTTCGTTTATGTTATTTTTTCTTGTCTTTGACAAACTCTAAGTAATTAAATTACGAGGCTTATATGTTCCTGAATCAGTACATGAATTTATATTTAAAGTTGTGAATTTAGTCATTTCATTCCAAAGAGACCAATTCTTAATTTATCTTTAGTTTTGTTGCTTAATTTTACGTTGATATATTTAGCAAGTTAACTATAATTTATTATCATTTAGAGGGCGTTTTGGTAAAACACTAGTCCAAGGCGTGTGCATATGGCGTTTTAAGTATCAGACCAATTCTTACGCTACTAAACCAATTGCTTATCTTTGAATAGTCCGCATGTTTTGACAAATTACTAGCAAGGAACAGTACATATATACTTCATCAAAGTCGCTAATATATGTCCTTTGCCTTCCTCTTTCTCTCTCTCTCCATTGGTATTTACGCAATTAATCTACAAAGCACTAACCATGGGCTGCCTACATTCATGCGCAAAGCCTAAGAAGTTCGACTGTGTGCGTGTGGTTCACATAAACGGATATGTTGAAGATTATGACGGACCCGTTACGGCCAGTCAGGTAATGGGTAAACCCGGAAGAAACGTGCTATGCTGTTCCTCGCATCTCCTTTATTCCGGCAAACATGCTTTCAAGCCCGAAGACCCGCTCGAACCGGGTCGAATTTACTTCCTGCTACCCATGAGTGTCTTCCAATCAGAGGCGAGCCCGGTCGACTTGGCTTGTCTTATGAACCGGTTGACATCACTAGCCAGAAAAGGCGGGTCAGGTGCCAAAGGACCAAGTGTGATCGACTCGCTATTAGGTCAGGCCGAGAAAGAATCACCGAGTCAGGCTAGTGCTTGTGCTGGAGCTGGGTCATGCGAGGGTCAAACCGAGGTGTCACCGGCTCCAGGTCCAGAGTTCGTAACTTGGCGGAGCAAGCAGGGTTCTAGGAGTGCTTGGAAACCGTGTTTGGATCGTATTGACGAGTCATTCAGGCGGTCGATGAGGACGGATTCTGTACTCAGCAATGAAAGTTGTGAATTGCAAATAGACAATGTCAAAGAATTCAGAAACAAGAGCGGGAATAATATTGGTGTTGTGTCGTAATCTTACAATTTATTCTTTTCTACCACGTTTTGTAGTTGTTATTGTTCATAGGGTATGTGTAATGTATCATACAATGTTTATTCTGAAGTGATAGTTTTTGTTTGAAGTATATCAAATTTATTACCTTTTATCAAGCTTTTAAAATGCGTTTTTTTCGGTATGACGGTCCGGAATTGATTTAACGGTGCGGCGTTTTTTCGGTGAAAAAACGACGAAAAAACGATGTATATGTGCGAACATTTATGTCAAACTCATATGTATTTTTGTGTACATTATTACATTTGTATGGACGATTGGTATACAATATTGTACTTAGAGAGGCAATGGTACACAATATTGAACATTTCTAAGCATTTTATTCACGATATGTACCAAATACACTATGCTCTCAATACACGTTATGTCTTTTGATATTGTACACGTTTTTTCGGCGACCGAAAAAATGCATTTTTTTAACGTTTTTTCGGCGAAAAAACGTAAATGACACGTTACGTTATTTTATCATTTTTTTCTGTGACGTTCGTGCGGTTGGCTAAAATTACCGTCATTTTCGAAAAAACGGCGTTTAAACGGCGTTTTTTAAAAGGTTGCCTTTTATGCATGTTTTCATTTTCCTTGTTTCTTGACTTATCTAGTTCGATTCCTCATAGAGTCATAGTGCAAGGTTTTGTCGGGGAAAAAAAGGTCTTACAGAACTTTTAAACGTGAATAATTTGAAGTATATATTTTTTGCACAGCAGTATGCAGGAACTGCATATAGAAAGTTTGCAGCAATAAACTGAATATGTCTTAAATTTGATTAATTAAGACAATAAAATTTTAACCGGGGTGATAAGGATCATCCCGTATTTCATCATCCCCATCATTCCAGCAACACTTTATTAATAACAAACACGTTTTCTAAAAATGGGAAAAAATTCTCATCCCTATCCAGCGATATCTCATCCCCTCTTTCCTTTTTGTTCCCTCTGTCTCTCTGTACGCATTTTCTAAAAATGAAAAAAAATTCTCATCTCCATCCAGCGATACCATCCACTCTTTCCTTTTTGTTCCCACCGTCCCTCTATTTTTTTCCCTCCCTCTCACATTAACTACAACTACAACAATTACTAATACTAACTACAACTGTTAGTATCCGAACTACAACATTTACTCATATTAACTTCAACAGTTAATATCCGAGCTACACTTACAACAATTACTAATACTAACTACAACAGTTAGTATCCGAACTACAACAATTAATCATATGAACTTCAACAGTTAGTATTCGAACTATATCAATTAATTATATTAACTTCAACAGTTAGTATCTGAACTGCAACTATTGAAGTTAATATATATAACTGTTACAGTTATATATGCCAACTTCAAATATTACCTTCAACATTTAAATATGCCAACTTCAACAATCACGACAATAGTTTCAACATTTATAAATATTAATTTCAACGGTTATGAAGTGTGTGAGAGGGGGAGGGGCGTCGGGGAGGGAGAGGGGAGAGAGTACGCGGGAGAGGTGGGGGGGGGGGGGGGGGAGAGCGTACGCGGGAGGGATGGGGGGAGCAGTCGCTCTAGCGCTCATCCTCTCATCCTCTGGACTTCCGAAAATAGAAACGCTGGAATGATCCTAAACAATTCCGAATTTTAACATTTAGCGCAGAGAGGAATTTCTCTCTTCTTGCCTAGTTTATCTCTGTTTCAAACTTCCCTCTTTCCATGTATAAAATGGACAATTAATGAAGAATGATAAAAAATAACATTGCTAATCAGTCAAATTGGAAATTTAATCTTTTTAGAGTTAATTTTTAGTAACTGATCTTTAGAAATGGACATACCTCGTTCTTTCTATTGATGCGTTACTCCTTTTCCTGAATTTAAGACGTGGGGTCCAGAGTCTCTGTATTTATCATTACTATTATTATTATTTTTTTCAATAAACCCCGACTCCCGAGTCTCTATCCACCGCACGGACCCCACCTAACCCATCTTTTATAAAAAGTGAAGGGGATAAAAAAAAAAAGAAAACAAAAGATGTTATAAAACCGCCGGGGAAAGAATAGGTGTTTAATTAATAGTGTGTTTGGATGTTATCACGAATAATGAAGAAGAATTTAGAAATGTGTGTTTATCTCTATTTTTTATTTAATTTTGTGATTTTGTTAGAATATGAATACAAATTCGAATAAGTTTAATTTTTTTATTCTTGTGATGTTTGAATTTCACTAAAATAAAAAATTTAAAACTTATTCTTATATGTTTCACACTATTGGAGTCTTGGAGAGTTGCCTACTCCACTCAATCTTCTTAGCTTTTTCTTCATTGGCCCTAGCAAGCTTTCTATGATTGCTTTGTTTAGCTCGTTTTGGTTTGTTTATAAGAAATTAGCGGATCTTTGTATTTTGTAAAATATTTTACCTTTTTTTGTTTAATATAATTGCAGTTGGCTCTTTGCCAACCAACTGTTTTCGAAACAAATTAACTATATTTGAATTTGAAATAAAAAACATAAAATAGTGTCATCACGTGTGAATATCGTTAATCTCCTATGTGACTTAAGTTGAATAGTGTCATCATGTGTAGATATCGTTGATCCTTTGTGGCATTAGTGGCAGATTTAAATGGATGGATTGGGGCGCAAATGTTCCCCATTTGTTTTGCCACCATAAAGTTTCGCGCTGCATGGTTCTCTATTCATGCTCGATTTGCACGAGTACGCAGAATTTTGTTCAAATTGGATATTTTGCATTTTCAGTTCAACATTAATTAGCAAAACACCATTTCTCGTTTATACAAGTCAACCCGGCCGGCCCTCAGTTGATCAATTCTCATGCTGTGCAGTGTGCACACTCCATATTTTTCTATTAATTCCTCAGCAACATTAGTAACACCCTTTCATCATCTTATACAAAGTCAACCCATGAGTTAGATATCTGATTTCTAAAATAAAAAATAAACTTCGCATAAAGAAATAGAGTGTTCTCTGACATTTCGTCGATGCGGTGTTGTAAGTTTCACGTCGTCCTCTGGTTGAATCCACATCTCTTAAATCAAATTAATAAAGTCAACGTTAACTCTATCTAGCTCAATAATAATAATGATAATTAATAGTGGTTGTGTTACATGGTGGTAGCTGCATGTAGGTTGTAGTAGCTAGCAGCTATAATAACGACATTGTTTGGATGTGGAGTGAATAATTCGGTGTTTGGTTGGGCGGTGAATAAGGAATTCGAATAAGGGTTTATTCATATTCTCGCACTTAAGATAAATGTTTAATTTCTTCTATCTATAATTTAAGCTTCTCGCTAAAATCTTTTTTTTTTTAATGAAAGAATGAGCTCTCATAACCTCATTTCTGTTTAAAAAACACGTCAGATTTTTATTAGAATATGAATAAGTTCAATTTTTTTTATATAATTATATGTTATTTAATTTCACACAAATAAAGCTTATTTGCGAATAGTCTTATTCAAACGCAAACCAAATGCACGAGAAGTGAATAAGAATGAGTAGTCCATTCGTTGATAAAAAGTGTAAATAAGAATTAGATAGATGGTATATTCATGAATCATGAACAATAAACATCACTTCTCACCAATTTTCAGAGCAGACTATACTAACTAAATATAGAATTCAAATATAGCCCAACAGGCCAACACTGATATCAGCCCAATTGAAACTTATTTGATATCGGCTGGGAAAAGGAACGGCTAATGATCCGTCCGATCCGCATCCGAATCGGTGAAATGTGGATGCGGATCTTTTTTTTTAGAACGAGTAATCCATTATCCATACGGAAACGATCAAACTTTCAACAGAGGTAAACACAGCGGATATCCGTTTGTACCCGACCCAATTCCCCTAATCCATTTGGACTTTACGGTTTTACCCAATTCCGCCCAAATCCGAAATTGCTCGTCTTTCTTTCTCAGCGACAGAACAAAATCGAAGAAATCAACCTCGCTCTCCTGGCCGGACTCGTCTCTCTTGCGGCGATTAGGAACTCTTAAGGTCTCTCTTGCTGCTCTCTTTCTCCCGCTCTCAACCTCTCTCGTTCAAATTTTTATCTTTGGGATAAGAGTCTCTACCTAAACTTGTTCATCTTTATTCATTTTCAGAGGAGAACCGTGTAAAGAGTGAACTTAAAGAGGTGCTGCTACAGTGAGCTTTTCACAAAGGCCAGACACCGAGCTGAACTGGTAAATTCAACTGTTTTGACTAATGAAAGCTTTATTAGTAGTGCTGTTTTTCTAGAATATTAGACTTGTGGTATCACTGTGCTACTGAACTTGGCATATCACAAGTTACTTGTGGTCTTCCACTGTTAACTTAAACTTGAGTTGAAGCAAATCAATCCAAAATAAGAGTAATATTGAAGAAATTGCAATGATTACCAAAATGTCCTGTCTGAAAGAAGGTCTCATACATCTCTAATATCTTCCTATTCATCTTGTAACAGTAAAACTTTGAAAAGTGTAAATTGTTCTGACATTTCCAGAATTATTCTTCATCTCTTGCAAGGAAAACCAGCAGGGAAAAAGATAAGCCTAGTTAGAAAGAGGAAAATAAAAGGTAGAAGCAGCAAACCAGCCATGAGTGATTCGCGTGAAGGATCTCCTGATTGGTTACGGGAATTTCAGGCAATTTTTGTGTCCCTATTTATATTTCATCACCTATTTTCACTCATGGTCTCTTTTCCCTTTAATTTCTTCAACTTGTTCTGGAAAAGGTTTAATTGTGGTAGCGAAGATGTTTTAACTTTTAAACCTTTTTACTTATTCTAAAAGCACCCTGCTCTTTCACGTATATCAAGCTAAGTCTCATGTTTATGAATTCTGGTATCATACCTTCAAACCATATAGATCAGACATTCCTTATTGCATTTCAGCTGTGAAATGCTGAAAGAATAAGAAGGGAAAAAGTAGGAACATACATGTTTTATGTTGTCTGTCCTTTCTGGCTTCTAGTCTATGTATACTTCCGTAAGGGAAAAATTTGTTCCAACTTGTACTTATTTCCATATACATCACTTATGTGCGAAACCCTCTATATATTTCACAATAAGTTTTGATTGCTCGTTGAATTTTTTGAATAGGCCCCTGAAAGGGATGTGATGAGTCTATCTTCAGCCTCTGACTCATCCCCTGAGAGGCCATCTCAAACTTCAAAGGATGAGATAGAGAGAGGAAAGGACAAAGCTGAACCAATTTCAATTGATAGTGGAGATGAAGTCCCAAAAATTCAGACTAAAAAGAAAAAGAGTACCAAAATTGAAACTACTTCAGTTGCCATAGAAGGTTATTGTAGCTATTTAGCTTTTCGTCTTCCCATCTATCTTTTCTTTCTTTCTTTTTTATATATATGCAGGGTACACTGAACACCTATTGTTTACTGTATTTCATTTATAGTGGTTGTAAAATAGTGAGATGTTAGTATTTGTAATAAAAATGTTTTGATTTAGCATCATTAATGAAAATGTTTGTAATAAAGATGTTAGTATTGTAATAAAAATGTTTTGATTTAGCATATTAAATGTAGATGACTTGGATACACAAGAGGGAGGACTAGTTGAAGGAGATGTAATAAAAGAAAAGACTGAGGGTTCTTCTGTAAGAACTTTGGTTTCAATGCTGTTTGCATAAAGGTCATATTGTCTTGCATGATGTGCACTTGACCAGCTAACTTTTCCTAAATCGTGGCTTTTTATATGTGTAGGTGTCTCAGAGACTGCCTTTGGTGTTCCCTGAAAAAGTCCAACGTACCAAGGTATAAAACTTGATAACTTTGTTTTGTTAAGTAATAAGTTCTGTGGAGGCCTCAAGTACTGTAAGAGGTACTACTCTGCATGGGTTGCATGCTGTCCTGCATATCTTATTTGATCAGCCAGTACCAATCCTTTATCAATATTTTCTCTCAGTGTACTCCAGAAATGCAACGAAAAGCCCGACGGTATATGCAGTCCTAAATACATAATAAAGTATGATACATACATATGTACGTTAGGCAATTTCTAAAATTATTGGTATATAATTAAGGCACTTGTGGAGTGTGATGGCGACTCGATAGATTTGAGTGGAGATGTTGGTGCTGTGGGTAGACTGGTCATTTCAGATGGGCCTAATGGCAGAGATGATTTGTTGCTTGACCTGAAAGGTACCATATCTTTCTTTAAATTAAAGAAAAGGGTGTCTTGTTCTGCTTCTCTGACTCATCTGAGATAAATTTATTCCTGAAGCTTTGTGCTCAATGTGGTTCCCTTTCACTACATTTGCTTTGCATAATCCTCACTAATGAAATAATGTTTGAATATTTCCCTTTCACTACAGTTGTTTAAATATAAGTTTTGCAATATAGTATTTCAGAAATGAGTGATCAACCTCTTGTAGTGAAGGTTGACTTCACAGGTTTTTCTTACTCTAGATTTTTTTTTTTTGGTGCCTACTGCGTTGTGTGAAAGATTAACTGGATGTTTTCCAAATGCAATGTTCATTTCGAAATTATTAACAGGAGATGTTCTCTCTCTTTTTAAACGTCATTCTAATATGAGTGCAGAGGAAAATTTTCCTAAGCTAAGTTGGCTGGTAATTCAGTTCCTTTTATTGTTACAATTGCAGGAACATTATACAAATCAACTATAGTTCCATCAAGGACATTTTGCATTGTAAGTCTTAACTCATTATGCAAATTTCGACCAGTTTACTTTAGGATAGATCTAAATTAGTTCAGTTTTGTCATATATTAACTATCGTATCTCTTTTTCTTTTTCAGGTTAGTGTGGGGCAAACTGAAGCAAAGGTTTATGCATAAACATCCTCATTTTTATGATTATATTTTCCATGCTTAGTTCTTCCCTGAGTAAGTTATTTCCTGAATGCCCTTAGGCAAAAAGATTAAATATTTTAACACCCTAGAAATGTCATGTGAAGTATATTGTTGTGAAATCTGATAAGCTGCATGGTATGTTAGACACTAGCTATTACCAGTGATACGTCTTTGTTGTTAGACACTAGCTATTACCAGTGATACGTCTTTGTTATTTACTTTTATGTCTTATGACTCTTATCAAAATGCACATGACAGATAGAGGCTATTATGAATGATTTCATACAACTCGAACCTCAGTCTAATTTGTTTGAAGCTGAAACCATGGTTGAAGGTTTGCATTACCTCTCTTCACGATTCAAGATTCCTTTCTTTCTCTATAGAACTTGATATTTATGGCTTGACAATTATACATCAAAACACCTAACAATCAAGACGGAAAATATAATGGAGATCACATTTGTTTGTTCTACCTCTCGGTACATAGAAGTAATTTACCAATGCAAGTACATGCACATTAATATTATTTACTTTATTTTTGTAGGTACCCTCGAAGGATTTTTGTTTGATTCAGATGAGGAGGCAGATAAGGCAACTGAAGCCAATCGAAAAGAAAAAAATAACGGAAATGGTGATCAGCCTACATCTAAAAATGCCAAAAGAAAAAGTGACAAGTCATCAGTATGTCTCCTACTATGAGACCTTGTTATTGTTGATTTTTTTTTAAATGGCAACTAATGTTGCCAACTTCCATTTTAAAAAAGTCAAATTTTAATAGTCTAGTACTAAGATCCTAACTACCCTCCTTAAAAGACCAGTTCCATCTTCAAGCTTCCTTAACAGCATGGAGAGAAAAAAGAAGCAAACATTAGTATTATTCAGAGATAATTGAATTTTAGAGATCCATCCAACAAACACAAGGATAACAGATTAGCACCTATGCCAGTGTTGCCACTGGTACCGCTATGGCGCTACCAACTTTACAAATAACTTGCTAACTAAAATTACCACACACACAAAATGCTCAAAAAATTAGCATTTTGAGAGTACCTTAGGCCACATACAGGCTTTGTTCAAAAGAATTACATCAAATAGCCAAGCAAAAGCTAATTTCTCAAAAAAGTTTTTTTTGCATCACACCCCTCATAAAGATGCAAAATTATCAGCGACCAGCCAACAGCAGGGAGATAATAAAGTACAACACGTTGCAAATTCGATCTTTCACTCCCTTCCTTCACATTTCCTGTTCGATAAGAGTTTATTTGATTTTAAAATATGAAGAATAAATTCTTGTGCTTACTGTCGTTCATTTAGTTATTTATTGTTTAAAACTTGATTGATGACTTGTCTAATTATTTTTATTGTCTCAGGCTGGAGGTGTGCAGAAGAAGGCAAAGAAAGCTGCAGCCAAACCAGCTAAGAGAGCTCCGAGAAAAACCCAATCTGCAAAAAGAACTAAGAAAGCTAGCAAGTGAACTGTTGAATTAAACTACTGACTCATTGTACTGCATTTGAGGCCGGGAGATTTTCTTTAGGTCAATCTGCATGACGGGGCTGCTTGAGCTGTTAATCTAAGTATGGATGAAGTTTTAATTAAAGGTTAGGGTTTGTTGACAACAAATTAATTCAACGATCTTGACAAATATCCACAACAACTGAAATTTAATCGTTCATTTGATCATTTAAATTTTGGAACGGTCCATAGCCAACATAACTTTAAGTTGTTATCAATAAATTCGTACAGTTTTATTAATGGTAGAGATTATTTTATAGCGATATCACTGCGACAGTCTTGACATTAAAAAAAAAATAATTTTCCTTTTGAAATACGACATTTAGAATGTGATATATAATAATCTATATATATCATACACATAAAAAAAATATGATCGTCCAATATATAGGACGGATGGTTCCGTCCAATATGATCGTTTTTACGTTTCTAAATTTTAAATGACCGATCCAAACCGTTGAATATGTTCTCTATATTGAAAACTTACAAGAAATCAATTTTTACATTTTTTTTAAAAAATTTTTTACTATTTTTTTATATTTTTGAAAATTCATGATATAAACATTATGGATCATCCAATAACAACGATTTTCTAAAATACCAAACAAATAGTAAAAAAAAATAGAAAAAATATAAAAATTGGTTTCTTATAAGTTTTCAATATGGAGAACATATTGAACGGTCCGGATCGATTATTTGAAACTTAAAAACATGAAAACGATCGTATTGGACGGAGCCCATCAGTCCAATATATTGGACTCTAGCATTTCTCTATAAATATTGTTGGTTATCAAAACTCAAAAGACATATTTTGCATGGTTCAAATATTATGATCAAAATCAAATTGTTTAAATTACATCAAATTTGATATACAACTAATTATAAGATCACAATATATTTATGAGTTTTTTTTACACAATCTTAACAATGTTAATGGATCCCAAGTTCCCAACCTTTTTTAATAACCTAATAACTCTGTACCGGAAAATTGGAATTTAAGATCTTAAACTGCACAGGTGCGTGGTTTCCTATACTGAACGATACTAGTACTATTAAGTTAAAAGATTCGGCGGATGGTCGGCATAACATGGTGCGCAAGCATTATTGTTATGCATTTAAAGATTTTTTAATATAAGTTTGATTGGTGTTTATTATTATTATATTTTTGTTCTGTATTCTTGTTCGTGTAGTCCATACCGTGGGGCCACCGAGCTTACGCTCGTCGCAAATAGTCAAATGTCAGATGACCAGTTCACGATAAACTCTATTAAAATAAAAAATTGGGGGGGGGGGGGGGGGAGGGGAGGGGGGAAAATAGACGAGAAAGTTACTGATTTGGTCTGGGCGTTTGGGCGATAGATGTCTTTTTATTTTTATTTGCATTCCAACAATATTTATCTAATTTTGGAAAATGTTGTTTAATCCAATACAATGCGAAGCACTTGTATTAATTCCCATCTTTTAATTGATGTCAGCCTATGATAAGATAATTTTTATCAAAAAGGTTGTCCCATATATATATAGAAGTAATTGGCAAATAAGAGTCGTATAAAACTACAAACAAAGAATACATTATGGATTTCCATTTGTTAGTACTTATCAAAACAAAATAATCTTTTTAGATATCAAATCCCTAACCAAAAACCCTCTAATGAAAGAAAAGACAAAATTCTATGTATCATTATCAACCAGTATTACATTCTGCATGTTTTCTCTCGAAAGAAAAAAGGATAATTTTACGTATCATTATCAACAAACTAAAAATTAATATCCATGAGTTAATAAAAAAAGGATGAAAATAGCATTGCAATCTACAAAAGCGTGTTAATGACTGTCTCTATTAAAAAGTATTTGCAAATTTTATTTGAAGTATAGCTTTCTGTTAACCACTTCGAATTTGTGGTTTCCAATCATAGTTCCAGGCAATCAACTCACTATATTGTACTTTTATGTTTCCTCAAATCAGATCAAGCTAGCGGTTCCAGGAAGCAACGAACTGGGCGATCCAGATGGTGGCATACCGAACCCTGAAAAGGGATCTCCAAATGGATTAGGGGTTGCAGCCTGATCAAGGTTGTTGGGGTACTGCTGAAACGGGTGTAATTGTGTCATCGCCATGTTCTGTTGTTCTTGTAGCATCATGGACATTTGTACATTGGTGGGAGGAGCGATGCCAACTGACATGGCAAATGGGTCATTCAGATTGAAAGAATTCGAGATTGCCATATCATTACCGTAGTTTGCAGTGTTCGTTTGCTGCCTTCTAGATGCATCTTCATATAGACTGTCTAATAGGAGCTTGTCGAATCCCCCAGCCTGTTTATGCAGCAAAAGATTACTTGTCAAGTCGGAGCATCAACTCTTCTATAAATAACTATCAGACGGACCAGAGATTTCCATACTGGCAGGATTTCATGGAACCAAACAGTACAGAGTACAGGTGCTCAACCTGGTTAAGGATTGAAAATAAGTTTTCCTGCAGTTTAAAAGCCAATGGAATCCTGGATGGAAACTATTCTTAAAAGACTAACAGTTCAGTAAATAGCTAATTAAACAGTACTCTCTCTATGCAAGTTTATCCAAGAAATAATATAAATTTTTTTGAAAAGGTTTTGGAAAAATAAACAAATAAGAACACTGAATGATGCATACGAGAGTACTTCCAGTCACATGGCTAGAATTGCTGCTTTCAGCTGTGACAAGTGCTAACTCCCAACCTGATGTCTCAGTGATCCCATCAAGAAAACCAGCTGTGCTTGGTTTTGAGTTGTCCCCTATAACCATTTGAGTAACACTTAAGTACCAAAATGCAGTGAAACAAAAAACAGAAAATTTGTAAATAAATGACCATTATAAAAATTAATTACCAGAAGGAACAATAGCAAGAGCCAGTGCATTGCTGTCTTCTAGTTCAGCAGCAATTGGGTTGATCTCATTTAAACCCTAACAACAGAAGGACGAAAATCATCAAGAGTAGTTCTCTACTGCAAACTGCAAACTGAAATGAAAAAAAATAGGATGCTGCTGCTTACTAATAGATCTCCAATCAGAGATGGTTGCGGATTAGGCTGGATTACAGGTTGCGGATCTTCTGGTTCATCAACTGGCTCTTCAGTTTCATCTTCTACCAAAACATGAGGCTCCTCAATCTGTGAGGCCTCAGCCTCAGGTGGTGGAGGTATTTCTTTCTCTTTCTCTTTCTCTTTCTCTTCCACTTCTTCTTCCTCAATTTCTTTTGTGACACTGGTCTCCTGATATTCCTTGTTTCAACATAATAAAGATAAGCTTACTAGGCATAACTTCAATCTTTTCCCAAGTAAACACCAACATATAGCTCACAACCTTGCAAAATCAGAATTCTTTCTTATAGTCCCTCCAAAGCACAGAAAATTCTTACATATATCCTACTTCATTAGCATAGAGCATTGTGCCCAAATTAAGTCCCTTTTGCCCCATGTTTTCTAGAGATAAGCGGTGGGCAAGGGGTTAATACTTTGGGCATCTTCTAAATTAAACACGTAAGGCAAAGGTACATAGAATGCACTTCTCATATTTTCCAGGAATGCTAATTTTCTACTAATTTTCTGGAGATCAGAAGAGTTTTCAGTCTTTTCATGGGCAAACCTTGTAATTAGAAGATTATAAAGGGTATACAGAAACTAATCCATATAAGAATATTCTAAAAAAAAGTTATATTATTCAAATCTAATGTAATGAGATACTCACGATGATTTTGTTGACAGAAACTGTACGGGGTGCTTCTCTGATGTACTCCTCCATTGATTCCATAAAATTTGGGGGCGGCTGAACATTTATACTTAAAATCAGATTGATTCAAGAAATCATGATTTATAAGATAAAAATAATTTCGAAATAAATGAACTTATAAGAAGACAGCAAGACTAAAATACCTCTCTCAAAACAGGGAATTGGAAGTTTCTTGCAAGCTCCAAACCTCTACAAATCCCGTAGAAATCAGATAAGCTTCTTGCCTATTGAATACATACAATTAATATAACTGATACAAAAACATCAAAATGAAATTAGTTGCAACTTTACATATCTAAATCTTCAAACTAGTCCCTCACCACCTCATATTGCCTCCTTTGCCGTTTATTTATGGAAACTTGAGTTTACAAGAAAGAAATTCCTGTTTCACAGAATCTATAATTTTTCTAAAGATCCTAGCAGTAAAATTGATATTCTGTGAAAAATGTTTGACAAAACATCGTATTCCTAAAAGATTAGGGGAATCTTAAAGTAAAGGACAAACCAGATTGCCAGATCTTTTATAGATGTCGAGAGCTTTGATGGCATCCATTTTCGGCAATTCAAAAAACTGTATCAAGGGTAATTCGGTAGTTAGGGCCATGAGAAGCAACAAAGCATTACATTTCTCCAACATAGAAAGACATTGTGTGTTCAAATACAAGTACCGTATCAACAAGGTTGATGATGCCATCATTGATAGCGCAGTAGATTCTGAAGCTCTCTTTCAGAACCTGTGTCAAAAAAAATTGAAAATATATGGAAATTTACTCGCATAATTAAAAAGGGACAAGACTGGACAATGTTTTAAAGGCAAATGATTCTGCATAAAATTGAGTACCAGAGCGAGAGCATATTGTACAAGATAGTTCCCAAAAGCAGCTCCTTCAGGCTGCTCATCACATCATATGAAAACAAAATAAGTTTTTGTCTCTTGTCTAGTTCTTCAGAAAAGGTAAGTTTAAAATATGTATTTATGCTCGGAGTGAGAGAGAGAGAGAGAAACTTTAAATAACCTGACACCCAATAAGACGAAAGAGCAATTGCTGCAATGCTGGTAACTGTTCTAGAAGTTCATCGCACCGCAAATGCCTCGTTCTACTATTCCCCTAGGGTATATTTGAAAATAGTATATTACAAATTTATCAGGTACCATTTTACGATTTTATTAGAGCAATATATACCCCGTGCAAGTTACTGTGAGCTTATCTTTTTTTTTTAAAAAAAAAAGGACACCTTAGGAGTATCTTCTGCTGGTTGGAGTTTTTCTGTCTCAATGTCATATCGCAAAACCTTAAAGCATTCTAATCTTTCTTCCAAAAACATCGCATATGTTCTTACCCATGCTGAGCAATCCCAAGCTACAATAACAAATATAAATCAGAATTACCAAATCCCAATAACCAAAATAAAAGGAAGATTATATATTTTAATTATCACAAGTTTTCTGGCAGGTGACAGGGTTGTGAACAGACCTAGAGGGTTAGAATCATCCTTAAAATTAGACATTTGCAAAACACTGCCACGACGAGAATAGGTCAGGAGCTCATCTCTGAAAATTGGGTCTCCTTCCCTCAAGGTGCGGTGTATAACTAGTAACGTTTTAAGAGCAACCTGTACATGAAAACATAATGTTGTAGTAAATCGACATTTGAATATCTAATAATCTACTCATCTATTATTTTAATTTATTTTGAGATTTAAAATTAGTAATGTCATTATGAACTGCCTGAACATGAAAGCAATAGCATATTATTTATAGCCATAAAAAAAGCGTGAATTTCCAGTTCCATTATGAAATAGTGGAATGAGGAAAATGAAATAGTGGAGGTCCACTACTCTTTGACCAAATTATTGCAGGCCTAATAGCATCTCTACACACAAATTAATACTCTCTTTTTAATTCTAAACAACCCAGAGAATTGTAGAAAATATAAATAAATTATAGCAATGTCCCCTCAAGTATTATCAATACAAGGTCCTCTTTAATCTGTGAACTTCCACAGTTAATTCCCATTTAAGTTCGAGATATTTCAATTAACGATTTAATTACGACTATCATTCTTCATTGAATAAAGAAGTACATGGAAACTTAGCTAATATTAAAGTGGAACTAATCATTTTAGTGATATTCCTCTCTAAAGAACAATGTGTTGTCATGCCAGCAAATTTTTTCAATTCGGGTTAATAAAAATACTTAAAATGATTGTCTAAAGAACAATGTAATTAAAATTTTTACAACCAAAAGGAAACTGAAATAAATCCTTTTTCAGGACCAAAATGGTACGTAGGCAATAACCTGGCAGAACTTTATGTGATATATAGATATATATATAGAGAGAGAGAGGGGCTAATGTGCCATTGATGGTACAAGGACCTTCAAGATCCAAAATTCAAAAGGTTAATCCGAACCATTCAAGTTTTTCTCCATATGAAAATGTCCTTGAAGACCAAATTTTACATTTTTTTATTTTTTTTGCTATTTATTTTGTATTTTCAAAAAACATTATAATTGAAGTATTTCAGGACCTCCAATTTGAAAATATCATAATAAATAGCAAAAGAATTCGGAAAAATGTAAAATTTGGTCTCGAAGGGTTTTTCAAAATGGAGAACAATTTGAATAGTTCGGATTAACCACTTGAAAGTTGGATCTCGAAAAACGAATCGATGGTGCGGGGACGATTTGTGCCAATCGATGGCACATCAGCCTTCCTCTCTCTCTCTCTCTATGTATATATAGTTTAATTGACAAGACAATCTGTGGGCATCAGTACTTCAAATATAAAATGCAGAAGAATTCCTTTTCTAAAAATTATTGTATGGGTTATGAGATGCTTCCAGTTGTGAGTTCTCTCCATGTTTCCTTCCTCCCTTAATTAAATTGGCATTAGAATAACTAAAAAATGAAATAGTGAACATGGAAAGAGGGAAGACATACCACCCAATTACGAGTCTTAGTTAATCTCTTTGAGAGTGCATGCACACAGTATGACACATCTGTTCTTGGCCGACCAGACGATGTTGCATAAAATATCTCTGGAAGAGAGAGCAAGAGATAGCCACCATTAATTAGCAAAAACATAAATCAAATTAGAAAAGGAAGATATAGCAAGAAACATCTATGATTAGCGGCAGACTTCTACCAAAGTCATGCATTATTACCAGGCCTGATTAATATTGTGCCAAGTTCACAACTGCAAACAGTTTTCTGTAGATAATATTAGACTGCATGACTGATTGAACAACTCATATATATAGCAAAGAAATCTTAAATGTCAAATTGGTATCAAGTTCAAAATAAATACATAAACAACCAAATGCATAAAATGTACTTCTGATATGCCGCTCCTTTGGTGGTCTCTCCACATGGTTTGTGGCCTTTACTATTGCAATATCCAGATCCTTCATTATGGGAAAAAAGTTAAATTGAAAAAAATAGAAAAATCATCAGAAAATTTATTGCATGGGCAAACATTTAAATTGCAGCTTCTCATAAACAAGTAATTAAGACTATTGAAGACTCAGTTGTTCCTTAATTTCCAATTAACTTTGGTCAACAATTCCTGTATTTTAACCCAATTTTGCCTCAATTCTGCAAATGATGAAACCAAGCTCCAAGAATATAAGGATGAACCCAAAAAATAAGAAACAGAGTTTTGTGGGGAAGGAATGGTCATTCTGGTAAATGTAAGATCCTAGCAACTCAATGCATGTACAAGTAACACTGGGAAGATGTTTTAATAGATATAAGATATAAGATAAGATTATAATTCCAGAATTGCAACCCGTATTTTCATCAAAATTGAACAGCAATCATGTAATCAATGCACACCAAAATAAGGAACTTGACTGCCGTTTAAAGTAAATCACTGCTAATATAATAAATAAGAAAAGTAAGAAAGAATATTCAATAGGAAAGTAACACTGAAATAATGCCTAAAATAAGCATAATTCAGGCCCCCCCAAAAAAATGTATAATTCTTAAAAAACATTCAAACTTTGACCTACTAATGCCCAGCAATTCCTCGTTACAAAATAAACCAAACCAAGAAAGCATTGACGATATTCCAACCAGCATTACAATTCCAAGAACAAAGAAATGCAACATAAAGCACTAAATGTAAGATCAAGAGTTAAGAGTACCTTGAATTCGCTGTTGACCTTGGCAAGGCTGACAGTGGTGGAATCCTTGATCGCGCCATACGCCTTGCGCCATCCCTTGGGGAGGCTTCCCATTTGTATCTCTCTCCAATGCCGTAAACCCTAGTCAACGAGGTGTTGGTCAGACACAGAGGTGATCGTACTGAGACCTGAAGGATTCCTTGTGCAATTCGCGGTTTTCTGTTTGTTTCTTCCCACTCTCCTTCGGTCGTTTTTTCTTTTAAAAGTTCCCAAGTTCCAAAGCCAAAGGGCTTTTTCGCAAAAATCCTCTTAACATATTTTATTTGTCCAACGTACCAAAGGGTCTTATGACCGATTGTTCTTTTTATTCGGGTTTTGCAAGTAAACAAAAGTAGTTATACTTTTTTAATACGTATATCCTGGCACCTAAGCGTATACATTTACGTCTTATTACTCGTGGAATATCTTATTTTAATTTAAGTTCATTTTCTTTTAAATAAAAATAAGGGTCAACCCGTCTTTATTAATTAACAAATGAAACATTTATCCAGTGGCTAAAGTTGCAAAAAGAATAAAAATTAAATGATCTTAATTTAACTTCATACCCTTCGGAGACTTTGACTTAAGCGAAAATAAAGACATTTAATGGATAATAAGCTACGAATTCATATATTTAATTACATGAATTTAGACAGATATGAAGTCCAAAAATGTGAAACAAAATATACTATTATTGGAAATTTTAATTTTGAGATACAAAAAAAAAAATAACAACCAAACTTGTCTTCTTTGAATATTTTTGGGGTTTGGCCCTTTAAATAAAAAACAAAGAGATAAATATACTACCAATAAAAATCTATAAACTCTAGCATCTGAAATGTCGCACGAATTTTGGGACTTAGCTGCAAACCCAAAAGTTTTGGCTTCAAAACAACTTAAAATGTGTGTTTTAACGCGCGATGTGCATGACTTGCGCCACAAAATAACTGAAGAAGATAACTTTTTTCCCATGAAATTATACTAAAATGTGAGGTGAAATTGCTTTTATAAAAAGGTGGTTTTAGTTAAGAAATATTATGTTAAATTTTATACCCACAAAGCTATGTCTCATTAAATGCGATATTAAGTTGGTAAAAAATAACATACAGAATTATAAAGACTTAAATTAAATGCATCTCATTACCTATGTAGAGCATGAAAAAATAGCATAAGTTTGAGGTTTACTAATATTTTGAAATTATTCCATATAAAGTTGATATTTTACGAAAAAATGTCATGTACTTCTAGTGAAATATATATGTACCATAAATTTAAAGCCCACCTGTTTGATTAGTTCAGTTATTTTTGTTTTAACTGATTTTATTTATTATTACTAAAGGTGTTTGCCAGGTCCAGCAATTTCATTTTTGTTCTAATACATGCTCCAAGCCTCCAACTGTCAGTACGTTGCATTCTCTGTCTTTTCGCATCTCTTAATATCTCAAATACAATATATGTCATCTCCCCCGCATTTGGAATTTTGGATGCACGTAGCATCAGTTGAAGTTTAATTTGGAAAATGTAATAATTTTGTAACCGGCTGTTTGAGAGAAATTTTAATTTGGCAAATGTAGTAATTTCAGCAAGATCGTATTGATGGAGATATTTTAACTAAAATGAGAGGGAGAGAGAGAGAGAATGCTTTATAATTTTGTTATCGGTTGTCAGAGCACTAGATTCAAAAAAGTATTAAAGAGTTTTTTTTTTTTTTTTAGAAACACTAGATAGAGGCTATCTAGGGAAGACTATTAAAGAGTTGTAACGTTTATGTTCCCTGTTTACAAATCGAGAATTGGACTAGCCTATGTATCTAATGCGGGTTTAGCTACTTAATTAGTCCAATTTTTATTCTATAGCATTTCTGATTTCTGAATTTGACTTCATCACCAATTTTTGTAATAGCTATAAAAATTAAGCCAACAACGTGATTCTTTGGAAACAAATCTCTGCTGACAGATTTTTTATAATAACTAGCCTAAATTTTTTCCTGAGCGTCTATCGTCATTTGGAGTTCCCAAACGAGACTTCTTTTCTTAATTTAGGTTGTTCAGTAAAATAAAATAAAAACTGTATTTAGAGAAGATTTTTTGAAATAATATATATAATTTGAAGGTATGATATGGTATGATTCTATTTTTGCATGCATGTTATCTTTAAAATAAGGTTGTTTGATAATTGCCTACAAATAGAATTTCCCATTGAGCTCCTTCGACTAAAAGTTATCATTTTCTAAATTTTCTTCCATGAGATAAATCAATCGTCCATCAAGGAAATGAGAAAGTACTTCTCCTGCTTCAAAAGAAATTACTATTCAGAAGTTTGGTCAAAGTTTCTGCAGTTGCTTGATAAGCTTAACGGAATCTTCGGGTCGCAAAAAATGAAATCTGATCAAGTGGAAGTACCCAATGAAGCAGGACAGTCAAATCAAGTAGAAGAGCCCAATGAAGCAGGAAAGTCGAACCACGTAGAAGTACCGTATGCAGTTGTAGAATTACTTGTTAACTACATACCGAATTATGCTGATCATCTCAATTTCAAAGCAGTCTGCAAGTTGTGGAATTTTGTTGAATCTGAAAACCCGGCTCTGCCTGCTGAACTTCCATGGCTAATGCTTTCTTCTTCTGATGGTAACAGTAAATTCTATGAGATCTGTAGTAGGAGTTTTTATGTTAACCCAATTCCTAGAATAGATCATAGTGCAGCGTTGTATGGTACATATTCTGATGGTTGGCTGTTCTGCTTTACTGATAACCCAAAAAGCATTTTCTTGAATAATGTTTATTCAGGAGATAAAATCTCCTTACCTTCAAGAACCAGCCTTTGCTTAAGTCCAAATCCCTTTGAAGAGTGTGCAGTACCCTCGTGCGAATGGATCAATATGACTCGTGGCGTAAGTTTAGTAAAAACAACATTTTCATGCTCGCCTAGTTTGGAAGATTGCCTCATTGCCTCAATCAATCAGCACGGATGTTCCATCACCATTATGCAACCAAAATCAAATAACTCTCATGCAACCACCGTACATTTGGGTGGTGAAGGGCTGCTTGACATTATATTTTGTGACAACAAGCTCATTGGCGTAGACAGATCAAAAGCAGTATACACTTTCGTCATAGCAGACAATCTAATTGGTTTGCCTCAGGTTACCAAGTGTGAAAAGCACAAGACACAGAAATTTAATTCTTCCCAGTCGACCTTTTCAAATAGATCAGCAAACAATGCTTACAATGCGTATTTGGTTCAAGTTTCTGATAAACTGTTGATGATTGTGAGACATTATGGAGGTTCAGGCAACACAAGCACCTCTACAGTTGGGTTCAAAGTTTATGAGTTGGTTTGGAAAAGCACTTTGGAATGGGTGGAGGTGCAGGACTTGCAGGGTCATGTAATATTTTTAGATACATACATCCGGAGAGTTTTCCATGCATCTCAATTTCCTGACATGAAAGGTGACCAAATCTACTTCACCTCATCCAGTGAGTTGTTTGATACCGGGGTGTTTTCAATGAGAGATCAAAAGATAAGTAATGTTATTCCGCCTGAACATTTATCAAGGCACGCCAAGCCAGTATGGTTGTTCCCTCCCAATTGTGGCGAGGTATGCTTTATTTTTATCAATTCTGGAGAAAACTATATATGTTAAGGTCCAAGACCCAACAATTGTTTCGTTAGTATATATAACAAGTTTTTTTTTTCTTTTACGACGATAAGGGTTTATTTCTTTTTCATTTTATAATAATTATATGTACTTGTACAGAATATATTGACACTTTTAGTGAGCAGAATCTTATCAAAGATTATTAATAAGCATACAAGATTGGATGTTTTTTCATTGTCACGTTTGGATAGCAGAATTCTTAGCAGCATCCATTCAATAGAAGCAGGATGTACCAGGTCAATTAATTTCTTTGTGGCTTGTATTTATTGATGCAGGGTCAAATCGAGAGTACGATGGATTCTTAAACTTTGTTATAGATGCTGATGTAAGGTTATGACAGTTCAAAGAAAAAGCAGGATTTATTACTTGGTGGTTTGTAGTAACATTATTGCTTTGCTCAAGTTCTATTTCTTGAACAATGATTTTTCTGTAGACTTTATAGATTAGATTTCCAATTTACACTTCTAGATCCAAGCAATGCCTGATCTTTGTCAAGGTGGCTAGCATCTCCTTCCTCTCCTTTTAATTGTATGATACATTATGCATGAATAAAATTAAAACTTAATATATTTGAAAATCAAATGCATTGATTTTAGCTCCTCGAAAGCATGGTTCAAGCCCTGCAAGACCCACCTTAAAAAAAAAAAAAAAGAAGTCAGCTCTGGGATGTGAAGGCCGGTGTATCTACTTGTAAATATTTTAATTTGTTTAATATTAAATTAATTTATCAGAAAAATGAAAGATTTACGAGCCTAATTTTGATGCGATTTTTTTATTATCTTTGGCTGCATTACTCATTGCATGCAGAAAATTGCATAGATTGAGATGTGAATGTTTTAAATTTGACAATTGGACATCTAGAATTTAAGGTTGAGCTCACTATCACCTTAGCGAGCTTAAGCTCATTGTAGATTTACTCTTATTTTAGTTATTGAGATAGTTTATCTTGACAACATGTTTATTTAATTAACCATTATGTAGGATTTCATTAGAAATAAGTTCTAGGTATTAGATTTATGTTACAGCCAAAGTATGCATTGATCTTTAAATTTCTTCCACACATCAGTCCCGTAAATCTGTCTTGAACAACAATCTCAATGACGATAAAGATGGTGCAAATTTACTAAATGTTAATGAGATTTTGATGATTTTTTTTTTCTGATCCATCTCATTTCAGGAATCATTAAATTAATATGATAATTAATAATTAAAATTTAAAACAAAATAAATAAATTAGTGGCAGATGTTATTTGGTAATATTTTTTATTCCCGACAAGATTTATATCCACTCTCTCTAAATTGACAAAATTCTTGATTCAGTTTTCTTTTTTTTCTTTTTTTTTTTTTTTGAAGGCTAGATAACGAGAGCTGCTCCCAATTCATTGAATACGAAGAAGAAGAAGGTTTAAAGAGTACAAGAACGGAAAAAGAAATAAATTAAAACAAAATCCAAAAGAAAAGTAAAAAGAAAATTACATTAAAAAGAAAGAAGGAACTCAGAAAATTATGTGAAATAATAAGAAAAACCAAAATTCTTGATCCAGTTTTCAATAACTAAGTTATGTGAAATAATAATTTGAATATTAAATTTTCAATAACAATTCCCTTATAACAATAAATATTATCATAACAATAAGATGGGAATAATTTGTCACTGGACCCTTAAAGTATGAACCTCTTTCTTGCTTCCCGGAGCAAAACTCGTGAACAATTTTTTTAGAAATTTTTGTAGCGGCTACACGATAAAATTCACGAAATCGTCCTTACTTCCCAATAAACCCCCAAACTGAGCTTTTGCTGTCGAACCGCCAAAGCAAAAACAAATTTCGGACTGAAAATACCAAACGCTTACTTCTTTCAAAAAATAAAAGAAGAAGGGGATAATAGAAAATTACGCTTTTTTTTTTTTCCGGTGATCACTCCGCCACGGCGCCACCACTCTAGTTGCATTCGACCAACAGTGAGAGCTCTCTTCCTTTCCTACTCTCCTCTCTTTTCTAAACCTTCTTTTTTAATTTCCTTGTTCGATTTCACCAATGACGAAGCTCTCCTTCTTCCCTACACTTTTCTTCTCTTGTTCAAACCTGCTGGGTTAGTTTGGAAATTTTAATTTTCGCAGGTGGTTCTTTATTTTGTAGAATCATTCCTTCTTTAATTTCGATGCTTATGTTGTTGTCGTGTTGAATCAAAACCTCTTTTTGTTAAAATGCTGGAAAAGTTCTGAACTGAATTGAAGATTCATCACTGTACCTGCTTTTCTAGCTAGAAATTAGATGAAACACAGATGAGGTTGTGTGTTGGGTACTTCGGCCTTGGTTTTGCCTATAAAAATGAAGTATTGCTGACACCCAATAAAGATCCTAACATATACTTCTCTACTATTTTCAGGTTTTCTGAATAATCTAATGACGCAATCTGAAAAGGAATTGATAATTTACACCTCTAGGAAAAAAGAGCTCAATAGTATGAGAATTTCACTATGCAAAGTTGCATGCAGTGAAAGACACACTAGTGTAAATTCTTTGCCAAAGAAAAGGGTAGCTGTGAAGAGAAGGAATGAAAAGGATACAAATGAAATAGTAAAATGTAGGAGAAAGAAAAATAAAAGAAAAATCCAGGAGTGTGATGAAGTGACTCGTTTGCAAAGGAGAGCAAGGTACCTTCTTATAAAAATTAAATTGGAGAAGAATCTTCTAGAAGCTTATTCTGCTGATGGGTGGAAAGGCCGGAGGTTTGTACTCTTACCTATTTAGAGTTCCACACTGCTCTAAGTTTATATCAGCTTAATTTAGGGTTTTGGATCCCATGATTATGGCCAGGCCAGGGCCTAATACCCCTCTAAATCCTTTTTAGGGTTGGTAAGGGATAGGTACTGGTTTGTATGTTTGTATGGTCTCACCAAACCACCAATGCTTTGTTACTCTGGATGGAATTGTAAAGGTACTTCACAGTGCTAGTTGAAATTCACTTACACTTGTGTACCTTTTGTATTGTACCAGTCGCGAGAAAGTTAAACCAGAAAAGGAGCTACAGAGGGCTGAAAAGGAGATAATTAAATGCAAACTTGGTATTCACGAAATTGTTCGTGAGCTTGATTCTTGTATTTCTACCTGCCAATGTGGTGCTCACCAGAATTGTTTGGTGTCTTCAGAAAAAGGTAAAGAAACTTTGCTTAGTTTTCTCATAGATGTTATCATGGTCAAATGTGTGATAATTTAAATATATGGTACTGGTAAATTGGATATTCAAATTTGTATTGTTACATTCAAAAGCAAACTGGTAATAATGATTGTCCATTAATTGATTTGCGTACAATTGCATATTTACATCTCTCACTCTTTTATTATTCTCATACCTCAGTGACTGGTACTGATCACAAAAGGCAGTGCAAGTATAATGAGAAGAAGATAATGATTATAGAAGCTATCAATGCACATCTTTGCACAAGCTTCTCCGTTGATTCTTCCTATTTGGTAATACTGATGACTGATAACCTCTATGAATATGCATCAATTTTCTATTTATATCCTCAGTTCTCTTTTTAAATCTAACAGAATATATTCGACGAAGAGGCCACAAACCCTGATGGTAAGGTTTTAAAATTTGAAGATGATGAAGCTTGGCCATCTGATGAATCAGAGGATGAAGATTACGACCCTGAAATAAATGCAGTTTCCTGTAGTAGTATTGATGAGACTGAAGAAACAGACTTCAATGAGTTTGACTTGCCCAACAGCTCAGCTTACAACTCTAACGATGATAAAACTAATTTTGGGGAGGCGAATGCAGGCAAAATAATGCATCAGCCTAGGCAAAGGAAGACTGTCGATTATAAGAAGCTTCATGATGTTAGTCTTATGTGGATTCAGTGCTTTTCATATGTTTGGTATTTATTATTGTTCGACTAACTAAAGCTAAAATATAATTCTAAACGTGTTTCATGACAATGTAGGAGATGTTTGGAAAGGATGCAGAAAATGGAAAAGATAGTGAAGATGAGGAATGGGGCCCATGTGTCAGAAAGAAGAGGAGGAAAGAAACAAGTGAGGATGAACGCATAGTTGCTAATTCTACCCGCGATACAATTGAATCCAATGATGGCATACCGGAACATATGTCAAAGTATTCCAGGATCCCATCTTCTGCTGTCAAGGTGTATAGCTCTTCGTCTTTGTCTGTTTGAGTGTGTGTTTATTTGATGGGCTACTGTTTCCTGTTAGAATGCTGTACATGAGTCATAAGATTAGGGATCCATAGTATCTTTTCATTGCAGTTTTTATTGACAATATTTTAACTGGATTGAAAAGAGTGTGTCTATGTATGTACTAGTACCAGCTACTATTAACCCTATTTGAATTGCTTTATAAATGCTCTTTTCTTTTTACTCGAGTTCTCATTCTGTACATACGTATAAGCTAACTTGGGGGTTCTTTGCACAAAAAAATAAGGAGCTCCGGCAAACATTTGCTAATAATGAGCTTCCCTCAAGATCTGTGAAGGAGAACCTATCCAAGCAACTTGGCCTTTCTCCAAAGAAGGTAACTACAATAAATGTTCAAGACTGCTACCTACTACTACTACTACTACTACTAATAATAATAATAATAATAATAGAGCAAGGTTCCAGTGCCAAATTTTTGTGGTGCCACAAATGCCACACTTTACTTTTTTTATTTTTTTATTTAAAATTTTAAAATTTAATCACCCAATCTGAACCGTTGATCTTGTTCATATTTAAGATGGATGCATCATTCTAAAATTTTATATTTTTTAGAGTTCATTTGATACTCGATCAAGAGGTTGAAAAACGAAGGAAGCTAGTTAACCGTGATAGATTAATTCTAATATGTTCATATTTTGATCTCTTGATCATGCAGCAAATGAACTCCAAAAAATATATAATTTTAGAATAATGCATCCATCGTAAAAATGAACAATATCAATGGTTCGGATCGGACAATTAAATTTTAAAATTTTAAATAAAAAATAAAAAAAGTAAAGTGTGGCATTTGTGGCATTGGAACCTTGCTCATAATAATAATGGATTATCAGACAATTTAATTTATTTTTCATTTTTATCCTTTGATGAATATGCTCTCTCATTGTTCTATATAGGTTGATAGATGGTTCAGAAATGCAAGATATGCTGCTCTTAAACTCAGAGAGGTATTGTATTTGTATGATATTCTATGAAAAAGCAAAAAAGGAGTTTATCTGTAATTTACTTGAAATAATGTTACCAAACTCACTTCCTCGCTGCATATTTCTAATTCAACAAGGAAAAAGCAGGTAATTTGGTCACTTTAAAGAAATTTGGATATGGGACGTTAGGGTTAGGGTTGCATGACATTTTCCATGTTTCAGAGGAAAAGAAATTGCTAGATTCTCTGGGTTGTACATTGCAATTTGGTGCTTTAAGAGGCTCTAATGATATCACTCTTTCTGAATTATTTACTTTTTTATTTTCAGTCTGCTGCATCCAATTGTGGGCAAAAGAAGAGGGAGTCTGATGAGGTTCTGGTACTGGATGCATCTTTTTTTGTTCCCTTGTCAGAACTAATTCATGTGTCAAAAGGATCAGGTAGTACTATTCAAAGAGAGAGGACCTCCAAAACAAAATTGGTTCAGGTACAGATGATCTTTACTTCGAACTTGGTTTCTTTGTGTGTATATCAATCTTGTGAGTTCTAAATTAGTGTTAAGAGTATAAAGCATCATTCGGTTAAAAAACTATGCTATTCAAGATCTAATCATTGGATGTTACTGGACTGGAGTATATCTTACCAGTTTTACAAGGCATATGGGACAATTGTTGTCATATGTAAGATGTTATATATGAGTTTCATATTTAAATATGAGTTTCATATTAAATATGAGTTTCATATGGGACAATTTTTGTCATCTTAAATATGAGTTTCATATTTAAGATGTTATATTATTATTTTCAAATCCTGGCTTGTATAAGCTACTAGACTAATCTGTTTTTTGGAAATTTTTTGGTAGGATAAAGCTGTCACACAGAAAAAACACCTCACGAGCCATACAATAAATGCAACAAGTTCACATAGCAATGCTTTAAAAATAATCGACTCCAAAAGTGGAACAGGTGTTCAGCACGAGAACGCATGGCTGGATCTCGTGTGGAAGATGTGCATACTACAAGATAGGATTCACAGACTACAGAAAAGTTTGTCTATGGTGCATGGTGGTATTAGTACTAATTATGAAACAGTAGAGATAATGGTGCCAGACCAAGATGTGATATATGTACCCTTTGCTCAACTGAAGGAGAAGACGAAGACTTAAATTCTTTTCTTTTTTTTTCATTTGTTCTCCGGGAAAATGAAATATTGGTTCTTCTCTAGAAAGATATCAATTAGACTTCAAAATTGTAGACTGGATAGTATGAATGATTTCTTCTCTTTTTTCCTCCAAAAAGGTAGTAAATAAGTTACAAAAATGTAAATTTGAGTTGAATATAATAGTATAAGTTGACCATTTTGAATCTCAAAAATTGAAATTAAGAACCTAGTGTCGGTGCGTGGATTCTATGCGTAGTAATATAGTCTTATTTAATTTCATTAGTTGCTCCTTCATTTTTCTCATTCGCATATACAAAGAAAACTCTAATTACTTCATCAAATTTAAATATCACTTCTTTTTGAATCTGCATTTGATTTGTTCAGGCGGAACAGTTGCAAGGGAGCAAATAAATGAGCGTTCTTTATCCATTTGTGATCTTACCCTTTACTATCATGAAAAACTATAGTTGCAAATTACAGCCCACTATGATAGTTGATGCCGACAAAATTAATCAGATATCCGAAAATGAAAAAGAAAAATTAAGTCCTACAGTAAACTAACTGTTACATGTACAGCGATTCATACAAAACTGTAACAAACATTACAAAATCGTTGCACGTCGAAGTGCTTGTCTTAACGTGTCACATTCTTTGTATTGTAAATAGCTAAGATTGCTTTCTGCGATTTTCCACCAATTGTCGTGTCTGCATGTCAAACATCAAAATATCAAAGTCAAATAATAAGCTTGAGAGTCGAGACCATTGCCAATAAATGCCTTTCCTTTTCCATGACTCACTTCAATCAAAACAGTTAAAAACAGTTGACCAAATTGAATCAACAGTTAGAGATGTGAAAATGGATTGCCTATTGTTAACAGGATTTTACCTCATGCAGAACAGTTCCAGTACACTACCAATATAAAAACTCAGATTGGGATAATTCATTCGCCCGATTAAAGGCACAAGAAGAGAACAATAGGTTGAACACTTGAAATTACTTTGGTAACAGTCCACAGAAATATTTCAAACAGAAATAAGTAAGAAGCGAGAATTTCTGTTTTCTTTTTGAGGGTTCTATTATACTTACCGTCTGTAAAACTTTCAACTGCTTTATTACTTCTTCATTTTCAGCTTCCTATAACAAGAGAGCAAACAGAAACAGTAAAAATTAGTAAAAATAATTCTGGAAATAACATCAATAAGAGACCTTAAAAAAATATTCTGGTAAAGCCAAAAAAATCTACAATATAACAGCGCCTGACCTAGATGTTGGTAGGGTGTTCAGAACTTGTATTGCATTAGACATAAATATCTTGAAATAGAATTGGAAAAAATAAAATAAAATATTTATATGAAAAAAAAAACCTGGGGAACAGCACAGTCAGCATGAAAAGGATCATGGGGAAGAAGGCAAGAACAGTCCCAGTCATCTGTTTGTAGCACTTCAAAAGGTACTCTGATATATAAAAACCATAACATTAGAAAAAACAGAACTGATGAATAAACAAAGTGAAAATTATTAAAAAGCATTTCTAAGAATGTGGCATGGTACAGTATCGGTCATGGGCAATTCAATCTTCTACTAGTAAAACCATACAAAAGAAAAAGGTAAATTGAGACACAACAAGGGGGTCAGTTTCAGTCGAAGACGGTAAAATGTACTCTACATAAGCATCTTTTCTCAACACAATACGCGTGAACCGTGAAACAAGTACATGTAATGAGTAAAAATCAAGCTTTTAAATTTCGATTTTTTCGGTATGACGGTCCAGGTCCCCATGTTATTTCGGTGTTATTTCGATGTTATAACGGCGATATAACGGTGTAGTATTTTTTCAAAGTTTGACACACATCAATTTTATAACTATCAACTTATATGTTTATACATCATCAATACTCCATACAAATAGCATACGGCCATACCAAATTCAATATACTGCAGTGTACCAATATTGAGTAGCAGTAGCAGGTTGTACCAATTTAACAATAGTTCAATATTGAATACACAATTTAACAATAGTAGCAATAACAGCTTGTTATTTCGCCGAAATAACTGAAATAACGCGTTATATCGTCGAAATAACTGAAATAACGTGTTACGTCATTTTCTCAATTAAGACTGTAACGTTCATGCGGTTTGACACAGAATACCGCTATTTCTGTTATTTCGCCGTTATTTCGGAGAAATTTAGAAGCTTGGTAAAAATATATAAAAGGTATTTAAACGCCTTAACAAAGATCACCTTCGCCACTTTCCACAAATAGTCACCTCATCACTGTTGTTTGCATGTAAAATCTCTTGGCATTGGACCCAATTACCAACTGACCTTGATCTGGGCCTGTTACACCACAACTGAAAAAACATAACTTGAAAATGTTAAGAGATTTGAAACCTATGGTTGGTTCCAATATAAAATTAACAAGTTGATGCTTACTTTTAAAGTAGAATCATCGGTGACATCCAATTCTTTAGGTTCAGAAAAGCAGTCACTTGAGTCACTGCATTTAATTAAATATATAAGAGACAAGTCAGATCTGTCAGCTATGCAATCAATCAGCCAAACTCCTATCCCCACCACCAAAAAAAAAAAGAGAAAAATCTCCCACACACACCGAATTCCAAAATTCTTTAGGAAAGAAAATAAAGTTCAAGTTCTTGAAATAAGCCTCTATCAACCTACGATTATTTAAGCAGTCAACTATTTGCTTTACTACCAGAAATTGGAGATTTTAGGAAAAGAAAGAGGGATCATTGACAGTTCCCTAGGAAAGCTGAGATAAGAGTAATGTAGTCAAGGAGCTTATAAAAGTTTCCTACTTGTTTAAGCACTTTTAAACTACTAATGATAGGATGCACAATAAGACTCATACTACAATATTCTGGCAGCACAACAAGCGCAACCACCAGATTTGCATGCATCTACAACGATCCATTTACAAGTGAGAAGGGGAAAAAAAAAAGTTCAAAAAGCACATACTCATTAACAGCCCCCAGCCAGTCAGGTACATATGCCTGAAATTGTTCACCAATGCGGACAACAGTTCTATATGGCCTTTTGTCAACCAACATGGCCTGTATCGGGTTGCTCGACATAATTCTCCCCTCTCCTGAGGTCTCACCTTCCTGGTTTGATTCCATTGCCCGCTTGCTTAGGGAGCAAGGAAGACAATACCAATCAAGCCAGTCTTCATCTGTCCCTATGATTTTCACAACATTATCGCAACAAGATAGGTGGTATGCTGCTTCACAACAGTCACATATCAACATCTTGGAAGATTCTTCAAAAATCTCACAAGCTTTACACGGTAGAGAAGCCTTGATGCTAATGTCATCTCTGTTAAAGGTACACGAGAAAACACGCTGACCCTGATCTCCAAGTGCATCATCTTTTAGTATTGACGATAAGCATATTTCTTTATATTCCATATGGGTCAGAGTGCGCTGCGGTATTTTTTGAACAGGGGCATTTTTTGATGATTTTGAAGGTTTGTTCCCCTTCACAAGGGCTTTGGTTAATGAAGTACTAGTTGTGCATTGGTTTGAATCTCGAACAAGATCAGAAGATTGGTCTTGGGGCTTCTTTTCTTGTAAGATGGCAACACCACCTCTTGAAAGTTTTCTCCTTTTGTAGAAAAGACCATCACCTTTTGGAGTTGGTGTGCTTTCTTTATGTACTTCTGTACAATTTTCACCATTTCCCTTATTGTATTGATATCTATTCTGATTTCTATCTGTATCACAAGGTAGGTCAGTACTCCTGTGTCCTTCTCTGTGGTCAGATCTGAATGAAGATATCTCAGTTCCCATCATTCCCCCAAGACCTACCAGCAAAGGTCTTAAGCCCACCTATGCTGATAAATTGGTACTATTCAGTATAATTATTTCTTGGTGAATGAAAACCACTGGTGGTATCTCTTTGCGAGGTTGCCAATAAATCGTCCTGGCTGATAGGAAACAATAGAAATCAGATGAATAGAAATATAGTAAAATTATGATAAATAGATTGCATGTGATGGTCATGGACTCATGGGAGGAGGAGGAGAAGAAGAAGAAAACAAGGCAAAAGTAGAACAGGAAAGAGCTGCTTTAGTAGATTTGTCTTCAAATTTTGCAAATACAATAAACAAAACTTGTTGAAAGAATTTTACAAAGTCAAAACTACTGTTCTTGCATCACCTCAGATGTAAGAGATATGTGTTTGTCCCTTTAATAGAGAAGCTTCACTAACCAAGACAAAAAAGAGTTAGGTTTGTCAAAATTATAAAATCCTACCTAGCTCAGTTCATACAACATGGAGGATAAGGAAAGGGGCGAAGGGTTTCAGTGATGTCTATCCCTAATATTGCTTGGCGAACAACATAACAACACTAGAAAATTAAATATTAAATTAGAACTGACCTTACAAGAAGTAATTATTGTCAAATTAAGATTCAAATCATGAAATTTAAACTTTAATTTGAGAATCGTGAACCCTGATGCAAATTCAATTAAGTGCTAAAAGTAAATCTGATTGTATTCCTAACAGTAAATGTAATATACGAGTTGCAAAAAAAAAATATCATCTAAAAATTAAGACTAAATGATCATAACAAAAAAAAAATCTTGTTGTAAACATAAGATAAAAGCGTGATTATGTTAGATTTGGGAATTCACCACACCAGTTGTAAAACATATTAAATGTGAATCAACCTCGAATCAACAGAAATATGGTTTCTAGACAACCATGAATAAAATCCTATAATTCAATTGTACTAGGTCATTGATAAAATCATGTTCTAAATGAATCATAAGGTCACAGAAAAAAGAAATGTATTTTTTCTTATAATAGGGTTACTTTTCTTTTCCAAATCACTAAACTTAAATGAAGTGAAAGTAGGATTTCTCCCATAAGATGCTTACAACAAAGATCCTAGAAGTACTTACCTCGTTGTCACTAAATTGTTTACAAAGTCCTCATTCTAATTCATTGGTAGAGAAAGAAAAAGGAAGAGGAAGAAGCAAAGGTAGGGAAGGTTATATACTTAAAAAACCCTATTATGGATTATCATCAAACGATTCAAACCTTTCTATTTTGTCAGTCGCATCCCTAACGTGGATGTAATAAAACTCAATTTGGAAACCAAACGAAAGCTTAGTGTAGTTCTAAGGCATTTTTGGTGAAAACAAGCCTTGAATCTGAGCTTTTGAAACTTACTGAATGAAGAACAAGAGTTAGGTTACGAGACAAGACGACAGAGAAATCAATTACCATGTTGCAAAAAGTTCTATGACTAATGAAACTCTTGGACAAAAAACAGTAAGGTTCACGGGTGTGAAAATTTCACAACCAGGTCGCAGAGACAGGTTAAAGGCACCACTCTCATAGCTTGCTCAAGCATTGCATTCCTAAAGTCTCAACTTTATAAAAAAGTTATATTGAAATTTTATAAGGGAGTTTTCTGACCATAATGACTAATCTCTTTCCTCCTTCAAGCAGAATCCTAGCTGTCGCCTCTGACTCCAACCAGCGATTCTCCCTCACTCCAAGACAACTAGGAGTTTAAGTGCTCGAAGAGTGAAGTTCAAAATTCTAAGACTAAGGCAATACACAAAAAGGAGTATTAGCAAGTGAAAAGGAGTTTCTCTTCTTCTACTCTTCTTGGTCCTTATTTCATTGAATGGTTTGTAATGTCAAAACTGAATCTATTGTGCATTTTACTCGCCCTATGGCCAACTAATTTCTTTGCCTATGGTGGAGATCATGTAGCCCAGTTACCTTTACAGTTTATTACTTGGTTAATTTAGTCTATTTTATTGTTGCTTGTGTGTTGATTTATTTTGTGGGTACTTGAATACTTTTATGGTTTCTGGTGCACCAAATTCATATTAGTTATAGGTATTTAAGCCATGGACCAAAAGGTAAAACTCAATACCATAATTACACAAAATAAACATAGGAACTTGAATTACAAGAGTATCCTAGAAACTTTAGGGACACCATATAATATCACCAAAAGTAGTGGGTTTAAATTTGGATGTGGATCCACACGAGTGAAAAACCGACTAAACTAAACACGGGTTGTTGCGTCTATGCGAGCGGAGCAATACCTAACCTAAAATAACGCTCCCTCAACACAACAATAAATAGAAAAAATTATCAATTATCACAATATAGGAACCACGGTAAGTCAAATCTACCCTAGGATTGTTTTAATGCATAGAAACCCCGCTTTTCAGTCAGTTATATCACTAACCCTCTCCGAAATACAGTTCAAGTAAATAAAAATTCGATAAAGGTATCAATCATCATAAGCTAGTTTAGTAAGAGTATGTTTGAATGTAAGACTATTTAGCAAGGTAGGTTCTTTTAGTTGAAGATAAGATGTTGGAAGACCCTCTATGTTCCCTTGTTTTTCATCTTTTATCTGCAAACCTTAAACTACAGCCCCAACGTTTGCTACAACTTAAAAGAGAGTAAAATAAAGGTTGAAATGAAGTATAGCAATTAATTTATTAGATTGATAATAAGCAACTGAGCAGAATTACATCCATTGATTGTACATTCTTACTTATCACCCTCAACTGAAACTACAGTTTGATAAAGCATAGATTTCAATCATGATGAGTTATTGAGATGGGTATTATTCAAAGCTCTATTAGGGTTCTTCTATATAACCAAAGTCGATACAAAATAAAAATATCAATATGTAGCACATAATAATAGTAAATCAAAGAAACTAAGAAGCAAATATAAGATCTAGCCCTTACCACGATAGAAATGGAGAAAGGGCAAGTCAACTGAATGATTCAAGCCTCTCTAGATTTGTCTCAAGTTCATTGATTCAATTCCATAACAGCAACTTTCATCGATTATATAGCTCGCGTCTTAAGAGAAAACAAAATGGGAAATCAGCAGCTCTCCTACCATATCAGCATTAAAAATAAATGGAAGAAAATCAAACCACCATCCACATAAATTGGCATCCCCAGTGAATCAAATTACTTCCGGCCAGGGAAAAAAAAGATTCTTAACTTATGCACCTTAGCACCTTCCACGGCCCCACCCCTCTTTTTCCCACACTCCCCGACCAAACCAAAGAAAGCAACAAGCATAAGGTCATCAATGGTGTAGACCTAGCAAATCCCAAGAGTAACCCGCGTTGTCAAGAAAATATCATATTGGTTTACTTTAACAGTTTAACATGAGAAATTTAGAAGATCAATTCACAGCCTAATGAAAATCAATTTATACTCTATACCTCAGTCCAACAATTAACTAACCCAGGGACCAATTTCAGGGTATCTAATGGCCACAACACCATGTGCTAATCAACTCTTAAGGAAAGCAGAGAGAACACTTCCAGACCAGAGATGTGCTAGAAATATCCTAAATGATGGAATAAATGCATGAATCTGGACAAATACCTCTCCTACAAGGGTAAAATGACAATAATTTTTTAAAAAAAGGTACGGACTTGGAAAGTATTTTACCGAAATTCACCAAGAATTCGCTCGGATCACTGAAAATGAAGCAGATGGAGGTAATTCGAAGTCCGGATGTGGAGCTTTTGAAAGAGAAGAGCAAAGCCACTGGCAGTCCCCCTTCTGGGGCTTTTACCTTTTCTGGTTTTTTCGGAAAGAAAATTAAAAAAATGGGGTGAAGTTTTAAAAAGGCGAAAGGACAGTTGTGTTTTGCCTACTCCCTTTGTTTTGCAGCTTTTGCTCTCAGACCAAGTTGATGCAACCAATTTCCTTTCTTTTCCTTGTTTTTTTTTTGGGAATGTGAAACGTTCTCAATCATTTTATATTTTGCCTCCGATTTTATAATTTTATCAGAAACCTTAGTTTCCTTTTTTCTTGAAAAAAAAAAACAGAGAATTGCGAGCGCTTATCATAAAATTAAAAAGTATATACATGTTTTCCTTGGGAAAAAAAGGCAATTATTATTTTTTTTTTGTATTCTTCGTCACTTTTTTCTATTTCAGATTTAAAGTGGCAATCATCAAAATAGAAGACGGAGAACATAAAGAATCTTGAACATTGCTCAGGAAACAATAATAGATCTCGGACCTAAACATAAACACAGATTTTATATGCCCATAGTAATTGTTCAGACTTACAGCCCTAATTTAAATGCACATGCCTAAAAAATGTATTGGTAACCTTGGGCTGGTATCACATCGTGCCATTATCGGAAGCCGTTTTACGTCTCACGCGCACCAACAGGATGGTCAACATATGCGACTGTGCAAGATTGAGAAAATCATATTTATATATATATATGAAAGAACCCAATAATTCCAACCAATGTTTCGTATTTGTATTGCACGAATAACCTGTGTAATTTATTGTCCACATTAGTCAGAAAACAAAAAAAAAATTACAAGTAAAATAAACTATTACAGCATGAATTTAAAAAATTATTATCTATAACCTATCCCTCCCCCAAAAAGGGAAAAAAAAGGAAAATAAAATGGAAACAGAAAAACTATTCCTAAGAAAATATTCAGAAATAATTAATATTTAAATGCGAAACAAAATTTATGATTGTAAAGGTACACAAGAAGAAACAGCCTCTTCCTTAGCGCACATAGCTTGTACCACTTTTATTGGGGCCTTTGCCTTGAGCATCATCTCATCATACTCCTCTTCAGGCTTGGACAACGCTACTATGGCACCACCCGAACCAACTGAGACATCCCCATCACACCATACAATAGTTCGTATCACAATATTCAAATCAAATGTGCCATTGTAAGAAATAAATCCAATAGAGCCAGAGTAGATGCCTCTGGGGCAACTCTCAACCAAGTCAAGTAGCTCCATTGATCTAAGTTTAGGAGCACCAGTCATGGACCCACCAGGGAAGGCAGCTCGAATGCAGTGGACAGGAGTGAGGTTAGTTTTTTTCTGGCCTTGGATAGTGCTGACCATTGTGTGTACAGTGGAGTATGATTGAACCTCCATCAGGCGGGAGACCTGCACTGTGCCAGGCTGGCAGACACGACCTAGGTCATTTCGTAGGAGGTCTACTATCATTAGATTCTCAGCTTGATCCTTTTCACTGGAAAAGAAAATGTCCAGCATTATCAGAATAATGTAAATTCCCCTTTTGCACATTTACCAGGCATCTTATGTTCTTTGCAAATAACATCCGAAGTTAACACAGTAAGTTCAACCCAGTGCTTATTACCTTTATAGCAATAAGATCCCACAAATTCTACTCACATCAAGATGAACACTTCTTAGTTTTATAATCATAAGATTATGATGATGTGAAATGCGTACTTCATTAATTATTAGCAAGTTGCCCCTCCAGCAAGCCAACTTCCTTTGCTTGGAGAGAACCCAATTTAACAAAAATTTAAGCCAATAGAAATAATTTAGATGTTGGCTTCCGATTTCTCAAAAAAATGTCATGCTGCATTGGGAGTGCAAAATAAACCCCCAACTAGAAACCAGTTGCAATAAAAATGCGGTGTCCAATACATACAATGGGAGTTATTTGCAACTGTTTACAACAACGATTGAAACAATATGAAAAACGAACCAATTAGTTCACCTTGGAAGACTAACATACCTGTATTGCAGTTGCAACCTAAGCCTCTCATCCTCCTCAATAGTGTTCCCACGGGATATCGTACCCTTGATAGGCTTTGCCTCTAATATACCATGCCTATCCAACCTCAAGAACCTCTCCGGGGAAGAACAGAAAACAGCTAGCTTCTCATTCTCAAAATTCAACCATGCAGCATAAGGAGCTGGATTCTTCTCTCTTAATTTAAGATACAATCCCAATTTATCTATGTCTCCTACTCTTTTCCTTTGTTGAGATGTCAGACATAGCTCATAGCTCTCTCCATCTCTTATAAAATTCAAACATTTTGCAACATCCCTCAAGTATTGGGTTTTAGACTTCTCAGGGATGAAAGACGATTCCCTCTGCGGCGATGTTTTGGATGGGAATTTGATGTTCATAATTTTGGGTCTTGCAGCCAATCGGATGAGTTTCTTCTCGGTTTCTACAAGCCATTGGTTACTCAAGTTTGTAGAATCTCGTATAGCGAGAAGGTACACATCACCATTGGTATGATCAATTACTAAAAGGTTGTCAGAAAAAAAGAGACATGCATCAGGAGTTGTTGATTTGTGTCTATTTACTGATGCGCCACATTCAATTTTAAGGCCATACCTGTTTTAGTAGAGAAGAATAAAATGGTCTTTAAAAACACGAAATTTACACTTCAGAAATACTAAAAATAATTGGTAAAGAAATTGGAAGGTTGGAAATTATACCCAAGAAAGCCCACAAAGCCACCAAAGAAATCAAATGGTAATCCCTCAAAATCTCGTTCATCATACTGGAATGATTGGATTTCCTATAGAAAATAATCATGTTAACCATTGAATTGAGTTGAATTGCCTTAAAGGGAAATCATGTGTACCCTTGATAAGATCATCCAGAATCCCACAATAAGGAAACAATATAAAAATATGGCACAAAGAGTAACCCTTCCTTTTCAATGTCATCACCCTCTAAGAAAAAATATATAAAGAGAGAAAAAGAGGGGAACCCTACCAACCATGCACGAGTGATGGAAAGAAGTGACAATAAGGGCATTTCTCCAAGAACTAGGAAGAATAATATATACAAATATGTAATACCTATCTTTACAAAGGTACAAAAGATATTGCTCATATTGTCATATGGAAGAAAATAAGATGAAAACCTTATCAATGAATTCAAAAAAGCCATCCTTCAGGAAGTTCTTTTTGATGGATCCAGAGCTGTCCCGAATCAAGAGGTGGCCTCCACTTTTGGATCCATTACTGCAGTATAGTGATTATGTATCAATATAACAATAATGTAATACGTAAACTGCAAATCTTATATTCTTCATACCTTTGATCAATCAGACGAAAAGTCAATTGCTTCCAGAGAGGTCCTCCTTTGCCTCCCATGAAAGAAAAGCGTGCTCTATTCTGAAATAAGTAGCACTCATTATAATTAATTAAAAAAAGTCGAGAAAGTGTACTCTAATCGTTTATTTTTTAAAACTAAATCAATTGTGAATAGCACGATCACTATATGCAAATAATGTTTAAACTGGATATTGCAATTTCTCACAAACACTAATTGAACATCAAGACTTTCCTCTTTGTCTTTTTTTTTCCTTCCCTTCCCTTCATATTTGTAAATTTCATATGACTTGTGCCTTTACAAGTCCTAAGAAATTATGAAGGTGCAGATGTTTCATGCCAGAAATTAATCACTGAACTTGTTTCTATCTTTCTTTCTTTTTTCCACAGAAGCTACTGAACTGCAGTTTCTGTGCCCATAAATATTTGCTCAATTCTCATTCATTCCATAGACAGACAAAGGAGACATTTCCCAGTTTCTAGTTCTAAATCCTAGCCTATTTTACCATCCTTGCCACTTCTCTATTCCACCCTTGCTGCCCTTCCCCCAATAACCAAGCTTGCACAAACCTCTCTCTATGCATCTTCCCGCACTTGGTCCATTTTTAGCTTGAAAGGAAGAGAAAATTGGTTGGAGGAAAGAAGTTTGATGGAGATAAAATGAAGTAAAACATGAGTCCCATCTGCTTCTTTGGCAGAAACACTGTAATTTGATTGGGCCATAAAGTTCAGACTGGAAGAGCATGAATTATAGGGGTGATCAATTTGTGACATAGGGTACAAATTACAGATTTCTGAAGAAAGTTCCATATTTATAAGTATTTCTAAAAAAAAAATTACTCTGCAGAACTAGAAAGACATCATACAACCATCTAAAACTTAGAAAACATAACATGTAATTCTCCTCTTATTGTTTCTTTAACATCAGCAATGTTGTGTATATTTGGTTTCTTGATTTGGAGAGAAAAACAGTGAGGAAAGAGAGGCAATTTGATTCTCTTCTAAAGTAAATGGGTATTAAAGAGGCATGAAAGTTGGTCTTTATGTTCAGAGAACATTCTGTCATCATGCTTTGAGGGTATAAGCAAGCCATCACTTTTCAAGGCAGACAGAATACTGGCAATTAGGGCAGCGACACATTTGACATTGTCCTTTCAGAAAAGACCTTAAAAAGAGGCTTTTTAATCAATACAACAGAAATTTAACAAATAAAATTAAATGCAAACCCAACTCCTTACTACCTGATCAGTTGAAGAACTGTCTAACCAAAAGGTATCTCCCCCATTTTGGTTCCCAAATAACTCAGAAAATATCTTTCCCCGGCCATCAATTCTATTAGCCAACCCATCTAGCTTCTTCCATTGCAATTTCAAATACTTTCTTTTATTTTCTCTAGTTCCATTTAAAAATTTGTCATGCAGGTGATTGTTAGCTTTTTTTATACTGTTCAATGATCCATTTGTCAATAAATCAAGCTTGTCGCCTATGTCTGACACCTGAAATAAAAGGGCTATAGTCAAGAGCTGAAAAAAAAGACAGGAGATTTAAAAGAAATGAAAGAAAAATTTTACAATTTTACCACTAACAGTGAACCTTTCTGTGATGAAGTGATGGGGTATGAAGTCCATGTTCCACGGTCAATTTTTTGAAATTCTGAAAAATCTGCCTTCCAAATGAAGTGGCAATGCTCTCAGGATGAAACTAAAATATCAAACAAAATAAAAGAGAGAGAGAGAGAGAAAGGTGTCATAATGAATGCATGAATTTAAGACCATTTATTTTAAACATTAACATGGCATTACAAATGCGAGATGGCATGTCATTTTCTTTCAAACTGACAAAGAATTCCATTGTTATCTTCAAAGAAAGAAGAAATAAAACGGCCCCATCTTTCTCACATTCCAAGAAATAACCACTGGAACTACCAAACCAAACAAAAGTTGGCTTAAACTATAATTATCACAGTTGTAGGGACAGCATTCCAGTTTGCTTAGGCTCCAGAGAATACTATCATGAAACAATTGAAAAGTCAGAAGAGGAGCACAAAGTAAATTACCTGGACACCATAATGTGGCCTCGAAGTGTGCATCACTCCCATTAACACTCTCTCAGTAAGTTCATAACTGGAGCTTCCATTTGTAATTGATAAAGGACTGCTGATTGTACATGGATGCTCAGCCTCTAAATATGAGAGGGTACGGTCAGAGGTAGTCCATGCTATTGGTACCAGCTCCTTAGGTAGAGAATTCACTTGAATAACAAGAGAGTGGTACCTAACCACCTAAAAGAAGTTAATTATTCAATTAATTATTCTGATATTAACTCTTATAACTTTTCAGAAAAGCTAGAAAGCGTACTGAAAAAACTTCAAACCTTAAAACCAGATCTTCTACCAGATGGAATATGTTTGAAAAGATTGTGTCCTGTATGCTCTATCTCACTGTGAATGTAATGGCAATAACAGTGATAAGAATAACAACAATAGTGACGTAAAATGAGGATGAAGATGACAACAACAACGACAATGGAGGAACAAGTATATAAACACTTGATAATGATGACGAGAAAAGAAAATCAACAGCAGCCATAATCCCACTACGAGTTCTAAATGGTCCAACACCAGCATAGACTGGCCAAACAAGCACCAGCCAAAGTTATAATCTGTAGTGGCTAAATTGAGTCTCAGTTTCTTCACTGAGGCCTAATCAATAATGTAGATGCTGAAAAAAATGGGTTTACTTTTATCTTAAATGCAATTAAGTACATTCCAACAAGCACCGTCCAAAGTCATAATCTGTCCATTCTGTACTATTGATTCACTTATAACATTTTAGAAGAAAAAAAAAATTACCTGAGACGGCCATGTACTGGTTCAGGAGCATGTGCAATTTTGGCGCCATGTACAAATCCCAATGCCTAGCACAAATTTAACAAAAGAGGGAAAGTCAATAGTTTGTGTGAAAAAAGAGGAAATCTGTGATCTATCTACTTCACTTCAATCTCAATTAAAAGTACAATAATAAAGAAGAAACCAATTTACCTGGTGACCGAGACATACACCTAATATTGGAATATCACCGCACTCGCGTAGTATATGCAAACAAACACCTACACCAAGTATAAATCGTTCATGCATAAAACCTATTTTTGCAATCACAGATTACATGAAATGAAGTAAAATAAAACTGACCTATATCATCTGCACACATGGGTGAACCAGGACCAGGAGAAATGACAATATTATCAAATGCCTTCTTCTCATACAAACAATCGTATATGTATTCCCATGTCCACTCATCATTGTATATCACCACTGGCGCCACTACAAATCAAAAACGAATCTCCAAGATTCAATCATCACTACAAAGCACAAAAAATAGAGAGAGGTACATAGAATTGAATGATAGAGACAGAAAGAATATTCACTGACTAACCTCGATTGACGACAGTTAGTTCTTGGAAGATGTTATACGTATAGCTATCGTAGTTATCAATCAAAAGCGTGCGAACAATCTCGTGGCCTCCTTCGCCAGCGCCTTCGCGGGGGCCGGAGCAGAGGCGGCGCGGGTGGTTGGAAGGAAAGCGAACGGTGCGGACTCCAAAACCGCCAGGGGAGGCTGCGGAGGAGCGGCGGAGCCACCAGGGGTAGGGGTAGGAGCGAATCCCTAATGGTGTTGTGGCCATGCTTCTTTTCAGAGACTCAGAGACAGTGGCGGGCTCGAAATTTGGTCCTGTTTTTTGTTCGTTTCCTTCCCTCTTATTTTTCTACTTTTCTATTTTTCTAATTTCCTGGCCGAAAAACGTTTGTGCGGCTGTGGATTCGGTAAAGGATCGGACGGTTCAACGGGTTTGATCGTAGACCGGTCACTAGACCGATCCATCGGAGACGTCCACACGTTTTTTATTTTATTTTATTATTTTTTTTTTGCTGTGGTTTAATTAAGCCGGTGAATTTTCTTGTGGACCAGTGCAGTATTGCACTGCTTTCTTGAAAAGCGTGACTTGCACTAAAAGAGTACGGACCCCACCTGCTTTAACTTTTTTGTTTGTTGAGATTTTCTGGAGACTACAGTGGGACCCGAACCGTTGCATTTAGATCAAATAATAAGATTATGGAATCAAAATGATTACCAGAAAGTATTTGTTTAGTTTTCTTAGGCTTGTAATATAACATAACTAAACTTAGTTTTCAAGTCCCAAAATAATATATTAAAATTAGTCAATATCTTTTAAGGTTGTTGATAAATTCACAATTAATCTGAGATTGAACAAATAAATAAAAACTTATTTATAAAAATTAAAAAGAGATATTTTCTTTCTGAATTAAGTAATTTACAATAAATTAGGGAGGAAATTTATAAAAAAATTCTAAAAATAAAAACATATAAAATGAAATTGTGTTTTTTTTAAGCGTAAAGGGACAATACCCAATCTAGTCTCCCTAGTAGCTCCACCCCTAAAACCAATCAGCCATAAGGAGTTTTAATGATCCTGATCTAAGTCATGCAAATAGGTGATTCGAATCAAGATCCTTGTCTTTCTCGATCATTTTAACATCTGGTGCATAGCTATGTCATGTCCCGACTTAAATATTTTAGATAAATCAAAGAAAATAAAACTAAATTGAAGGCAATAACATAATTGAAGAAGGAAAAGAAAAGAACAAAAATAAAATACGGCTGATGCCTTTTGATTGACAATTTTTTTAATTGATTTTCTTACAATCCCTTCCCTATATATCTTATGCTGCCAACAAATTAGGAGTTATATTTAGAAATAATAAATCATAAATTTCATTTAATTTCTGCTAAATTCTTTAATTAACCTATTCCAGATTTATTTCCTTTTTCTTCTTGTTTCTTCTGTTTAGTCAGATATGACACTGCCTTCCTCTCCAGCTTCTTTACCTCGAGAAGCTTTTTCCAAATCAAATTCAAAAAACTTCTTTTCAATAATACGTAATATTTTTCAATTGAAACTTGAAATGGTAGATTTGACCAGCACGCCGGCAACTGGGGTCTCTTCCGGCTGATTATTCTCCAATCAAACACTTCTTGCTGTGACCTAATCACTTCATTTGTTCCCACCAATGATAGATTAGGAGCTAGTGCATACTTGTTGTTTCTCGTCTCGAGTTGCAAAACATCAACTACTGTGTGAACTTCATCTTCACATTCTGTTTGTGAAATTTCTCCTTCCTCATCAATTTCATCACACCATACCTCCTCATCTTCCAGTAATTGAGAAAACATGTTTGTAAGCTGGTCAAACTGTGCTTGAGTTTGTTGAAACATCTCATCTTGTTGTCTTTTCATCACTTCCATTGATTCTTTCAAATCGACATGAAATACTTCCATCGAATCTTTCATCAACTTGATTCGTTCATCAACTTGTCGCAAAATTTGTATGTATGAATCTTCGTAAGCCATGGATCTGGCACTGATACCAATTGTCATGTCCCGACTTAAGTATTTTAGATAAATCAAAGAAAATAAAACTAAATTGAAGACAATAACATAATTGAAGAAGGAAAAGAAAAGAACAAAAATAAAATACGGCTGATGCCTTTTGATTGACAATTTTTCTAATTGATTTTCTTACAATCCCTTCCCTATATATCTTATGCTGCCAACAAATTAGGAGTTATATTTAGAAATAATAAATCATAAATTTCATTTAATTTCTGCTAAATTCTTTAATTAACCTATTCCAGATTTATTTCCTTTTTCTTCTTGTTTCTTCTGTTTAGTCAGATATGACAAGCTACTTTCGCTGGCCCTTCTTTCTCCGCCTTTTCTTTCCACTCCATTATTCCTTTGACTAGGAACGTGTTGAACGAAAGCACACAAACATTCAAGGATACACTGTATGGAAGAAGGATCTTACACCTACCATCACCTCTGAAATCGAGATCTGGCTCTTGACAAAGAACTACACTACTTCTAGGCTCTTCCTCAATAGCCTTGGTTTGATTAGCTTAATCTGAGTTGTGAAAGGACTCATTGTGCTACTGGTTAAGGTGGAAAGAGGCTCTATTGAGCCTTGAGTTGTTGATCAAAAGAGGTTGTGGCATGATTCGCCATGGCGAGAGAAAGATTTTGAGAGAGAATTGGTTTTGGGGATGTTGTCTGTTAAAAATTTGAGCGTCTACTCAACGGAAGTTAGAATTTAGATTCGATGAGGCACGATCTAAGTGCAACTTTCACAAGAATCGTGCCTCTTAGGGCTAGTCAGCACGAGAATCTCAGTACAATCAAATACAAGTAAACACAAAAATTTAACGAGGTTCGGCACCAACTTGGTGCCTACGTCCTCCACACACACGCACACTTTTCTATTATTTTCTGCTAATGTCTGAGATACATTGTAAGAGGAAGAAGAAGGAATTAAATAAAAAAATTACAATAGAGATACACATCTCATTCCCAAGATACCCCTTTATTTCTTTTCCCTTTTTTCTTATTCATACCATATACATTAAATCTCCTCACGCAAGGAAATATCTAATTTTCACACAAGAAAATATTCTATGGACGTGCAAGTCATTCCTTACCGTGTTTGACGGGTTGGAGCCGACCTAGAGCCTTCCTTGTTACCAAATTTGATCCATTCGGGGTACTGTTCGGCCGAATGCCTGGCCGAACACTTCAACTCTCCCCCTGAGAGGGATATTTGGTGGCTTGCATACTTGATTAATTTTAACTTCACATACCATTGACTCGAAGACATTCAACTCCCCAACTTGAAGAGCCTTTCGTACCTAACTTAGGCATATCTTCTTGACCCGTCATGGGCCACGTCTTGATTAATATCAAAGATCTCTCTCAATTTTTGCTCTCCCATTGAGAGAGATATTTGGTTACACATGCAACTTAACTTTTTTTTTCTTATTGGATCCGAGTTAGATCCTCCTTGTAGGACCTGACTTGGGCCCTCTTACCTGACCAGATTTGACCATCATCATGACCCAGTGTAAGCCATATCCTTAAAACCTGACTTAGACCACATTCCTTGCTTCAAAACTAACCACTTTAGCACCCATTCGACCGAACACCCAGACGAACAAATCTATTATGGACCATTTGACCTGTTCTGGGTTTCTAGTTTGAACCCGACTCGAGCCACAACCAATACATATGACCAAGTGACATGAGGCAAACTATTCGGCCTACCATTCGGCCTACTATTCGGCCGAACATACAGCCGAACAAGCCGTAAATCCAACTAGGATTACCTTGCTGACTCGACTTGCGCCTTCAATCTGATCCGACTTAGGCCACCTTGATGTTCTTACTTTGGTTATGTCATCCATTGTCGCATTTTTTCATTCTCAAACCATACAACTAGCCATGCAACAAAATCAAGTCTAAAGAATACATAACAAATTTATTTACTCTGGATAAACCATGGTCACACAACCAACCAATATCTAATCACCTTGTTGATTCAAATTTTCAGAAAAAACAAATAAGATACCTTATTTTTATTGTGGCTAGACAGATCTATTTCTTTATGGTAGATTTAGGCTCCAATCACCGCTCACAGGTCGCACAACCCAAGCAATACCTTCACGACAACTTCATATGACTTAGAAACACCTTTAATCACCAGGGACGCGACCGTTCTGGATCCCGCTCAGCCGAACAACCCTATTATGGGTCCCGTGAGGTCATACACACAACCAAACACCCCTGTTCTGGATAATGTACGGCCGTATACACAGCCGATCAACCTATTTTCAATAGTAAATGCCGCTTCTCTTGATCCGAAGTCGATGTAGAAAGTTACTCGAACGGTTGTCTATCTCCATACACTCTTTTTTGGTTGAAGAAACACCCTCCATGCACTTGCTTCGAATCATTTTTTTGCCTTTCATCGCCTCCGTTTCGACCTCTCATCTCTGAACCATGCTTTGATACCATGTTAAGAATTCGAGCGTCTACGCAGCGGAAGTTAGATTTTAGGTTCAAGGAGGCACGATCAAAGTACAACTTGCACAAGAACCGTGCCTCTTAGGGGTAGTCAGCACGAGAATCTCAGTACAATCAAATACACGCATATTTTTATTATTACTTTCTGTTAATGTCTGAGATACATTGTAAGAGGAAGAAGAGGGAATTAAATAGAAAAATTACAATAGAAATACACATCTCCTTCCCAAGATATCCCTTTATTTCTTTCCCTTTGTTTCTTATTCATGCCATATACATTAAATCTCCTCACATAAGAAAACATCTAATTTTCACACAAGAAAATATTCTCTGGACATGCAATTTAATCCTTACCATGTTTGACAGGTTGGGGCCGACCTAGAGCTTTCCTTGTTACCAAATTTGACCCATTCGGTATACCATTCGGGATATTGTTCGGGTTACTGTTCGGCCGAACGTCTGGCCGAACACTCAGCTGAATGTCCTATTCTTGATCTTCTGTGGTAGCACGCACTGCCACACTTCATGTTTTAACACTCCCCCTCACGTGTACAACTTGTAATGACAACTTATCAATTTTATTTTAATAGTTTAGTGCCACACATTCGATCCATAACTTGATCTTCTGCAGCACTTTCTCACATTGTCGACTTCAACAAAACCACTACCAGATCTTAAGTTAGGCTCGTGTGCAAGTTGAGTTGAATGAGCATAAAATGATACTTGAAAAGCATACCTTCAAGATCACTAGAGATTAAGGAAAGAAAAAAATAGTAAACAAAAAGTACATGGTAGAAATCGAAGAGTTGCTCAATAGATAACCCTCATTGGAATGGACATAGTAGAATTTTGCATATGCATGTGGAAAACTGGATAGAGCTATGATCTGAATACTCAAGCTCTAGCTCAAAATGCTCCAACAGGTTTTGAGCATCTCCAAAATAATCCACAAACTGCAGGAGCACATATGGCCTTCCAAGGACAGTCTCAAGCCCCTTCGAACAATATGTTTCCTCCATTTTTTTTTCTGTTTCTTATTCTTATTTTACTGATGTGTCATGTTGTTTCCCTCAAAATTTCAATCTTGATTTTGGTATGTGAGGTCAAGAGAGATATGACTGTGCTGGTATGGTAAATAAAATTTCAAAGGAAAAAATAACAAAAAGAAAATGACTAAGAAATACTGGACTAGGTCTCACACTGAGAAGGAAATAAGGATAATCATTAGGGAATGGTCCCATGAGTAGCTACATAAAAAAATAGGGTGTGTTTGTTTGTGGTTGAATAAATCTTATTCCGAATAAAACTTATTCGGGATGAAACCAAACGTGTTTTGAATAAGCTTCATTCCGAATAAGGACTTATCCAACCTCTTATTCTAATTCCGCCATATTGTTAGAACAAAAATGAATAAGAGAAGAGATGAGAGAGAAGAGAGAAAAGCTTATTCTTATTCATGAATTTTCTTATTCATTCTTATTCAATCCACTTCCAAACACACCCTTAATAATAATATTAAAATCACTCCTACGATTTCATCTATCATCATTGATATTTGATAGAGTGCTCCCATGAGTCTCACTTTTTTATTTCATCCATCATCATTCATCAGGATGCTCCAATAACGTAACGTGTGGATGATATGATCAAAATGAGGCAGCACATATTCTCTTTTATGTGATGCTAGCCCAAGGCGGCTTGTAGAAATATGCTTAAATCAAACTTTGTTGATGGCTAATGATTTGAATATAATATAATGGTCTTGTTTGGATGAGTTAGGAATAAGGAATGAACAAACATTTTAGGAAGAAATATTTAGGAAGAGTGTTATTTCGAAAAGAGTGAGAAGAGTGTTATTTTTGGAAGAAGAAATGTTGTTTGGATGGTAAGTTAGAAATAAGGAATGGAAGAGTGTTATTTTATTTTTCTCATTTTCTTCTTCCGGCCTCTTCCAATTTAGGTGGAAGAAGCTCTTATCATTTTCTTCTCATTTGTTTGGATGAAAATTTTCTTACGGAAGATGGCTCTTCCAGGAAGAAGTCTTCTTCTTGCCCATCCAAATAGGGCCAATATGAATTAGGATCAGTTCAATTTACTCGTGTAACGGCTAACATTTATGATTAAATCTTATTATCTTGGAGATAAATTAAAATAATAATATGTCTATCACGACTTTAATATTTTTCATTTATTAATGACATAAAATGTTCCATCTCGGAGGGACGTATACTCCCCCCCCCCCTAAATAACTATTAAAATATTAATTGAGGAGTGGATGCAGTTGTTTGCCTCTAAATTCTGCTGCGCAAAACCCTGAACAATTCTCTATTTTATCACCAAAATCTAAAACCATATAATCAAAATCCCATCCACATAACCAACAACCCAACAAAATAGCCCTGATAATTGGTCATAATGCATGAAAGGAAAACACAGAAATTCTTAAAAATAGACGGTAAATTAATTAATTACGAGGAATGCCATTATGCGCATGTGATATCCTTATAATTAATTACCAGAGTCCTAAAAAAATAGAAAATTTGTGGCAGCTAAATTCTTCATATTTTTATGAGAAACCATGCAAAATTTCATGTCAAATTGACCGATAGAAGGGCACCAAATAATTTTTCCAAAAAACAAAGCAGCTTAATTATCCTCAAAATTCAGTTAAATGGACAGCTCCATTTTTGAAACAAATGGAGGTAAATCTCACATAGATGGAGATAATCCCGGATGGGCCCTTAAGAGAAATAATAAAATTCATGCTGGGCCAAGATTGAGGCCCATCTGAGTTATACGCTGGCCCAGTTCGAGTAATAAAAATTCCATCGATCCGACGGCTGTGATAAATCACCATAATACTATCCGAAATCAACGGACAGATCGCGACCTTAATTCAAAATATTGGTGGAATTTTCTGATTGGCTAAGGCAGAGGGACCCACCCATTCCCTATAAAAAAAAAGAAAAAAAGGAAGGGGATGAAACAGTACAGTTCTGACACAGACGTCGTACGCCAGCGAGAGAGAGGGATTCGTCGTCGTTCTGCGTCGCCCCAACTCCAATTGACCTCACCAACGGAAGGACGATGATCTCGTCAACACAATGGTGTCAGGCTCGGTAGAAAATGGTGACCAAATCGTCCAATGACTGAAAAGGAATAGAATAGCAGTTAAGATGAGTTCACTCGGGATTTTGCCAAATAGATGAGAAATTGCTAAGAATGCATACCCAGAAAGTCTTGCTGGATGTGCAAAGAAAGAACGAGGGAGCAATTTTGAGTTAATTGGGACTATCGGAAGCATTGACACCCATGGCCATGGCGAAAGCTTTGGAAGCAGGAGAGGCAGGCAACAGAAGTTGATATTGCATTAATTACTGAGTTGGGATAGCCCTCTACTGTCTTGTCACCATCATGTGCATATAACAGTAAGTGAAAGAACACCAGGGAGGATGATTGGCGTTTGCACTGGAGATGCCCAGTGGAATGAGAATAGAGTAAAAGAAGGCTGAATGGAGAAGAAAAATTCCCTCTCTGGCCTATACACTGAAAAGGAGGTTCTAGGCTCGTCAGAATAATGTACCATGCGCGCAGAAAAGTAATTGAAGAAGGGAGAATTTCCCCAGTCACTCCAAATTCCAACCGTTGATGTTTAGGTGATCATTCCTCCTTCTGCAGACGGTACAATGCATTAATTGATATGATACAGCACTAGGGGTCCCCTCATCTTTAGTAAATGCATCACTAGCCGTTCATCTATACATAAGAGAAAAAAAAGAATGTGATGGATGGTCAGATGAAACTAGTTGAAGGGAGATTGTACACCATGGGTATGGATATGGATGACAAACATCAATTGGCACCTGAGAAACATTCTGTGTGCGATGTAACAAGGGCAAATCAGGGAATTAAGGGAAAAGACAAAAGAGTTAGGCCTGTAAAGCATATACATAAGAATGCCAGATTCCAATTATGCCCCTTACACTTTCCCTGGAATCAACATGTATGAAATAACCCAAATAACAAAGCTCAATCGTTTAAATGAACATCAAAAGAAGGGAAGTGCTAGCCCCTAGTTAAAATTGAAAAGGTACACAAAATTATGATAATTGAACATCTCCTGTAATCACAATTGATGAGAGGGTGACAACACATACTGGGCCCACCTGTCATGCAAAGAAAAGAAGACCAGCAAAAGCCAGAGATGAGTTATTAATCACACAACCGATGTAATACATAACCAGCAGATCCATGCCAAGTGGCAAATGCTGCCAAATGAAGCCACAATTCCAGTTTTGCCCATGTAAACCTGAGGGAACATACACATGATGAAAGGGCATTAAAAGAAGACCACCTGGCACTAAAAGAGTCTCCAGTCAAAGCCCATGGGAGAGTGGATAAAGGCAGTACCAGACCTATACCCCTAGGAGCAATAGCTATACCTCATTTATGCAATCACAACCATCCATAGCCTATGAACCATTGGATGAGTAACAACACATCTGGCGCCAAAATAAACATAGCCCCTCCCCCAAATACACAGTGAAAAGTAGTAAAATTACAAGTGCCATGTGCCATGCCATCATTGGTTGGTAAAAGCAAGTAGAAAGAAAGAAGGTGAAGTAAGAATTGCAGGAGCAAGACGGCAGCCTCATGTCACATCCAGTCCCTTCATCACAAGATCAAGAGGAAAGATGTTGCCATGTGTCAAGGAGAAGAGGCCAAACCCTAAGGATTCTAGCTATAAAAGAAGACCAAGATCAAAGAAGAAGGGGGTTCCAGCGCTTAGAAATCACAAGCTGAAACTCTGTTGCTTTGTCTAGTTATTTTTCTATAATCAAGTCTAGGAAACAAATAGCAGTTATTTCAAAAAGGAAAAGGTAAGAATCCCATTGTACCAAGTTCAATACATAAGTTCAATTTCTGAAGGTTGTTTCTCTTAATCTTTGCTTTTAGTTTCCTGTGTTTTCTTTCTTTTTTATCCATTGAAGTTAAGTGTGGATCATAGGGGAGTCCTCATGTAGATCAGTTATTGACACAGTCTTGGGACTCAAAGACACAGGTGAGGGGTGCTTGCCAGAGAGCGCACACTCATCTGTGTCAATGGGTCACTTAACATCTTTAAAGTGCTAAAATAAGATAATAATAAAGTTTTATAATGAAGTATAGTTTTATGTCTGAGGGGTGCTTGCCTGAGAGCGCACACTCATATATTTAGCTGTGTTGCAACATCAATGATAGTCATTTCAAGAGTTACATATAAAATTCATATCAGAGAGTCCCTTAATATCTTAAAAATGCTAAAAAAATAAAGTCTGGAAGAGGGACATGACTCCATGCATGAGGGGTGCTTGCCCGAGAGCGCACACTCATGTATTTAGTTATGCCTCAACCTTGATGATTATAGTGTCAAGTGTCATACACAAAACAAAGACCAAATAGATGTTAAATCCACAGAAATATTAGGAAATAAAGAACCAGGGGCATAAATGTCAAAAACTGCATAGAAAAAGTGATAGGTGGAAGGCAGTAGATTTAATTTCGTATTTGATTGCCAAAGTTCATTAACTTAAAAAGCTTTGATGCTTATAGCCATATCTTAAAGTGAAATAATGCAGTGAGTCTGTATTTGAACAAAAAATATATTAAAAAAAACAACAACAACAACAGTGAAATCAGCATGTTCTGGAGTTTGCCTAATTGTCATTCCTCTTTAAGGATTCGTATAAAGAAAAAAAGGGAAAGCAACTATGTGAACTTGCATCCTTTAAGCTAAAGTATTAACAGCTAGAGTCCAAAGTATTCAATAATAGTAGCTGTTCAGATGGGTGCCTAGGTTGTTTTGTGCTGAGGTAAACATATGTGAAGCATTGAAAGAAATTGAGCCTAGCAGGCATACCAAACTATGTTTACATGAGTGAAGGAAAGAGAAGTGAATTAGCTTCAGAATAAAGTTGACATAAGAACATCATTGGGTTTCATGAGGCTGTTTACACCCCAATATGATATGAGGAAGGGACATAAGTTGTGAAGATTTTGTGAAATGACTAAATGTCAGAGTAAAAAAAAAAATGAAAAGCATGGTCCTACTTATTGTTGCTAGCCAATGCTGACAAGGGTTTAGTATCACCAGTCCACATTTCATTTTAATTATCTGGATAAATAGATGTTGCAACTTCAACTTGAAATCCCAAGTCACACATGTGCACATATGGTAAAAGATGAGAATGGAAGTGAAATCAAGTACCTAATATCCGAACACTGGTAGACAAGAATGCGTAAAAGAAAGTGAAAATAAATGTAGCAAGTTGTATGTTCAAATTGCATTTTGCTCCACCAGCTTGCCAGATCAAAAAATGAATGATGATACCAAAATCATGGTGACTCGAAATTAAGAAAGGACAAATGAAATTGAAGCTCTAAGTAACTTCACAATGGTCATGGGATGCTCCACAGCACGTTGAATAAGACCCTCTGTCGCTGCCTCGCATCAATTGACAGTTATCCACCATGTTTGCGAAACCAAATCATGCCAGAACCAAGACTCCCCGAGTCGGCCAACGCGACTTCAACGGACAGCCAGTGTCACTCCGAGGGACCTTTACGACGCTCATCAACCCAATCGCAGACGCTACGGTTGCCGGAATCTTCCGCTATCATTGCCAATGGAGGTGTCCAGTCTAACGGAAAAGTGTCATAAACTACAACAATGAAGGAAGGAGGGAGATGAGCTGAGGGCCCGCGTGAACTTGGTGCAACGGAGCAGCAACACCCACGCGTGAAAACAAGCAGAGCGAGTCCAGACCCGACTCCGATTCATTCGGCGCAAGGACGCACGCATAGACCGAGCGACTGAGTCAAGCCCCAAGCTCAGTGCCTTGGGATCTTCTGTGACGCCCTAAGCGCGGCGAGTCACTGACAGGCATAACGCAAAACAGCAAAGTTACAACCAGTCAAAAAATTCTGCGACGCAGGAAACTTCAAAAATACATTAAAAATAGCCAGAAAATCAGAAAAATTCTCATAAAATATTAAAATGTCAAGAAAAATATGAGGAATATTTTGATGTGTTATGTTATGCTAAAACACCAAAGTACAAAATATTTTAAGGGATAACCATAAGTAAAAAATATATGTAATCATAATAATAATGATAAATTTATATTTATATGGTTAAATAAAATAAAAAAAAGAAAAGGAAATAAAGAAAAAGAAAAATCATTTTGAATATTCTATATTCTGGACAGCAGGTACATCTGAACAAACTATGTTCTTAACAGCAGGTACGTTTGAACATTTTATGTTCCGGACAGCAGGTACATCTGACATTCCTTGTTCTGAACAAAAGGCACAGTCAAGCATTAAGACTCGCAAACAAAAATTGAAATGAATAAAGTACATATATCACCAAAAAGGTCAAAGACAGAAATTTAAAAGTATAAATTTAAATGCTCAAACCCAAAAGTCCAACCAAAGGCTGAAAATCCGAAACTCAAAAGTCACAACTAAAAAGTCCAAGGTCCAGAATGTCAAAATGCAAACTTTAAACCAAGCCTGAAAATGTCAAAAGTCAAACTCAAAAGTTAAAATCCAAAGTGCTTGTTAGGAAGTGTGTAATTTTCGATTTTTATGCTAATTACAAGCTAATTAAGCCATCGAAACAACACACACAACGAATCGTGCACAAAAGCCAAGTTAACACAAAGAGATAGGTGGAAATTTGTACCTCCCGCGAAATCGTATTCGCGGGGCTCGATCCTACGGCATGGGAATCGATGGGGTGCCTTTCCTTCTTCTCCAAATCGCCTCGAGTCCACCTAGAGATTAACCAAGGTCTAAATCGATTCGTGCTAGCGATTCGATTAGAACAAAGCTAATCCAAGGTATTCTCTCTTCTTCTTTAATTAACAATTTAATTAGTGGAGAGAATATTGCTCAACTCATGAGCTAATGGAGAGAGAGAGGAGATGAGGCCGGCGGCCAAGAAGGGAGAGGAATGGCGGCTAGGGTTAGGGAAGAGAGAAGCCTCAAATTTGCATCTATACATCTCTATATATAGTGCATCATCCCTACCTACCACCAACCATCTATTTACAAGATTGCCACTCCCACCTACCACTAGGGCCGGCCAGAAAATGGGCTCTAATGGGCCTCTAAACTCACTCAAACAAGCCTCTAATTCATTTAATTAAAAGCTACTCCAAATGCTCTTTAATCGGGCTATATATTTAATGCATATATAATGGCCCAATAAATTAATATAACTATTTATATTAAATTGAGTTGAACTAAAATAATTATTAACCAATTAATAATTATTCTAGGATTAGCTAATACATTAATTTATTTCAATATGATCCATTTGACTTAATTAATTATAACGGTATATAATTAATTAATCAACTTATCATATTTCCGCAATACGAGCTATTGCGAATAAATAAATAATGCACTGTCTTGGTCAAAACTCTATTCTGTGTGACCCTTTGAGGATTTATGCTAAGTTGGACATGGAATTAAATCGCTATTTAATTCCAATAATCATAAGCGGTATCTAGCAACACGTTACGATTCCCAATTCGCATAAATAGTGTACTGCTACAGTATTTAAATCCTGCATAAGAGAATAAATATATTTCCCTATTTTGATTCTTATGTCACACGATATCATCGTATAATCCAAGATAGGAATGTGTCATTCTTGCAGATTATACGTTTCTTGATCTAGAGATAATTGTATAAAGTTGCATGCAAACAATCTATCTCCATCAAGGGGCCCAAACAGATATCGTCACTCACTAAGTGAATTAATGAGGGACATACGGTTTTCTTGATGATTAGCTTTTCCCCGCACAATTCAAGAGATCATAAATAAAGTCCGTATAGCAGCCCTTATCGGGAATCAGCGGTAGACAGTATTTATTGAACCTATCCTCATGTGGAAAAGATAAACATCTCAAACTTAGAACCAAAATCATAACGAAATAAACAATGACACATAACACAATCCATATGTTTATTTCGATGGGTCAAGTCATGTGCTATGTTCCATAACATACACATATGCAATTAAGTTGGTAACTCTTTACCTATGATTTGTAGAACTTAATCATCACTTAACTTGCATACTAATCTTATATGATAATTAATGTTCCTTGTTAATTATCAAGATTATGGACCGTTTAGATTTATTATTGTCATTCTAAAGAATGATCCACAGAGATCTACAATTCAGATCCTCAACCTGAATAATCTGTCAATAATAAACCTAGGAACAGATGATAAAATATCATCCATAACATAAACTAATATTTAAGTCATTAAATTATTGACTTCTAGGACATAACTCCAACAATCTCCCACTTGGCCTAGAGTCAATCAGTAGTGACTTCTAGCCAACGAAGAATTGAGAACGATGTCATATATCTACATATATACATGTCTCAGACCTCAATATAAATAATACGCTTAAAGCTAGTTACTCATACGTCTACCACGTATGGATGCATAAATTCATCTCGTATACTGCTCAAGGTAGAGGTCAAGTTAGAGTGTTCACTGTGTTCGCGAACCTATCCAAATTTGTTCGACCCTATATATATATACTACTATATATATGTTCTTGATCATCATCATATGATATCAAGTGATATCGTTATAGATCATATTTGAATCTCCAATGTAACATTGGGTTCTTTAGGAGTAAGTTATGGTTCGAGATGCATAGAATCATAATAACTCAACTAAGAACTCGATCCCAAATAAACTTCTTTTATTGCTTCACAAGCTGCTATCTATTTCGTTTTGGTGACGGAAACGGTTGTAATATTCGATTTAGAACACTTTCTAAATTTACAACTCCACCTTAAAACAAAATATGTAGCTCAATCGTGATTATATCAATCTTTCGAAAAACTAGCATTAGTGTAATTAATTTACACGAGCTCTCTTTCATCTTAAGAGATGAAACATTATATCACTCTTTCTCATAAGGTACTCGAGGATATTCTTAACTATCGTCCAAATGTGTCTCTCTTGTATCCATTTGACAACTGTTTGTCATATCCTTTGGATACTACACATTGGGGCATATGCATAAATATGGCATACACAATGGAACTCATAATGAAAGAATGCTTGAACTATTTCATGCACTTTCTTGAATTGAGTTGCATTAGACCGAGTTAAACACTCAAGTCATGCCACGTGACGTACAGTTAGACATTCTTTCATGGAGTGTAACTTTCGTGTTTCCAGAACACTTCATCAATATATGCATATTTGCTCAAACCTAACATCCATCATAATCTATCTTTATAGATTTTGTTTCCTAGGATTAGGTGATTTCGCCCAAGTTCTCATTTGAGAAAGCATTCTCCAAAGAGATCTCGACAATATTCATTTTCTTAATGTTATTCCCAATTTAATGAATTGTTATCTTGAACAATACAAGTAATACAATTATGCTTCCACTGAATATCTTGTATAATACAAGATACTTTTGACGAAGTTCAACTCCTTGACTTCCTTGTCAAAACTTTTATTCCAATCTCCACAACACTTGCTTTAATCCATTAATGGATCCTTGAGGCATGCGTATGTTTTTAGCAATATAAAACCTCGATTTGTGTCAAATGCACAACATCATCCTTCATTCATACGAAGAAGGCGGTTTTATGTGTTTTTCCATATATCGACATATATGAAATACAACTATTGCTAGAATGATCTTTATTGACTTATACATAGCCACAAGCAAGAAGTTGTGCTTTTGTACGTAGTCAACTAGCCATCGACTTAGACATAGCTACAAGCGAGAAGCCGCGCTTTGTACATAGTCGATTTGTTATCCATGTCGATATTTCCTTTTGAAGATCTAAACGTTCTTGATGGATTGCTCCTTCATGAACATCAACCAAGGTCTATACCTTGTTGTTATACATGGATTGCTCTTTAAAGATCATATGAATTCAAACCATATATGTGGAATCGGATTCTTCCATCGTTTCTTTGTTTATCAACGGATTCTCATATGCTAAGTACGAGAATGTTGTGACAACCTATGCACCAAACGGCTTAGGAAATCAACTCTCGTTGATCTTTTGTAGGATTGGTACTTGAGGTTCATGAACTTCTTCCACAACGATTTGTTGAACGAGTTCTTGACTCCTCATATATTCCATGAGTTTCTCAAACATCATCAACTCGTGAGATGGTTGAGTCCTCATTAGAAGGAGCATACTATTAAACTTCTTTCAAAACAACTTGTGAATGAAGTTTCGCTCAACTCCCACTAAGTACCATGTATGGAGTGACAAGTTTCCTATAAGAGTACTTCTTGTAGTGACGCATAAACTATTTTAATGCTCACTTTACTCCCACTACTTCTTCTTGAGAATTTCAATTCATCAAGACTACATTATGATTAGCAACAACTACTTTGTTCTTATCATATTCGTGGAAGTAGTGCTTTTTAATATAAAGCATCCTACAAATATATAGTGTCTTATTTGGTTTAAGCTTATAAGTCCACAATACTTGAAATAAGCTTCTCAACACCAAATCTCGAGAAGTATTATACTTAGAGATCAAAATCTCCTAAAAAATCTTCTTCAATAGACTTCGATGGAACATTATTCAGTGTAAACAATATTGTCCTCAAACATAATTCCCTAATACGAGTCGAATAAGTCAATTTGATTTATTATCGATCGAACTATACAAAATATTGTTCGATACCTCCACTCATGGACACATTATTCCATAATGTTCCTCATGGAGTGAGTTATGAAACTATTTTCATACTCTTAAGATAATATTTCAAATCATGTGACTTAACTATTTACCATGATTAATTGTAAGACTTCCATTTTTCTTGAAAGGTCTTTTAAACTTTACTTTTGAACTCCTTTGAACTAGTCAAAAAGTTCATACTTATACCTTATCAAATAGATATGTTAATATCTACAATGATCGTTGGTTAAGTAGTAAAGTATCAATAACCTTTCATCGCACAAGTACTTATTGGTCTTTATACATCGATATGTAAAAAGTCCTAATAAAGTCACTTGTCCTTAAACCTTTGTAGGTTAAAGGCGCTTTTATCATTTAACAAACATGATTCGCATATCAATCGATTTGAAATCGAATTGAATTACAAGCTCTACGTTACGGAGACTCTCGTAATGCGATTCTTGTTTATGTATGTGACTAAGCGGTTATATATAACATGAAAGTCAAATACTTTATGTCAAGTCTTATGCATCCTATTTGTCATTCAAAACTTGTTTATCTATTTCAAGCAAATTCAATCAAGATGCATGAAATCATATAAACAAATCCAGAATAAAAGAACTTGTCTTTTATTAAACATAATCATCCATTTCATCGAATATGAAGTGGAGATGTTTTGAGAAGTTAGGATTAAGGTATGCAACCTTCAATTCCTAAACAAACTCTTAATAAAGATAACTCTACGTATTCAATGGTAATGACTTAGACGAACAAGTCATTACCTATACGGAGTTTACTTTACATCTCTCGAACATTCTCTTATTCTTCATTGCTAACACATTTCGTCAAATGCGAGCATATGAACTAGTATCAAGTTACTAGTGTAAATTAGAGATAGTGAGATAATTTGAACGACAAATACACTTTAGGATTAAAGCATTACAATCATGGTATTTCGGACAACCTTTCAAAATGCCTCCAATAAACGGCAAATGAAACATCTCATGTGATACATACTCACAATCAAGAGTCTCGAAATTTCAACTCATGCCTTGGCGAAGTATTTCTTGAATACTAAACCAATTACCTTTTTGCATCAACAAGTGTGCGAAGAAGGTAACATTATATCCTTTATAATTTCAAAGAGATCGTATGACAATATCAATAATCCTTGATATCGGAGATCAATATCTCTAGTTATCAATTAGCTACTTAAATCTTTCGATTTGTAAGCCAATGAAACGTTCATGTATAAAAGAAGAATCTCTTTGTCAACTCATACTCTTTATACTCGATCATAAATGATGGAGTTAATATCTACTTTCTCCAAGAACACTTTCTTGAGTAAGTGGATAAGAGCGTACGAGTTAAATCTAGTCTATATGAATTCTCTAATTCAAAGGTCTAGAAATTTCAAATGAGGATATTAGCCATATGCTTTATTGAATAACTTTTCGCCAAAAGTCAATCAATCATCGCGTTGCTACGTTCGGGTAGTTTGAGGAAAGTTTTGGGAATTGACATACTCAAATTTCTTTTCACTAAGATCGTGTCTTAGGAATCGGTATTACTTCTTTAAGTAAATACCTTTTAGAAACGAGTTTGTTAATTTTCAAAGATTGATCGCAACAAAATTAACAATTTAAACATCTATAACAAAATCAATTTAAGGTCAATTAGTTTATGCAATTGTTTTATTTATAACAAATAAAACTCCCACTACATTTATTTAATGTCCCAAATGTAGTTGGTTTTCCAAGATCCCGGTTTTCATCAAGTAGAGCCTGCTATGGCACGTCACCCTACTTAATTAGACAAGGTAGGTTCTCCAACCAATCATATCGTTCCATATGATTCTTGGTTTGTGAATATCTAAGTATATTTACAAACTTCGCCCCGATGTCCAAACTCTAGTTGGGTCCATCGAAAAGTAACCTCTCACTATTTGCTCCTTGCAAATCTTAGCTATTTGCACCCCGACTACCGAATTGGCAATCATGACGTCCGCTTGGGCGGACCGCGCCATGAGTGACAATCGACGTGAAGGGGATAGAGAGAAGGAGGGCGATTTAACTTAATCGAGTTTTAGTTGGGACTATCAATCATATGACACTTGTTTGGTGGTCGTGTAAGCATACACCCATACCTAGCCTATGACAATTCATAGCAATCACAAGCAATCACATATAAGCATCTCATAGTTGTGGGTTTGTATGGCTCCCGCTTGCATTAGTTTCGCCACATCGTCCATGGAGCAAAACTAATCTAATCCTTGCCCCTCCCACTAAATTCTATAAGGATCTAAATCCTATATAAAATAAAGGTGCAAAATACATGTGAAAACATCCTATTCCCATCCTAACCTTAGGGGCATGCAAGCCTCACAAGTTACATAAAAATTAATCAACAAATTAATTAATTAATGGCACCAAAGGCCGCATTACAAACATTCACACATGCATTCAAATACAACCACAAGGCATTGAGTCTTGAGCCATACTAAACCCACTATCCACCTACAAAACAAAGTTAGCACATACAAGCACTTTGTTTCCAATTAACGATTTTCAAGCATCTTTGCGATTTGTTTGCCATAAGTAAATTCCGTGTACAAATTCTCAATTTTAAACAACAAAACTTGTTTAAATTCATTTAGAAAGTTCTTTCAACATCCCATAACTGAAAGGAGATCAAACAAGGAGTTTTCTAATAGTTTTCAACTAATTTGAATACTTAGAAAAACAGTAATTTATTAAAAACCGTAACTAATGGAATCCAATAAAAACAAAGGTTTTAGGTCTCCAAAAATTCTCAAATAAATTACTTAAGCTCCTTATCATAATTGTGATTACCAGTAAAAATTTCAAGAAGAGTTCTTAAACCATCTGGGAGAATAAAAAATGACAAATCTCTTACAAGTGCACGAAACACCGTTATGAGATTTTCAGCTTATCCTCTCAATCATTTGGTCTGTAAGACCACCTTCTATCCAGTTTTTATATATACAATATACACAGAAAAACTAGTTTAGACTATAGGCTAGCTATCCATGAAAAGAAAACCACCAAGTTCAGTTCAAAAGGTTCGAGTTACATACTAAACAATCAACAAATTCTGTACTGGAACAGACTGTCGATCGAAATGTTTTAACCTAGTTGAAGGTCCAAACTTCCACGAAAAATTATGAAATTAATTTTCCTGGAATCCTAACTCAAAAAAGAACAACTCTTTTAAAGGAGTTCTCAGTTGGTACAGTTTATTAGAACAATCGATTTGCTCAACAAACTGGATCTGACGAGATCTTCCTTTTCATACTTGAAAACCCACAAATTAATCCAAGTCATGCAACAATTTATACATGCTCAGAGAGAGTTTCAAGTCCTCTTTAAATCTAGCCATAGAACACTGGTACTTATATTCAAAATATAAATCTTTCAAGCCATTCAAACAGGACAGTGCGAGCAGAAACTGGTTCTGCGCACTGTCGCCGTTTTATTCACAATAAATCTATACTAATTCAGAAAAATGTGAATCCAACGCCAAAAGAATCACAATCCAAAGATCTACAACTTTCATGTAGATGGAAAAAACTTCCAGAGAACTTATCAAAGTGAAAAACGCGAAACAACACAGAAAATACCATTTCCAGACAGCAAACAAACGCATCATCTCTACTAATCCGTTAATTAGCCAATTTCTCTTAATTAAGTGTCAAAATAGCTTAAGTACGACCATGTGCTCTGATACCACTGTTAGGAAGTGTGTAATTTTCGATTTTTATGCTAATTACAAGTTAATTAAGCCATCGAAACAACACACACAACGAATCGTGCACAAAAGCCAAGTTAACACAAAGAGATAGGTGGAAATTTGTACCTCCCGCGAAATCGTATTCGCGGGGCTCGATCCTACGGCATGGGAATCGATGGGGTGCCTTTCCTTCTTCTCCAAATCGCCTCGAGTCCACCTAGAGATTAACCAAGGTCTAAATCGATTCGTGCTAGCGATTCAATTAGAACAAAGCTAATCCAAGGTATTCTCTCTTCTTCTTTAATTAACAATTTAATTAGTGGAGAGAATATTGCTCAACTCATGAGCTAATGGAGAGAGAGAGGAGATGAGGCCGGCGGCCAAGAAGGGAGAGGAATGGCGGCTAGGGTTAGGGAAGAGAGAAGCCTCAAATTTGCATCTATACATCTCTATATATAGTGCATCATCCCTACCTACCACCAACCATCTATTTACAAGATTGTCACTCCCACCTACCACTAGGGCCGGCCAGAAAATGGGCTCTAATGGGCCTCTAAACTCACTCAAACAAGCCTCTAATTCATTTAATTAAAAGCTACTCCAAATGCTCTTTAATCGGGCTATATATTTAATGCATATATAATGGCCCAATAAATTAATATAACTATTTATATTAAATTGAGTTGAACTAAAATAATTATTAACCAATTAATAATTATTCTAGGATTAGCTAATACATTAATTTATTTCAATATGATCCATTTGACTTAATTAATTATAACGGTATATAATTAATTAATCAACTTATCATATTTCCGCAATACGAGCTATTGCGAATAAATAAATAATGCACTGTCTTGGTCAAAACTCTATTCCGTGTGACCCTTTGAGGATTTATGCTAAGTTGGACATGGAATTAAATCGCTATTTAATTCCAATAATCATAAGCGGTATCTAGCAACACGTTACGATTCCCAATTCGCATAAATAGTGTACTGCTACAGTATTTAAATCCTGCATAAGAGAATAAATATATTTCCCTATTTTGATTCTTATGTCACACGATATCATCGTATAATCCAAGATAGGAATGTGTCATTCTTGCAGATTATACGTTTCTTGATCTAGAGATAATTGTATAAAGTTGCATGCAAACAATCTATCTCCATCAAGGGGCCCAAACAGATATCGTCACTCACTAAGTGAATTAATGAGGGACATACGGTTTTCTTGATGATTAGCTTTTCCCCGCACAATTCAAGAGATCATAAATAAAGTCCGTATAGCAGCCCTTATCGGGAATCAGCGGTAGACAGTATTTATTGAACCTATCCTCATGTGGAAAAGATAAACATCTCAAACTTAGAACCAAAATCATAACGAAATAAACAATGACACATAACACAATCCATATGTTTATTTCGATGGGTCAAGTCCTGTGCTATGTTCCATAACATACACATATGCAATTAAGTTGGTAACTCTTTACCTATGATTTGTAGAACTTAATCATCATTTAACTTGCATACTAATCTTATATGATAATTAATGTTCCTTGTTAATTATCAAGATTATGGACCGTTTAGATTTATTATTGTCATTCTAAAGAATGATCCACAGAGATCTACAATTCAGATCCTCAACCTGAATAATCTGTCAATAATAAACCTAGGAACAGATGATAAAATATCATCCATAACATAAACTAATATTTAAGTCATTAAATTATTGACTTCTAGGACATAACTCCAACAGTGCTAACCTAAAAGTGCAAAACTTAAAAGCCGAATTTAAAAGTCCAAAATCCTAAAGTGAAAACTAAAAGTCCAAATCTGAAAAAGACAAAAATAACGCAAAGTCAAAATGATACAAAGCCTAAATGACACAAAATCTAAAAGTGACACAAAGTCTAAATGGCACAAAGCCTAAAAGCGACTCAAAAGACACAAAGTCTAAAATGACATAAAGTCTTAAAAGTCAAAAGTTCGTCCCTTCAAGACTGCATCGCGTTTCGCCTTGAAGGAGACACCCTCCTGATATTCAGATTGAGATAAAGGAAAGGTCAATTCTGAATGATCACTGAAGTTCCTGTCAAGAGAAGGCATAGCGCATCTGTACTCGCGACTTGAACGAGAACCCTAAAAATCCTTAAGTTCCCCAAACGATTGAGAACTGACCTGGAATACCCTATTTTCTAGCGTTGGACTCAAATCTAACAGCCTGTTTCTACAAGTTCACAGCATGTTTGACCAGAGGCAGACTGAAATCTGATGCCCAAGTGACCAGAAGAAAAGTCAACCAGTGGCCATCACCGAAGTTCCTGTCAAGAGAAGGCATAGCGCGTCTGTACTCAAGACTTGAACGAAATCCCAAAATCTCTAAATCCCCAAACGATTGAGGGTTGATCTAGGATACTAAATTTCCTAGCATCGAACTCAAAATCTCTGTAACGGCACTAAGCCTGACACAGCAAAGTAAAAGCAACCTAAATGTCTTAAAATGTGAAAATAAAGAATTAAACCATATCATTCAGCATGGCTCTGTTAAAATAGCTGCCTTTCTGCATTGTTCTCTTTTACCCTGAAACTCCCCATCAAGACACAAGACACTATCCTTTTTATTTAAAATGGACTTCAGCCACCTATGACATCTAAACTTTGATTATCCCGATCTAGAGGTGCTCTTAGCTCAGTTCGTAACTGAGTCCGGAGGTAATTAACAGTAGGGGCTTGCGCCTACTGAAAAAAAAGGACCTACGACAAACAATCAACTCTCGAGGTACTTAGAACCGCATTAGTGCCCTTCGCTCGTTCGGAATGGACAGTAACGACGGGTCTCAAGATGCTCGAGGGGTATCTGATCCGCATTTTCTTCGCCCCATAGAAGACTATCTGATCTTCCGTGGTTGGACTGAAAAAAGTGCGAGACAGCAGTCAAAAGAGGTACTCTTTTATTTTCTTTTTGTAAATTTTATCTTGTTATGTTATTTTCGTTTGAGTCATACGCAATCATAACTCGCGTCCCCTCTACAGTAATTTGTAACAATCCTTAGAAATGAATGTCACTGAATAAAAAAACATATATCTAACTACCTACACGGACCCATCTTTCTCCAACACGTCCATAAAACACGAGAAAAATCTCCAACAATATTATATATAAAAAAATGTCTCAAACAATATGAAATAATAAATGACTAGAAAAGTACGCCTGGGCACAAAAACTAAGCAGTTGCTATTAAACATATTCGGCTCTCCGAGGAAAATGTCGACCTCCTATTTATGAAGAAGCAGCTATTTAAATTTTATATATAGTCGGTAGTTGTATTATATGAACCCATTTTCAGACATTAAAGAAAAGTATAAACAAAAATATTTTTCATTTTTTGAAAATTTGCAGCTTGCTATCTAGATTTTGGCTGGTTTGTTGGTCTTTTGTTGTAATTATATACATAGTAATCACAGACATAGTGGGTGCTTTATTTTTTATTTATAGCAGCATCCGCTTAGCTCTGCCTCTTCATAATTGATCCTCCATCACCATTGTTGTAATTAAATAATTTCAGCAACATAAAAACCTCGGAATCAAATTGCTATGTGATAAATGTAATACATGTCAAATCATAGCTGTTTACCTCTTTTTCATGAAAAAAAAAATAATATATTTCTTGTTCAAGTTCTTCCGATTTTAAAAAGGTTTGCAAGCAAGTTTCCATAAACACACCATGAGAAACTCTGAAACTGCAAAAAGAGAGAAGTGATAAAACCGCACAAGTTACAAGAACTCTGTAATGGACTCTGAAACGCAAATATTACAAGATAAGCACAGCACAAAGGAGTTAAAGGCCCAAATAAAACCAGATTTTATTCAAAGCTTAAGTAATATGAAGATCCATCGCCTTATTCTGGGCTTATAAGGGCTTTTCACCGAGAAATTAAACATCATAATTATTGTCATTATTTATGGAAAATGGCTAGTTAAATTAGATAGTTGAATCTTGGGTTATTTCTTTTGTTTATTGTAACTAGGAAACGTGGTCCACAATGTGTGGAGAAATAAGAGAACAAACTTAATATTATATTGAGTATAAAATCGGAATTGCTTACCGTCCTCTAGATTCCATCATCCTCCATCATCCCCAGTGTGAACACACACATTTTTGGTCCCCACTATTTTGGTGAATTTATTCGAAATTGTTCTTCCTCTCATCCTTTCTATTTTTGGTCCCCACTGTTTCTCTTCTTCTCATCCTTTCCTATTTTGGTCCCCACTATTTCTCTCTCTCACATTTTTTTTATTTTTGGTCCCCACTATTTTTCTTAATAGTTTATATATATAACTGTTGAAGTTATATATGTACTGTTGAAATTATATATGTAACAGTTGAGGTTAATATGTTATATATGTAACTGTTGAAGTTAATATATATAACTGTTGAAGTTAATATACATAACTGTTGAAGTTATATATGTAACTATTGAAGTTATATATGTAATTATTGAAGTTAATATGTTATATATGTAACCGTTGAAGTTAATATATATAACTGTTGAAGTTATTTATATAACTGTTGTAGTTAATATAAGTAATTGTTGTCCCAAATATATTGGAGATTGACTTGTGTTCCCACTGGGATGGGAGGGAGAATAATAGTGGGGACCAAAAATATTCTAAAAATAGAAAAAACTAAAATGTGTTCCCACTGGGGATGATGGGAATGATGGATCTTGGGGATGATCCTTATCAACCCGGTATAAAATGTTTATTTTCTTGTAATTACATTCTAATAAGGAAACTAAAATGGAATCCAATAAATAAAGATATCAAAATAAAATAAATCAACCAAGTCTACAATACACTACAGACAAAAAATCAATTGTTATTCTTTTTTCATAAACAAAAATCTTAAACTTTCATTTGAAATTAATATCTATACCACAAATCAAAGTATAAAAATCAATGATCCGGATCTACATAAAAAGGTTAAATACATCCTTCATCTAAAAATTTTACAATATTGGATTTTTATTTTTACAAAGAGTGGCCATTAAATAAATAAATTACCTCGTAAGATAAGGTTGCCTAAGCACCAGTTTATATACAATAATACAATTTATCCATGATTAGTTGGAAACTAGGAATTAGACTGGTGGAAATTTCACATCTCAAATTTTCAGTTGCAGCAGAGTTGTTATAGCGTGATAGGTCAATAAGTAATCTATTTTCGATTATAATTATTGCAAGCTTTTAGCACCTGGAAGATTTTTATAAACCTGCTTCCCTGCATTGGCCATTCTAAAACAAAAGTGGCAAATAACAGTAACAGAGAACACAAGGTAATATTTAACTACTGTGATCTCATTTTATTCTATTTTCTAATTTAAACTAAGCTCTCTCCTGGCCTTCAAAAACCCTAAGACCACCCTACTTTTTATCTCTTACAACAACTTTGAAAAAAAAAAAGCAGAAAAAAACAAAACTTTCCCATATTTCATAGAGGAAGTGCAACAGAAAAGCAATCCAAAAGCTACCAAAAAAGAAAAGCTCTAGATTATCCTCCTAACTTCTCTTCTTCTAGCGCCTGTTGTAGTAGAGATGGGCTCCTCACAAACCTACCCTGCACTAATAACAAAATTGCAGATAAGGCCATCTGTAAACAAACGTTTTTAGAGCAGGTTCTACAAGAAGCAGTACATCAGAGTACATATTTTTTCCTAAACTGTGCAACAAAAATAATAATGAAAATAGTAAATTAAAATCTTACACTTGCCTTCATCCTAGGACGTTGATCTGCATTCACCTTTCTAACTTGATATCTAATCTTTTTAGAGAAAAGGCGTGTCCGCCTCTTCTCCTTGTACCTCATCACACTTGCCTCTCTAATGCCATTGGGTCCACCCTCCAATGAAAGATCAATGTTTGCCTGAAAAAGCAGTTTAATGATCAAATTAAATTCAACTGCACAAAAATTATAAAACTTGAAATATCTGAAGGTAATTAGCTAAGAGCTTGGAGGTTAGAACATGTGCATCCATGCTGGTTCAAATAGACTAGCCAACCAATGGCATTATTTTCAGAGCCTGACAAAATCAGCTCAAAGTAATTGAAGAGTCTTTTGCATGTAGGTACAAATGGTGTGCATGCTGGTTCAAATAGACTAGCCATACTCCTGTTTTTTGGGCATTCATGCAGAAACATACACCCTCAAGAACAGATGTTGAGGGTGTATGTTTCTGCATGAATGCCCAAAAAACAGGAGTATGGGGTATTGATCAAATCCAGAGCAAGATGTCGGACATGTGAGCCCAGCCCTCTGCGTCAGATGAGAACCCACATTTTTTGTTTTCCATTTTACAGTAAAAACTACTTCAGCACTAGTCCAAACGTAACAAGAGTAAAAGAACAAGAAAGTATTTGCACATAAAGAAGTCAAAGGGACCCTTAAAACAGTAACATTTCAAGTCACACTACAAAAATTTTCTTTGAAGTAACAAAAATAATAACCTTTCATACTTTACAATTTTATACTAACAACCAAAACATTTTTGCACTTGTCCAAACAATTGCTACTAAGACCTAAAAAAATACTAACAAATTAATAAAATGTTTTAGAGTTTAGCCTAATAGAAACTATGTGACGGCTTACAATTTATAAAAAATAATTCTTTTTGACACTTAAAATGAATCCCATAACTATGGGCCATAGGTAGGCAGAAAATCTGAGCCCAAAGAGACAAATAGGAAATCCCTAAGGGTCTGACCTCTATTATCATTACTAATTGGTCCCATATACAAAAGACCTGACACACATATAAGATCCACAACCTCTACAATTTATCGGATACAACTTCAGTAGAGTAGTCATTTTAAATGTAATATACAGATGCAAATCCTGCATCCATAGCATTACATATTAGAATGGCATAAAAAAAAAATTGAGATGGATGATGGCGTACAGTATAAAAGGTTTAGTTTCTGTTTTTTTTTTAATCTAGAAAGAAAAGGCAAAATTAGTTGACTCACTTCTTCTAATTTTACTGAATTAGGGAAAATCCAAAATTGTACTAGGAAATGCAAACTTTGTACCTCTGATACCATCATTCTCATCCCTAATTTTAATTAAATTGAAAGTTTTTGTTCAGGTGGGAACAATTATGCAAAGGCAATATTAGCATTACCAAGTGAAATTCCTAGGTACTTCTACCCGGTATTCAAAAAAAAAAAAAAAAAAACCAAGTGAAACAACAATTTCAAACTTACTAGGGGCAAGAATTTACAGTAACTTATGTTAACATTTGTAATTTCAAGTTCATTCAAAATTCCAACAAAACACTACTTCTGTGTATCTGATCTAATTCGCATTTCCATTATACAGCATAGAAAAGATGGTATCTGAGAAAATATTAATGCAATTTTGAGACTTACAAGGGTTTCAGCAGAAGGTCGTGGCGAATCAGGCCCCTCCGAAAACATGGAACCACGGTCTGACCAGGCACTGATGACATCATCATGATTTAATTTCAGTCCTAACTTAACCCTTGGAGCTGCACCATCCTTCTCTGGTTGACTTGTGGCACTACCACATACAGCAAGTTGTTTTCCATCCATCATTTCCACTGCATCTTTCTCTCTCTTCTCCTTCTCCACTTTCTCACTCTTCTTTTTCTTACTACTCTTCTTCTTATCTGGTGCAACAGCTGGAGGCCTGAATTTCGTAAATATTTCCTTCATGGGTACAGAAGGGGACTGATACCAGTCAGTAGCATTTCCCCGATTTTTAAATGCTCGGTTGAAGTGCTCAATTTTTGAACACAGCCCCAGCCCAATTAGGCTCTTTAAACATGGATTTATATTTGAATTTAAATTTGGAGCCGAGACTGAACCCGAATCGTTAGAGGTGCTGTCAGCACTGCTGCTGGTTACTGGAACATTACTGTCAACTGAGAGTTTACCCATTATGCTATCAATACCTTCTCCGCTGCACTCCATTGATTCTTCATCTAATATGGATTCAGTATCAAAATCATCATCTATAACCTCACTGTTTAGACTTGGGCTGGAAACAGGTGACCCAACTTGGTCCCTAAAAGTGCATCTTCTGACCCAGCTTGATGGACTTGGCAGGGTTGGCATAAAATCTGAGGCCAGCATCGGGTCATCCAGCAAGAATGCAGCAGGACCAGGTATGGGCAAAGGAGGTAGGAGCACCGAGTTCGGGTTATCAGGCATGTCAAAAGATAACGGGTCCAATTGAGGCTGCTTGTTGGGCTTTTTATGGATAGGCTTGAGGGTCTTTTTGGGGTCAAAAATGGAGGGATAGATAGTGGAGAGGAGGGCAGCCGCCTCATTGTACGTTTGGTTGGGACGCTTGCGGGGTGCACGTGGTTTTTTAACACAAATGGAGGAATTGGAATCTGAGATTGTAGAGGAAGGAGAGGAGTGGGCTGGAGAGGTTGATACTGATTTTACTATGTCAAGGTGGAACGGCCTACCACCTCCACTCGAGAGACAAGAAGCCATTTTTAACTATAATAGACCTTTGTGAAATTTAGTGATGAAGCCTATGACAAAGGAGACAGAGAGTTTGTGCTTAAATAGCACCAAATTAGTGGAATTTGGAGCAATTGACCCTTCTACAAGAAAAGCAGAAAAAAACTAAACCACAATCAGAGACCATAGCTTACAGAACCCAAAATTGGGCCGATTCTAAAGGGTAGCTAAAACCTAAAACCCTTGTGAAGAAACAGAATAAAAAAATTGGGAAAACCGAAGAGGGACAAATGAGAATTTCATAAGAACAGCTCAATCCAAATTTGAAAACCCAAAACTTTTCCTAAACCCCAACAAAACCCCAAGTATGGGGATTGAAATTGAAATTCGGTTTCAACCAAAGATGGAAACAACGCATGAAATAGTTTTTGTGATGAAAGCCGACGCCTTTTGAGCTAATTTGCAATTGATAATCCAATACAGAGAAATAGAATTGGTTGGTTCTTTTCTCCTTTTACTGTTGTAGGGGAGATGGTATCAGACTTTCAGTCGATGTAAGAGAATGGTAAGAAAGGAGAAGGCGAGAGGGGTTTAAGAGAGAGATACCAGAGGAAGAGACAAGCTTCGCTTTCACAAGCCAGGCCAGCTTAGAGAGAGAGCGAGAGAGACATCTTCTCTGTTATACTTTTCGTACATCAGACCGTGTAACAAGTCACTGACAGGGATTACTCTAGACTCTTGAGCCCATGTGTCAGAATCCTGAGACATGGACTTTACATAAGTAATGAAACAGAGGGTTTTGATTTTGAGGGGGGTGGGTATGCGGTTCTGAGGTTTCTCTCTCTTGGTTCGAGTCTGTGCGTGTGTGAGAGAGAGAGAGAGAGAGAGGAGAGAGAGAGAGGAGGTTTCTCTGTCCAGCTGTGAGGACCACAAGAGGCTTTCTCTTAATGCTGGTGCGCTTTTGCACACACTCTTTCCTATAGGTGCATAGGTGAATCTTCGTGCATTTAATTATCTACTACTGTTTACTAAAGACTAAGATGCCCTCGGCAGGTGCTTAACATTTTTTAAATAATATACTGGGGACTTAAAATATTTCCACTTTTACATTATTCTCGACTCCTTTTTAGACAAAGGTGCAAAGTTTTATTTCTTTTTGGAAAAAAGGGTATGAGTCTGTGAGGATGACGTAATATTAACCAATAACATATTCAAGATCATTTTATAGAAACATATTTAAAAGTTCTTTTGTAAGAATGCAAAATGTCAAACATTATAATTTGGTTGGTAGCTGTCAGATAGTTTGTAGCTGATTTTTTTATTTTGTTTTCCTGACTTTTGGGGCTGATGGAGGTAATATGTTGCGTTTCATGGAATCATACGTAATAAAGTTTTTTACGTCTCTAATGGAGAGAATCCAAAACCTTTCAACATAGTATCTGCCAAAAAATAGGCCACTAAATATTCCAATTAAAAAATGAAATATGTATCATTTGCACGATTCGCTGATACATAATTGAGGCGCAATAAATTTCAATTCAACGACAAAGTTTTCATTTATTTAATATGAATTAAACATGCAAGATTTACTAACTTATCGTGGGCTTGTAGGAGAGTTTAAGAATCTAATTAATTAATTATGTCATACTGAACTGAACGATTCAAATTGTGTACCATAATTTTAGCATGGCGGAAAATTTGAATTTGATCGGTCAAAGCCAAAATACTTTTATTCACATTGAACCTTTTGAGTTTTTATAAATATATAATATATAAACCAAATAAAATGACAAATAATTTATAGTATAAGCTTAACAAAAATAAACTTTATAATTTTGCTTAACTAAATGAATATTAGAAACTCAATTTTCATGCAACAATATGCAACTTTAAGTTTGCATGTTTATTAACTTAAAATATTGCATGCAGGTTTTAAATTAAGTTACTAATATTATGAATTCAATTTGTACATTCAATCTAGTTAGCTTTTAATTTTCAATACTTGAAAACCAAAAGGAAAACACCGTCAACACAATTTCCTTACTTTTGTAGTTCACCCTTGTCAAGCAAACCGAAATACCAACAATTATTACTAAATTAGATATCCAGACCAAAATCAACGAACAAAATCATTGCAAATCCAATGACACACCATCAAGCAAATCAGGGCAATTGTTACTTAAACTCTTAAACCACTCATACATTTTCTCACTTCTAATTAGCCTAAAATGGACACTGAGGACCACACATGTTTAGGGCGTATAGGGAAAGTCCATTACCAAAAAGAGTCGAAAAGTTCATTACCTATTTCTCTCAAGAATCTGGCTTTTCAGATTTTTAGTTTTAAGACAACTCGGTGGATTGGGGGATTATAGCCTTGAATGCACGCTCATGACCTTAGCTTTTCATGTGAGGCCCTTCTTATCTGCCAACATGGCGAGTTCTTACTGGTTGAACTAGATTTTAGGGCCTACGTGGCGTAAGCTTTATACTGTTGACAACTTTCACGTGAATCGAGGTTGGCTGTGGGTTTCTCTTTCTCCTCGATTTGCGAGTTTTATTCTATCCCAATTTGCACTTGTTAGTGCTGTTATTACCTTATGCATTGACACGTATCCATGGTATCTTTTTTTTTATATATATTTATTTTTTAATAAAAGTATTTCTATAAAATTACGTACCCATGATGCTACTGGCTATTTTACAAACCGAACAGCAAAATGTATTTGTCGGAAATTTAAAAATGAAATAGCTGACAGCGACGCTCTTACACTAGTAGTTTATAATAATGTATTCGTTAATATAATATAAATCACTGCATCAAGTTTCAACGGGATTCTCCTTATGAATAATCTAGAGAATTATAATGAGTACATCCTTGCTTACTGCGAGGCAATATTCTATACTTATTAGACAAGATTTTCAATTCAAAACTCGTGGGCAATCAGATATTTGGAAGCACAATTTAATTAATAGTAAGGCTGACTTTCGTTACTAACAATGTATGAATATTTTTTCTCACTTGTGATACATATGACGACGAATATTAATAATGATGAAAACTTATATATTATGGGTGTGTTTGGGAACTCACGCGAACTGGCTGTTCGCACCCCAAGAAGTTCGCGAACTCAGTTCGCGCAGTTCGCGTGAAAAGTAGAAACAAGGGATAGGGGTAGTTCGCGCAGTTCGTGCTTTGTTTGGTTCCTGCGAACTGGCGCTGTTCGCGAACAGCCAGTTCGCGCACTCTGCCAAACACACCCATAGATCGCTTAGGAATAAGAAGAATAACATATTTTTAATCGAAAATCATTGAAAAAAGTGTAATTTTGTGAAGAGTTTAGATGGTTAGAAATAAATTGCCGTCTAGAAAGAGGCTATTCCTCTGGGTATGTTTGGATGGTGGAAAATAAGGTTTTGGATAAGAATAATAATCAAATTTCTTATTCTTGTGCAACTCAAACAACACAAAGAATAAGGAATTTGGGTCCTTATTCTTATACTAACAAAACCATAGTATAAGAATAAAGAATTTGGACAAGCACGCATACCGAAATTTCTTATTCTTATTCCTTATTCAAGGCTCATTCAAACACACCCCTTATTCTATGCGATCCAAACGGCCTGTGTTACGATTTGTATGACTATTTGAATTTCAGACAATTTCACTCTCATGCACAATCCTTAATCAAAACGTGATTTTCTTATAAATTAAGTTCTAACCAAACTATGTAAAATAGATATGTGCTTGGACATTGTACATTTGTACTATGTACATCCCGAAATCTTTATTGTTATTGGTGAGTATTTTAATGCAACATAGTTGGGTCACTATTGGCGCAGAATAACATTGCATGCATCTCTCTCAGCCCCGGATCTCGTCATCTCAATAATTTTGGATTTTTGGGCAAATTGTCCCTGCTTTTGGCTTTTGCGGTTATTAATAACACCTCCATGGACCCGGTTCACATGCACCAAAGACACTGACAAGTTGGGATACCTAATCAGATAAGTACCCAATCAACAATTCGAATGAGGGATTTTTGTGTGGCTGCTTTTCCTCATACGTTGTGTCACTTGTATTCAACCAGTAGTGATATGAGGCCTCTCAATCCCCAAACTAGTTTGTCTATTTTTCATATATTAGGTCAAACCAACGGTTGTCTTTTGGGAAATCAGAGATATTTATTGAGATATTTACAGGATTTTTTTTTTTAGATTTTTAAGAGAAAAGGGACTTATTTATTGCCACTTGTCAATTTTGTCTTCAATTCTCTCGACAGATATATATGTTTACACGTACATCGGTGAAAAATAAAAATTGTGGTGCAAAATTGTTGTGGTTTCAAAAATTTGTGTACCGCAAGTTTGAAAAGAAACAGCTAAAAAACAAGGATTAATCGAGAACATCTTAAACTATCTTCATATGGGGCCGTTTGGATTGAAGTGAAAATTTAGAGAATTTGGAGAATTTTCTATTTCTAGATATAAATTTATTATAAACAATTTAAACTCTTCACAAAATTACACACTTCCCAATAAATTTATGTCCAAAAATTGGAAATTTCCCAATTCTCCAAATTCCTAAGCGATCCAAACTGCTCCATGACCTTTTTCAAGAGTCGGCATATATACTTTTGTTAATTAGCCTTCTACTCTCAGAATCTCTCTCTCTCTTATTTTTTTGTTTTAAACTTTTTTATTATCTTTCTTAAGAATCTTAACTGAGGTACTATTTTGTTCCAATCTGAACCCGAGATTGAATTCTTTTGAATCTAGTAAAACATATATATAGGATATTTTTTTAAAAATAATATGTGATTCAACTATGAGCATTGTTATAAAATTTATTTATATTTTTACCCGATCCAAATATGAACTCATTTTGATACCCATATTATTGTATAAAAAAATTAAAAACAAACAAAAAAATTATTTCATATCAAGAGCAATTTTTAAACATATTTGTGTCATTTTTTAAGTTACATTAATACTATCAACATCCGCAGTTTTTTTTGTCCTATGCTGTACTCCAATTTTCTCCTCAAAATTTCTACTGATTGAATAGTAATATAAGGTTTGATGAGAAAACTTCAAAAACAAAACCCTAAAATTATAATATTTTGGGTTCGTTTCGAATTTATTCAAGGCATAATTGTTTAAAGACAAGGTAGCTAGGTGTATTTATCAATTCAATCTGATTATAAGACTCATTTGATCTATTATCAGACGGAATATATCAAATATGGATGCACTCTTGTAATAAGGGGGGAAACACTCATAGAGTTTGAAACTTGATGCAGTTATTTATAGCATCAACAGACCGGAATTTTGCATCATTCATACTCAATATAATTTACACTTTGTGCTGTCTATTCATCATTTATTTTTTTAAAAAGTAAATAAACGTTTAAACAGCTTGGGAAAACTAAGGCCATGCTCCAAAAATGAGGCTATAATGAAATGGAGTGCAATAGAAAAGGAGAGGAGAACTAAATCTTAACCCTAAAATTTGAGGTGACAAAACTGGTCTCAAATCTATATTGAGTTTCACCCCTTTTTCATTCCATCACCTTGGTTTCCATTGAAATTTTTTTCTTTGGTCTCGAGACACTAAATGAAGTTGTGAAAAAAGAAACTAATTAATATTTCATGTTGGTTTGAGTAAAGACATTAAAATAATTAACTAATGTGTTAAATTCGTTGTGAAAAAAGAAATCGAGTGAAGTAAATGTTAACTAATACTATATGCCATATTCTGCTAAAATACAAACTAATGTATATATATATGATTGGTAAATTATTTGACTTAACTAGTTACTAGCTGGGAGCTCGTGCCCTATGCAACGTGTTCCTTTTCGCAAATTTTCTATCTTAATTCTTGACCTATTTGTAATTATTCAACTGATACGTTTAACAAATTAAGAAGTTAATTTGTTAATAAATATCATGTTTTATTTTAGCTTGTTCTGTTGGTTGTGCATTCTACGATGATGTTCTTTTGTCAGCCTTCAAGCTATATGTTTTCTTTCTTTCTCGTGTAACTTTCATGTAAAATTTTTTATCCTTTTATTTTAATTCTAATTTGTTGGTATGCAATTCCCATTTCCAACCAATCTCGTGAAAACTTAATATCTGATTTACTTGTTCAGATTAACAATTAGCTATATTAAATATTTATTTATTAATGGATTAGAGTATTAGACTAATATCTAAAGTATCATATTGATATGCTTCGCATTAATTACATGTCCACTGTTAATACTATATAGAGGAAATTTGATATGCACTATGATACATAGGCCTTTTTTATCATTTTTGAAAAATTGATAAATCTATTTTAACCAATCTAATATACATATTGAAATCTCCTACCAAGCAAAAATTTATATTTTTAAAATTTTATTACTATTTTTTTTATTTTTAAAACCTATCATTTTTGGACGATTCTAAATAGCAATTTGTTTTCAAAAATAGCCGGTTTTAAAAAATTCGAAAAAATAGTAATAAAATATAAAAAATTGTAAATTTCGGTTTTCTAAGAGATTTTAATATATAGATTAGAGTTGTTAAATTAGATTTGTCAATTTGCAAAAAAACCAATGAAAAAGACCAGAATGCATAAAAAGCCTTATGCATTGTAGTGCACAATAAACTACCTTTCTCTCTCTCTCTCTCTCTCTATATATATATATATATAATGATGGATGAATTAAAGTCTTATACAAATTAAAAAATTATAAAAAAAATTAGGTAGCCTTAAGATAGAAAAAGTTTGTGCTAGCTGTATTTCGAACATTGACTGTTGTTCCAATTTCTAATCAAACATTTAAATTCGAATTTGTACATTTCTAAATTTGAAAATTTTTATAAAGTCTAATTTGATAATTTCTTTATTTATATGTAAAAGATCCGATCAGAAACTCAAACTCCGACAAGTACTTATTAAAACTTGTTTTGGTCATCTCATAATATTCGTACATACCAAAAACATGCCTCTTTATTCAGTTGCATCCCTAGTTTCAAAAAATTTGAGACAAAAAACAAAAAGCGATTGTTCTGTTGTGTTAATTACTAGTGCTGGTAGTTTTCTGTTCACTGTCTTTTACTTTTACCAGAAGCATACAAGATCTCTCTTGGTGGACCTTATCACTGTAGCATTGTGGTCATTTGGAGGTTTATTGACCTCTTGATCTGGATAAACCCTTGTGTAGATAGGCCCAATTAATTAGCTCCGAACCATGATGCATGTGACCTGATCTTCTTAAAAGTTAAAAGATATATCGAGAGAGAGAGAGAGAGAGTACTGACTACTGAGAGACCAATGATGAACTTCAAAATGGTCATGTTTGTGTAATTGAGGTCCCACCTGGCTATTTTATTAACCGTTAAAAAAGCCCACTGCTAGCTAGTCCGTACAAATTATGAAGATTTTCTTGAAAGATAACATATATAGGTCTACAGACCACAGTTCCTGATAGGGGCTATTGAGTTCTTCGGCCGTAAAAAACTTTTATTATTGAACGGTGGATAGCTGCATTTCCATTTATTAACCAGTATAAATTTTTTTTCTTTTTTGGATATTGGTCCAATTACCAATTGGAAATTAAAGGGAAACTTTATTATGCACTATGAGGCATGTACCTTCTATGCATTATGACCTTATCTAATTTAACCAATGTATTCTATATATTGAAAACTCATAGAAAATCAAATTTTATATTTATTTTTTTATTATTTTTTGCGATTTTTTTTAAACCTGACATTTTTACAATGTTCTTTATATTAGTTTGTATTAAAAAATGACAGATTTTAATATATCGAAAAAATAGTAAAAAAATAAAAAAAATGTAAAATTTAATTTTTTATGAGATTTCAATATATATAGACTGAATTAGTTAAATTAAATTTGTCAATTTATAAAAATATAAAGTCATGATACACAAAAACTCCAATACATCATAAATTCATAATAAACTTCTCAAAAGTTAATTATATGGAGTGGAAACACAAAGATGTGGGTGGACCTGTCTTACAGCGTTGCACGCATCTCCAAAGCACCATGTCACTAAGCCAATCCTTCTTTAACGCATGCCATTTTTTTTTATTTGTTATTTTTCTTGCAAAGAGACTAGGTTGTGAGATCAATAGAAAATAAAAGGAAAACTTTAGCAATTTTTTTTTAAGGAATATCAAATTCGAAATAAGAAAAAAAAAACAGCAGAAAATCAATTAAATACCGAGGCTGATAAGGATCATTTTCGATTTCTATCATCTCCATCATCCTCAAAACGTATTTTTCATTTTTAAAAAATACGTAATTAACTTAATTCTAATTTCGAAAACTCATCCATCATCCTCTGGAGTCATCCTCTCTCTCCCTCTTTGTTTTGCTAACTTCCCCTCCCTCTCTCTCTGATTCACTACTATCCAGCGCTCATCCCTCTCTCTCCTCTGTTTTGATATACATAACAGTTCTAGTTAATATGTATAAAATGTTCTAGCTAATATAAGTAAAGATTCTAATTGATATATATAAAGGTTCTAGTTAATGCAATAAAAGTTTTGGTTAATACAGTAAATGTTCTGGTTAGTATATCTAAAGGTTCGAGTTAATACAATAAAAGTTCTAGTTAATACAGTAAAGGTTCTAGTTATATATATAAAGGTTCTACTTATATATATAAAAGTTCTAGTTAATATATATAAAGGGAGTTTTGCTATGGTGAGTCGCGACTCACAAGCGGGTCCGTGAGTCGGACTCAAAACTTCTAAATCTAGTTCAAAATGACCGATCCAAACCGTTTAATATGATCTCCCTATCGAAACCTCCATACTGACCAAATTTTACATTTTTTCAAAAATTTTAAGTATTTTTTTCGGATTTTTAAAAACTGCTATTTTTGAACGGTTCAGAACTAATTAGATTAACGATTTTCTAAAATTTTAAAAAAATACTTAAAAATTTCGAAAAAATATAAAACTTGGTCAACATAGAGATTTCGATAGGGAGATCGTATTGAACGGTTTGGATCGGTCATTTTGAACAAGATTTAGGAGTTTTGAGCCCGACTCACGGACCCTCTTGTGAGTCGCGACTCACCATAGCAAAACTCTATATAAAGGTTCTAGCTAATATATATAATAGTTCTATTTAGTATAGCAACTATTCTAGTTAATATATTTAACTGTTCTACTAATAGTTTTAGTTAGGACCAGAGATGGCAAGGAAAGAAGATGAGACTAGAGGGAAGGAGGAAGGAAGATGGGATCATAGATGACGAAGAAATAATGCTAGATGAGATGGGGATGATGCATATGACGGTAAAGAGGGGATGAGGCAGTTATTAACGTGTTCTTAAAGATACATTATCCATAGGGATGATGGGGATGATACAGAAGAGAGGATGATCATAAGCAATTACGAATTAAATACTACTAGCAAAAAAAAAAAATATTATTTCAGTTCTCAAGCAGCTCAGGTGGTAAGAGCACTTGGCTCTCTTCTAACAAGTCCAGAGTTGGAATTACTACTACTACTGCTACTACTGCTGCTGCTGCTGCTACTAAGCATAAAGAATAATATTTATAATAGTAATAATTATGATTATTATATTGATTATTATTGTAATTATAATTATCATTGATATATTGTCAATTTAAATAATTTATGTAATAATAATTATTATAAATATTATACTTAATATTTACAAAAATTATTTTAAACAAGAATTTGTAACTCTAAAATTTTAATAGAAAGAATAATTTATTTTTTATTTTAATAAGGAGCAAGCAATTACGCGTTCTATAAACGCGCAACTCTCTCTCTTCAAATAACCCGTTTATAAAACGCGTTAGTAGGAATTACCCGTTTTATAAACGGATACATAGGCTATTAACGCGTTTATAAAAAGGGTAAATAGACTATTGCGCGGTTATAAACCGCGTTAACAGAGGCGTGAAAATTTGCTTTGGTCAGTGATTTTTTTTTTTTTGTTCGGGTGAAAACAAAGGTGGCACAGAGACATTATTAATTGCCTTAAGGTATTTGATTTTATGTGGCAATGTTTAGTATAATTTAGAATATACTGTTGATAGAGAAAATTTAAGAAATAAAAAAGTAAAAGTAAATTGGAAAATTTTAGTGAAAATAATTTGTACTTTATGAACGAATTACATGGCCCATTTTAAACTTTTAATTTATATTTCGGATTTATGATCAAATATTAAATTTAGAAGGTGATAACGTTTATTTTAATGAAAGGTATATTGTCATCAAGATTTATAGTTTTTTAAAATCAAAAGGGTAAAAGAATTAATAAATTTTGTTAGTTGTGATATGTCAAATTTAATACGTCCATCTTTGTGATATCTTAACTCATTACAAAACATATTTCAAAACAGGGAGGTATTTGGTTAAAAATAAAAACCTTTTTATGAATGTTTAAATAATAAAATACAATAATTTTAGACTTTTTAGTTATAACTTATAACCAACAAATAGGATGTTGGTACTAATTTTTACTTATCGTCATTAATTTTTCATTTAAGGTATTCAATTATTGTTTCGAACTATTTTTACTTGTCATAATTAATATTTCATTTTAAGGAAATGATGTTGCTTTATTCAATTATGGTAGCAAGTTAAAAATAAAGCAAGTGAAAATGATGTATTTCCTTGGTTCTTTATTATTCATGATTAATATTTCAACCAAGAAATTGCGTCAATTATGGTTGCTTTATTATCATTTCACAAATGAGATGTTGCTTTATTCAATTAATGGTTGCTAGTTACACAAGAACAAACACAAAAAATCTACTTCGTGGGTTGTGAGCATACTACGGTTTGTTTCCTTTCTCTCTACCAATATTATTATATTATATAATTATATGGTACCATGATGTGGTGTAAGAAACAAAACGAATTGACCCAGTTAGAAATGAGTAAACAATGGTGACTTTTCTATTAGCGTGGTTTATAACCGAGTTATTAGGTGAGAGGATATAACGTGTTTATAGAACGCGTAATTGCTTGTTCCTTATTAAAATAAAAAATAAATCATTCTTTCTATTAAAATTTAGAGGTACAAATTCTTATTTAAAATAATTTCGGTAATATTTATAAACTAATAATATTAATTAATGTTATAATAATAGTAAGTAATAATACTTATTAATATTATAAAAATTAGTACACGTCTAATTTTATATTTGTATATTTTTATTTCTTCATTTTACATAACCAAACAACCATGACATAACTTGACATAAGTTCTTCCTCCTTAACTTATTCCTAGTAAGTTATTCCTTTTCCAAACGCCAGAGTGGTAAAAAGTTCTTTACTTATTACTTCGGTTGTTTTTAGTTCCAATAACGTGTTTCATAAAAATTTAGCACTGTCCCTCTACTATATAATTTCATAGAGCAGCATCAAAGAAAATATGCTGTTTTGACCAATTTCATGCCAAAATAAATTTCGTGTACTAAACATGAATCTGTAGCAACCATATTTTGAATATTAGCTGATTGACAGACAAATTCACTTTAAACAATGGTTTTAACCATGCTGGTCCGTGGACCAACCCACGCCGGTCCATTTCCACACCATATGAGATAAAAAATATTTGATCGTTTATCACATATATATCTTGCATAATTCATCATAATAATGTGAACTCATCGCATGACACGTCATGATGCGCAAACATTCCCTCAACATTTCAGGTGCAGAGACACATCCCTAATGAAGAACAGGTTCAATTTATAATGTCCCAAACACAGTCGGCAATCATTTGTAGCCCCTTTTGCTTTCTTTCTTTCAAAAGATTGTAGGATCTTTAATTATTCAAGTAAAATGTTTACCTTGCATGTCATATTGAAATTAATCAGACATGCATGTTAATAATGTTATGAAACAAATTTACTAGTTGTTTGGATGAGAATTCCGAAATTCCCAACTTAGATTTTTTATTAACCTGATTACTAAAGCAAAAAGAAAATATGCACCATGGTTTAGTTGATGACATCGGTGAGTATAGTGGCTAGAGATGTTTATCAATCACTATCCAAGTTCTCCATGTTCCTAGTCCTTGCACAGAAAAAGGCAACAAGTGTCTCTATCATGAACTACAAAGAAATCTACCCTGTATATTGTACCTTATCTTTTCTTTGTTACAACATTCTACGCTAGCTTGTAATTTGAAATCAATTCAATTATTGGCTTTAGGCATGGACACATAGCCACTTATCCACCGTTCTCTTTGGATAATGTAGAGACTAGCAAAAGATAACCCTAATCTTATTGGTTGTGACCTTGCTTACTGGAGCTTCCGCAAACGATTAAGATAAGACCCCTTAGAACAATATTTGTTACAAGTAGCATGCAACTGGTACCAGTCGCTCGTACTTAAATATCAAGTCTTACTGATCTTTTGTAAAAACTCATACACTATAAAAAAATGGTCTTTACATAGATTTTTATTGCTAGACTTTTTTATTTATGTTGGACATTGATCTATTGCTAGATTTATTTTTTTATTGCTAGATTTAATTGATGTACTAAATCTAGAATTTTTTTAGCAAGACACAATTTTCTATTAATATCTCTTTTAAAATCTAGCAATTTATTTTTGCTAGACTTTTCTAATCTTGTAATATCTAGTGTAGCAAATTTATTTTTGCTACATTAGATATTACAAGATTTGAAAAGTCTATAAAAAATAAATTGCTAGATTTTTAAGGAGTTATTAATAGAAAATTGAGTCTTGCTAAAAAATTGTTAGATTTAATGCATCAAATAAATCTAGAAATAGAACAATAACCAACATAAATAAAAAAAAAGTCTAGCTATGAAGTCTATGTAAAGGCCATTTTTTTTTGTAGTGATAGAACTAACTCTTTATTGAATGAAATTAGCGGGTTGAAAAATTGACAAGAAGATTTCTTTCTTGTTAATATATTTAAATTAAAATTTTTGAAAGGTTATGACAGATCTTTCTTCAAAACTTTGAAATAATTTTCTTTCAGAAATTATAAGTGCCATCAGCAAATATACCATCCCAGCCATCGTTAAATACAAAGTGAACATATACAGCAAATAAGGTGAATATATAAATGATCTAAGTGAACACTTACAAACAAATAAGTGTTGTCATCACTTGTTCAGAAGTTTACATGCATATTCAACTTATTTTTATTGAACTTATTTGTTTGTATATGTTCACTTAGATAATCTATATGTTCACTTTGTTTGATGTATATGTTCACTTTATATTTAACGATGACAGGGATGACAAAACTGCAGATGGCAGTAATCAATTTCCATTTTCTTTATTAATATATTTTGGTAGTATGCCACTGGCCCACTGCCAACAGACTTTAAAGGACAAAACAAAAATGGACTACCTTGAACATTAATAGGCTAAGATGGGCCGAATTCTGAATGGAGATAAAACCCAAAGATGGCAATATTGGACTCCCGGCTGGATTACAATTTACAAATGCAGGTTTATTAGGAAGGCGCCAAATCCAACAAATGGACGTAAAAAGGTCTCCTAATTTACTCCACTTTATCCAAGGGTCCAAATTAGTTCGAAGCTATATCGAAATATAGAACTTGACTTCTTTTCTATTTGAACATTTGCAATTTGCAAATACATTAAGAACGGGGTTAACTAGATAAATTATCGGGTTGCGGCAATCCAACGGCTGCGATCTTAGCGCATTTGGGGTGCAATTCGAGAGCAGAAGTTCGAGCAGTCGGTACAAGTGTGCTGTCTGTAGCACAGTAGCAGAACCGAACCCCGCTCATTTCTTTCTTCCCCTTATCCGATTCAATTCCATCCTCTACTTCTTTCTACCTCTATCTTTTTCCCTTTTTTTTTAGAGAGAGAGAGAGAGATGCCGACACTGAACCTGAACACAAATGTGCCAGTTGATGCTGTGACCTCCTCAGATATACTGAAAGATTGCAGCCGAGTACTCGCCAAAATCATTGGCAAACCTGAATCTGTGAGTCTATCATTTGTTTTATATGTGTTATTGTATCCTTGTAAACCCATGAGCTGTTGTTGGTTACACTATGGTCTTATATGTTATATCCGTGCATCACATAAGAAAGAATTAGGAATGATGGGGGATTATGAAATCCATTTTATCTTAGGTAGTATCTGTATGTCACTTGCTATTGGAGCAGTGCATGCTCCTTTTGTCTTTGTAGACAATGTGTTTGATGAAATGCCTCTCGTGAGGTTTTATTTTGGGTTCGATATGGATTGTTTCTTTATTAAAAGTGCTATTTCTAAAAATCTTGCCAAAGCCAAGTAATTTCAAATTCAAATCGGGGATAATATTACAGTGTACTAAGTACAATTTTATGCCTTCAATCTGCCAGTATGTGATGATATCACTTCATGGAGGGGTACCAATGTCATTTGCTGGAAATGAAGAACCGGCAGCTTATGGCGAAGTCATATCCATAGGTGGTCTTGGGCCAGGTGTGAATGGGAAGCTGAGCTCGGCCCTAGCCGAAATCCTTGAATCCAAGCTTTCAGTTGATAGTTCACGTTTTTACATCAAGTTCTACGATGTGCAGGTAATTCTGATTTCCTTTTTGAGTTTTTCTGTATCGAAAATTTTTGTAGCGACTTCTACAGGTATTGTTGAGTAGGTCATTTTTGAGTAGGCCGTGTGTCTGCACAGGGGCATGGACTGACATGATAGGTTGATAGGTTGTCTTTAGAAGTGGATTTGTGGACCTGTAACACCTGTTGGTGGGTTGGGTTCAGTCCTTGCTCCACCACTAAACCTGTTTAAGCTCTTTTCTAGCCCAACTTTTGTTCATAAATATGTCAGTACGAAAATTTAATACGCAATCTAACTGTTGTGATTACTGATTACGATCTACAGAATGAACTCTAGCCATCTAGGTATTTGACCACATAAATTAAACAATGTCCAAAACTGAGACTCTATAGCAGTAGATCAAATGCTGCCATTTTATTGTGCCCAAATTGCAACTGTTGAATGAAATGATTGTAAAAAAAAATATATTTCTTTATTACAGAGGCCCTACTTTGGTTACAATGGAACGACATTCTGAAATGCCAGGAGAATCAATGGTGGGAAAAAAAAGATCATGTAATCTATTTGTCAATATGGATACTACCTATTGCCATAATTTTTTACAGAGACCATACTGTTCACTTTTTTTTATTTTGGAATAAACCATCCTGGCTAATCAAAGGATTAGGTCAGTGCCACTATTCTTGATCTCTTGGCCAGTCAGGTGATCACTTGGCCACTATTCTGGTCTTTATTAAATAAAGATTGCGAATCTAACTCAATCCATTGTGAGCCATTGATTGATACATGATGATAGTTTATTTTCTGCTCCAAGTTTGTAAATGGAACAAACTTTGCATTTTGACTCTCCTAAAAAAAAGTGGTTTTGAGAAATATTCTCCAAAAGCAGTTAGGCGGTTTTGTATGCCGACTTATGTTAGGAAATAACTCACCGTCCAGTAACAATAAGATGATACAAATCTAACAATTGCACTATTGCAGTACTAAGCAAGTGATATTCCAATTAGAAATATTGTTTATTCGGTCATGGTTTGTTCTTTAACCTCAATCTGCAATTAGGTGCTAAAAAAGCCATGCAAAAAGAAAAATGACAACGAAAAAGGAAACCTCAGAGCTTGCTGAACAACAGATATGGACAAATCATGTCAGCCCATGTGATGAATTTTGCATGTTTTAGTAGCAATTAACCAATTGAAGCCTAGCTATCTAGGCATTGACCAAATGTAATTAGAATTGTCCGAAACTTATGCTCCATAGCAATAGATCCAATGCTGTCATTTTATTGTGCGCAAATTGCAACTGTTGGATAAAATGATTCAGAAAAATCTATTTACTTTATTAACAGGTACATTGGCTACAATGGAATGACATTCTGAGATGCCAGGAGATAAACACAGTGAAACAAAGTTCATGTAATCTCTTTGTCAATATGGATACTATGATGCTCTTTCATTTGTCGAATAAAACTTTTCGTAAGCCAGTTCTTCTTTTAGATGTTTTTCAATGTGAGATAATAAAAATGATACACTTGGTTATCCCATGAAAATTCTGCACTCAAAGAGTTACCCAATACTTATTTTTGGAAGAAAAATTTTCTGGCGTCTCATTTGTTAAACGGTAGATGCGTTAATATTTAACGAAACAGCTTTATAATTACTGGTCTTAGTCGACCCCAACCCCCTAATTTGTTCTTTTTTCTTTTGAGTTTTCTTATAATTATGTATATGTTAGCAAAATGTTATTCATAGAATTAGCCTTGGATAAGGACCTGAATATTTATTAGGTAAATACATGTATTGAATCCTATTCATTGGATGCTATGGAAATGGATCCTGATCAGAGGCTGATTAGCAACCCTGGTCTTACTTATACGGAACTGGATTTTTCTTGCTTTTGAGAGTTGTAATTTTAGGGGGAGTTGGATAACACCACAGATCAGTGGGATAAAGCGTTAAATTAATACTTTTGGGCAATTATAGATTAACAAATTAATTTTCGAATTTAAAAGTTAAACTAATCTCGTTCATGCCAAACACCCCTGAATAGCAGTTTCAATATTTTATCCTAACCAGTAGAGGCGCAACATCTTTCATCTTCAGAAAGCCAGTATAATTAACGAACAGTGCAAATAGTCTAATTATATCCGTCGTGCAGAAAATATGTATCGTTAACCATTGGAGCAGAAATAAATTCAGAAATTTGGACCGTTGATGTTAAACCAAGGAGACATCTCTCTCCTTTTTCTGAAATTATGAAATATAATGTTCATTCTTGAAAATAGATGGACAATCACATACTTGGGCTGAGGAGACAGTTCTTGAATTTATACTGCCGGATATTGGATTTCAAAGCGAATGACAGTTTTATTTGATTATAATGCAAGTTGCATTTAACAAATGAATTAATAACTCAATATCATAGTATAGTATGAAAACAACTTTCAATGAACACTAGTTCGAATCCTTGTCGGAAGATAAATTTACTGTAGACTCGTGAACCTTGCTTATTCCGGAAAAAAATATTATCAGCTCCATGGTTTAGCCTAAACAGACAATTCTTTTCTTTTAATTTTATGAAGTAGGCTGCGAGCTGTATTCCATAATAATATTAGCAAATAACTTGTGCAGTTCTAAAGACAATGTCTGGTATTTAAAAGAAAAGGTTCATGATCGTTTGTAGTTTTCATTTTCAACCTGAGGTGTTGAAACTTAAACATGCAAAACAAATAAAAGCTGTTTTTCATTCGTCTACTTTCATTTCAAACGTGTCAATTATTTTATTTTATTTATTATTATTATTATTATTTTTTTTTGCTGATTATGAGATTTATGAATCGTAAGTTCTGTGAAACTTAAACACGCAGTGAAGTTATTTCTTTATACATTTACCACACAAAATGGAACCTTTGTTTGGATGGTGAATTTTCTACAAAGGGTTGTAACTTACAGTGATATGACAGAAAAAAAAATGCGAATTTGATTCCAAGTACCTAAAATAATGAAAGAAAAACCATAATCTAATTTCATAAAAAAAGTACTAAACATCACCCGAACTGCACCTCCAAAGCACTTGATCATCAATCTTGGACAAATTTTGATCATCTAATCTCTTCCAAGTACGGATCAACTCCACCTGTCCCCATTCCTTTCCAGCTTTTTCCAATTGGACTGAAATGACCCTGCCTCTCCTAGGCCAGAAGGCTTTACCATAAGCATGGTACCCAAATCCACCTCCATAACAAAACCAGATACCACTGATATTACCACAAAAATCGTTAAGGTGATCGTGACCTATGAAAACTGATTTTACATCACCCATTTGTACGAGGGAGGCTAATACACCAGAATTTACTGTGGAACAAGCAACAGCCTCTTGATATGTACCAATATACCCCTTGTACCATAGATCGCGTACCTCAGAGATTGGAATGTGAAAAAATGCAAGCGCTGCGGCGGGAGGCATTTCCTGTCAAATTTTATAGTAGGACGGTTGAAACACTTGTACTAATATTGTAATTTTCAGTACAGCTCTATAAGCCCAAATCCCAATATACCCTCAATTCAAACTCAATTATGCAGCAAGTCTTAATTATTTATCCTTTTCTGACACTGCACTTCATTTTTACAGTTAAGAATTAAAAAGCCAGTTGTTTTTTCAAAAAAAAAAAAAATTAAAAAGCCAGTATATAGGAATGGAGTACTGCATAGATATCATATTGGCCAACATACAAGTCCATGCAAGTACCTATCCAAGGAAAAAGCACCAAAAAAGCTATAATTGTGCATTTCTTAATAACTAAAAGTTAGTAAAAATATTAAACAGTAATAAGAGGTTACGGAATAAACAGAAAACCTGAAGCATATAAGAAGTATTGCGAAGCCAATAGAGTTGCGACTCTTTGATCCAACTGTAAGTCTTCTTCCCATTTACCACCTCTCTATCCCCACTATCCATTAGATACAGATTCAAAACACTCCTATTTACAAACCCGGATCCAAAGGGCCCATTGATATTTACATGGTAGTTCCCGTATCCGTTAATCACATAACCTTGCGGATTGACTTGAGAAAGTGAATAATCCATTGAGGACATAAAATCCATTAATTCTAACCGGTTCATGGTTGATTCTTGGTCATGGTTGCCCAAAATTGCAGCCCAAGGAATTTTATGCTCCCTAACAGGTTTGAATGCCTTAATTAATGATTCAGCTGCATCTGTTGCACTTGCCCCAAATATGTTGTCCCCTGATCAACACTTATGAAAATGTTAGAAATCTTACATTTTCTACTGTAAACAGTATAGAAATGAAATTTTACACTGTAATCAACTGTTCCCACCAGTAAAAACAATAAGGTCAGGATTCTCAGCAGCAATAAGGCGGTTCAAAAATTGGGTTGTGTTAAGATCTGAACAATATGGCGCTTCAGCTGGTGGCACGTCCCGACATCTTGTCACAACTCCATTTCCATAGTGCATATCTGCCACCTATTCTTTTCCCCCAGCAGTTAGAAAGAAAGGAAATTAAAAAAATATATGAGAACTCTCAGTATCTGATAAACCTGTGTGATCAAACCATAAGATATATTGAATTAATTATCGAATACTACTGATGCTAGTCTCAATTATATTTACTTGATTCCCGACTCCAGTTTTCTCACAATTCTTAGTGCCAGTCAAATCACTACATTGATCCTTTGATCTACCTAACATATAAGGATCTGATTTCAATTTGCACAGACATCTCTGACAAGCAGTCGATACATATTCCTTGTATCAAGCACGAGGCAGTTAGGTGTCAGAGAGAGAGAGAGAGAAGATGCTCTGACCTGGAGAATCTTGAAGGAGCCGTCATGGCGGAAGCGGAGTGGGAGTTGTGGTAATTTCTTCACTCGAGCAGGTGGGTTTAGCTCCACGAATGGCTTTAGCAGTATATCGACGAACAAGAGAGTGGAGAGGAGAGAGAAATAGAAAAGCCATGGCCGTACTTCTAAGCTGCTCGCCATTCTCTCTCTCTTTCCTCTCGCACTGAGACATCAATAAACCAAACCCGAACCCAGCCCTGACGCAAGTTGATCCGGAGCATTCATTCTAGATCATACGGATAGATTCTAAAATCTGAAACTAGCACTCCACATATGTGTGTTCGGAAAGGCCGAGAACTAGCCTGTTTATGAACGAATTCACATCCTCTGCCACGCGCGGCTGGCCGCAGTTTTTATCTCGACCATCTGATCTAATTTCAACGATTTCTAGAAAATACCGGATTGATAGGCTCGAAAAAATTGAACCGTCCAGATCAGATCTGACGGCTCGTATGAAAAGTGCGGCTATGCCGCACGGCAGAGAATACGAATCCATTTATGAACATGGTGCGGACAAGAAGTGCCAAACGCAGAACAACAGTTCACGAATTGCGAACAGGGAGTAGTTTCTAGTTCTTAATTCTTCGCAAACTAGAAAACAACTCAATTTGTTCGTGGGCCTGTTCGTGGGCCGCTGTTCATGGGAGTAGTTCCCAACGAACCAAATACACCCAACCATTCAATCTGATCTAAACCATTCAATCTGCTTCAAAATAATTGATCTAAAATGTCCAATATGATCTCTCTATTATAATTTCCTATTCGATCAAATTATATATATATTTTTAATTATTTTACTATTTTTTTACAATTTAGAAAATCGGTTAAAAAACAACCGTTTTTAAAAATCTGAAAAAAAATTACTTAAAAATTTTGAAAAAAAAATATAAAATTTGATCGGCAAGGAGATTTCAATAAGGAGATCATATAGAAAGTTTAGATCGGTCGTTTTGAAGCATATCAAAGAGTTCGGATCAATATACACTGAAACTCCGGTACATTAATTAGTATGCACCATAGGTTCTCTCGGTATACACTAAAGCCATGTGAGTTCGGATCAATATACACTGAAGCCCCGGTACATTAGAACAAAAAAATGCACCATGATCGTTTTGAGTCGCACTAGGCTCAGCACTTCTCGACTTCTCCCACTATCACATGGCAGTCGCATTATCATGGGAGGAGCTAGCGCAGGGGCTTAAGAGGGTCTGGTCCATGCTCTTTTTTGTATAATAAATGAAATATTGTGATTTGGCTCTCATAGTTGAAACAAAATTCAATAATTTTCCTTCTACTTCACCAATGAAATTAGTAGCCTAGTAGAAAATGAGAATGAATACTGACCGGGTGTAGAACCAAGTCTCAAAATAAATAAACTCGTTTATCGATCTAATCGTTTGTAGAACAGTTTGAGGGTCGAATCCACAGGGACGGTGTTGGAATATCGGTCTTTTGCTTTACTAAACTAGCTAGATGAGTTCAACTTTCTTTTGTGAATTAAAAAACGAAGGTGAATACAAATCCTAAATCTAGTATTAATGCTAAAACAAGAACTAAATAACAGAAAATCAACAGGTCAAACAATTCTAGGGTTTTTGTTTCCAAACGATTCTACATCTGTCAAAGTTGGGATGGTCCGTTTCAGCCCCTGTCAACGATCGGAACTGGTCATTCTAGGTCAGACTTTCCCTTCCGGACGGTCCGTTTTGACTTTGGAATGGTCTGTTCCAATAGTTGATACTTGTTTTGTCATGAATTTTAGCTATTAATTAAGTATTTTTATGCGAGTTTAAACAATACTTAACCTATAGACTTGTACTCTAACTTCCGTTCAAGTAAAGCTACTAGGTTTAATTGTTAAATTCCTAAAACCCCTAAATTTCAACTTCCGTTTCTTGATTTAGGTGTTCTAAACTATCTCTTGGATCTTGGTACACTTTTAATCTTCCGATCTCAAGTAAAACTCTAATTTTTTAAGGTCTGGTTCATCCTTCCGAATCTTACCTACCAAATAGTTTCATTACTACGCTATAATTCAGGTTAATCAATATTGCTACCTACTATCAAACGTGGCCATCGCTTAATAGGTATATCAATTAACAATTCAAATCAAGCAATAGCAATAGAATAAAGCAATCAAATCATAAGAGATAAAACATAACTTAACTTAAATGAACTAAATATTCATATCAAAACAAGCAACTAAGTAGAAAGATTTACAACCATAGTCCTAGAACAATCAACTCAACAACTAAAAGACATCATCCAAAACAAAGAGAAATAGAAAATAAAGGAAGAATGAAACCCAATATGCCCTTGCTTGCTCTTGTATGTCGAAGCCTCCTATCGAAACGCCCTGTTTCTGCCACAAACCGGTCGATTCGGCGCTGCCACGATCTTGACCTGAGACTATTCTCTCAAATAGAACTATATCTAACCCTAACTTGGATCTGGAATTGAACTCCTCTCTTGTATATCCCAAAATCTTCTCAAACTATGTTTAAATAGGCATTAGAAATGTGTAGAGATGATGGAAATAGCAGAAGATACGTTCTGGAAGTGTCAGAGATAGATTAGAACTGCCATGACATAATAGAACTCTAAATTTGGCAACTCTGGACTATTTCTAGAAATACTGGCGATTTTTTTTGGGGCGGACCGTTCTAATCTGGGACGGGTTGTCCCAATCATCTAAAACGGACAATTCTGTTGTTTCTGATAGTTTCAGCTTTTAGCACTGCGTCATGTCAATATTTTGCCCATATCTCCTTTATCTGGACTCCGATTGAGATGATTCAAGAACCGTTGGAAAACTTACAACGAGCTCTACATTATTATTTATTCATCCAAGTCATGTTTTTGTCCAAAATTTGCATTAAAATAGAAATTATGGTAGTAACTCATTCTTGACACAAATCCTAATTAAAATAACCCTAATTAACCTAACTCAAGTCAAATTGGTTTAGTTTGGAGATAAAATTCTACTAAAATATAAGTATAAAATCCTCTAATAAAAAACTCTATTCTTGTTGTCTCTCTCACAACTCTCTCTTGCATAATAAAAAAATGATCTTTTTTTATCAAATTTAATTTATACGATCATATTCAAGTTTGATTGGTTGACCGAGCAACTCGGAAATTTGACCTCAGCCCCTTGTCACGGAATCCTGACTTCGCCCTTGCGCATCATTGATCGGATTCTGATCTTCACGAAGGTGGTTGTCGAACCATTGCTCTGATACCACTTGATGATGATGCCCATCCCAATTCTGGTGACAGGTTGCGATAAATGATTTAGTGAAATTAGAAAATAAAAAAAATGCTAGATAGAAAAGAAGAATTCTCCGAGTTCAAAGAAAAAATTTAATAATGAATAATGGTCTTTTACAATAACAAGCACTCCTTTATATAGAAGAAGGTGTCTTGAACTCCAAACCAATACATATTAAGAAATAGTAACTAAAAAAAATTGCATAAACAAAAATAAAAATATGAAAAATACAAATATAGTAATGTATCTTGGTCCACAATTAAGGAAAGTTCAAATCAGAATCTAGATCGGATTCGGATTGGATTTCGTCGGGAGTCAATTCATCAGGCGCATCAAACTGGCAAATACAACGAGAAGAAGTGTGATAGAATACAGAGGGAAACCATATATGGCGTTGCAACGGCAGGGAAGGTTTACCAGTATCATCGATGAACGGTTCTTCCAAAGTAAGCAAGAGGAACCACCTTGATGTTTTTCTTTGTTCTAAACCTGATGCTTGGGGAATTTAGTTTTTTACTTTTTTTAAGGCAAAATTGATCACATACCTCTCAAATTTTTCTTAATTGAATATTTGCCCCCTAAAATATTTGAAATTGATCACATGCCCTTCAAATCTTAATAAATAAGGATATATATCCTTTTCTGTTTCTTAAATAAATTTTTGAATATTAAAATCTGATTTTTATATCTTGAGACAGAATTACCCCTGTCCAAATTTCTCTCTTCTGTCAGTCTGAAAGACCTTTCCTCTTCCGCTATATCATCCAAGCGATCTTTATATCTGAAAATATTTCTTTTCGATTCTACTTTCGCTTGTTGATCTCCACCTTTTAATTCGACATAAAGGGGTCAACTTGGTGCCTCGTGAAAGAAAAAGTGTTTGGGCTTTACTGATATTTATATGTTCATTTATTTATTTCTGAGGGTCTAGCTTATACTGTTATACATTACAAATTGTCATTTCTCTTTCCTTGCTCCTTGCTTTGCCGCTTATAGCCTAATTTAGTGTAAACTTGTCTCATACAACTTTAACTTTAAGTACCTTCCAAGCGCATAGTATACTAATAAACATATACTACACTACTTACTAGACTAATTCATTAAATTATAACGTAAGGGTACCATTTTTTGCCCTTGATTAATTGAATACAATTCAAAAAAGAAAATAAAAACGAAAAATGGAGAAGCTGCAATTATACATTCATCGATTCATAAGAATAAGAATTTTTAATTGTCTCACAAATTTATAAAGCTGAAGACATTATTTATCTAAAATGACCGCAGATTTTTTTTTTTCTTTTACCAGATAGGGTCCTTTGTACCACCGAGGTGGCCCGTGTACCGTTTGGCATCTTAGCCAATAAACACATCAGTATATGGATTTGCATTATTTGGTCAAATAGGCTACCCCACTTAATACAAGTTTTGTCTACTATATAATTTAGCGGAAGAGGAAGTTGGAAAGGTCTTTCAGGCTGATAGAGGAAGGAAATTTGGGCAGGGGTATTTCTTTTCCCAAGATATAAAAATCAGATTTTAATATTCATAAATTTATTTAAATAACAAAAAAGGTATATATGCCTATTTATTAAGATTTGAGGGATATGTGATCAATTTCAAAGATTTGAGGGGTAACAATTAAGAAAGATTTGAGGCGTATGTGATCAATTTTGTCTTTTTTTAATTGGTAGTGCTTTTTTCTTTGTTTTGCTGGTATTAGGATTTTAATTTTCTACTTTGCTTTTCTAGTGCTAGTGAAGGTAGTTGTCTCAGTTAGTGTAAAGCACCAGGATGTTTGTTGTGGTTAATTTGGATGATGAGTGATGACTGATCACTGATGTGCATCTCTTATTATTCATAAAAAAAAATAATAATAGACTTATATGATCTGCCGTCTCACACTGTCACACACATATATATATACTGCATGCCGCATGCGTAGTCAGAAAATTAGGCATCCTTATCTGATACAATAACTTGCTATTTTTCTATTTTTAGTATTTTTTTTTTGTGTGTTTATTTTTAGTGTCATCGGGCATGGGAATTCCTCGTGTGGTCCCCGGTCCCGTAAGCTAACTAATCCACTATTGGGAAACTGGGAGTCTGGGAGGGAGTCGAATGGCATTTCGTTTAAAAAGCATAAAAGCCGTTTGGCCATTGGTGCTTAATTACTACGCAAGATTATTGTATCATGCTCACGTTGATAAAAATAAAAGAACACATACCAATTTAAGAGTTATTAAAGGCAATTCGAATTCATATCTTGTAGCTTGTAATAGGAAGTTATGTGGCAACCACATCGTCTTTTTACTGTAATATATTTGCCTGTCTGGCATGTATGTGAGAAATAAAACCTTGCAACATTAGAAAAGAATCATAATTTCATATTCAATTTAGCAACAAAAATCCTTTGCTGATGGAAATATAATTATAATTTCGTCAATAATTTTAATTTAAGGTTTTATTTTATGAATGACCAAAATTCTTTTATTTATTCAATTTGAATACAGAACCCTATCTATCTGATGGACTTATCTATAAATTTACTTTATAATTATTTTTTTTCAATATACATCAATCGGTGTACTATAAGGATAATATGTATGCAGAATTGTCCCAAAAATGAAATAAACAAATCTAAAAGAACTTGAATTTGATTGAATAAAGACATGATGCTATATTAATCATACAAACCACCTTTGTATTGGATTTCTAAAAAAACAAGCAAGATAACCCGGTAGTTTATAAGTAGGGACTAATGGTAAAATATACATACACATAACCAAGAGAAACAATTGAAACTATAATGCAAGTTAACACACAAAGTGTGTGCGTTTGGTTGCACAATTATAAGATAGAGCGCCAATAGGTAATAGGATTTAATTAATCATAACTAAACCTGATACAAATCAAAGTATATATAATGCTACATATATCATAAAACTTAAGAAGAAAACCACCGGCCTGCGTATATATATATGACGCAACCCACCTACATTGTCCGCGGTCTAGTTGTCTTCCAATACACTAGTGTGAATACTGTCATACTCGACTCCATTATTCGGGCAGAAGGTCAGAAGGAAGCTATTTGGGATTTTGCATGCACCAGATAACGTATTGTTCCCACAGCCAGTTTGAATGCATGTAAGGGTTTTGCAATGTTGCTCACCATATGTATTCGCCGGCTTAAACTCCATAGGGATGTTCACCTGGTTTTTATATTTGAGGCCGAGGTTGACGTGATCGCTGCTTGTGTGGATCAACTCTGCAAAGGTATAATCACCAATGCCTTCAGCCGTGCATCGTTCCCCACCACAATCACCGGTCTTGCATTTCAAGCCGGTCGGAGAAAGGACACAACCAGTACGGGGCCAAATGCGGCCTTGATAGATGTCCACTTGCACGTCATATTGGTCCCCTCCAGGCTGAAGCCCTCCCCTGTAGGGGTTATCGGTATTGGTTACGTTTCTGAAGGCCGGAAATACAGCTTCAGTGCATTTGTTCACTAGTTTAATTGTTATCGGTTTTGTGTTGCCTGATTGGCCAAGAGAGAGCAGACAACCAAGGGAGAGAAAGAGGGTGATCAGGTTCTTGAGAGAGGCCATGGAAATTGGTAGAGCTAATGAAAGTTTAGACTGTACTGGGATGACTTAGCACGGAGTTGGCGATTCTTTATATAGAGCTGATTATATGAATCCGGTGTGGTGTTGTGCCGCTGGATTAACCCCTTCATTAAAGCCTCCTTTTGTTATGTAGGGCCGTAGGGGAATTATTAAGGTTCGGAACTTTTGACTTGACTGCCATTGGAAACGAGAATCTATGGGTTTAGCAAATGTATTAGTTTTGTAGAGCATGGTTTCCATAATATGAGTTCGATCTTCTGAAAGGAAACTTTTCTTCAATCTTTTCGCGAAAGGTAGTCGAATAAATTGACAAATTGTTTCAGATAATAAAGCAAGAAATAATGATGTCGGATGCATGCTCCTTCAATGACATAGTTTAGAACTTTAGGGTGCGTTTGGATAGGTGTGGGAAGAAGGGAAGAAGGGAAGAAGTGGGAAGAAGTATTGGGAAGTGTGTAACTTTGTGAAGAGTTTGAATTGTTTATAATTTTTTTTCTTCCCATCTTCCTTCTTCCTCTTCTTCTTCTCTCATCCAAACGCACCCTTAGATAGACGTTCTATCCGGTAAAGGCTACGTTATTAAAATACTCATTGATATGTTTAATTTATGAAACAAGTTAGTTGATAACGTAATAAGAGTCTAAGATATCCAATGAACTAAAAATATCACATCATGATATCAATATCTGTATGTATGCATGCTTTGGGAGAAGCAACTTTCTAATTTCTCCTTTCTTACTTTTACCGGTTTCTTTCCTTACACTACAAGAAAAATGATTTACAGAAAGATCTTCACTCATGACTTTTTATTTAACTTAATTATTATTTATTAGTGCTATTGGAAGATAGGCTTGCAAGAAAAATTCTATTTTGCTAGAAAACACTTGTTAGTGGCTTCAAGCTATGCAAGAAAAAATACTTGATGTAGCTAAAATGTAATTTGAATAGTGCTATATATTGGAAAATTGTTTTGATCAAACAAGAAATGACACCAAAATTAATGCTAATTTTAATTTCCCACCGATTTTTATTTTCACATATACAATTGGCTCCAAAATAATGAAATTAATGTTATTAGTAGAAAGAAACTATTTCCACTTTTTATTTAACAACATGGACAGCGATACAGCGCCAAATAAATTTAAAATATAAAAATAAATACGGTAGGAAATTGATTACTGCCATCTGCAGTTTTGCCATCCCTGCCATCGCTAAATATAAAGTGAACATATACAGCAAACAAAGTGAACATATAGACGGTCTAAGTGAACACATACAAACAAATAAGTTCAATGAAAATAAGTTGAATATGAATGTAAATTTCTGAACAAGTGATGACAACACTTATTTGTTTGTAAGTGTTCACTTAGATCGCCTATATGCTCACCTTATTTACTGTATATGTTCACTTTGTATTTAGCGATGACTGAGATGGTATTTTTGCCGATGGCACTTATAATTCCTGAATACTGTAAAAAATGATATGCGAAGACGAAAAACTGTTTTTAAAAGTTTTTTTTCCATGGGCCCAAAAATGGTCACTGAGCTCATGATTTGGCATGATTAATTCGGTCCGGCCCATCAAATTAACTTCAAAACCATTCTGGACCAGTCCATCCCACTATTTACTCGCCGAGCATATCCAAAGATATGCCAAATCATGTGCAGTACTCATCGTCTAATTGACCATCTTTTGTGTGCCTCTCTTAAGCAAAATAAAAAATAAAATATGACAAAAATCACTTGAAATTGCTGTCCGATTTCCAATTTGAATGAAACTGAGATTCGACATGATTTTATTTGATTGAAAAATCAATGATTTGAAATTAAAGCTAACTCGTCTCTAAGTAGATCAGAAACTAAAACTTACTCATCTACCGCTAGGAGGGTGTCTCAGCCAGGCCCGGGGGAAGATGGTCACATTACTGAAGACTCAGAGGAGGCTTAGATGCTTGTAATTACTAGTTAATATGGATAATTGTAGCGTTGTGTTAGGTCAGCGTTAACTGATCAGTAGTTGCAGCTAGCGTTTTGTTTGTAGTCTGTGGTTTGTAACTCTTTGAGTCATAGCTTATGACTCAATACTTATTTGTTTTTGGTTATGATTTTGGGTTCCTTGCTCGGGGCGCTTTATTTAAAAAAAAAAAAATTACAACGATCCACTGGACTCAACTTTTGAACTGATTTGAGTAGGAAAAACTCAATGGCCACATCAAGAACAATTTATCAAGACGTTAAACTTAAATAACTTCAGGGCCCTCGAATTCAATTAACCCCAAAACTAAACTTACGCCGATGTATCGTCAGCCCACAATTTAAGAGTCAAGGCAAGTGAAATCTAAGAAAATCCAGAAACGCATGGATACATCATACATACGGCAACAATTTAGAATTTACCATCTTAGGAGGCCTTTCAGAGTCGAATAGTCCCAAGCTTTCGAACTAAATAACCGGCTGGATAAAGACCACACTAGATAACTCTTTCCCCCACGGCACCCCCAATCTCAAGCAGGAGTAAGAGAACCAATAGTTTACACTTCTGGTATCAGCAAAAATGTTTAACTGTGGTTCTCTCACCTTCTCTTCCATTCTAATTAAGTTTATTTCAGAAAAAGAAGATATGACAAAATGGTGCAGAGAGCATTCTGCACATAGGCTGGCCAGTGGCTGCATGAGCCTATTTGCAAGCGAAACCTGCTAGTCTGTGACCCGCAAGCTCTCTGTCCTGTGCTCTCCAGGCCATTTCTAAATCCAAATCATTCTGATTAAACCCCTCAAAAATAATTTAAATATCTAGTATACAGATCAACCTATCTAAAAACGAAAATATTTTAAATTTCTCTTGAGTCTACGTGAATTTAAATTCTAAAAAAAATTGAAATGCCAGTTACTAATAGCTTTTTTTTTTAACAAAAAACAGGGATCTCGTCCCTATCTTTTCATTAAAAAAAAGTTAAAGTACAGGAATCAGCCAGTGGCTGACTGAAAATACCAGTAAAAATAAAATAGCTATTTCCAACTAAAATATTCAAGTATCTTGTTCATTAATTTCAAACAAATGTATATTTCAACAAAAATTATATTTACTTCACCTTAAGAAAATATCTGGAGTTAACAAAGTATCATACTGAGGTATCTAGAATGAAACTCTGGGGCATCTACAAATGCTTAAATTTATAAAAATAAAGATGGTAATTCGGCAGGTTGTATTGAGTTCTTGTTAGGTTGAATGAAATCGAGTCAGGTTTTTGGATTATCTAGATTTAAATCATTGCAGTCTACAAAATAGATTGAGCCGGCGCGGTTGGATTCGGCTAGTTTGAGTTTATAAAAATTTGGATAGGCATAGGTTCAGATCAAGTTTTGAGTAAATTCATGTCGGATTTGGCAAATTATTAGGTAAAATCAAATTTTGGAATTTCTAAGTGGGCAGGGGTTGAAGTTCAAATCGTTTAATTTGGACGTTCAGTTTTGCATCAATTCAGGTAGTGAGTAACTGTGTATCAGGTCAATTTAACTTACTAAAAAAATTTTTTTTGGACAATCCAGTAGCGGCTACCTAGTAACTTACTAAAAAATTTAAATAAAAAAGGATCAGAATCGATGGTGTTGGATTGATATGTGCCACGTAATATAAAGTTATAAACCGATTGATTAGTCGCAATGCATTCCCAATTCAATCATATTCTATGATTAATCAATTGAGAGGAATTTTTTTTTGAGAGGAATACGCAACGTATACCATCCTTACCAGAATAAGAAATTACAAATGATGAAATCGTGACACTTTGGTCGTTCACATTATCTTATTACCCTCATCTTAAATTATGTCCCCTCCATTTAAATAGAGAAAGCGAAAAAAATAATGATTACCATCATGTGAAGGCAAGTGCATGCATCAGGTGCAGGGTATTAGATTAATTAATGATCCAACAACTATATAATTAGGTTTTGTATTAGAATATGGCCAGTTGCAACAACCGTGTCTCATCGCGGAATGCCATCTCCTGTATTGTTTACTAATTAGTAATTACTACCTTTGGGCCATCACAGAAGAAGGTAATATATTTTTTCCCCCTTTTCTTTCCTCTTTTGTTGGAATTTGGGGGAGGCGGGAACCAGGGACGGAGCCAGCCTAATTTTAAGCCTGACCACCATCACAAAATTAATAAATTAAATATTATAAATTTATTTTTAAATAATAAATAAATAGATAATATTCTTTTTTAGCATAATCAAAAGTACTATATAATTTTTATAAAACTAAATTGTTTCTTATTCTATTTCTCTCATTTTGTTCGAGCATGAATTGAACAAAAATTGGAAAATGGAAAGTCTTCACTTATGCAGGCATGCAGCAACCAGCATTGATGCACGCAAGGGAAGGGAAAAAATAAAAAATAAGGAAGGGTCTCTCTTTCCTAGCTTTTTACATATTTCGTCCATGGTTTAAAGTATAAATATAGTGTGCATATATATTTCGTCCACGATTTAAAGTTTGAACAGAGTGAACAACTGAACATATTTCGTCCAGAGAAAACTGTTTTGTTCAGAGATTTGCACGATTTCGACGCTAGCAAAATTTTAATATATCAAAAGTTGGAATTGTTGAGAAATACATTTCTTATACAACTAAATATGCACTACATATACAATATAGTAACATTAGATTTGGTGTGCCATAAATGCAAACTCTGTAAAAAGCAGTGTAAATTATGCGCAAATTTAAATTTGTACAAAATTAACGCTTCTTTACTAATCAAATCCGTACCAGTGGCCAAACAAAATCTGAGATTTAACTAACGACAGTTAGTAGCAATCCAAAGTTAAAAAGTTTTGAGACAAAAATATATCAAACCATCTGGACCATTGATTTTTATAGCTTGATTTGACATATGGTGTAGATGTTATTTTAAAATAAAAAGTTAAAACTTTTCATCTTAATTGAATAAGAATAACAATTGATTTTTTCTGTTAGTAAAATGTACTGTAAACTTAATTGCTTCACTGTATTTTCATTTTGATATTTTTACTGAATTTCATTTTTGTTAGCTTCCTTATAAGAACGTAATAAAAGGAATCAAACAATTTAATATCCAATAAAATATTGAACACTGCTAAAAATTTTAAATATTTTATTCTCTTACCCACAACCCCACACAGTGTGGGGGCATGTTTTCTAGTCCTCTAAGCTTGTCATTGAGTCATTTTTTAATATAGCAAAAAATATTTGAGCTTTGTAATTTCCATAAAAAAAAGTAAAAATACCTACTAACCAGCCAAGTGAAATCTGATTTGTTTATTTATTTCTGTTATAATAAAGTACAGCTAGAGAAAAAATTAGTACCTGAATAACAAATATTCACATCATAGCTCCTCTGTTAAATTAGAGCATTTACTCAGGAGAGCTTACATGAAATTTTCAAGTGTGCCCAGGGCTGGAACCACAATTTTTGCAAGATAAAATCAATATAGTTAGTGTATTTAAGTACACATTAATTACCAGGTACTACCTAAAGAATACTTACCAGTTTTATTGTATCTACACATTGCGTGAAGAGTCAGGATAGCGAGAATAATATTATCTCGATTTTAACCGATTAGCAAAATAACACTGTTTTTAATTGTTAATTATTCTATATCTCGAAAAACAAAAAACTCTGAACTTCGAAATAACCGCTAATTCTGTCAACTATTCTATTCCTCACCCATTCAAATGTGTATCTGAGTACACATTAATTTGACTCTAATTGTTTTCTTTCTCTCATCTTTTGACGGTATTGGGCTGTGATCTTTCATATCATAACGTCTACCAGTTCGCCACATCGTCCTTCTCTATACTCTCACTTCATTCTCTAATATTCCGAAACTAATCCTCGAGTACTCATCATACCCTTTTTAAATTCAATTAAGTTTGTTAAATTCGTATCATCGATTCTATAATTGTGGAGAATCAACTCTTGGTTTAATGATAAAGAGCAACACATCTCTAATGAAAGTTGTAAGTTTGAAAACCAATTTTTATTGTAACACCCCACCGACATTTGACCATCTTTAATCGAATTTTATCATATTTGACCAAGTTTGACCGAATTTGACCATAGTTGACCGTTTGACTAGTCAAACTATTGACTTATTGACCGAAAGGGAAATTATTATTTTTGACAAAGCTTATTTACTTAGCCTTTTACACGTGTTCCCTGTATCGTTCAACGTGGCATATATAGATCCCTCATTTGTTATTTCTCTTTCTAATAGGCACCATATAAACTTTTATTTTAATTTAAGTGAATGGAAATCGAATGAAATAGAGGATTTATATTTCCATATCCGATGGTCTTTCACCATACATCAAATAATGTCCCTTGCCATTTGTTAGTTGCTTAAGAAATGATTTCAAAAAAATTATTGCAATTTGATGAGTCGGCCGATTGGAATTTCTACGTTGTCGTGAACAGTCATTCTAATTCACTTGTGATTTCAGATAACCGAATTTTTTTATATTTAATTTCGTATTGATTGATTGATATGATTATCATCTGATTTTCATTGAATCGATTTAATCGGACTTTTCTATATTAAATTTCGTATTGATTGATTGATCTGATTATCGTTTGATTTTGATTAAATCTATGTAATCAGACTTTTCGATATTTAATTTCGTATTGATTGAATAATGTGATTTATCGTTTGATTTTGATTGAATATGTTTACCGAATTGTGATTGGTACATTTTATGGGATATCGGGTTTGGAGTTGGATATGAAACTGAATCTGAATTTTGAGCCATGATCAACTTGAGTTCGGGGAGGGCCGGTCATGATCCTCCTGTCATCGGAGAGGGACCACTCTGACTGACTGACTGTCTGGACCCACTTATCTCCTTAAAATATATTATTTGTTATGTGGATTAATCTGATCTTATTGAACTTTGTAATATAATAATTACATATAAAGAAGCTGTGTCATTAAATAACCGATTACCGAGGTTTGTATCTGACTCTGTTTGTTTTTCTGTTGCGACATAGGTTGACGAGTCGTCGGATGAATGCAAAAGATACCGTTCTCAACTCGCGCCCCGCAACCCGTCGGTGCGAGACGTGACATTTAATTTTGAAATAAGTTGGAGTTCTTGACCCATCTTATCTTCAAAAAATTCCATAATTGTAATTTTTTTCCCAAAACCGTAGGTCTCAAAATTTCATTGAGTGGGTGAGTTTCGTTGCAGAAATACAAGCAATAATAAAGAGGGAAGAGAGTGAGGATAGTTTTTGATGGAATATAGATGTTATATATTATTCTTTAATTATGTTTGGATGGTGCATTGAGTATAAGAAGGGATAACAATTCATTTCAATGGAATGGTCTCTCTTATAACTTTTTATACCTAATGGATGAAGGAATAGGGAATAAGGACTATACCTTATACCACCTTATACCCAACCAAACACACTTAAATCATAATATTTCATTTAGGCCCCCGAAAAAAAAATTGCAACCAACCCACATTACATGAAGAGAGAAAAAAAGTCATTAGCTTATTCCATATTTACGGTAGTTCGCATGGACTACCGAAATATCTTATGCTAACTATGGCTCCGTTTGTGCTAGGAATAAGAAAATATTCTCTTCTTAAGCGTAAATTTATTTCTAACCATCTAAATTTTTCACAAAGTTACACACTTTCCAAAATTATTTTTCTTATTCCCTAAGCGATCCAAACGGAGCCCATTAGGGAGGAGGCCCTAATAGGAATGTTGTCGTAGTTAGACCTGTCAAAGTGTTAACATTTTAACGAATTAACGTTTCGTTCCGTGGGTGCGGAACGTTAAACGTAGTCCAAATTGGTTACGTTAGGCCCAGCGGAACGTAAGCGGAAATAGGCTGTAATTTCCGCCGAAAAACGTAACGTAAACGTAACAGCTCATTTCCGTTACGTTTATTTACGTTTTAACGTTTATTCAGATTATATATGATATATAATATCAATATGAATATGATTGCAGGAGTCTGGAATAGGAAAATTGCAGAGCGAATAAAAGTGACGGAGAAAACTAGGGATAAGTTCACCTAGGTTGCGCCGCTCCTTCAGTCCTTCTCTCACACGCCTCATTTCATTTCATCCCTCTCTCTCTGGCTCTCAGCTCTCGCACAGTACCCATGGCAATGGCAGACCCAACTCCCAAGTGTGACGATTGCAATTCGCAAGGCAGATCACTTGTCGATAGCCTTATAGCCATGATTACTGATGAGGTGAAGAGCCGTTTCTCTATGTACTCAGTACTCTACCTAATTAGCTACTTGTCAGTTGTCAATAGCCATAATTACTGGTGAATAATGATGATTGATGAATCGTTGTTTGTTTTTGTATATATGGTCATATACTCATATGGTGATATGGATCTGGAACTGGAAGGGTAAAAAGGGACGGAAAAAAGAAAGAAAAAAAGAGTTAGAGACGGATAAAGAAAGAAAGCAACAGTGAAACAGAGATAGAGGAAAGGAAGATCTAGTATTCTCGAGGTAAATAGTTGAAAGATTTTTTCAAATTTTGACATACTTTTTTGTTGGCCTTTGTTCCTCTATTTGTAACTGTTTTTTTCTTTTTTTTTTGTGGTTTGATGCTGTAGATACAACTATGTTTCATTCTGGAAAAAAAACTTGGAAGATCTAACTTGAGATTGGAAGCAAAACGAGTTGGAATCAAGGCACATTTTTAGTGGTACGTTTTATTTACAAACTCAGTTTCATTCTGTGGTACATTTTTTTTACAAACTTGGAAGATACAACTCAGTTTAATTTTGTTTTTTTACAAACTCTTTTGTTGAAACTCTCAGAAATTTATAACTAATGATTGGTTACAGAAATTAATAGGTGTAATTAAAGCTAACAGAAATTGATATCTAATCATTGAGTCATTTTGTGTAATTAATAACTGTAGTTAATATCTGTATTTAATAACTGTAGTTAATAACTATAGTTAATATCTGCATTTAATCACTATATTTAATATATGTATTTAATAACTAATCATATTTGTATTTAATGACTGTAGTTAATATCTATATTTAATAACTAATCATTTTTTGTCATTAATTAAACCGTGTGAAATACTTTCTGCCATTAAATCTTTATGTGTAAATCAATTTATTTATGTAAATCATTTTTTGTAATCAATTTATTTATGTAAATCAATTTATTTAGTAATTCCTAGCTTAAATCATTTTTTGTAATCAATTTTTTATGTGTAAAATACTTTCTGTGTGTAAATCAATTGTTTATGTGTAAAATACTTTCTACCATTAAATAGTATTTAATTTGTAGCTTAAACATCTTCAGCTCCTTTTTAGTACTTAATTCCTAACTTAAACACTTTCTTATATATTTAGTACTTAATAGTTAATTTCTCTTTTGCAGATTGGTAATGGAAAATACAGAATGTGCATCTGAACCAGATCTTGAGCTCTCTGAGGACATGTATTACTTACACCTATTAACTACACTTATATATTTTTTTATATTACAATGTTATATATTACATTATATTCAACTTGAGTATTTTTAATATTGCAGCTTTGGATTAGATCCAAATTACACTCCAGAGGAAATCCAAAGAGTTCAAAACGAAGCTAGACAAGCTGATGGTGACACTCAAGTCCCTCAAACACAAGTCCCTCAAACTGAAGTCCCTCAAACAGATCCTGAATGCACCAAAAAAAGAAAAAAAAGAGAAAAAATGACCTCTAAATATTGGCAGTATTTCATAAGGGGTGAGCCTAAAGAAGATGGCTTCTATGAGGCCAAATGCAAATTTTGTGGACACACTTATGACATGGGGAATGGAAGGGGCACTGGTTCTTTGATGCACCATTTTAAAAAGGCTTGCGAAAAGGTGCCAAAAGCCATGAGACACAAACCTAGTGCTCTACAGAAAATGTTGCAAGCTGGTACTACTACAGGTACAACTTGATTACTTGAGTGTTTCCCCTTTATTTCATTTTTAAAATATATTATGTACATGTAAATTATATTATGTACTTCTATTTTTAATGCAGCACCAGCTCTTGATGTGTGGGAATTTAATCAAATGAAATGTAGAAAGGGCCTTGCAAGAATGGTAGTTGCTCATGACTATCCTTTTAATTGTGTGAATCATTACTTTTTGAGAGAATTCTTAAGAGACTTGCAACCTCAGTTTAAAGTACCATCAAGGAATACACTTAGGGCTGATTGCCTAAATATTTATGCTGAGGAAAGGGACATGTTGTATGATTTATTTAGCAAGTTAGATTGCAAGTTTAGTTTTACTAGTGACCTATGGTCAAACAAGGGTAGAGATAGAGGTTTTATGGCTCTTACTTGTCATTATATTGATGAAAGTTGGAAACTTCATAAGAGAGTCATTGCATTCTGTCCTTTGCCAAGTCCTCATACAGGCAAAAATATTGCTGATGCCATATATGAGAAGTTAGTGTTGTGGAATTTGGATAAAAAAGCCTTATGTCTTGTACTTGATAGTAGTAGTGCTAATGATGTTAGTGTTAGGGAATTGCTTAGTGGACCCATTCTTGATACATTGCCGGCTGATGGACAACTATTCCACCAGAGGTGTGGTTGTCACGTGTTAAACCTTATAGTCCAAGATGGACTTGATGTATTAGGTGATGAGATAACAATTATTCGAGAGACGATGAAGTACATTCGTCACTCACAGTCAAGAATGGAGAAGTTTAAGAAAGCTGTAGCTCAGGTTGATGAATTGATACTATCATACTACACTTTATTTAATTTTGTTCTTGAAATGTAATTTTTATTAACTAATTATGTTGTATGCAATTTCAGGTAAAGGGCCCCGATAAAAAACCGGCATGGGATGTTCAAACAAGGTGGAACTCCACCTATCTCATGTTGCAACTAGCATTTGAATTGAGAAAATCAATTGAAAGGTTTGTCGTTCTTGATAAAAATCCCGAGCTAGTTGCTGGTCTTGATTGGAACAAATTAAAGGCTTTACTTGATTGCCTAAAGGTTTTTTATGATGCTACTTTAACACTTAGTGGAACCAAGTATCCAACTCTCAACTTATTCTTTCCAGAGTTCTGTGAAGTTTGTTTAAGCATCAAGAAGATGAGAAATTCTAACTATCCATTCATAGTTGAGATGAGTTCAAAAATGTATGCTAAGTGGGACAAGTATTGGACTGGTGGTAACATGTTGCTAGCAATTGCTTGTGTGTTTGATCCGAGATCAAAACTTGGTGTTGTTGAGTATTACATTAAGGAGATGTATCCTCATGACTATGACACATTCATGGCCAACTTGAATAATTGCATTAATGCATTATTCAAGGATTATGAGAAATCATACAATAGGCAGTCACAAGAACAAATTGGTAGCTCATCACAACAAGTGAGGTAATATCTCTAGTCTCCACTTGTTATTTATCTAAATTGGCAGTCACATGTTATCTATCTAAATTGCATTATATAGTAAAGTGCATGTTATCTATTGTTTCCAAAATATGAATTACAAGTAATAAGATGTGTGCTTGAGCAATTTTTAGTTACATGCATATCCATGCATGCAGGTTACATACTTACATCCATTATCTGTTTATTGTGCTTGAGAAAATTGTAGTTATCTATTTTCTTTATTTGAATAATCTGTTACTTATAATGTGTGCTCGAGTAATTTTTGTGTTTGATATATTAGTGCCTCAGCTAGAGAGACTCAAAGTGACACAAGGGCTAGATTGAAAGATTACATGAAAAATAAAAAGAGGGCTGATCCTAAAAAATCAGAATTAGAGGAATATCTAGCCGATGGATTAGATGAAAACAGCTTGGATGTTGCATTTGATATCTTGTCATGGTGGAAATTAAAGGCAGCCAAGTATCCAATTTTGTCTCGGCTTGCTCGAGACATCCTAGCTGTGCCAATCTCCACTGTGGCATCTGAGTCTACGTTTAGTAATAGTGGTAGAACTCTAAGTCCAATAAGGAGCTCATTAAATGATGAAAGCATTGAGGCTCTCATATGTGCTCAAGATTGGTTGAGAGCTTCAGTCACAGGTACGACATCTTTATATTATGCTTAATGTTTATATTACTCATATGTACCTGTCATATATATACTAACATGCATCTTTATATTATGCTTAATGTAGAAAATGGTGGGGACTTTGGTGAGGTACTTTGGTCAAGTGATGAAACGCCATCGGATGCCGATGGCACTACCCACTGTTAGTGGGAACTTTGGTGACTGGTGAGGTACTCTGAATCATTTTGGAACATTTTGTATGCCTTGCATTATGTTTAGATGTTTACAAGGCATGTTGGATTCATCAGATACTTGTGTAATTGTGCTTGTGTACTTTATGGCTCTTTGGCTCCTTGCATAGTTGCATGGTTGAAGCCTGGAGTTAGATTAGCTTGTTAGAGTACGATGGATTATGTTGTTTTTTGGTGGTTGAAGCCTGGAGTTGTAACAAGTGCACAAGTACACAATTTCTGCACTTGTGCAACTCTTTGGCTCCTTGGATAGTTGGATCTCAAGCAATGACCTCCAATGATGATTCATGTGTTTTATGGTTTTCTATTTAGCCATTGGCTGAGATTGGTAAAAACTGAGGAGATAGCTTGAGATTCGAAGTAGTTAATATGCTTAGTTTATGTGTGTTTATGCTCTGAGTTGAATTCAAAGTTGAGATTCCAAGTAGTTAATGTGCTCTCAGTTTATGTAATGCTCTGGTTCACTGTTTGGCTTGCTTGCTTGAGATGTATTTTGACCTCTTTAATACATTTTATTTGCTATGTTGAGATATGTTTGGCTGCCGTATAAATTGGTTTTAAACTTGCAAATTTTTTATGTTAGTTGATATAGTTTTTAAACTGTTTTTGGTAACTTGATTGGAGGGAAAAACGGAAGTCAATTTCTAACGTTATTAACGTTTTTTTCGTTAATGTACACGTAACATTAAGCGGAAGGAAAAAGCTTTACGTTTATTAAATGAAACGTTAAACGTTACATAATTCTATTCCGTCACATTAACGTAACATTAAACGTAAGAGGGGATTTCCGTTAATGTTACTAACGTTTGACAGGTCTAGTCGTAGTCGAGTCCGCAGAACTAATTGACTTGGCCTACAAACCTAAAACTCTTTAAATAATATGTCCATCCGAGAAATTGACTGAAATTGTTTCTGGGATAGAAAAAATATATAATATACAGTCTCCTGTAGCATCCTAAACATAACTCCCTTGTACAATTTGCTAAACAAAGCAAACTTCGATCTGAAGTGTTCTTAAAGTAAAATTGAAAATTACGATAATTACCACAATTTCACTTCTTAAAGATGATGTCATTCTAAATTGAGTCGGAGTACGTGGGAGCTAATCTGGTTCCAAATGCTAAATCGTATATGACATTATATATACAAATCGCCTATCTGTATAATTGTCCACAAGAATAAGTTTACTATCTTAAGACATAAAGAAACCATCATCGATCCTGACTACATCTACCATGAACCATGATGCATGCATGCATTCAAACTATTACATCGATCATTGGCTTACTCTCGATGAATTATAAGCAAACTTAGACAAATTAATCTCCACTAGCGCATAACTAAAGAATCAGAGTGCATGCTTCAGATATAGTGAAACTAGGGAAGCGTATTGTCTTTCCTAAGCTCATGCTAGCTAGGCAAATTAACTCAGCATGATTGCGGAATTACACATGCAATTTATATATGTCCAATTGATTAAGTACTAGAAACACGGAACATTTTTTTTAAGTGGAGACACTTGATAATTGTACAAATCAACCTATTCAATTAATGGTAAACTAGAGTTTCTGTGAAGGGAGAAAACAATACATGAAATTTTCGTTCTTGTTGGAATATCAGGTATTGAGGTTATGCAGTGATGCATTTTCGAGGTATATGAATCATTCTAAAAGAATTTTAATCAATACCAGATGAAATGAATATTTTCTTAGATGTGCAAGAAACAAAAGAGTCACAAACCATTGTGAAATAGTCACTATTTGTCAAATAAACAGGGCAACATGCTGGATTGTAGGAAGACTGGTCATGGTCTATAATCAAGTGTCAGAACCAGATACGCTGTGCAAAACATGAACAGATCATGACATTTTGAAAATTTTCATCCTAAATTTCGTCTTCATTAGCCAATGATTTATTGCAATATATGCAAAGTTGCAAACTTTGATACAAAAGCTCAGTTTATCTCACAGGAAAGAAACCTAAAGATTTAAAAAAAAAATCAATTTTCATTGCAGTATGACTTGATCTCTCTCTGAATCACTTAAACTACACAATTAATAGAGTTTAAATTCTGAACCTTTACACTGCAATTCTCAATCTTATGCAAATATTGCCTTAAAAAGTAATTGCATCTTAGTTGCTAACTGACCTGCCATATGCAACAGACGACATCACTAAAGGAATGAACTCGAAAATCCAAACTTCAGTCAAGACAACATGACACGATAGTTCACGCCAGTAGTGTGTTTGCTGGGTGAACTATCGAGGCATATTGTCTCCACTGAAGGTGTCTCGATCCATAAACCAATAGTGCTGCACGTCAATATTGCAAGTGACAGATCAGCTTAGCAACTGAGATACAATTCTCCCCAAGACAACAAAGCATATTGGTTAGTTCTTAGTTGTTCTCTCCATCTCTGGGTCTCGCGAGTCTTCGACTGAATCTCTAAATGGTATTATTTGAATTCACTCTCACAAAAATACTCCCTTTTAGTCATCATTGTTTTTCCCCAATAAGATCATGATGAATTTTCTTGTCTGCTCTTAATTTCTTCTTCGTAATCCCATTAGCTATTTCAAGTACTACTGATATATATAATCACCATATAAATTGCTAATTATAGGGACTAATTAAGCACCGTTTATGCCTTTACCAAAGAGTATGTATCTTTTGGTCACTAAGAGCAACGGACTTCTAATTAATGTTCACTTACGTCAGCATGTGATATGTATAACTCGTTGTGTATTTCTTTTCTGAGTAATGCTAGAATCAAACGCCTTTGACGTCAAACACAATTTTAGACTGAACTATTGAAATTTTAAATTACCGATCCGAACCGCTCAATATGATCTTCGTATTAAAATATTCTTAGAGACCAAATTTTATATTTTTTCGAAATTTTTAACTATTTTTTCAGATTTTTAATATTGAAGGGTCCAAAATTAATTAGATTGAAGATATTCTAAAATCCAAAATAAATAGTAAAAAAATTTAAAAAATATAAAATTTGATCTTCATGGATATTTCATTATGGAGAAAAAATTGAGCGGTTCGGATCGGTCGTTCTTAGTTCAAAAATTGAGATCCGATCGCGTTTGACGGGCCACGTGTCAAACGTATTTGATTCTAGCATTACTCTTATATTATTCTAAAAGTACATCCAAAATAAAGCTCATCATACTTCAACAGAAGGAGAATAACTTATGTGATATGCACGCCAAAATATTGTAACTTATGAATGACTTAATTTGAGGCAAAAGATTGGGACGATTATAATACATAACCACCCACGCCGTTTACATAGAAATACTCCTAAGCTACAAATGCATGTCATTAATATTCATACCTCAAATTAGAGACAAATTTGCAAAAAAAAAGAAAAAAAATGGATAGTTCATCTATATATTTGCAAATGTGCAAGATTAATTAATTAGATGCTAACTCAAAGAAAAACATACCTTGCTCTGGACTAATATGATCCGATGCAGTTCTATCATCTGCCTGATCAAGTTAAGAAAAAATTATGCTATGCTTTAAATTTTGCATGTATGAATTGGAGTAGACAATTGAGTTGGAAGTTATTATGGAATAGAGAGCCGATCGGTCTTCCCTTATATAGAGTGTGGCTCCGTTTGTATCTGTATAATTTAAGGTGCTTTACTCAACTTGCTATTGGTTCCCACTGATTAAAAAAATTATAAAAAAACACGGTAATGGCATAACGATACTTTTACTGGATACTTAAAAGGTATAGATCTTATACGCGTTTCTATATTTCTGTTATCATTGTACTAACTACTAAGACATGCAAAATTTGATCGTCCATTCAGAATCTCACACAAATTTTACAAACACTCTTAAACAGTCATTCCTGTTGTGCGCGTTTAATTAATCTAGTCTAAATCACATGGTTCAGAACTTCAGATTATTTCGCAAAGAATTTCTGTCATTACAATTAGAAAATTGAAGGTATATAGCGGTCAAAATGCAATCACGCATCCACACACAAGAACACATTGAAGAACAGAGCCTTAGTGTCAGTCAAAATAAACTCTCATTGCTTCTGTTAAAATATCGTCAATCGTGGCAGCAGAATTATTTCATCATCAAGTCGATCGGAGGAGGCACGATCCAAGCGCATCTGTAAATGAACCGTGGCTCTTAGAATCTTGATGCAGTGAACTCAAAAATCAATAAAAGCACACAGATAAAAATAGACAGAAGATTTAATGAGGTTCAGCACCAACTCGGTGCCTACGTCCTTCACACACACACACATTATTTTTATTATTTTCTAAATAATCTGAGTTGATACAATACAAGAAAAGAAGATGAATAAATAGAAAAACAATTACTTGTTTCCCAAGACACAACGGGTAAAAAATAGAATAATATTTAAACATATCTTCAGATAATCTAATCGATTCTCAATAATCAATCATCGTCTTTCTTGTGCATATTCTTTCTTCTTCTGAAATATCTCCAAGGATTATTTCTTCTTCTTTGAGATGCTTCTAATTAAGATAAGAACTGTCCTTTTCTGTCGGTGCCATGCATTTGATTCAGGACACGATTTTATGCGACACAACCTGTGTCTATCCATGCCATGCATCCAATTTTGGATATGATTTTCTGCGATATCATATTCCAACAGCTTCATTTATTTTAGAAATAATAATTGGAAAAATAATAAAATATCTGTAAAAAATAATAGAAAAAGTGTGCAGATTTGTTTTAGGCAGACCATTTGTTGGGCAAGCTAGTAAGGTCTAAAGTGCACCACTAGAGAAGAGAGAGAAGATCTGGCTTTGAGGAGGATTACATCCAATTGCTTGGAGTGGTCGCTAACACATGCACAAGTCTATTGGCGCTTGGAATGGTAAATTGCGTTGTTAAGTCCGAATCCGAGGTTTTAGTTCACCGGCGCATAGGTTCATTGGAAGAAGAAGGCTAGAATTTTATAGCACCGCCTTTCGAAAATGTCTATTCGATTATGCCACTGTATAGATCTCTAATTAATCTATTGATGATTACATTTCATAAGTTAAATATGCATATAGGTTAAACCACCACGATCTTCAAAAACATTATATGTGCTACAAATTTATTTGCTTGCCCTCCACCTAAGCCCTAGAATTTTCATATTTCAAATTTGCTTTTAGATACTAATGCTCCAGAATTAATCTAGCCTCTGAAATTTCATTGAAGCTTCCCTTTTAATTTTATATATGTTGTTTTATTAAAGATTGCTTGCACTATAGATTCTTAATTATTACATTCACATAAGATATATAAGTACTAGTTCAACAGCTGAACTCGCGTGTAGTGTAGGTTTTTTTTTTTTTTTTTTTTTGTAATTCACAAGCAACATATACATTTACAGACATCTATTTGCAGACGTTAATTAATTTAGTACTTCAAGTGGTGAACAGTTGAATGATCTACGAATAACAAATTCAAACTATCACGAGTCCTAATGTGGATAGGGTTGTCAATTTTGTTGTGTTTCGTACGTTTATGTTCTGTTCTGTCCGAAAAGGAGCGGAAGCGGAAGAGAAAACTTGTTTCATTTTTGAGAATGGAACAGAAACGAAACGTCTAAATAAAGGACGGAACGGAAATACCTGAAACGAAACACAAAATGGGCTGAAATTAATGGTAAATGAAGGACGGAACAGAAAACGAAATGCTTTTCTGTTTCGTTGACTGGAACGGTACGAAAACGAAATGTTTTACCATTTCGTTAGTTGGAACGGAACGGAAACGAAATGATTGGTTTCCGTACCATCTTCCACGTTTGACAGGCCTAAATGTGGATTGAAACTTATGAGCTTTCTTTATTTCCTCGATAAACAATAGTCATATTATCGGACGTGTGCGTGCGCCTATATATATCCAACAAAACTATACATTACAAGTCAATTTTATAATAATATAGTGCATGCTTGAATAACAATAATTTGACTTCAATTATGTAAAAGATTTTAAATTTGACGGTTATTGTTTAATTTGATTATTCATTCCTTAATTTGTTTGAATTGCCTTCTGTTATTTATAAAGGGTGTGTTTGGTTGGAGTGGGAATAAGGAATAAGCCCCTTATTTCTTATTCCGGTGAAAACCAAACAACTAAAGAATAGAGAATTTGAACTTATTCCGGCCCTTATCCATATTCTAACAAAACCAAGAAATTTGAATAAGGAATAAGGAATAAGCTTTTTTCTATTCCTATTCCCTATTCCCACTCCAACCAAACACACCCAAATTAAATAATTAACAAGCACACGGAATCAGGCTCGACACTGCATGTGGTAGAATGCACAAATGAAAGGGAAGATGATTCAGCTAGCTACAAAATTTTAGTGTATATATATATATCTCTCCCTAGAGATTTAAAAATAATAAGATCGGCTATTGAATAAGTGAAAAAAAAATATCACAACATGAGTATTTAGAGTTTAGTAGAAAAGCACATTTATATATTAATTTAAATATACAATAATTTGATGTACACACAGGTAATAGATCTAGGACACGATATATTCGATAATATTAATGTCTCACAAGTCACAAGTACTATCATATATGTAAACAGTAGATTCGCCTGGTGGGCATGTTATGATTTTATCACACCTTCCAAATATCACATGTTCCATTACAGATATATCTATCACATTTTTCATACAGCCAATTGCTTGGATAAATATACACATGCATGTGATAGATGAACTTTGATTAATATATTTGTAAAGTATATGCAGGTTGTCTTGTGCAAGTTGCACTATATATATCTGTGATAGCATTTGTTAATGCCGGAATGGGACAATGCATCATGGCTCAGCGATCACTTTCCTAACCAATATTCCAGAGAGCACCAACTAGACAGAAAATTAATTGCAACTAAAGGCGCATATATATATAGAGAGAGAGGGGGAAGGCTAACATGTCATCAATTTGTCATCGAATAATTTTTCGAGATCCAAAATTCAAATAATTAATCCAAACCGTTCAAGTTGATTACCATATTGAAATACTTTAAGAGACCAAATTTTATATTTTTTAAAACATTTTTTTGCTATTTATTATATGTGATATTTAAAAAAAACATCCAATTTGAAATATCATAATAAATAGTAAAAATATTCGGAAAAAATATATAAAATTTGATCTCGAAGGATATTTTAATATGAAAAATAACTTGAACGGTTCGGACTGACCGTTTGAAATTGGATCTCGAAAATTGACTCAATAGTATGGGGATATTTGTGCCCTCTATACACACACAAACTAGCACATGTTTCGTGCTAAACCATGACTTGAAGCATACTGAAACCTTCCAACTAATTCAACTTGTACTATATATTGGCTTTTATGCAAGTTGTATCTATATATATCTCCCATATGATTAACATCTGCTTCCGCACTATATGTTCCGCTTAATTATGAAAGTCATGTAAGTTAGATGTGTATGTCTATTTGTTTATGTTTGTGTTAATTATAAATTTATGATTATACAGGGAGAAACATTTAGTCTGCTGTGATTTTAGATTTATTTTTCTGATTTTAGATGATGCTATAAATTAATGTACTTTTTTGGACCACGTAACTAGTTAATTTTCATATTGTGGGTTAGTTTTTAGACGCTAATACGTCAGAATCACTTGTTAGCCTCTTCTAAAATTTCAATCAGACTTCTGTATTGATTCTATATATCTGTTATTTTACAAGTACTTGCTATGAAATTTATATTCTTAATAATTCACATAAACTATTATTATTTTATTTTCGCAAATGTTCTAGCTAGTTGTTAAGTCGTACAAAAAAATTGAGCCAATCATAACAGAGATTTTAATTAAATTGATAACATTTGAACGATTAATTCCGTTATAATTTTGTCTTTTGCTTATAAAATAATTTGAAAGCATACATAATTAGGCTCGCCGCCAGACCAGATAATATATATAAGAAAATAGTCTGAGCATATCGTTGAATCCACAAATTGAAATGGTATCGGTCGCCAGCTGTTCAGGCTTTAGCAGCAACAACTAATAACTCTTTACGGTGGATTTGGGATCATATAATGTACGATTGGCTATTTGAACTAGTGAAAATTAACTCTCCCATAAGCGTGTATATGGATATTGACATATGAATTTAAAATATATAATAATTAGATGTATATATATAGGTAGATCTACTACATGCGAGATATTGACAAACATTAGATTCGACCGGTACGCATGTTCATGGTTTTATAACATGCGTGTTCCAACCACCACATGTAGAATTTCAGATTTCTGTCACATTGGGATATATATCCTATATAGACTTATGAATTTAAATTTATAATAACTAGATCTGTGCGTCGAGCTTTGCTCGACGATAATGGTATCCATTGTAAACAATATATATGACATTATGGCATTAATTTTTATTTTAAGTATATAGATGATTTTTAATCAATGATTTTAATGTAATAGAATTTATTTTTAAAATATATTTGCTATAAGAAGATAAATTTGATAAATTGATTTGCTCAAGAATTAAAGTTAATAGCGATTTAAACATTCTGATATTAATAAAAATTAATGTATAAAAAATTACCTTATTTCTAGAAGAACAAAATTCATCCCCATGTATTTTTTGTCTTCGAATTTGTTGTGAGCCAAATTTTTAGTATCCGTGCACGAAACATGTCTAGATTTCTATTTGAAAGTAATGCGATATCTATTATGATTGTCTTTATTATAAATGTGAAATGGTTGATGAAAATTTAATTAAAAAAATATTATTTATAAATAAAATGTTAGCACCCTTTGGTAGATGAGGCATCACTCGATTGCATCTTTTGGCAATGCATCTTTTAAATCGCACCTTTTGAGGCATCAACTTACTTGCATCCTTTGGAAAAACATATATTAATTAAAACCCTATGAAATATATGTTAAAAGACACCTTTTCATTTGCAACTATTCATTGAATAAGATTACATACTCACACCCTTTCATTTGTTGACATTTAATTAACCTATTTAATTTTTAATAATATTATAAAATAAAAAATGACACTTTATCATACACAATCACACCCTTTCATTTGTTATCACACTACAGGAAAAGACACTATCTGCATCGCCTTTCTACATCCGCAAAACCGATGAAGTAAGTGATCTGCATCAGCTTATTGATGCAACAAAGGTGATGCAGAAAGTGGCGATGGTGATGATATCAAATGCATCGACTCACTCCGTTTCATCAAATGACTGATGCTAAAAGTAGATTCTCAAATGCATCAGTGTTCGGATGAAAAATACATTATCTATTGCATCATCATGCTAATGCAACTTTTTACCTTTTGCATTGGTCGTCCTGATGAATTTAATTATCGTAGCATCGACTTACACATGCAGAATTAACAATAAACTGCATCAACAAGCTAATGAAACTCATACTCTTTTGCATGGTAGTTCTGATGCATGTGTTTTTGATGCAATAGATATTTTTTGCTGGAAAATCATAAATCCCGATGCAGATGCTGCAGTTTCCTGTAGTGTCAGTTAATTAACCTAATTATGATTTTTCAATAATAATTTAAAATAAAAAATGACACTTTATGATATATTATCCCACCATTTCATTTATTAGCATTTAAATAACCTGATAATAATTTTTAATATTTATTTAAAATAAAAAGAATGCTTTATTACATTTACAACTATGAATCTGCACTTTAAGAAGGAGATGAAGCAATTATCTAGTTAGTGTAAAACATCTTTTGGGACCCATTCATTGACTATAGACTACATGAATGCACCATTTCGTTTGTCAGCATCTAATTAATCTCATTATGATTTATTAATAAAAAATTTAAATAAAAAAGACAACTATTTATTTTACAAATAAGAATACAATTCTTTTTATTTTTACAAACTTTTTAGATTGTTTACAAATAAAAATATTACGAAATATAAAAAAATTGAATTGAAGAAAAAAATTGTATTAAAATATCAAAATTAATAAGTAAATTGTAATTAAGAATTATAATTTTAATTATATGATTAATGTAATTAAACAATAGGTGTGCCTATAAGTTGTTTGAAGTCAGTAATTTTTGTTCTGGTATTTTCAAAAAGGTTGAAATCAGGTAATACACAAATATGGCAAGAAGATTTGATGTCAAAATAGTAACATAAATGTTTGTGGAAAAATCAATACAAAACATGTGAAAAACCGTACGATAGTTTCCTCTAATATGTCTTACATTGAACCGTACAATCTCGCACATGGTGCCTTGAGTAAAATCATTTTGGGTCTGTTGGTAATATCCAATATCAAAATAAAAAGTATTCTCGTAAAAAAATAATATTTTAAGTCAATATTATTGTTAATTTCAAATATTTGAATATTTTTAAATTCCATATATGTCCGTAAAGTTGTTGGCCCAAATGCATAAATATGAAAAAAAAAATATTGAAAACAAATTCCTGTTAAATATTGAAATCAACATGATATAGTGAAAAAATGTATTGTATAAAAAAATTACCTTACTATCTAGTAGAACAAAATTTATGCTCCATGTATTTTTCTTCTTCCAATCAGTTGCAAGACAAATTTTTCGTGACCCGTACACGTATCACATCAAGATTTCTATTTAATAGTGATGTCATATATATTATGCTTGTCATTTTATATAAAGTGAAATGGTTAATGAAAACTCGAAAAATGAAAAAATATTTATAGATAAAATATTAGTACCCTTTGGTGAAGGAGGCATCTACTCGATTGCATCCTTTGGCGAGACACCTTTTAAATCGCACCTTTTAAGGCATTCTCTTGATATGCACCTTTTCATTCGCACTTTTTAGAACTATCCACGCATCTTTATTATATGTAAGATTAGATAATTAGTGTGGACGAATGGCCATCAAAGATCCGAAGTCCAGCTGTGGATGCATCTTTCTTGTTTGTGTTTTATTTTATAGAAAGTATATTAATGCCTTTCTATGTTTCTATAAAGGGGGCTCTCTCTCTCTCATCTCTCCTATTAGATTCTGTAATTAAAAACTACTGAAAAGAAATAAAAAATGGCGGTGTGCGTGTGTCGTGGATGTAGGTACAACTTGTACTGAACCACGTAAAAATCTTGTGTCTTTTTGTGTTGTTTTTTAAGTTTACATGGTATCAGAGCAGTAGGTCTTGAAACCTGTGCGTTTTCATCCCTGTGTGAGTTACTGCACATGTTCTACCTCTTATCTGTGGGAATTACTGCACAAATCTTGCCAAAATCTCGACTAGAACCAAGATTTCGGACCGAAATCTACCCCTAAAACATGAGTAGCCCTAATGATTCAAACCCTAAGACTCTTTATCCCTGATCCTAATCCACTAAATCCTATGACCTTCATCCAAAGCTTGAATAATACCTTGTCCTAGTTGCTTACACAACCGAGATCTCCATCAAACACCCAAAGCCAAGAGGGGTTCACCTCCGCGATGTCAATCAAGCTAGATGGGACAAACTTCTACCTTTGGTCATAGATGCTGAAGATGAAACTCAATGGACGAGACAGATTGGGTCACCTTGATGGATCGACTCGACCAAAGCCTTCAGACGAGGAAGCTTATAAGTGATGGTCTGTAATGGATTTCTAGGTCAAGGATTTCATGATCAACTCTATGGACTCTTCACTAATAGGTACCTTCTTACCTTACTCTACTGCGAAAGCGTTATGAGATGCGGTCAATACATCTTACTTTGATGGTAGTGATTTGTCTCAAATTTTGTACCTAAAAAGGAAGATTGGTAAAGTCAAACAAAATGGTGAATTAGTCCGGAATTTTTACAGTATTCTTCAAGGGTTATGGAAGGAACTAGACACTCGTAGACCAAACCCTATGGAATGCCCGCATGATATTGAAAAATACCAGAAATTGGTATAAGAAGATAGGGTGCTGACTTTTTTGGATGGTTTAGATGATAAGTTGGACCAGATTAGGGCTAGCGTACTCCAAATTAATCTCCTCCCTACAGTAGGAGAGGCATTTGCCTTGGTGAGGAAGGAGGAAAGGCAACAAATGGTCATGTTGAATGGGAGTGAAGTTGGAGACAACTCCTTGGCCATGCTAGCAAAGACCCAAACCTTGAACCTCCAGAAATCCAACTATCCTTTAAAACCAAACAATAAAAAAATAGTTCCACCTGGAGGGTGTACCCATTGCAAAAACCCAAAACACTCTGCGGAACAATACTTTAAGTTGATTGGATATCCAGAATGATGGGAGGAAAATAAAAGAAAGAAGCAGGGAAAGGCACGAGTGGCAGAAGCAACCATCTCAAAAGAAAAGGCCCTAGAAGTTGCGAATGTGACTGTTTTGGGTCCAGTCAACAGAAATTTCGGACCAAATTCAGACCATTTGGTCCGAAACCAGCAGAGAAACTGTCAATTTTACCCTCTGTTTAGAGTGATCAAGGTAAAATCTTTGTTTTAAATACATGTAGTGCTGATAAATCTTGGATTATTGATTCAGGGGCAACAGATCATATGACTTATGATAAGAACGATTTGATAAGAGAATCTATACTAAGGAGGACTGAGATCATCAATGCAAATGGAGAAATCTATCTAGTCACATGGGCTGGAGAAGTTCAATTTTCATCCTCTCTTACTCTTTCTAACACGTCCCTTCTCTTTCATCAAAACTCTTATCTGTAGGACAATTATGTGAGGAACTTAATTGTGTTGTGCTCATGTATCCCAGATTTTGTCTTTTTCAGGACCTCTTGATGAAGAAAATCATTGGTCGTGGTACTAGAAGAGGAGGGTTGTATCATTTAGAAGACTTGACTGTTGGACAAGCTCATCTGACCATGGGTTCAATGTTGAAAAGGAAGTCTTCTATTTGGATATTGCATAGACGCTTAGGTCCTCCATCTTTTGGGTACCTTAGAAAATTTTATCCAAACCTGTTTCCTGGTTTTGAAAATGATAGTTTTGATTGTGATGTGTGTATCAAATCTAAGAGCCATCGAGCTCATTTTGCTAGAAACCTGAATGATGATGATAATAATAGAGCTCCTTTTGATTTCATTCATTCTGATGTTTGGGGACCTTCTCCGGTTGACTCCCTAGTTGGGAATAAATGGTTTGTTTTATTCGTTGATGATTGCACTAGAATGACTTGGATTAATATAGTAAAACATAAAACAGAAGTACCCCTTGCCATTAGATCCTTTATTACCATGGTCAAAACTCAATTTGATCGAAATGTCAAAGTTTTCAGGAGTGATAATGGTAGAGAATTTGTCAATAGAACACTAGGAGAGTTTTTCAAAGATAATGGGATTATTCATGAGACCAGTTGTGTTGGTATCCCTCAGCAAAATGGTAGGGCAGAACATAAGAACAGTCGAATTCTGGAAATGACCAGGGCAATGATGCTACAAAATAATGTTTCTGATTCTTATTGGGATCTTGCAGTGACCTCAGCAGTATATTTGATGAATAGACTACCTTCTGCACCTATTAAATTTCAAACACCTTTACAGAAACTTTCAACCTACACTGTGATCCCTTCTGTCCTCAATATCCCACCTAAAGTGTTTGGTTGTATAGCCTATGTTCACATATAGAAACATCAACGTTCTAAATTGGACCCATGTGCTGACAATGTATGTTCATAGGTTATGGTCAACATCAAAAAGGCTATAGGTATTTGAATCCAACCTCAAAAAAAGTCTATACTACCATGGATGTGACATTTGTTGAAAATGAAGGATTTTTAGCACAAACCAAACTCATTCTCAGGGGGAGAGTGTGATAGATAATGAATCGTGGTTCGATGCAGCAAGGAATGCAAATTTCAAGGTTGAACATGACCATTTCGGACCGAATTCAGACCATTTCGGCCCAAATTCTGGCCTCTGCCTAGAGGAATCTGCATAGTTCGGTCCGAATTATGGCCTCTGCCCAGAGGAACCTGCACAATTAGGTCCTGATTCAGACCATTTTGGTCCGAACTCTGTACATTTCGGTCCGAATCTTGAAGCTGAAAGTGAGAATATGCATCCAGAAATGGACCCACTGGATAACTCGGGTCCATCAGAAGAAAGTTTGGAAAGTGAAGATGAAGAAATGATACAGTCTCCTACTTCACCACATGATCAATTTCCTGAGTCAGAGGTAAGTAAATGTGAACCCATTACTACTAACCCTAGTTATCAGTTACCTTTCAGGATCAATAGAAGTAGACTACCTAAAAGGTACAGACCAGATGAAAGTGGTGAGGGCAGGTATGCGATGGCAAATTTCATGACTATGTCCCACATGCCAGAACCTGTGAAGGAATTTGACAAAATCCTTGCATCAGTGCACATTCCTAATAACCTGAATGAAGCTCTAAGCGATTCAAAATGGGTTGATGCAATGAAGACAGAGATGGATGCACTGGAGAAGAATGATACTTGAAAATTGGTAACAAGGCCAAAAAATAGAAAGATAGTAGGCTGCAAATGGGTATTTACAATTAAATATGGACCAAATGGAAAAATTGATAGGTATAAAGCGAGACTGGTGGCAAAGGGTTATTCTCAGACATATCAAATGGACTATCAAGAGACTTTCTCACCAGTAGAAAAGCTGAAAACTGTTAGGATTTTATTGTCCATTGCAGCAAATCAAGACTGGCACTACACCAATTTGATGTGAAGAATGTCTTTTTGCATGGTGACATCGATGAAGAAATTTACATGGACATCCCACCAGGATATGGTCATTCAAGCAACCAACCTCTTGTGTGCAGATTGAAAAAGACATTATATGGTCTGAAACAATCTCCTAGAGCCTGGTTTGGAAGATTCTGCAATGCTATGAAGGGATATGAATATACCCAGAGTGATACTGACCACACGTTGTTCTTTCTTAAGAATGAAGAGAAAATTGTAATATTGATAATCTATGTTGATGATATGATAATCACAGGTAATGACTCTGAAGGAATCCGAGATCTGGAAGGAAAATTATCCAGGGAATTTGAAATGAAAAATCTGGGAGGCTTGAAGTACTTTTTTGGGATTGAAGTAACACGCAACAAGGAAGGTATTTCTTTATCTCAGAGAAAGTATGCACTTGACTTGCTAGCTGAGACAGGTATGTTGGACTACAAACCTGTTGATACACCAACCAAGCAAAACACCAAGTTGGGTATGTTCGCTGACCAAGCACCTACCAATAAGGATCAATAGCAAAGGTTGGTTGGAAGGTTAATTTACTTATCACATACTCGGCCTGATATCGCCTATGCCGTGTCTGTGGTAAGTCAGTTCATGCATGCTCCTAGTGAACAACATATGGAAGCAATTATGTGGATTTTAAGGTATCTCAAGGGTTCCCCAGGACGAGGTATCTTCTTCAGAAGAAATGGTCATCTTCATATTGAGGGATATATAGATTCTGACTGGGCTGGAGATGTTACTGACAGGAAATCCACATCTGAGTACTTCACATTTGTTGGAGGTAATTTTGTTACCTGGAGGAGCAAGAAACAAAAAGTAGTGACTTTGTCGAGTGCTGAAGCAGAATTCAGGGGAATTGCAAAAAGAGTGCAAGAGTTACTATGGGTAAAGAGAGTGCTTAAGGATCTTGGTCTCTATGACAACAAGGAAATGAAATTATTTTGTGACAACAAGGCAGCAATTGCAATATCTCAAAATCCAATGTAACATAACAGGACCAAGACATTGAAGTTGATCGACACTTTATCCAACAGAATTTGGAAGAAAAGATCATTAGCATTTCTCATGTAAGAACTGAAGAACAATTAGCAGACATACTGACAAAAGGAGTATCTAGCACTATCTTTCATGAAGTGATTGGCAAGTTGGGCATGCAAGATATCTACCTGCCAACTTAAGGAAGAGTGTGGACGAATGGCTGATCGGCGGATTTCATATAGATATTTCAATCCTTTTAGACCCCAAATTACAATTAAATATCTGTGTTTTAGTTAGATTTTAACATATTTAGGTTAGTTTTAATTAAGTTTGTGTCAAAGAAGGAGTTACTACAATAATTCCTATTTTTATGCAGATTTTGGACAAGAACATCACATAAATGATTAAATGAAGTTGTAGAAATTCTCATAAGCTTTCCAACGGTACTTGAATCACCTCAAACGGAGTCCGGATGAAGAAATTATGGGCAAAATACGAACAAGGCGCAATGTTGAAATTTCCAGACCAGCTCTCAGGACGATTTCTGGCGACCCGCCAGAATCCTGGCGGGTCCGCCCGAAACTTGCCTGAATTAGCAGAAAGTGCCCGTTTTAGAGTTCTAACTTGGGAAGACGGTTATTCTCTATTTCCATCACGTCCAGAAGCATTTTCCTGCTATTATGAGCGCCTCCCATTAATTCTAAAGCCTATATAAACATGGTTTGAGGAGATTTCAAGGAGAGAAGAAGTAGAGATCGAATTTGGAGAAAAATCAAAGTTTAGAGAGAGATTTGAGAGTCTCTACACGACGCGGCAATCCAAGGTCCAGGCGGATCCGCCCGAAAAGAGACGGAGTCGTTCGAAGGCAGGCGGAGGAGAGAAGAAGTAGAGATCGAATTTGGAGAGAAATCAAAGTTTAGAGAGAGATTTGAGAGTCTCTACACGACGCGGCAATCCAAGGTCCAGGCGGATCCGCCCGAAAAGAGACGGAGTCGTTCGAAGGCAGATAAAAAATGGCGCCGTTGCCGGGGACGGTTTGCTAGAATATTGATATTTTGCATTAGTTAATTAGTATAGACACCCTTGTATCCTTGTATCTTACTTATTTTATCTTTATCTTAAAAATTCAAAAATATTTTCTATCACCATGTTTCGTTCTTTTCAGGTATTCGAAGAAGAATTGGAAGGTGGTGATGCAAAGAAGATCGTCGCATCCGATGAAACAAACGAAGAGTTCAACCAAACCAACTTGAGCGCACTTAGACGATGCTTGGAGGAATTCAATGTCCAAATCGAGCCAAGGAAGATGACATCCAAAGAGGAACACACCAAGCATGTTTTAAGGCGTCCGTTCAAGTACTTTTGGGAGAACTATGATGCGTTGAGAGGGAGAAAAGTGAAGATAAGATGAGCAAATGCAAGGAGGTCGAGCTAATGACCTAAAACAAGCGCTTCTTGGGAGGCAACCCAAGGCCAAAAATTTCAATTTCCGTTATTAGTTTAGATTAGTTTAGTTTAGTTAGGTAAATTTTGGTATAACTCATTGATCTTTGTTGATTGGTTTCAGATTTTAGATGAGAATACAAGCTTTTAGAAGCACAACCGTTCGAGTCATGCAAGTGTTGAAAGGGCAATTGAACTTCAACGCAACATTACAACACATGGAAGAAGGTTACGGGTTGTTGAAAAAGTCGTACCATATGCAAGAACTCAAGCTTGGGGAATACACCATGAAGGAGCATACGAGTCGACTCAATCCAACAAGTCTCAAGATAGCGGAGAAACCATCTCGTTTCATACCTGACCTGAATTCAGGCTACCCCGCCAGGATTCAGACGACCCGCCTGAATTCAGACGACCCCGCCTGAATTCTGGCGACCCGCCAGAAACTATCCCGAGACCACCTAAACCCAAACCTGTTTCAGACGAGGCCGCCAGAAACTAGACGACCCCGCCTGAAATCCACCTGAGACCAAAACCTAGACCTAAACCCTAACCTAAACCAATCCATATCAATGACTAGATTTTGAGTTTTTCTTGGTTAGTCGACAAACCAAATTTTTGCTCAATCTTGTCATTGACCAAGCCTTCACCAAACCCTAACCCAAGGGTAGAATCGTACCAACCCCTATGCGATTTCTATCCTCAACCTAAACCACCCATCTCCACTACTTGCAAGACATCTTCTCCAATGAGACGAACCTAGAGACAACTTGAAGTGAAATGATCTATCAAAGCAAGCAAGGCTCATGTTGTGTGACTCGATCCTTCATAGCCACTACAAAGATTCGATAAGTTCCTTTATTCCTTTCTCTCTTTTAAGTTTTGTTTTCTTTACATTAAGGAAGATGCAAAGTTTTAAGCTTGGGGAGAGAATAGGAATTTGTATCTAGGATTTGCATCATGGCATTTAGGTTTGTTAATTTGCATTCATGTAGGATTTGCATATTAATGACATATAGATCGCATTTAGGTAAGTTTTGGGAGTCTATTGATAATAATCAAGGTCATAGTTTATAGCAACAAAGTTTTGAACATGTCACAAAAATCCGTTTTTAAAAATAAATTTGAATTTGACCAACCAACACTTGTAGAGTTCTAAAGTAAGAGTAAGTATTGTGCATAAGTTATCTCGATTAGTTTTGATTCAAGAAAGTTTTTGAGTTAAATGAATGACTTGACCAATTAAAAAATCGGTTTTTAGGCATCCACCCTTAAATGAATACCCAAATTGCCCTTAGATCAATTCTACCCACACAAAATTGAGTTAAATTTAAGAATGAGCTGCAAGAGTTAGTAATTACACCGTCGTTTTCAAGTTTACTAAAAGTCGAAGATGTAAATATACAAAAAAAAAGAAAAAAAGAAAAAAAATCATAAAAAGGGGAACTAAAAAGCGGTGCAGTGCCATGGACGCTGTAGGAGGCTATAGGTACTTGTGGATTAAAAGAACTCCATAAACCATGGGTAAGAAACAGAAAGAGATTCATGGTATAAAAAAAAAAGAGAAATAAGAGGAAAAAATCCTCAAAAGTTAAATCCACTCTCATCTGGCCGACTTCTCCGCCGCGGGAAACCCTCCTTGCCCCAGGAGAAATAATAAGTTCCAACCCAAAAACTTTGGAGACGATGGGTGGGGAGTTGTACCCTTTTTTCCGCCCCACTTTAGTCGTTCTTCAATGCGTTTTCGAAAATTTTTGCGGTGTTTTATTTGACTCTTGTTTGTGAAATGAATAAGTTAAACTTGTTGTTTGTGTTGGAAGGGTTAGATCCCGCTTCTTGTTGCCAAGTCAATTGTGAAACATGAAAACCGATTGGATTAGAAATTAAACGAGATAGGTTATAGACAATAGACTGCAATTGCTTTGGGATTTTACTTGTGGGAAGTCAGTGGTCACTAAGTAAACTTGATTTTGAAAATGAATTTGAAAAATCTTTTGATATGTCCAAATCTAAATTGCTTGAGTTGTGACAATGATAATTGTTGAGAAATCTCCCATAACTTGTAGATACCAGCTATTTAATTGTAATTTAGGTCCTAAACGATCTTCTTAGATTTAGATAGTTGCTTGGGGATAAGCAATGTTTAAGCTTGGGGAGATTTGATCGGCGGATTTCATATAGATATTTCAATCCTTTTAGACCCCAAATTACAATTAAATATCTGTGTTTTAGTTAGATTTTAACATATTTAGGTTAGTTTTAATTAAGTTTGTGTCAAAGAAGGAGTTACTACAATAATCCCTATTTTTATGCAGATTTTGGACAAGAACATCACATAAATGATTAAATGAAGTTGTAGAAATTCTCATAAGCTTTCCAACGGTACTTGAATCACCTCAAACGGAGTCCGGATGAAGAAATTATGGGCAAAATACGAACAAGGCGCAACGTTGAAATTTCCAGACCAGCTCTCAGGACGATTTCTGGCGACCCGCCAGAATCCTGGCGGGTCCGCCTGAAACTTGCCTGAATTAGCAGAAAGTGCCCGTTTTAGAGTTCTAACTTGGGAAGACGGTTATTCTCTATTTCCATCACGTCCAGAAGCATTTTCCTGCTATTATGAGCGCCTCCCATTAATTCTAAAGCCTATATAAACATGATTTGAGGAGATTTCAAGGAGAGAAGAAGTAGAGATCGAATTTGGAGAGAAATCAAAGTTTAGAGAGAGATTTGAGAGTCTCTACACGACGCGGCAATCTAAGGTCCAGGCGGATCCGCCCGAAAAGAGACGGAGTCGTTCGAAGGCAGGCGGAGGAGAGAAGAAGTAGAGATCGAATTTGGAGAGAAATCAAAGTTTAGAGAGAGATTTGAGAGTCTCTACACGACGCGACAATCCAAGGTCCAGGCGGATCCGCCTGAAAAGAGACGGAGTCGTTCGAAGGCAGGCGGAGGAGGAAGAAGAGAGGAATCGAAGTTCATTTGTTGTATTCTATCTCTTCTTTTTATCTTTTGTTCGTTTATTCGAGAAAACCTTGGTTTGTTTGATTCTATGTCTTGTCTAGCTTAGAATTGTTGTTAGGGGCAATTGTAGGGAACCATGACTTGGTAGATTAATGAAGTTTGATTTAGTTTTCTAATTTTTCTAAGTTGCTTTGCTTTACTTAAGTTTATTTGCTGAAATTGTGAAATTGAATTGAATTGATTTGAAGGTTTGCTCACTTGGTTAGGCCTGACCTCGTAGATAAGCAAATAGAACCCTAATCTCAAAACAATTTGTGTTCTCATACCATAGGATAGTTAGTATACCCAAAAGGTGAAACCGAAACTTAGCCGAGAGGTTTATTCCCTCCTAAGGTCGAGAGATCTAGGATATCCTACCGAATAGTTAAAGCAAACTCTTAAACTTAAGCCAAGAAACGAGAGTTGAAACTTAGGTTTTTAGGGAGGTTTAGAGGTCAAAACTTAGTGATACCAAATCAAGAACGAGAGTTAGTATTTGGACCAGAGTTTAAGCCAAAAACCTGAACTTAGAGAACTTAGAAACTAATTAAACTGAATTGTCGTACTGTTCTGGCGACCCGCCAGGAATCCAATCGACCCGCCAGGATAGTGTCTGGAAGTGAAACCCGAACAATTGACCCTAATTCGTGTTATTTTGTTAGAACTCGCATTCTCAATCAAACTTAGATCAACCTTAGGATTTGATACTTCTTCAATTCATCAATTAAATCCTCAATTGATTTGAACCTTCGTCTAGCTAATTAAATAAGGTAAAAGATCGATATTCCAACACCGTCCCTGTGGATTCGACCCTTAAGCTATCACTGCAAACGATTAGATCAGTGATTCCTAAGGATTTGTTTTGATTTAGGTATTCTCTGCGATCAATGGCCATCAAAGATCCGAAGTCCAACTGGGGACTCGGTCCGAAATAGCAAGAAATCCAGCCGAAATTATATGACTGCGCTGTGATTATGTTTCATTGTTTGTGTTTTATTTTATAGAAAGTATATTTATGCCTTCCTATGTTTCTATAAAGGGGGCTCTCTCTCTCTCTCTCTCTCTCATCTCTTCCATTAGATTCTGTACTTAAAAACTATTGAAAAGAACTAAAAAATGGTGGTGTGCGTGTGTCGTGTATGTAGGTACAATTTATACTGAACCACATAAAAATTTCGTCTCTTTGTGTTGTTCTTTAAGTTTACAATTAGATACATATAGATATAGATCTACCAAGTAATATTTTTTTTTATTATTTAATGTCTGACAAAGTACTGTGATATAAACATTAGATTCGACCGGTATCCATTTTCATGATGATTTAATTATGTATATATATCCTCCAACCATCACTCATATACGCATCGTTCCTGGTCAGTCACGTTTTTCATACCGGCTATAGCTTGTATAAATATATATGACGATATGCTAGATGAACTTTTTATAAATAAATTTGTAAATATTTATTGTCTTGCGCAAGTTGTAGCATATGCATGCATGTATAAATTAACAAGCCATAATGGGACAATACATCATGACTAAGCAATAACTTTCGTCCAACGAATCCAGAGAGAAACAAAATTGCAAACATAATGGGGCATTATTGTATTGGTGGAAATCATAAATTTGGACTGCCTTTAATTGCAATTGTGGCAACATATAAATTTGAAAATTTCCAAAAGTTAATCTCTTACATGTAATTGTGTAGGTATCCATCATGATATTTGGCTTGGATAGTAACCGACTTCAATATATATATATATATATATATATATATATATATATATATATATATATATATATATATATATACAGGGGCGGAACTAGGGGGTGGGGAAAGTGTGCTCAGCACACGCTAAGTTTTGAATTTTTGTTAATCAATATAAGAATATTTGGTCAAATTTAGTATGAAATGATATCTTGGCATACTCTAAATTAAAAATAAATTCAATCTTTCCATCAAAAAAAGATTATTTCTTATCCAATGAGATCTTTTTCTAAAATTTTATAGTTATTTTGACATATGATATACAACTAATCACAAAGAAAACATTTCTTTCTTTTAATTTCTATGAGTAAATTAAATTTAAATGTACATTTGATTTGGAGGAAACAAAATGTAGACATATACTCATGCTAAAATCCTAGTTCTGCCCCTCCTATACTAAAATCCTAGTTCCGCCCCTGTATATATAATAGGAAATCCGGAAAAATTATCCAGCCGTGTTAATATATATTTAAAAAAATGTATATAATACATCTCACCACTTCGGATTTATTTCACTAATTTAATTTAAATTTATCTTTTTTTTTTAATATCGGCAAAACTTAACGCGTCAGAACTACTTAATTTTGTCACAGTAAATGAATGTGTCAGCTATGCGGTTTCGAAATCTGAATAGCTATTTGTGCATTCATATATATATGAATTGGATATGATATATATGAATTGCATATATATTAATTGAATCATTTTATTATCCCTTACATTTTTTTTATTCCGCGTCTTGTTGCTTGACATATAGAAGCATGTTAATTATATCTACCCAAGAAACTAGCACATGTTTCATGCTAGAACATAATTTAGAAATTGAAAATCCAACTTATCGCGTACCTTTAGTATGCATAAACAAGCTTTATATAACCTTTATATTGCATTTTACTCCCGTGGGTCATTTCATGGCATGTACAAGCATATTATATATGACCAAGAAACTAGCACATGTTTCATGCTACTGTGTAACTTAATTATTAAAAGGTTCCAACACTTTTGATGTATAAACAAGCTGTATATATGTAGATACCATGCCATGTGATTAACGTTCTCTGTTTCCGATTTATAAATTCAGTTCCGCTGTGCACCGCATGTTGGAAAGTTGGATGTAATATATGTTCATTTGTATATGTTCGAGTCGATTAAAATTGTAAAGATATATATTTTTTTTTCCCGAAGGTAAGGTGCCGGCAGCAATTGTGTTAATAAGCAAAAGTTTTTGCACAAAAGTTTTTGCACAAAAAAGTTTTTCCGGAAGGGTTGCCTGGTCTCCATGACAGAAAGGCGAAACTACATCTAAACTCACAAGTTACAACTTAAGAGTTGAAGCAACCTAAAGATCTATCCTCCTAAGAAACTATAAAAATAAGGATATTTAAATAATCTGTTGCAAGCAGTAAATAAGCCATTTTTGCGCGCAGTGAAAGGCCACAGGTTCAAAATTCTACTTGAGGATCTTTTATAGATATTTAATTTAAAAATAAATTAGGAGGCTAACCTCTAATTTATCTTAAAAAAAAAAAGATTTGTGGTGGTGCACATGAATTGCAAATTGGCTGAGCAGTTGATAGACAAGGTTGTCATTGTACAATTTCTGTAGTTTTCCTAGTGGTCTTTTTTTCTTATGCATCCACTTGGTGCAAGGCCCCTCGTGCGAAGAGTGCCCTCATGTTTCGTTTCAAAATCAAAAGATCTTCTCTCCTGATTTCAAAAGTATCCGACTTATGTGTCATAAGGTGAGATGATTTTCATTTAGTTTACTGGTTATTATGTAACAACATTTGTAAGTAGTGAAATCCTCTTCCATAACTTCAATGACAACTGCATATATGTCGTGATCTCTTGATTCAATTAAGAAAATCGTTTTGATGGGTCTACCTTTAAAAATTGGATTCCTCGCTAGTTGATGATTGCAAGCTTTTTGACTGACTTGTTTCACAAAAAAGAAGAAAAAAGAGCTTTTTGACTGACAACTATGATACTAATTGAATTATCTCAATTTATTTTAAACATTTTAATTATATACATTTGATGGTTCCGTCCATATATAGTATTTCAAAGTGAAGGATTAAAACTGAAATTTTCATTTTTTTTTTATTTTAACCGTTGCATTTTCTGATGTATCCATTAGACCATTACCCTAGACCTAGAGGCCTAGAGGGGATGAGACCCTTGTTGCTTTCTCCCCACTCTATTACACGATTTAATTTTATTTTAAAGAGAATGTGCCTCTCTTTAATTTGAAGCATATTCTCTACTTCCAGGTGATACCAACATTTTCTGACCCTCCCTCTATTATTATTTTGTTCTCCGCCGCACTCACTGAATTCAATCTCTTTCAAACGGGTATCTTTTTTTTTTTTGGATGAAACATATCGGGTATCTTTGTAGCACCGAATGAAAGACAATGGTAGGGATAGCCTTTCTCATCGGGTATCTACGGATCTACCTCAAATATATTCATATTTCATTTCTGGATACTGCGATCGAAGGTACCATCAATCATTATTTAAAAATATATATATAAGAGATCTGAATATTGTAATTAAAATTTCTTGCTTCAAAAAAAATATATTGTAATTAAAATTTCAATTAATGTCTTATATGTGTTTAAAAAAGGGTACTCTTAGGCTATGCTCAAGAATGAGAAAATCAAGGCTAAGGAAAGAAAGAGGAAGCAAAGGAAGATGAAGGAAGTGTATGAAAATAAAATTAACTTGCTCCGTATTTCAAAATGAACGGATAGGGTTAATAGTTGTAACTTTCTATTTAATTTATCGAAGGACAATATTGCCCTTTTATTTGAATTGGGACTGAATTTTGTCACCTAAAAGATGAGGGCTTTTTTAGTAGAAAAATTTTAATAGCTGGTTTACTTGGTTACACCCCAATTTTGGGGGTAACCATCATTCTTCCCAACTAAGGTTTTAAGGAAACCTTATTTCCTTCCACTTCCTTTGATTCACCCAAAAATAACATTGGGAGCAAGATATTAGACTTCATCTTCCTTTTCTTAGTCTAGGTTCACCTCTTCTGGAGCAGGGTCTTAAAAACAGCAAATAATCACCATTTAAGTTTTTAAAAAATTACATTCATTTTGTTATTATCCGATTTTTTTTCAAATTTTATGTCAACATTAGTCCCTTCACTTTTTTCCCAAAATTATATCTAAAACCAACGAAGAACAATGCTAATTTAACCTTTAAAAGTATAATTTTGATATGTATTTGGTGAAATTATATGTAATTGATGTTGGATTAATATAGTTGAGATCGATGGCATGTCTCTGATCAAGACTGACCATCTCGTAACCATAAGCAAACATCAGTTGGGACTTGGGACGGACATATCTGTGATCTGTCTGTGCTAAGACATATCGCCTCATATATGCGACGGATCTGTAACTGACAGATAAATAATCCAGTCCGTGCCTCCGTGCGCTGATCTTTAGTCAATTGATTAATTAAATTTTTCATCTGGATAACTTGTGTGAAATTAACCAGTTGTAGACTTGTAGTTAGGAGTGAAAACAGAGCGGATACGGATCGAATAGCGGCGAAACTATCCAATTGTTCGGTCCAACTGTCGGGCTAATTTTTTTTTTTTGAAGAAAAATGAAGGTCTAGCCTTCACCTTTTGTATTAATTAAAATAAAGTTACAGTCTTTGTTTTAGCCAGTAGCTAAAACTGAAAACAAAAAGAAAGAAGAGACATTAAAAGTAAACAGCAACAAAATTCCTCTTTTTCTAAAAAAAAAAAAAAAAAAAAAAACCTGGAAAAAAAAAAGGATAAAAGGAGCAAAACTAAAACTAAAACTTCTTCAAAGCTTTCCATTCTAGAAGTATTTCAGGGATGAGTTCAGAATGCGATTTTTCAAGCCCTCTAAAAACTCTGGCACACCTTTCTCTCCAAAGGACAAAGTAGGCAATAGCAAAAATGTCTTTGACCTGATTCTTTATATAAGAACCGGATAAGATGGCAGAGTGGTGAACAGGTATGGCCGAGCCAAAGGTAGCAGAATGTATCAATGAGTTACAGAGTAATGAATTCTTGAGTAAAAAGTAGTAGCTGCAACTGTTGAAGATGTGAGAGACAGATTCAGAGTCTATTTTACAAAGGCAGCATCTATTAACCAAGTTCCACCCCCTTTTTTGCAAGTTATCAATTGTTGTGATTTTATTCTGACACATCTGCCACAAGAAAACCTTGAACCTTGGTGGAATTCTCATTTTCCAAATTGAGCACAGAGATGAATTAGGAGAAGGGTAGCACTTGATGAAATTATACACAGAATTTGTGGAGAAAATATCTTTCGAATATGGCAATTTCCACAACACTGTATCATCAATGTTCACTTGCAGAGTACTTAGAACAGGTGAAATGTGATTGAGCATCAAGGTCAGTTGAGACAAAGCAATGGCAGAGGAATGGATGGCAGGAAGGAATAAAGCTAAAGGATCATTTAAATGGGAAGCAAAGTGAAAAACTGAAATATTTTCATTTTCTGCAAAGGTGAACAGCTCCGGAAAAGCAAATTTAAGAATGAGTAAAGCCCAATTATGATGCCAAAAAAGAGTTGAAGTGCCAGAACCCACTGACATCACCAAACCTGTGTTGAAGAACCACTGTCGGGCTAATTTAAAAATGAAGATAAGAAAAAAAAAATAAGCCAAATCATAGAGATTCGTGCTGCACATGCCTAAGGCATCAGCTCACCTGTCTACTTGTTTGCATTTTTGTCTTGATTTGGCGTGGCTCTTGTAACCCTGTTAAATACTTAAATATGAAAAGGGAAAGCCAGGCAGCCAGCTAATTGCGGCCTCAAGAGTCGAGAGATTTTTAATTCGCGTAGGCAAGTAATAGTGGGATACGATGCGATACTTCTCAGTAGGTGAACCGGGTTTCTTAAATTATAAGTCTTGGATTCCAATTAGCTCATCTACAATACATTTCGACTCTTGGACTACTAATATCCTTGTGACGAACTGTTCAAGTTATATTGAACAACAAAACTATATAAGCATATTTTATCCGGAATTGCTTAGGATCATCTCTAAGATTCTATCATCCCCTCATCCTCACGCGTACGTAACTAACTCATCCCTCCTCATGCGTACACTCTCTCCCCTCCCCCCTCCTCCGTACGCTATCTCCTGCTCCTGCCCCCTCCTCCGTACGCTATCTCCCGCCCTAGCCCCCTCCTCCCTCCCATGTACACCGTCCCCCCCCCCACCCTTTTCCTCTTCATCCTACACACTTTATAACTGTCGAAGTTAATATATTTAAATGTTGAAGGCAATATCGTAATTGTTGAAATTAATACATATAACTGTTGAAGTGGATATATATAACTATTGAAGTTAATATATATAATTGGTCTATTTATATATATTAAATGTTAATATATATAACTGTTGAGGTTAATATCGTTACTGTTGAAGTTAATATATATAACTGTTGAAGTTATATGTGTAGTTGTTGAAGTTATATATGTAGCTGTTGAAGTTATATATGTAACTGTTGAAGTTAATATATATAATTGTTGAACTTGGCATATTTAAATGTTGAAGGTAATATTTGAAATGGGCATATTTAAATTGTTGAAGTTGGCATGTATATTAACTTCAACAGTTACGATATTAACTTCAACATTTAAATATGTTAACCTCAACAGTTAGAATCAATATATAGTGTGTGTGTGTGTGTGTGTGAGAGGGGAGGGGGAGGGGGGAGCGTACGCGGGAGGGGTGGGAGGAGGGACGAGCGTACGCGGCAGGGAGGAAAACAGAGCGATTTCCAGAAATAAAAAACGCGTAGAGCCAAAAATAGAAAAAACGCGTGGGGATGATGGGGATGATGGGGATGATGAATATCGGGGATGATCCCTATCACCCCCGTATTTTATCATCTTAAAGAATACAGGAGTGATAAGGATCATCCCCAAGATCCATCATCCCCATCATTCACTACAACAAAAAGGATTATTAGTACCGGCTCATTAGTACCGGTTTTTAAGAAAACCAGTACTAATAATAAATCATGACAATTTCGTAATTGTCAGATTTATTATTTAGTACCGGTTTTTTTAAAAAATCGGTACTAAAAATCGTCTGAAAAATAAAAAAAAACGTTTTCAATTTAGTACCGATTTTTTATAAAAAACCGGTACTAATTAATTGATTTTTAGTATCGATTTTTTATAAAAAACCGGTACTAAAGGTCCGAAAGAATAAAAAAAACCGTTATATATTTAGGGTTGATTTTCTCTCTGCACCTCTCCACCTCTGTTCGCTGTCACTGAAATCGCCTCTGTCCGCTGTCGCCGCTGCCTCCACCTCAAGTAAGATTCTCCTCCTCTCATCTCTTATACAATGAGTTTAGGGTTGATTTTCTCTATGCGAATCCCACAATACTTCTTTTGTATAGACCATGTGTTGTTATTTTTTGTAATTAGAATTTTGTTGCTAGTTACTAATGTAGATTAACTCCATTGATCAAAATTAAGTACATTGTGTTATGAGATAAGACCCAATACCATACAACATAATTAATAACTTGAAATTAGTTTTTTAGTTAGCACAAAGCAAACAAAGAAAAAGCCTCATTTTGTTTTACAACTTTCTGTGGAACAATGTTAATTAATTTAGTACTAAAAATGTTAATTTATCAGGCCCTATACCATACGAAAAATGTTAATTAATTTAGTACTAAATTAATTTTTTTTAAAAAAAATCAACTTTAGTACCGGTTTTTTTATAAAAAACCGGTACTAAAATTAATTAAATTTTCTATTTTTTATTTAATTAATTTTAGTACCGGTTTTTTATAAAAAACCGGTACTAATAGCGTTTTCCGCCAATTCCAATTCCTGCTACTACCGGCTTATTAGTACCGATTTTTTATTAATTTTAGTACCCCTATTATTAGTACCGCTGCAAAACCGGTACTAATAATCATTAAAAAACCGGTACAAATAATAAAATTTGGCGTAGTGATTCCAGTGGGAACACATTTTAGTTTTTTCTATTTTTGGAATACTTTTTGTCCCCACTATTTTTCTCCATCCCATCGTTTTCTATTTTGGTCCCCATTGTTGCTTCCCTCTCATCTTTTCTATTTTTGGTCCCTACTGTTTTTCTTCTCTCATTCTTTCCTATTTCGGTCCCCACTATTTCTCTCTCTCCCATCTTTTCCATTTCTGGTACTCATATTAACTACAACAGTTAGTATCCAAACTACAACAATTATTTATATTAACTACAACAACTACATAAATAACTTCAACAGTTATATATATTAACTTCAACAGCTACATATATAACTTCAACAGCTACATATATAACTTCAACAGCTACACATATAACTTCAACAGTTATATATATTAACTTCAAACAGTTACATATATAACATATTAACTTCAACCGTTACATATATAACTTCAACAGTACATATATAACTTCAACAGTTATATATATTAACTTCAACAGTTACATATATAACTTCAACAGTTATATATATAAACTATTAAGAAAAATAGTGGGGACCAAAAATAGAAAAAATGGGAGAGAGAAAAATAGTGGGGACCAAAATAGGAAAATATGAGAAGAAAAGAAACAGTGGGGACCAAAAATAGAAAGGATGGGAGGGAGAGCAATTCCGAATAAATTGACCAAAATATTGGAAACCAAAAATGTGTGTTCACACTGGGAATGATGGAAGATGATGGAATCTAGAGGATGGTCTTAAGTAATTTCGTAAAGAATATTTGGCAACACAGATTTTCTTTAAAAATTATACTATATATTCCAGCATTATTAGTAAAATACTTAATAATTTACATAACCAAAATACTTATTAGTAATTGTCTTTGGATGCACAAGAATAAGGAATCGGATAAGAATAAGTTTCAATTTTTTTATTATTATAAAACTCAAACAACACAAGAATAAAAAATTTGGATCCTTATCCATATTTTAACAAAACTATAGAATTAGAATAAAAAAATTGGACAAGCACGCATTTCAAAATTTTTATTCTTTTTTCTTATTCAACCCCCATGGAAATACTTTCTATCATTTTCTCATTCTTAAAATACTCATTAATTATCCAACATCCTTATTAATAGAAAGTCCAGTAGATGAGATAAGAAATCTAGGGGATGAGCGTAATTATCTAATGCACTCTCATTAATTATCCTACAGCTCTGCTCATGCCTTGCCATCCAGCCTTGTCACCCAATATGTACCCACCCATCACTTAAGTAGACAATTAAGTATATGGACCAGAACAATTTTTTATATTAAGCATGACAATTATGTATCAACTAGAACAATTATGTATATTAAGTAGAACAATCATGTATATGAACTAGAACAATTATATATATTAAGTAGGACAATTAGGTATATAAACTAAAACAATTATGTATATTAAGTAGAACAATCATGTATATGAACTAGAACAATTATGTATATTAAGTAGGACAATTAGGTATATTAACTAGAATAATTATGTACATGAATTAGAACAATTATGTATTATGTATATAAACTAGTTCAATTACTTATATTAACTAGAACAATTAGATATGAAAATGAAAGAAGAGGATGAGGATGTGGGTAGACAGAATAGAAGGGGCAACATGAGTAAACAAGATGAGGGATGTTAGAAAAAAAGAAAGAGGGTGGGATGAGGTAGACGCTCTGAATTAGATTCTAGAAACAGAAAGGGGACGAAGTTATATTGGATTTTTCAAAAATAGGAAAAAAAACAAACGCGTCTCTAGAATGATGGAGATGATTCTTATTGCTCCTGAATAATAAATATGGCCGTCATTCTTGTACGTTCTAGTAAACCAATTGTTTAAGACCTAGCTAGAATATATAATATGTATCCATTAAAATATACTGAGCAATAATATTAATATATAAAGAATATTGCATCATGATCTTATGATCCGTTCAAATTAAAATTCAGGGTGAGTCCAGTACCTGTGGGTGCTTAAGGCTGTGCTCCAGGAATCACGTATTAAAGGAAAGGTAGGGAATGGAGAGATCGGGAGAGGAAGGATAGAGCGTGGGAGAAAGTAAAGTAATCAGTTTTACTTGCTCCAGAGATTAAAACAAAGAGAGAGGAAGGAAGAAACAATAATGAATAAGTTGACCATTTTGCCCTTAACAATCATGTCTATGTCAAAAACTTTGGAGGTTATTTACGTAATTAACAGATTTTACTCTGTCTCCACCCCGATTTGGGAGTAACAAATATCAAACTTTCGATAGAACTGACACACCTTCTCTCTCCTTCCGTCCCCCTCTCATTTCGATACTGGAGCGAGTAAACGAAGCCCTGAACCCTTACCTTCCGTTCTCTTACCTCTAAAATCGTTTCCTGGAGCAAAGCCTAAGCCCCAATAAAGTTGTAGTGGTAAAGCCCAAAAGAAAATAATAATAATAATAATAATAATAATAATAATAATAATAATAATAATAATAATTGTTGTTGTTGTTCTTTTTTTATTATAGAAAAAGAAAATTGGCAAGGGGAACGCCTGGGCACAATTCAAAAATAAAAAAATAATAACAGAACTCAATAAATGCAAAGAAAGCAAGGTGCCTCCGTATAGACAACCAAAAAAAAATACATTGGGAGTTATACTGAGGCTCCTATAAGGAAGCAAATAGTTCCTTTAGCACCCATTACCAATATATAGTTTCATCTTTTTCATAGTTAAATCTGAAATTAGTAAAATGTTGAGTTATTTTCACTACATTTCGGGAGCTCGACACTTCTAGGAGCTGCTTTTTTTTAACACTGTTCATCTTTTCTATTTTGGGAATAGCCGAGTTGACAAATTAATTACCTTATTTGGGTCTTCTTTATTGCAACTAAAGGGTAGGCCTATTACTTAATTAAATTGATAACTGCTCCGATAATTTAAAAGTGCTGGTTGTTCAAGTAGACAGCTTATTTTAAATTTTATCTTTCTTCAAGGTAGATGAAGCCATGAGGAACACCCTTCAACGCCAATTTTCTGAGATAATATAGAACAAATTCAACAGAACAATCAAAAGAAAGAAATAATAAAAACAAAGAAAAACTCCCATTTTGTTCCAAGGATTTCATTTCTAGTCCGTCCATTTCCTTTTTTGCTCTTTTGCAAATTAAGCCCATAATGGCAAGAAAAAGCTTTATACGCTGATCAAACGAATAGTTTTAGAATATTTGATCAGGACGAAGATCCTTCAAATTTTGAACTTTGGACTTTAATTCAAACAAATGTAAGACAATATGAAGATTGAATGCCTAGTTGATCGGAGAGCTATAAAGCTTCATAATAAAATAATACAGCTTGACATGGGGATATATAAAAAGATTCCTTAAAAGTTGCTAAGCTGATCTGCAACCTTATTTAAAAATACTTCCAGTACATTTAAAATAACATGTTTTCAGCACATGCGTTATAGACAATTTGCTTCAATAGTTCACGTGATGATAAGCACAAGCACTCAAATAAGTGATCGAATCATAAGCAGATCGATACTCGGATCGAACCACTCCGATTTTGAAATCTTATGATAAAATTTCAATGAATTTGCTTTGAGTATAATGCAGTCTGAAATGTTGTTGCCATGGTATCTCAAAAGAAGGGTTTTTTCCTTTTTATGGAATGAAGGCAAATCAATCTCAGTAAAATTTATTTATTATGGTAATTAATTTGTCAAATATAGTGCGTTGAGGGAAATTTTTACATAACTGAGTGTGAGTGTGAATGGCTTGGTTTGAGTTATCAGTTTGTTAATGGTGAAAGTTTGAAATTTGAAATCAGAAATGGTTTTGCTTTAGATTTGGTCAAACAATAACCTTTCGAAAGACGTGACAAGACCAAACCTGAGCATGTGCTCCTCTTCTAAAATAACAGCAACTGTGCAATAAAGTATTATTAATTTGAGAAACTTGCCATTCTAATCAATCTGTCTATCTTGGTCGCTTGTGATCCCAAATTCCGTCCCCATATCTATAAATTATAAAGGTCAGAATAATGAGATAGTTGTTCAAAATTCAAAAGAAGAAGATAATTAACTTTGAACAATGGAGGACGAGATGGAGGCCTACCAATACAACTCTTATTGGGAAACAAAAAGGTTCTTAGACAATGAAGAACTCAATCAGAGGTAACTCTCATTTCAAGTGAATCCAAATTCATTTTATTTTCTTCTCCTCTTCATATACCTCTCATTTTCCCACTTCTAAGCTAATGAATTCATAAAATTGGATGTAGTTGGGGGATTAACGAGGCATGCGTTGACTTAGGCAGCTTGACCTCGCCCGACGGTGCTGAATCATCAGGTGCAGTTGTCAACAAAACAGTTGAAAATGAGAGGAACAGGAGAAAGAAAATGAACGATAGTATCTGCAGACTTCGTAGCATCGTCCCCCGCATTAGCAAAGTATGTTACAAGCTTATGCTCCTATCCTTTGTTCTTTCTTCTTTTTATTTTTTTTCTTTTTCATTTTTGATCTTTTATGTCATTTACATGGGTAATGCACATAGAATATAGAGGATAAGATACCTGGTAATTCAATAAATGTCCCCACGACCATTAAAACTTCAAATTGATTCCCTATTTGGGGTTATTTACAAGGACTATGTTGGTTTCTGAGTTGATTACATGAAATAAAGAAAGAAACCATTCTGATATTGAGCTTATTGTTATTTATGAGGGGAATAGTACAAAAATGTGCCAAGAAATACTATCGAGTTATACTATTGTTGAAGAGAGAGATCTTATAGTAATGTGTTTATATTTTTTTTTGACAAGCTAGGTAGTGATCTACCCAGAGAAAAGAAAAAGGAAAGGAAGTAAAACTGTGACAGCAAAAGTACAGAGCTAAGAAAAGCAGAAAAAAGAAAATAGCACAGCTAACAGTGCTTCAAAATAGTAATGTGTTTATAAGTAGGCCTATTTGAGGTGATTTTCAAGGACCATGTTGGTTTCTCAGTTATTGATTACATGAAATAAAAGAAAGAAATCATGCTGATATTTATCTTATTATTGTTTATTGGGGAAATAATAGAAAGAATGTCCTACGAAATACTATGGAATTATTCATAATTTCATATGAGTAACTATTGTTGAAGACAGCTTATGGAAATTTGTTTTACAATTAATTAGGCCTCTGGTTCTTATAGTGGATCCTATTTAGTGAAAAAGAGAAGCTAAATATTACACTATAGTGAATCCGTTTTAGTGAAAAAGCCATGCAGGTAGAACATTTGGTTACTCTTTTATGTTTGCAAATTACATCACAGATGGACAAGGCATCGACAATTAGGGATGCCATAGATTATGTTCAGGAATTGCAAGAGCAGGAAAGACAACTAGAAGGAGAGATTGCTGAGATTCAATCCCAAAGAGCATCTGAGATTTCTAGCAGCTATGAGTACAATAATTGCGTAAATTATCCTTCTCTCTCGCCTCAGACTTGGAATTTTCCACCCATTGAACTTCTAGAGGTACCAAAATTGAAATTAGAACTGTATTTGTAAAATAGAAATGCACTTCTATATTGTGGTCCATATGAGAAGTAATTTGAGTTCTGGCTTTCAACTATTGCAGCTAAACGTGCAAGAAATCGGTGATGGGAATTACATCATAAGCATGACTTGCAATAAGAAGAATTGCTCAATGAGTAGTATGTGTGAAGTCATTGATTACATTGATCTCAAAATTATGACGAGTAACATCACCGCTGTATCAGGACATATCATGTTTACTCTTACTGTGAAGGTTTGTTTGTTGTTGCCCTCTCGTTAATAATTTCAATTATAAATGTTTATTATTGTGGCAATGGTATAGTTGCAACGATTAATAAAATCATAGAGTGCATTAGTCACGAAGAAATTAACAAAATGTATAATGTATAATTTTAATCAACAGGCTGAAGAATTGACTAGCTTGCAGCTAAGAGAAAAAATTGAGACTGGCATTTTCATGATAAATGGACTCAGAAGGCACTGAATTTTGGTTTAATTTTTTTTTCTTCTATTAGTAATGATGTTAGTGCTAATTTTTAACTTAAATGTAGTTCTCATGTTCGTTTCAGCTTTTTCTTTCAATTTTTTTTTTCATTTTATATGTGTTTATGTTTTGGACAAAGTTTTACAACTAGTTACTCAGTTAGAGCGTGAGGATGTTCAAATTTCCCTATATAAAATTAGGCTTTGATTTCAACAGACGAAAAATCTAGCAGTCAACCCAGTATAGAACTAAGATCAACCAGACCTGATTCAAAGTTGTGCATGTGCTTTAGTACACCAAACTTTCTAACTCAAGAATATATAAGAGATACTGTATAAGGCACATTCGGCTTGGTTCTTAAAATGTTGTTAATCATGTATTGAGCTAGTTCCAACTTGCATAGCCTGTTATTCGGTCCTCTTATTTCTTATATATAGATGCTTAAATGTAACTTTTCTGTTGCGGAAAATGGGCTATCTACTTCCCGCGGGCTTTTCTGTTTGAATATAGACAAAGTAAGACAAATGCGATCTGATAAAACCTAAATTTGTAAATTGTAATCAAATAGCAGCTCGATATTTAATGCTCGACTTTTAAAATATTAGGCCCAAAATCTTGCCACACTGTTCATAGCATGATTTTCACGAGTGATAGGCCTGCATCGGTTCACAAAATCTTTACTACTTATAAAAGTACCAGTCCAAAAATCTATCCAAAATTTAAACCGAAGGGAGCAAACAAATGTTTACCCAATGAAATATGGACCGTTTATTTTGGCGTAGATTTAATACTGAGACCAAAATTTAAACCTTTCGTTTTGACCTGTTAACATCTGCGCGGAGCGGAGTAGCGCTGGGTTTTGGACGGATGTTCGCGAGTTCGATTCTGCGCTCTCTTTTGGAAAATTTTTCCCTCGATTTTTCTCTCGCTTCCGTACCGCAACTAAGAATTTCAGAAATGGAAATTTCTGTACATTAACTACGAAAATCATCATTAGATTTCCCCCCTCCATCCAGAATGAGCAACCATTCAAATTTCATTGGGGTTACTCATTTTTTTTCCTAATTTCTCTCAAATTGAGCACCAAATCTGCGCACCTCTCCTCCTCCTCCTTCGACTAACGGTGATGTTCATCAAGCCAGGCGTCTCTTTCACAGAGCACAAGATCGAGCTTCCTCTGATGCCCCTTTTTGACTTTTTTCTTCTCTTCCCCCTCCTAGACGGCGGCCCTGCCCTAAATCTGCTACACGAGTAAAAGGAGGAGAACACGAGAGGAGAAAATGGCAATGGCAGCGATGGCGGCGGCGGCCCTGCCCTAAATCTTGGTAGTCTCTATACCGCCTCGTCTCATACCCTCGTCGGAAGCCGGTGATCATCGTCGACCTCAATCTAAATAACTATCCAGTAAGTTCATCCTTGAAGGAAGTATCCTTTTGTTTGGCTTACAACCAATGGAATTCGTTACTAGATCTCTTGAAATTCTCGCTTTCTAATCCTTTTTTTATTTTTGTTATATTTCCTTAATTGGTCTATTTAGAAACAGTGATAGATTAAATGGCATTTTAATCTGAGGCAAACTTTGTTCTTCAATCGATTTTCTATCTTATTTTTTCAAAATTAACTTTCAAATGAAGAAATTTGCAAAGATTGAATACTTAACAGTAGGTTCATCAGCTACTGGAAGCTTCAAGGGTCTTCAATCAATGTATGAATCTCACAGTTATTCAAGAAATTGAATGGTTGCTTCTTCCTGTCGATTGTGGAAAAGGTTTTTCTTCTTCTTCATCCTTTTTTTTCTGCAATTATTTTTTGAGTTTTTAGTGAATTTCAGGGGTTTAGAGTTGATAGCTGGATGGTAATTTTTCGGGTATTATGGGATCTATTTTTGTAATTCCAGTTAAGTTAATTGCTTTAGGTTTAATATTTGGTTTTGCCTTTTCATCTCGGATGAAGATCTATGGTATTGGTATTGGTGCTTATTGTGAGCATATCTTCGGTGTTTAATCTTTACGTCTGTTGCCTTTCATCCTGAATATAACTGTTGCAGCATCATATCTTGTAAGGCTGGTAGTGCTTTCCTTCTGCTTTTATGCAAGTACCAAGTCAATTTTTATAAGAAATTTGTTTTACTAGACAAACATTCATCTTGCAGGCAATACTAATGGCTCTATAAGGATTCTAAATCATGGTGATATATGGTATTGTATGTCTAAGCGAGTCATATTTTGACCATAAACACTAAGCATAGTGATCTTATACCATTGATTAATATTTCTTTTTAAGTTTTATTTATTTTTTTGTGCTTGTTTATTTTCTCCTTTTTGTGAGGCTCCTTTAGTTTTAATTTTAAAATTTGTATGAAACAATCAATTCATTTGACATTTTACCATCCTTGACATTTTCTTGTTTATTTTGCAGCCGTTAATTGGCGAAGCATATTCTTATCTTCACAAGGTAAATAACTTTGTAGAGGGATAACTTGAAAACTATTATCTTAATAATCTACAAAATTATAGAAACATAAATTTTAAATTTCAAAATTGAAATCCAACATTATAAGGTTATCTATATAAACATGTATCATGTCATGTCAGTATATGCCAATCAGGTAATTCAGTTTTAAAGTAAAGGAGTAATTCAGTTAAAATTTATATGCATGTATGAAGCTTTGACTAAACACGACCAAAGCACAAAAAGAAGAAAAAAAAAAACTAGAACTGAGACCTAAAATTTATGGTAGTGGTACCAGCAGATGTATCAATGAGAATTTAGAGAAGTGGTACCAGTCGGCAATATGTCTTTTACAACATGTTTGTTCAATCTTTGGCCTTTGATGTTGTGGTAGGTTGAAGTTTGGCCTTTGATAAGGAACTTCATGTGTTATTTAGTTTGGTTAATAAGCATATCACTTGGTAATTTTTGTAACCTGGATCTTTTCGAGAGTGCTTTCTTTATACAAATTTACAGGTGCTCCTATCTCTTAATTTGTAACTGACTTGATGCATTTTCTCATTTTTTTCGCACTGCTGAGTTATTAAGAGAGAATGAGAGGATGTTAGATCCATCAGGGAAATATAAAGGGAGAGGCAAGGATTGCAAGTCCAGGATGAAAAGTTTATAACAGAGATCAAGAAAACTGCCAAGGAAGGCCAGATAGAAATTGTATTTTCATTCAAAAAGATCTGTGTGTTTGACCCTAAAATTTCGCGATTGGAGACAGACCGGTTTACGAGAAGTTTGAGAAAATCATGAAAAATAGCAAATGGACTCCAAAAATCATGGAAAAATACACAAAAATCCAGGAGATGGTGAAGAAATTTATGGTGTCCCCGGATTGGTCAAAGGAGCTACAGAATCTTCATTTTATGCAAAGAAGCCCATAATTTTGGAGAAATTAAATAAAATAGTAGGAGGGGTATTTTTGGAAAATTCTTGATCCCATCAGATTCTACGCATTTTTATGAAGTTGTGTATAAAATTTCATGGAGAAACTCAATAGGGAAGGGGTCCAAACAATTTATTTGATTTCAGCAACAATAAAAATTGATTTAAAAAGGAGAATCTGATGGGTGCAACTGTTTCTCGTACACCACGCGTAGAGGAAGAGTGAAGGAGTGTTGGTCTGTAGTGCACCGAGTTCAGGATGCTGCTTGTATCTCATTAAACCTTATCATTGGGCCCCACATGAAGAGTCTTTCTCCTCCAACTAAACAGAAAGGAAATCGTGAAGGAAAAAAAAAGAGGGGAGGCGCGTCCGTAGCTGCCTGGTCAACACTTCGACGCCCTCGTTGACCGACCAATTGGATTCCCAAAGTGACGACCGTCAGATGAGAATTGATCAATGGACCAAAGAATCAAAGGCTGAGATCAATCGAGATTGTAACAGACCCGTAACCGCCATGGTCAAAGCTGGCACCTCCTCTGTTGACCGTCCCAAAACAAGCACAAATTGGCCGCCTCTCAACCCTTGGATCAGATGGCGATCCGTGTGCCTCCAATTGGAGGGCTGAGATCGATTGAAGATTGAAGCTTCTTGAAGAAGAGACCCAAACCTGAGGGCTATATATACCCCATTGCAAGGCTGAGAAGGGGTTCCACTGGGATTCTAATCCCGTTCCACTTCAATTCATCTTCAATCCCCCACACACCTTCTCCTACATACGAGAAACCAGGTCCATCACCATTGTTAGGTTAGAATACACACACTCAATTAGGCTAGCATTTACACAAACACTTAGGAGGCATTGTAAAAGAAGAGGAAAGAAGAGCTAGGAAGAGGATTCTGTGAAGAAGAGAGGTAATATCGTGTAATTAGGTGAGAATCGCTGTGTAAACTGTAAGCATTTTGAATAATTGATATTGAATTTGGTTGAAATCTGATTTGACTTTGATCTTCTCGGTTTCTGTTACGTTCTTGCTGAATTGTTGGAATTAGCGTTGCATAATCTTGTTTTCCTCTTTTCTTGACTTGATTCGAAGCCATGGTCTGTTGCATAGCTCAGTCATGACGGAGATGATGTTTAGTTGCTCTTTCTTTCTTCCTTTCTTTGATGTTTCAAGCTGATATAATCAAATCCCACCTCTCATTACTCTCTTTCGTTTCTTTTTCTTGTTCTTTCTCTGACCAAGATCTGATGCATAGCTCAGTCATGGCAGATGTAGGACTAATTCCTCGTTCATAATCTGAATTATGCAGTTCCCTTAAGTAGATCTTATTAAAGTTTCTTGTCCTTTTTCTTGAAGAATGTAATCTGAGTTATCCTTTGTAAATGAATCCGCTGATCCATTGATCTCAGTCTGATGCATAGCTCAGCTGTGACAAGGAAAGGCTTTACATCTCTCTCATGGATGTCTTGAGCCTAGCTCAGTAGACATGAGAAAGAACAACAACTGCCCCTCACTTCTCATGCGGTCTTAAGCGTAGCTGAGTCGCTTGGAAGTTGAGTTCGAACACAAAATGAGTACATTTCATATGGAATTCTGATGCATAGCTCAGATTTCATGAGAAATGGAAAGTTATGTGTTTATCACCATTTTGGAATTAAGTCAGCTTTTGAGGTCCTCTATGCAAAACTTCAATCCTATATTATCGTTTCCTATCTTTTAAATTTAGTGACAATATAGAATGGTTAAGGAATTCCTTTGTAAGTATACTAATTATCTCTTTCTTTTTCTGAAAATTCGACAGTGAGCAAGGTAGCGGTTCCCTTAAGTTGCTTCCTGTTGTTGCTTTAGTCGATTACATCTTACAAGGATTACATATTATAAGAGTTGCATATATTAAATAATAAACAGTAAGTTAGGGGCCGGAATGAAGTTTCTGATTGTGTAAATTCTTGGTTTATCTCTTTGTACCAGAATGACATTAGATTCTTAATTGCTTTTTGGGGAATGGTAAAAGTAAAGAGTTTGCTTGTAAGATCTGAAATTGCTAAATGGCATGAAGACCTGTTCAGAATATAGGAATATAGGATATACTGTATGGTATTGTTTTAATGATACTTTTGATAAATGAAATCTTGTGATTAAATGGGAAATAAGGATCGGCTTGCCAGAGTAAGTAAGAGACTGTCAGGGGGTTGCATACCTGTTGTGTAGTTAGGACCATCAGCTTGATATTGATTGTTAGAATCGCATGACATGATGAAATATGAAGTCAAAACTGATATGTTGGAATCTTGATTTGCCATATTACTATATTTGTTCACTATTATTCAATTTGGTTATTGCAAATGTAATTGTAAAAGAGCAAGGGCCGAATGACATAGTGTACAATGTTTGATAAAGCTGCAGTACATCAATTGGGTCAATCTCGTTGATTACTTTGTTTCTATGATAATTATACACATATAACCATAGGTCATGCATAGAATCATTTCTTTGATGTTCCATGTACAAAGGCAATGTTGTATTCATTTTTTTTTTTTAGCAAGCAGTGTCAGTACCTAAACTTTGACTGTTTGATATTAATTGTTGTCGTTATCAAAGACGAGCAATAGCATGGTAAATTGAGTCCATTTGTATACTCTCCCTACTACTCCAATGTTAGAAGTACCTCCTCCGGTACAGACGAAATACATCTGAAGCCTCTCGGTACCAGACCTCTTCTTCACCGTACCACCACATGGTTCACCCACCTAACGAAGGTGACGCGACAGGAATGGAGGTTACCATTGTGCCTCTCTCTCTCTCGCGATGCCAGGAAGCCCTTTCTCGTCAGCTACAGCTGTCGGAATTGTTAGCGGATTCGTACCCGTTTAATCGGACCCATTAACGACGAAACGGAACCGCTTCCATTTTCGTTCGAAGCTCAGCGCGCGAGGGAACCTGAGATCCTTTATGGCATCATTACTGTAAAACCCATGTCCTTGACTCCTGACTACAAGTGAAACCCCGACGAAATGGAATAAAAGAAGTTTCGGCCCAATTCGAAGCCCAACAAAACCCAGTACCCGTTCTCCCTAAACATTTCATCAAACCCAGTCAGCTGCCATGTCAGCTTACCTGATGACGTGTCCCAATAGGAAAAAGACAAGCAAGCAGAAACTTTAGAAACTTATTAAAAATAGTAGGAAGCCCCTAAAAATACAAACGACACATCCATAAAATTCTAAAAATAAAAATAAACTCGCTTCACTGATACTTTGATATGAAAATATGTCAAAGTAGCAACCTTTTGTATTTTTGAAATATTCTCGCTTTAAAAATGGATTTTAGAAAATGAAATAAACCCTTTTATAAAATGCTAGGTATTTTCAAAACTAAGATTTCAAATATGCTACTTTCAAAAGCTAAAATATTTTCAAAAGTCTAAAATATTTCAAGTAACTAGTATATTTGAGTATGGATATCTTCAAAAGCCTAAATGATTTCGAAAATAAGATCTTTTAATATCAAATATCTTCCAAGATCAAGTATTTTGAAGTAGAAAAGTACTTTCAAAAGTCAAAGCTACAAAAAGCCAAAGTGAATAAATCACCAACATCCCAAGAGAAACATCAAGAAATTAAAAGTCCAAACACGAAACCCAAAGTCAAAGCCAAAACCTCTTCGTTTGAGGAAAAGTCCCTCACTAAGGTTGAGATCGACCTTAGATGACTTAGAAAATGAATTCTTACGGACCCCCTCGTCCAAAGAATTCTATTTTTGTTCTCATAAGAAGACCGACCAAGATGGTCCCGAGAACCGACTCTTATTAAGAAGACCGATGAAGATGGTCCCTAGGGTCGTTAAAGAACCAACTCTTATTAAGAAGACCGATGAAGATGGTCCCTAGGGTTGCAAAAGAACCAACTTTCGTCGAGTAGCCATTAAAGAGGACCCGAAGGTTGCAAAACTTCTTTTGTTCTCACAAGAAGATCGACTAAGATGATCCCGAGAACCGACTCTTATTAAGAAGACCGATGAAGATGGTCCCTAGGGTCGTTAAAGAACCAACTCTTATTAAGAAGACCGATGAAGATGGTCCCTAAGGTTGCAAAAGAACCAACTTTCGTCGAGTAGCCATTAAAGAGGACCCGAAGGTTGCAAAACTTCTTTTGTTCTCACAAGAAGATCGACCAAGATGATCCCGAGAACCGACTCTTATTAAGAAGACCGATGAAGATGGTCCCTAGGGTCGTTAAAGAACCAACTCTTATTAAGAAGACCGATGAAGATGGTCCCTAGGGTTGCAAAAGAACCAGCTTTCGCTCGAGGCCGCCCAAGAGGTCCCGAAGGTTGCAAAACTCTTTTCACTCTCACAAGAAGGTCAGTCATAGCCCCGAGAGTTCACCATGAATAACCTCCAGTTAAGCCTTCCCTTTAACCCATCAAAAACCTCTTCTAAACCAAGAATCCATTCCCTTCTTTTAGTCAAGTTAGAAGTCTTTTGTCGATCCTTAATTGGGTCCCGTCCATTGAGTTTGGTACCATCAATTAAGTCCTCCGCGATAGCACTCCATAAGTCTCTTTTCTTAGTCCATTACGTCAATACCCTTTGCATCCCTTAATCAGAGGTTCTCGTAGGCAACTACGAGGTAATTAACAGTAGGGGCTTGCGCCTACTGGAAAGAAAGGACCCGCTAAATCAAGAAACTTCTTTAAGTAGCGACTTTTTATAGGGTTCTCTTGTTTCGAGAGATACCCGCCATGGAGATCGAAACCTTAAGGGAGGTGAATCTAGGCTATGTTCCCATTGTTTTTCGAGAAATCCCTTCGAGGAGAATAATGACGAAAAAGCCGCGACACTTTGATCGATTGGCCATCGTTAACTTGATTGTAGTCTCTTATTTTGGCATCCTATGTGTAGTATGTTGTAAAAACAATTTGTGCTCTTTGCTTTCACTTTGGCTTGTTTCGTGGCATTCTATATTTATTGATGGATATGTTTGACTAATTTGCGTGGAGATTTTTGCTATGATTTTATATAAAGTTTTATTGGAAAGAATAAATTTTCTGGTAATTTTCCACGCCTATTGCATGCCATTCACAATCTCTCCAAAATATTTATTATCCTTGCAGTTTTAGTTGGTAAATTATCCGAACGATTCAGTAAACCATGTTTACAAAATTTACTCAAGTGAGTAGATTGACTAAATCATACCTTTCCCAAACTAAATGATATTAGATTAAAAGAATATATACTTTTAAGAAATGATATGATATTGATGATTCAATTGACAAGTCGGTGTGTCACATTTATCACTTTCTATTTTTGTTGAATATTTGTTTTATTTTATTATGCCGGTTTCCATCTATGTACTGTGCTGCCCTAATTTATTTTCCAAAAGGGAAAATTTTACGATGTACTGAATGGCATTAACAAGGAAAATATTTAGCATAAAATATTAAATGGCGCTAGATCCATTCCTATCTTATTGTCGATGTAATTCTATTCATTTCATGCCACCAATCAAAGTCATATCTTCCGTATATTCCAATTGAGTCAAAATTATTGACCAGTTAAAGCAAGGAGTGGATAAAAGGAAAAAATATGGAATAAATAGAGAGATGATGAAAATAATTACCGTGAAAATTTGAAATGTAATATAACAGAAAATGGGAGATTGAGTCTTAAAGATAAGCAAGATCATTGGTTGATTCAAAAATTGTATTTACCTTTTTAAATTAGATTGTGATTAATATGTTAAACTAAATTGTGAAAAATCACTATGTGAATGAAATCGAATAATGACAGCTACGAGACGATCGAAAAAAAGAATATAATCCCATTAATCAAGGAGTGGAACAATATAGAATTTAGGTTTAAAAATTAAAATACATACCAATATTACGACTAATCATATGCATGTTTTTTATAAATAAATAAATAAATGTTCAAAAAATAAATTGATATTATAAAAAGAAAGCAATATGTGTCCCGTGTCATTTTTATAAAGCACATTCGTATTTTTTTCATTTTAATTTATTTATTCATTTTTATAAACCAGGTTTCGTTTTGAGTATGATTATTGTTTGTTACAATGTTGTATTTTTTTTTATGTTTGAGATGGTATACTTTTATTTATTTTTTTTTAAGTTGTTCACATGTCTACTTTTATTGATTCTATTTGTTTAAATCAGTTGATACCTTCAGTGACTATCAAGCCAATGTTGACCTTAAATATTGAAACCGGACAACATGTCCATATCAAATAATATTTTCACATATTAAAGTCTGCCCACACATTGGGTGGGCTCTGCGCTAGTAGTTTAAACGGAAGAATTCAAGGAAAAGTCTGAGAACCGTCACAAAAATATAATTGAGATTTTTTTTTTTCGATACGGCTAGATACGGCTATCTAGAAAAAATATAATTGAGATGTTGCCCTCCTAAAACTATGGAACCTATGTTAAATTACATTGCGCGTGCTAAAGGCTTTTTTGCCTTCTTAATAGAACGGAGCATAGATGCAACAAGTTATGACCCGTCAATATAGCTACACTAAGAACAATGATATGCATCAATATTCTCATTCCACATACTATAGAATAATCTGAAGAGAATGGGGCCATTTATTGTGAAATTTTTAAAAAAATTATAATAATGTACAAAATAAGAATATCCAAGCTTGATCTAGAGCTTTGACAAATTTTGAGAAATGAAAAAGAAAAGAACATAAGACAAGAATTCTTGAGCTGCCTATTATGTGGCTGAAGCCAGTGTACCTATACTTCACAACAAACTGTTCCATGCGTCACAAAAAAAAGGACGATAACCTATATTTGTTTTAACTGCAAAGAGAAAAGAAGATAATGTAAGAGTGCGACAGATGCATGCTTTTGTATTAATTTCTAAAACAAAAAGGCACCTGATCCAATTTATCATGATCATCTGTGCAAAACAAAAAAATGGCATGCCTAAAATTTAACCTATTAAAAATCTTCCATTTACATCATAACATGCGAAACCTGAAAAATTTTCTCTCTATTCTTAGACAAGGGCATATCGGTAATCATGCGATCTTGAAGAAGTGGTGGTTCAACATAAACAAAAATTTTCACAATCTAAAAAGATGCATGAGACATTTAGCATGTTTCATGAATATATGTGCTACTTCAAAGTTTGTAGTGCAAAAATGAATATTTTACAAATTTTAATTATCAAAACAGTTCCTACAAAAGCAAAATGCCCTTTTTGACTTACCTTTAATGTATAGAGACATCATATAGAACTAGCAAGCATAGCATGCAAAATGATCCAATATATCAACACGCCTATACGGAGTGTTGGTTGTCTCATAAGCAGACGGTCGCCAGAAACCCTGATATCATAGCCACAAACAAAACAAAGCAAATTTTAAATTATTAAAAATAAGCCCGCTGGGGTGTATTAAACTTAGAACCAGGAGAAACAGCATACCACATTCCATCCACTCTGTCAGCTATACGCCGAGTAAATCTTGGGACAAAGCGCGACATAGTAAGTGGCTTGAATCCATGTGCTGGTAATAATTAAAATAAAAAGTAGCTTATTTTCTTGAATCTGACGGTTTTAAATGTTTTATACATAAAAACACTTTGCTCCAGCACGGCAGCACCATGTTTGGTGATGTTCCGATAAAGCACCAAAGTCTACCGCTGACCAAGGATAGAAGTACCTCATATCATATTTTTCTTATTTATATATTATTTCATTAAAGTTAGACTCATCATATCTACCCAGCCCTTGTCGCCTGAGTATACGTAATTGTAAGAAGTGAAAAATAATGCCATTACCTTTATCATCATCTTCGTCCAAAGGATGGTCATGCACGTCTTGGTCGATAGAAATGGCAACTTGGTCACTACCACCATTATTATTAGTATTGGCATTGTTGCCTTTTCTTCCTGATCTAACATTCATCACTGTCTCTCTCTGTCCATGCATAAATAACAAACAAATAATAACCAATCATTAAAAAGAGAACAAGAAATATATATGAGGGTGTCATACTGCAGGAATGATACTTAATGAAAACTTGAGAATTACACTAACCGCGTGCTCAATCTCCAAAACACCTGATGTACTTGCACCAACACTCCTTTCCCTCAAAGAAGATTCAAGCCCCTCACATTTTCGCACCAGATCAGTAACTTTACCTCTCTCAATCTGCAACAACGCATCTCTACTTTGCATGCCTACATGTAACTCATCGAGTTCTGCAACTACAGACCCTAATTTCCTATCCAATGCTTCTGCGTATTCTTTTATCTTACCATAATCCAACTCATCAGATTCATTATAACTCAAGCCAAATCTCAAAACCAAGGTTTGGACCCATTTAGCAAAGTCTTGCAAATGAGCCGCACATCTCTTGTAGGTTTCGTCAGAGGAGAGGAGTTCGTTTGTAACTCGAGTCACTTCTTGTCGCAGGAAAGAGATTTCCGAGTCACGTCCTTCAAGTTGCAATTGCAGGTTTTCAACTTCCACAATTAGATTTTCTGAAAGGTGATGCAACTCATCAAACTTGGCTGTGGCAATGGAGAGCTTCTTTGAGACCTTGGAATTAGAACCTTCGAGACTTTTAAGGGAAATTTCTTTCTCTTGCACTAGGTTCTGTAGTTGTTTGTTCTTGATCTCCATTTCCTCCATCTCCTTTTCCTGCTCGTCAAGTGCTTGCATAAGGGACTCGATTTCTATAAAAACAAAATTAAAGAAGAGATTTAGGTCAGATGTTAAATTCTTGTTTATGCTGGCATGGATAAATGCTTATGCTGTTTCAACTCAAGTCTAACTTTGAAGGTAACTTTTTTAAATGAAAGTCGATATTCAATGGAGGCATCCAATTAAGAACTACCAGAGTGGCAAAAAGTTTATATATTTAGTTCAACTACCTTGTTCCTTCTTAGCTAGAATGTCAGTATAATAGCTGACCCTCTCGCGCAACTGATTTGATGAGAACTCAACGTCTTGCAACTGATTCACATGCAACTGAAGCGCTGCCTTCTCACTTCCCATTGCTTCTACTTGCTTCTCCAGTTCATGGACTTTCTTCTCGCTATCCCTGATCTGAGATGAGAGCTCAGAGCTTATCTGACTTACTTGCAAGTCCTTTTCCTGCAACTCTCTTTGTAACTCCATAATAGTTGATTTGAGTTCCTTTGTTCTTACTTCACTTCGTATTGCACCTACAAGCCTCTCCACTAGTGATTGGATATGATCTTCATTCATAAGGGGAGTTGCTTGCAAATCACCCCAAGGCCTGTTAGTCAAATCTGCTTCTGCCTCATCAATTATACGGGAGCAAGATTCATACAGCAAAGACAGGTTGTGGCTTAGCAAAGATTTCTCTTCTTCCTTCTCTCGCATTTCTGTGCGCAATTTATTTACATCTGATTGTAAAGACTCCAGCTCCTTTTGAGCAAAGCTCATGGATCTTAGCAAATGTGAGCCTTTTTGGTCAACTAAAGAGGCCGCATTGTCTATGCTTATCTTTAAATCATGGAGCTCTTGCGCACAGGCACGTATATAAGCAATTATATTTTCATCCCATTCATCTGGCTTCGGTCCAAAAGGATAGTGATTGGCGTGGTTTCTCTGTAGCAATAACAATCCATAAATTAAAACAGATAAATTTCTTAGAGACAAAATGATGTGAAACAAGATAATTGCACTTTCCATAATTATCATCAGGCTTAGCATGCTGGTTTCTAATACACTACCAGACCACAGCACCATAAAGTTACTTTAGTACAGCTACACCAGCTGATCTCTATGTCTACTAAGCTTAATGTTGTACTGAACATCAAGCGTGGCCCATATTGCTCTTAGCATGTACCAACTGGTCTCAAAACAGGAAAAGTTAACCAAATTATAACTGTAGTACGATATTACAATAAATAAAGGCTGTAAAATAATAATGATCATTGCAATACCTGTCTGGTTGAGATATCATTGTCCAATAAGCTCAGAGATGAGGTATAGTCAGAAGAACTGCCTGGACCGTCAACCCCACTGGTCATCAAGCTCATAAACTCCTCCATGTATGACATAATTCCCACATCTTTATGCAATTTACCAACTATATTTCTCAAAATCTCAAAAGAAATATCTCTCAATTTCCCAACAGCCAGGCTCATCTCCCTCATCCCCTCCATTTGTTTCCTTCTCATCCTCTCCAGTTCCTCCTGTAACATGTCATTTCTTTCTTGCGATTCATTAAGCTCTGCAAGGAGAAGCTCGGTAGCACGCCTGGACTTGTTTGCCTCAGCTTCCGCACTGGCAACTGCCATTTTCAAATCAGTGTTAGATTTCAAAATTGCTTCCACTTTTTGAATTGGATCAACCGAGTCAGCTTCCACAGTGTGTAAAACTGTTGAAAATCTATTTAATAATTGGATGTTCTCCTCCAGATGACTAAGAAGAGAAGACTTTTCTGCTTCTAAGTTTTCAATCTGTTGCTTCAGGCCATCCCTTTGTTGCACCAGCCCCTTCCCTTTACGAACAGCCACATTCAATTTCTCTCTCACTTGATTTAACTGTTCTTGTAACACATTTCTCTCTTTCACTGTACTCTCGAGCTCAGAAACTAGCTTCTGGTGTTTCTCTGGCTCATGGGTCCTCTCCTCCTCTAATAGATTTATTCTAGCATTCAGCATCCCTAGCTCCTGTACGTGTTTGTCCTGCAATTGATGCAAATCATTTAACTGTTCTTGCAACGTATTTCTCTGTCCCACAGTCAACTCCAGCTCACTTTCCAACAAACTAATCCTCCCATTCAATGCCTCTGCCTCTTGTAACTGCCTTTCTTGCAGATGTTGCAATTCTAGTTGCAAGGTATTTCTCTGTTCCACCACAAACTCCATCTCAGCTCCAAGCTCTTGATGCTTCTTTGATGAGTGGGCCCTCTCCTCCTCCAACATACTTATCCTCCTGCTTAACTCCTCCAATCCTTCCAACTGTTGTAGAAGGGAATCCCTCTGCTTCACTGCCAACTCATGCTCACCTACCACTTCCTGATATTTTTCTGACATGTGGACTATCTCCACTTTTAACCTCTGAACCTCCTCGATCAGAGATTTGTTTTTCTCCAAAGCCTCCAAATCTACAGGATCCCTCGATTTAAAACTGCCAACATTTCTGTCCTCCAAGAGTTTATTTACTAATTTTTCCAAAATATGGAAAGAACTAACCCCAGATAATTCCTCATAGCTGTCATCATTGGGAAGGGCTTTTTGGACTATATCAACTAGCCTCAAAATTTCATTTTCAACTTCAATCTTCTCGGGAATCTTCTCCCTTAAGTCAGAGAGTTGTTTACTCATATTTTCTCTCTCCACCTCATAGTCAAACCGAAGCTTATCGAGGCTGTCAGAGAAGAATTCCTTCTCTGATCTGACAGCTGCCAGCTCAGCATTCAGTTCAGAGATCCTCTTGCGGGATCCCTCCAAGTCAACTATCAACATCTCCGACGATTCTTCAAGGGACTCAATTTTCAACTGGAGAGCATCTCTATCCCCTTGTGTATCGAAAAGTGTCTTAACTAGCCAGTTGATCCTCTCCTCTGCATCCAAGTCTCTGATCTGAGGTGGAATTATGCTGATATGAGCAAGAACTTCTTCCCATTTTTTAATAATGCCATTTCTCTCCAATAGAGACTGTTCCAGAATGTTGTTGTGCTCAGCTACCTCACAAAATTTTCTCTCCAGTGTAGCATACCTGAAAAATAAGTGTGATATCACATCTCAGAAATGCAGGATTGTAAATTTTTGGCAATGCATAAATGGCAAAATAAATGACCACCAGTTCATAAAGATTAGTGCTTTAAAACATCCCATGGCAATGAAAATTCATTTTTACATGTCATATTCATTTAATTGTGTGTTCTTAAACTTTGCATGGCTGCTGGAGCTTTTATCAATTGTATTACATGAAGGTATGCACTTCTTGCTTGAAATGCTAAACATTTTTTGTCCTTACCTGTGCCAATCAGAGTTCTATTCACCACCACAACAAAAAAGAAAAAAAGAAAAGCCAAAGAATAGATATCAAACAGAACCAATTAAGTATATATACACCAGCATCTGGTATTTAATAATACATGATACATTTCACAGTACCTGTTCATCTCATCATTTCCAGCATCAGAACTCTCCTGTGGCAACTCAACTTGCACCGGACTCTCAACCTGCATGGAACTTGAGTTCCAACTTGGCACGGCCATTCTAGATAGCACCTCCACCTTCTCTGCAATATCTCTAGCATGGAATTCCTCCGGAAAATCCAACTCCTCCAGCACCTCCTCAATTCTCTGAATCACTGAATCCTTAATCAGAAAAGAATCTCTCAGTACATTATATGAATTTCTTATATACGAAAGCTCAGATTCCAAGGCTTCAATTCGATCAGCCTCTCCATAAGATTTAAGCTTGTCCTCAGCTTCCGTGAGCTGTTGCATGCATCTTTCCAGCTCGCTGGATTTCTCCTGTAGAGACTGCTTGAGGCTGTCTCTTTGAACTATTAGCCCTTTTCCTTTTGACACAGCAATGCCAAGTTTCTCTTTCACAGAAGAGAGCCTCTGCTCTGACTGTACCAGTTCAGTTGTCTTCTGTTTCAGCTCAAGATGAGATTGTCGAACGGACACTTCCATTTCCTTCAAAGAGTCCCTGAGCACTTGAATTTCAGTTTGTAGTTCAATATTAGAGCCACTCAAAAGGTCCATTCTTTCTCTCATCTCACTTAACTTGGGTAAAAGATGACCGCTGAGTAAGATATGTAAAGGTAGGGCCCACTTTTCTGGGGAGACGTCAGGCATAGCATTAGCTTCATACAAATACTTCTTGGATAAATCAATCTCTGCAAGTTCTCGGTCATGTTTCTCAAGAGACAAAGCAACTGATGACTCTAGCTGTGGTAAAATGGAATTAAGCAACTCATTTTCTCTGTCTCCTGGTGCTACATCAGCAACCTCCTCACATTCCCGCATTTTATTTGCCAGAGCAAGGCATCTCACATGCAACTCCTCCAGGACCAAATTTTTACCCATCAAAATTGATTCAAGATCTTTCTTGATCAAACAGAAATCATTCAAATTCTCAGACAGAGAACTACATTTCACTGAAAACTCCTCAGCTTCTTTAGATTTGAGTGCTAATGCCGACTCCAGTTCCTTTTTCATAGACAAAAGTCCTGCACCCTCTTCAACCAACACCTGAACATGTTCTATTAGCGCCTCATAGCTGTTGGAAATCAGCTCTAGGTCACCTTCACTAGACATTATTTCTCCTGCAACATGTTCTGAATAATTAATGGTGTTTTGAAGCTTATCATGCATTTGTCGAATAAGCCCAAAAGAGATCTCATTCCTATTTTGCAGTGTGCTATTCTCCATTTGGAGGCGCTCAATAGATTGGACTGCAGAATCGACCAATGTGAATAGGATAGGGCCCACATCAGCACTGTCAGGGGACAACTTGTCTGGTACTAAGAGACCCATACAGGAGTTAAATCTCAGGATTGCCTCGGAAACAGCACTGACCATGCTATCTCTTTCTTCCCCAAGCTTCTGAAACCTGCCATTTGTTTCATTTTGCAACTCTTCCAGCTGCCCCAAAAGTCTCACTGCTTCGTCATCAGCCTCTTTCTGTACACTTGAAAACTGCTCCTGCAAATTGTTAATTTTATCCTGATAAGTGTTGAAAATTACAGAGAGGCCGTCAATTTTCTCTTTAATGGCCGTACAATCCTCCTTCGAGTTTTCTACTGCATTTCCACCCTCCTCATACTGGTCATTAGTATTCATCAGGTCTAGCTTCATTTGATTCAAGGCTCTTTCAAGACTTCCCACAAACTGTACACTAATTTCATAAGGATCTTCAGAAGCTTCAGCCGAGACCACTTCATCAGATGCAACAGTACCAACCTGAGTCACTTGGGACTCATATGCCTTGATCAGATTTGTTATTCCCCCTCTCTTGTTAAAGGAAATAGATCTGCCCCGCATACTCTCAATTGAACTTCTCAAGTTTCCCAAAATATTCTTCGACTCCTCGATGTGTAAATTCAATGTGCTGTAATTTGGGTAAGTTGAAGGTAATTTTGGTAAAGTTGTAGAATTTTCATCGGCCTCAATAAGAATGGATCTGTGCAAGTTGAAGCTAGATGATAAATATATGTTTTCCTCAACAAGCCGCTCAACACAGGTCCCTGTTTCCTTTATACTTGACTCAAGTCGGACCAATCTCTCCTTTTGTGCCAGAAACTCAGTAGAAAGTTTATTATTCTCCATGGAGAGGATATCTTTCACACCCTCCAGTTGCTCCCTTTCCTGTTTAATAGAGGCATTCTCGCTCTCCAAAGCCTCCAGTTGGGAAAAAGAATTTTCCAACTTCTCTTTTGAAATCCCCAATTCAGTTTCCAACTTCTCGCATTTTGAGTTGCACGAATCGATATCCTGCCTTGCACAAGCAAGCTGTAGGTCCACTTCCTCCTTTGCCCTCATAACATCTAGCAATTCCGACTTGCACTGCATCAGTTCTTTTGATATTTCAGTGCTTGAGGTCATTTCTTCATCCAGTTTGGACTGCAGAAGATCCCTTGAAAGCCCCATGAGGTAAAGCTCTCTTTTAATACTCTCCAATGACTCCTCAACTTGTGTGCCTTTTGCTGAGATTTCAGTTTCAGGGTTGATACAAACACCAGACTCCTCTTCAAGGGAGGTTGGATGTTCTGTATATATTGTGGAAATCACATTATCAGGATTCAGGTCATGTTGCAGTATTTCTGAAGCACTAGTTTCATTCCTGGAGCAAACTTCCCCTATTCTCTCTCCATCTGCTTCTTCCCTCTCTTCGGCACATGTAGAGCAGTTTTCTCTCTCCTCTTCATGGATTGGATTTTCAGAACCGAAATGTGAAATTTCCTGCATTGTTCCTACCAAGATATGAGTGAGAAATACAAAATTGCATTGCCAATTGAACTATAATTACTAAGTGTGCATACTTGAGTGACTGGTTTGTAAACTAAAGCCCTTTTGACAAACAGGCTCGAACTTCAGCAATATAGAAAACCATTACATTATACCTTGTAGTTAGAAGGATCCGCATCTTCTTGTTTTCTTTTATCTTCTAGGTTGCCATGTAGAGAAGTAGATCCAGAAGCTTCAACTTGATCCAAGCTCGTCAGTACAGCCTCAGTTTCTGCAACCTGGACACGTACAATCAACAATTTCAGCACCATCCAAATCAGAAGAAGTTTTAGAAGAATATATATCAGAAAAGATTCAAATGCCTTCATGTTTCATGCCTCCACATTCTAATCCTGAATAATAGATCCTAAAACTCAAATTAACAAAATAAACTCGCTAGAGGTGATCTATATTGTTTCTACTACGCATACTTTACAAGTTACGACATTTTGACTTTGTTTGGATCAGAACCAGCATAATGAAAACTCGATTCTCCAGAAGTTACTGATATCTGGAGATTGACAACTTTCGGTGCATAAACAATACAAAGCTAGCATGTCCTAACTTTTATTGATTGTGCAGAAACAGTGCTATAAATCACATCTAATGGATTTCTTTTGTGATTTCAGTCACCAAACTTCAAAACATGAAGGCATAACAGGGGACGAAACGTGAAGGAACCATCATGAAGATAAAATTCGAGTGTGAAAAACTTAATATGTAATAAAGGTACTAATCAGCAGGTATGGTAAAGTTCAATGGTACCTGCTGATCAGTTGCATGGTTCACTGATACATCTTCTGTATCCCCCCTCAAATCTTCTCCAACTCCATTATCAGATGCCAAATTGGCATCCAGTTGGTCTGCATTTGCAGTAGATACTGCCTCGGGATCTGTGCTCTTGCTTGATGTTTTTCCTTTACTGTTGCCACTGTTACTATTGCTTCCTTTGTTATCCTTCTTCTTTCTGTATTGCTGAAGCTGATGTATGACACAAAAAAAAAAAATAATAAATAAATCAGAAATGAGCACAAACGAAATAACAAGAAAAAAAATGGACCAAATTATAAGAAAAGAAACCTTTTTGCGGCCAGCGGCTAAGAGATCATTCCGGTTCTTTCCTTTATCCATATCATGCTCGGATCCAATTACCCCTAAATTCACAAAAATGCCAGATCAGACTCCAATAGAGAACACCAATAAGTTCAATTCTCACAAAATAGTATGGCGAATACCAGATTAAAACCATCCCAGCCCCAATTCGCACCAGATAAATTAATAGAGGAGAATCGAACCTTGATGGAATCTGAAAGAGGAAATGAAGGCGAGCGAAGAGAGATTCTAATTGGTGGAGAACCTTCCGAAATGAACCCTGGAATTTGTTAAAATTTGTTTTCAGTTGCTCGTTGGTAGAGGAACAACCGAACAACTAATAAGGTTTCTTTCAAGCTGGTAGCCTGGTAGCGTGGGCTTGTCCTCGTGTCGGTTGCTTCTCTCTTCGCCCCCTTCGAGTTTCGAGCGCTGTCCAAGTAGCAAGGAAGGCGTTTCAATTTAGCATTTTTTATTTTTTTGGAATTTGAATATCCAAAATAAATATGTAATTACTTTTCTCATTTTTTTCTGTATATACCCTCTTAAATTTCACGAATTGACTCGAATTTCGTACTAAAAGACTGCTTTTCGCTAACAAAAAAGAAATATATGCTTTTTTTTAAAGATTAAGAAAAATTATCGCAAACATTAATGGGTATTTTTGGATTTTGGATAGGAGGAACCGTACTTAACTCGAATTAATAATTAATAATTATTCGAAGTTTGAATTTGTTTGCTGACCATAAAATAATAATAATTTTATTAATTCATTGAAACGGTATTTTTTTTCCAATTATTACTAATATTGACAGTTCAACTTTCGTTGAAACACACTCGATAATTTTATAGAAATTATGTTTGCTGGAAGGACAATTGATTTAGGAGAATATAATAGTGGTATGAGCATTCAACATCTAAATATGCCCTGCTGTGTTCAATGGGTCTTTCGAATTTTCTCATTTTTGGTGCATCGCTTTTGTTGCAGTGTGATTTTTTATAATAATCATTGCTCAGAAAAATATATGCAGTTTCCTAAATGAATTACAGTTTTATTGAATAAATATATATAGAGAGGATTGCTAAAATGTTATGCATAGCACGGATGCCTTTCGTGCTACGAATTCGTTCTTGCATTTCATACTTCAAATGACCGATCCAAACCATTCATTATCTTCTGCATATTGAAATCTTATTAGAAACCAAATTCATACTTCAAACGACCGATCCAAACCGTTCATTATCTTCTGCATATTGAAATCTTATTAGAAACCAAATTTTATATTTTTTTAAAAATTTTTTACTATTTTTCTCGGATTTTTTAAAATCACTGTTATTAAAGGGTCCAGAATTTATTAGATTAAGTATTTAAAAAAATCTGAAAAAAATAGTAAAAAAATGTAAAATTTGGTTTTCTTATTCCCAATGTATCCAAACACACTCTATATATAGAGGATTGCTAAAATGCTATGCATAGCACGGATGACCTTCGTGCTACGGATTCGTTCTTGCATTTCATGCTTCAAACAACCGATCCAAACCGTTCATTATCTTCTACATATTGAAATCTCATTAGAAACTAAATTTTACATTTTTTTTAATTTTTTTTACTATTTTTCTTAGATTTTTTAAAATCACTGTTATTAAAGGGTCCAGAATTTATTAGATTAAGTATTTTCAAAAATCTGAGAAAAATAGTAAAAAAATTAAAAAAAATGTAAAATTTGGTTTATAATGAGATTTCAATATGAAGAAGATAATGAACGATTTGGATCGATTGTTTGAAGCATGAAATGCAAGAACGAATCCGTAGCACGAAGGTCATCCGTGCTATGCATAGTATTTTAGCAATCCTCTATATATATGTTGTGCAGTTAAAGAAACTAAATTACGGTCGCATCGTTTTTTTCTTTGAAACGCATTTTTTTTCTGCTACAATGTCATTGAAATGCATTAGATAATAATACACACCCGCAACATGAAGTTCTATACAATTTAAAACCACGTCGTAGGCAAAACAGTGAGAAAAGGATTCGGCTCTTAAATATGTATTGATTATCTATTGAAGTAATTAATTAGATAATTTAAACACAACGGTTCTAGTTTTTATTGAGGAAAAAGTCTTGATAAGTACCATTTAACAAACTTGACCCAGTCAACTTACAACGATATTTGGAGTTCAATTTGCTAATGCAAAAAAAATTGAGCTTAATAATAGTAAATATCATATAATTAACATATTAACTAAGACAAACTTTTGATATTTAAGAGTATATTATGACCGTCCACAAAACAAAATTCAACATTCCTAATAAAATATTCAACCTCGATTCTATCAGTTGTTTTCAATAGCCGGTCCTCATTTTATACGATATTGCTCCACTAAAATAGTTTTTTTTTTTTTTGGTTACATCCTTAAACTATCAAATTCTTACTCGAAGTTATTAAATTTGAAAGAACTACATAAAAAAATCTAATGTCTACATTTGACCCACTAAATCTCTTCTAATGGAAATGAAATAAAATCAACGCTAAGTCCCAGAAAATTCGTTGGTTGAGTTTAGAAGATCCAGCAATATTAATTTGGCAAAAGAATAATAAATAAATAAATATTGAAGGGTGCTGCTCCACCCGCCATACGGTGGATCATACGCAATTTATCAATCCCAACCGTATAAATGATTGCAGATTTCTAACCTGTTTCGGGTTTCGGCTTAAGAGGAAAAAATGCTACATCATTCCAGTTATTGTCCCTTTATTGTTCAAACAGAACAGCATGTCCGTTTTTTGCGGAAGTTCTATAAATTTTACAATTCCGAACAATATCTCCATTACTTCCTTATAAAGTTTGTAATAACAAAAAAAAAATCATGAAAAAATAATTTCGTCTTTAGTTAAAGTATTAAGGCAATAAATCTTCAACTTTTAATTTCACTTAACACCTTTCATTTAGCTTTTGACAAGACATGACCCCAATATTTTCTTCATGATATTATATTATACACTATCAAAACTGAATAATTTAAACTAATAATTATGACGAAATAATGAACATAATATGAATGACAAATATTAGGTAAACATTGGCGTACGCGTAGCAAGAGCATCATTCATGCCCCATCTCTCATCCTTTACCCATCCAGTCAGATCTTGGGGGGCGTTTGGATGGGTTGGGAATTGGATGAATAGCCAATTCTAGGCATAAATTTATTGAGAAGTGTGTAACTTTGTGAAGAGTTTGAATTGTTTATAATAAATTAAATTCCGGAATTTGCTATTCTTGCAAATTCCGGGTTCATCCAAACGGCCCCTTGGCGAATAGGTCTCATCCGGTCATCCCTTGAAAATTGAAATCTGGATCTAAATCCTAGGGTTTCTCCTTCTCCCATCTCCCACCATCCAAATCCAAATCATTCCCGATCAAATCAGATCAGATCAGATCGGACCGATCCCCCTCCGCTCACAAAAACCATCTTTTTCCCTACAAAAACAATGAGCGCCAACCCAAACCCTAGCCATGACGGGAAGCCCTATCAGCCGCGTCGGGCTCCCGACCCCGCGCCGCAGGGCTCTCAGCCCGACGACTCCGAGCCAGAAGCCGAGCCCATCAATTCCGGCCCTGCTGGCGTGGGATCCATGGAAGAAGACCACGACGGACAGGATGACGCCGTCGTGGGGATGGATGCTGACGTGGCCGCGGATCAGCAGTTGATGGTCGCAACTGCGCAGCCGATTGGTGGCAATCAGCTTACCTTGTCTTTTCAGAACGAGGTCTACGTCTTTGATTCTGTTTCTCCAGAGAAGGTTCGTCGTATTCTCTATTTGTTTTCTTATTTAGTTGTAATGAATTGATATATTCGAATTGGCTCGTTTCAGTCCAGGGTGCTCTTATAGAAATATAAGATTTTGAGAATTGTAGTATTAATTATGACTCAAAACATAATTAGAACTAACTTTTTATAAATTCTGCACACAGAAAAATTCAATATTTGGTTCATATCTCTTTCTTGGACAAGGTATGATGTATGTTGCATGAAACAGGGCGTTCAGTGTTATGGATTACACTGTTGGCTTTTGTTATGCATAATATGTTTTGTTTATAATCTAATCAGTCAACTTGTGCACATTTAATAAGCATGCCACCAAGTATGCTGGTTTCTAGGATTTAATCTGTGTCTAGGGTTCTCGGTTGTGGCAGCTATATGTTAATAGCTTTAGGTTTTCCATGGGTTGTTAACTTATGATCTAGAACTTCAAGCCACTCATTTGTGCAAATAACTTATATCATATAGAAGTTCATTTGATTACATTGCATGTTGTAAGAAAATACAATATTTGTTTTTCTAAATTTTTTTTTTACACAGAAAAGAGGTAGAGGAAAATCTAACAGTCCACTTTTTTTGTTCTTTCCAGGTTCAAGCTGTTCTATTGTTGCTTGGGGGAAGGGAGATCAACACTGGGGTTGGTACATTGCCATCATCTTCTAATCCATATAATAAGGTAGTAGCTTGTGTTTTTGTGAAGTAAACTTAGGATCAATATAATTCACGAGATTCTTTTCATGTTTTATTAGAAAATAATATCAACCTAACATGTAATGTAGAAATTGAATTACCCACATAGAGTGGCATCACTGATGAGGTTTAGGGAGAAAAGGAAAGATAGAAACTTTGACAAGAAGATCAGATACACTGTTCGAAAGGAAGTAGCTCTGAGGTATGTTTATTTTTAATTTAGTGTTAAAGAAGTTCTGGTGCTTGAATGGTCCTGAACAAAATAGTGTGAGACTGATTCAATATTATATAAACCATTAAGCTGCAAACTTCATTGATGTAAATATAGGTTTTTAAGCTGATCTTCTTAGACCGTACACCTGAATGACGTTTGGATTCATTGTGTTCATTGTATAATTTGGTCATACTTAGAGAAAGTTTATATTTTAGTCCATAATTTGAGATCCTTTTGATTATTATTTTTTTTTCACGTTGTTTGAGTTCTTCTATTCGATTTTTGTAGGATGCAGAGAAATCGAGGGCAGTTCACTTCTTCGAAATCAAAGGCTGAAGATGCAGTTTCAGGCGTTACGAGCTCTGAGGGCTCCCCTAACTGGGGCTCTGTGGAAGGCCGTCCTCCTTCTGCTGCTGAGTATGGCTCCATCTCACTTCTTTTGTTATTATCTAATCAAAACATTAGTCAGGTTTTGTTACCATATAATGGTATTATGTGCCATCAGCCCTACATCTTTTTGTCTAACAAGGGGATTTTCTCTGGTTGTTTGGTTTTTGTTGATTTTTTAAAATTCTTTTTTAGATGCCATCATTGTGGAATAAATGCTAAGTCGACACCTATGATGAGGCGTGGGCCTGACGGACCCAGAACACTGTGCAATGCTTGCGGATTGATGTGGGCAAATAAGGTTTCTGTTTTCAGACCCTCTCTTAAAATTAGAGCTAATTTTATTGTTATATTTGATGCATTTTAGTTTAGGTTTTTCTTTAGACGAGTTTGCATTTTCTGCATATTTTGTATGTGTTGGCAAGACTTGCAGTATAGTTCCACCGGCTCGTAGTATCAAACTGCATTGGTCTGCTGACTGTATATAATATTTCTGGTGAAATATTGTTATCAATAGCCAGTTTGCTTTTGTTTATCGCAGGGTACAATGAGGGACCTCTCGAAAGCCCCTCCAGCAGTCCTTCCCATCCAAGCTGTACGTCAAGGCTTGCAACCTGAACCCAAGGATTCTGTAAGCCCCTCTCATGAAAATAAATTGTTGATATTCCAGTTGATCACTAATATTATTTTGTTTTAAATGGGTCACAGCTAATTTTCTTTCAGATGTTCCTGTTTATTTTTTTTAATTAAACCACAGCTAAAAAATATCTCTGTTGAATATTTCAGAATGTGACAGTTGCAGCAGTCGGAGAGCAGAACGCGACGCCTGTTACAGCAAACGGGCACGATTCATCATAATGAACTACACGATTTGCTGGAAGAGTTCCTATGTTAATGTAATTTGTACTAGGCAACAACTCTGGGTAGACCATGTTGCTACAGACAGTGAAACTAACATTTTTTTTTTTTTAATTTGGTTGGACAACTTGAGCGCTGTTGTCGGTTATGATTTCGTTGTATACTTGTGTCTATAATTTTGTTTGTTTGCGTGATAATCAGTATTGCCATGAGCTTTTTCTCTCGAATGTTTTGATGCAATGGATCCAACTATCTCACCAAATAGACGTAGCACTTCGTTAGATCCAAAACCAAAATTTTGACAACTTAGCTTAATCCGAATGCTGTCTGCGTTCAATATAGAATAGAAGTTGAACATCTGTCTTCAAAATGATGAACATCTAACTGATGATTGAGACAGGAGTCCTTTCTCTGCAAAATTAGGTTAAATAGGAAAGAAAAATCTATTAATCGCTTTTCTGTCTGCAAGCTTTTTTAGTCAAGCCGCGTCTGCTATTGAACTAGAGTCCCAAGCTGAGAGTACACATTTGAAAATGAAAAGAATAAAATGACAGTACATATACATAGGCTATTGTGCCGTGGATGGGACAAATTGTTCCCGCACATGAGTCGTTTTTCGAAATCCAAAATTCAAACGGTCAATTTGAATTGTTCAAATTTTTCTCCACATTAAAATACCCTTGCAAACCAAATTTTATATTTTTCCAAATTTTTTTAGCTATTTATTATTATATTTTCAAATTAGAGAGTCTGAAATACTCCAATTATAATATTTTTAAACATATCATAATAAATAGCAAAAAAAATTGAAAAAAAAATATAAAATTTGATCTGTAATGATATTTTAATATGGAGAACAATTTGAACGGTTCAGATTAACCGTTTAACTTTTGGATCTCCAAAAAACGAGTCGTATATGAGGACGAGCTGTGCCTCGATGGCACAATATCCTATCATCATATAAATGTCATTTGAATGACTCATGTCTTATGAATATACTGTGTATCAAATTTGTTTAATTAAATGTCATTTGATATTCCATCAACAATCATTTGAATCATTATAAATTTTAAGTTTTACAAGATACAACAAGAAACTACCGCACGCCACCCAAAACCAAAATAGCAAATACCAAAAATTCAATTCCAAAATTTGAAAATATCCATAGCTCAACTCAAAACCCTACAAGTACCTGCAACTTTTCTCTACACAAACTCAACTAAATTAAGATACACCAGCACAACCCAAAATACATTTCTTGTTGCTTCTCATATTGGAATTGCTCTTCTTCTTCATCAACAAGTTGAGCAAACCCATCAAGCCATGACATATTTTTCAATGTTTCCTAAAGAACTAATCTCCAATGTCGGAGAGATCAGATATTGGTATAGGATAGAATGTCAACACCATCACAGGGATGCGATCCACAATTTTTTGGATGTGCCTATGATATGGTCGTGAGCTTCAACGTGCACATGTGAAGGACACGGTGGTTGATGTTGAGAAGTATGCATCCCAATATACTCCATTCATTTGGTCAGCGAGAGGTGCAAAAAATGGGCATGATTGTGAATGGAGCTCGCTAAGACACTAGAAACATGAAGTCAAGCTTGTAAAGGTTGGTCTATTTCCTAAAGTCTATAAAGCATATATACAAATACAAATATAATTTAATTAACCGTGCATTATTCTATAATTGCACTATTGTTGTTGTAGAGTAGGATAATTTCGAACATATATAATAGTAATTGCACTATGTAATTGCAATACCGAGCCCAAATTTCATTTTTTTTTCAATATTCACCACTAAATACCATGTAATTGCATTGTAATTGTAAGTTGAATGTATAGATTAGTCCTTAAACATCTTTGCAAATAAAAATAATTATCAAAACCTTTTAAAAATTTTAGTTTGCTTCACTAAATTTTGTAAAAAAATTAAAGTGATAATTGGATCCGCAATAATTTGTTTTCTATTAGAAAATTATATTTGTTTCCTTAGGAGATATTGTTTGTTGTTTCTGCACTGAGCATGAAAGTATAGATCACATCTTCTTTAGGTGTTCCAGTGTAAGTGTAAAACCTCTCTGGGGTTGGTTTTTAGATTAGTTTGGTTTGCAACCCTTGTGGATTTAGAGAAATTATAGGGACTTGAAGAGTATATCCCACAACAAGTCAAGAAAGCCTTTAGAGTTTGTTGTGCTGTTTTTTTATGGATTATATGGAAACATAGGAACAAAGCTTGCTTTGAGGACAAATCATGCTGTACTTTGAGAAAATTGGCGACTGAGATAATTTGCCTGTTAAACTACTGGACAGGTTTATGGACTGACAAGATGAAGAAAACCGTGACCAGCATCATACCGGAGATAAATTAGCTTCCGATGCAGTTAGAAGCTAAGACAGGAGGGATGTCAGTTGGAGCTGATGTGGCAGTAGCGTTGGGGGGGCTTCTAACATTTGATGTGTGATACAAGTCTCATAAGAATCTGTTGTAATAAGGGGGCCGAGTGCAAAATACATTTATGTTTTGCGTAGGCTGTTACAAGGTGCTTTGAACAACCTTCTTTTTTCTTCGAGCAACATTTTTTCCTTTAAAATGTCTAAATTGTCCTTAACATCAATCAAAATTTATTATCCTAATTTATTTCCTTAACTGTGCTTTCTTTCTCTTTTATATTGTAAAAGATAAAAGATAAGTATGTTCTCCCAAAACTTTCTACCAATTAAATATTCACTCTCTTTTAATTTTGAAAAATTAACCTCGAAAATCATGACACTAGTACCTTCACCTAGCCTAAAAATGACGTAAATAATTTTTGAGATGACAATTCAAAATTCAGTGAAGATTGGAGCGAGGGCATGACAAGGTTTAGTCGAGAAAGTACCATAGAATTTACTAAATTATAAAAGGGTAATTCGGCTATTTCGGAAAAAAATTATGTTGCTCGCAGAAAAAGTTCTGTTGCCCAAAGTACCTCCCGTTACAGGGGGGTGGGTTGATTGTTGTTTGGGTTTGGGTTGTAATGTTACATCTGTTAGATCTATTTGGCATAAGATAGCAACGGTGCACTGGCACCAGTAATTTGGGTACCAGTGCAGAGTAGTAGGGACTTTTAAATTTGTATGTTTTTGCTTCTGATAAACGGAAGTGGTAGGCCATTCGGCCTACTTGTTTCAAAAAAAAATTTGTTTCCTTAATAATAAGTATATCTTTTTGTTTTACATTTTGTATTTTTCATTTTAAGATTAAACTTAACATATTTTGATGAAACATATATGCATTTTAGCAACTAAGTGTAACAAAAATGGTGTATTGTTATATATGTATATTTTTTTATATTGTTCTAATTATGCTAATAACTAGAAGTTAGTAAACCAAATATTAAATATAAACTAAAAATTCAATACCATTATTTTATTGGTTTCCTCCAATATTTTATTGTATATAAATGACATTAAATATCTGTTTTAGTTGTCTTGTATTTACTGGTTCTCTTTAAAAAAGTTTGGACATAAATATTCTCTTTGTTAATGCTATTTCTGACACTTTTTATTTGGAGCTTAATATTGATTCATAACATTTGCATGAATTCAGCACACAAACAATGCAATTATTTGTATGGCATGTGAATTGTGAGGAAAATATAGTTGCAAGCAAAAGTACTACGCACAAACCCTTGAATTGATTTGAAGTGGGACATAATGTTTATTAATTTGAATTATTAATTCTTTTTACATTGCAGTATAATAAGTTAAGTTGTTATTGAATATTATTTCATAAGAATTTCCCCAAAGAGAAAAGTAACAATAGAAATTTTCTTCAAAATTAAAGCTTTAAATATGTTCGGTTTGTGTTGAACGGTCTTTAGGCCTATGGGGCTCAGATCCAACAGACTTCCTCAGTATCGCCTTCTGTGCAGTCCATTTTCAGGACTCCACCATAACTCAATAACTAAAAAAGAAAAGTCAGTTCTTGTGCTAATTATAATTTCAGGTCCTTTGTCCACGTCCATGTGCATTAATTGTCCAGTTCTTCTTGTTGGCAATTAGACAGAATATAACTATATTTTTATATCTTTCGAATTTTTAACAACAATTGTTATTTGAAAGTTCAAAAGTATAATTTTATCAAAAGTTGTACAAAATAGTTTAAAATTGTAAAAGAATAAGCACTGATCTTAGAAAGCCTCATCTAAGAGCTGGTGGAACCTCCTCTAACCTCCACTCAAAGTCCTGATTGAGTACCTTTCTCCTACATATTCTATAACAAACTTGCATGGCAACGATGACACTTTCTTCCAGCGCTACAGATCAATATCAAGGGTCTTCAATTGATTTTAGCAGAAACATGAACAAAATTAAATTATAAATTGTCCGTAGATCCTTATAATAAATAGATTTTTCTATTTCATTATTTGCTAAGTGAAGGTTTGGGTAGGTAGGACCTTTACTACAAACCTATCATGAATAATGTAAATCTAATAGGGATTAGATTACCGTTGCGGAATAATCGAATATACCAGACTTCGATCTCGTAGGCGATACCGCAAGCCATAGCCACCACGCATCCGCTGCGCACAGCCCCTGTCTCTCTCCATATGCGGCCGATGCACTACGACCTCAAGTTAGGGCCTAGCACCACCATCCACGATTCCAAGTGCCCGACATGCCGTGCTTCTCATTCATGCTTGGAAATCCATCAAGCAAGGGAGGAGAAGGCTCCCTCTCTCTCTCAGATCTCTCTCTAGGGTTCTGGACCTTTGGGGACGGAATCACCAAGTAACAGAACACTAGATCTGAGTATATAAAGCCTCTGTCGGTTACAGAACCGAACAGACGCCTTTCTGATTCCGCGACCCAGCGGGTCGCTGGTACCCTTAGCGGGCCGCTGACCATCTAGAATTTCTCCGAATTCCAACATCTCCCTCTCGGAGAAGTTTCACACAGCATGTCACTCATACGGCAAATGGAACGTGCGACCAGCGCATACACCTGTCCATGCGGGAGCTCAAAAGCCTCACTTTGAATAAATTCAAAGCCAGCGAGAGAGCATCTACCCTTTTATAAAAACAGTTATATAAATGTGTACACTAGTACCTTAGAATCATTCAAATCCGCACTAGATCAGACATTATTGACCGCTCAATAATACATGTCTTTTCCATCTCAGTCTTAGTCTGCTGTATGTTCCCAACCTCAGTCCATATGACGAGTTTGGTGAGCTCAGAACACCAACAAATCTATCGTTTGTGCATGATGAATTGAATCTTCCTTTCGACTCATGAGACTCAAAACGAAATCAGTCGCTTACCCAGCAATGCCCCGACAGGCGGAATATACATCACCATAGGGTACACACCAAAGTAGCAGCCCTGACCCCATTTTTCATGACATAGTCAAAAGTCAAAGGGTACGTAATCATGGAACTCACACATGGGGAGTCATACGGTCTTGGTCCTGGAACCACTCAACCCACTTCCATAAGTCACCAAGCACATGTGGTATGAGCACATGTTACAATGAATTATCTGCTAAACAGACATGTGTTCACATTCATTGTACGAGTCTAGATTCAGTTTGCAAATCAAGTGTCTATGGTCTAGACCACTTCTTATTGCAACTAATCCTGAGATTCTCCACTTAGACAATCCCCGAGTTCTAAGGAGATTCTCACCTCGGCTTTTATTGAACTACATGATTGTTTGGGGCACAATCATATCGGATCGCCTAAAAGAAGACAAGCCTCATTTCAGTCCCAGACTGAAGCGACAATGAGCTTCGTCCATCCCAGATGGCTCCTTAGTCCCTGACTAAGCGCACATAGCTCAATCTAGTCTCATCTCTACATGCCCCAGGCATTAGAGGCGATTGCTCGTGTGAGCGAGACAATCTAAAGTTCAATGACACACTACCATAAGTGCTAACATATACTTGATTAATAATAAACTCAATGTTCATTATCCAAGTTCAAGTACATATAACTATGAGGATCTGATTGTCATATAGACCATCTCCAAATGAAATAATTCATTTGACATCTCTCTGAACTATCAGAGAATTTTGAGTATCCTGAAACAGATCGTTAGGGTGTTACGAACTGTTCCATATAGGAATCCACTCAATATCAGATCAACTCCCTCTGTGCTATCATGTCTCCATATATCTGAATCTGTTTGGTTTAGCCCATTACCCCACAATATGCTTCTAGAGCAATACATAAACAATGAGTTATTATCGACCTCCCTGAAGTCACAACAACTACCAATTGTTTCAAGGACTATCTCAACCAAACTCCCTCTTGACATAAGCATCAGTTATGTCAATGTGCTCTATCTCACAAATGAGAGAGCTAGTATGAAAATCAAAACATGCTTTTGACTCCATCTCCACTATAAGAGAGTCAACTCAATCTCCACAATGAGAGAGTATCATATTTACTCGATCTCCCAAATGAGAGAGCAAATAATTTGTTTCATGAGAAACAATTGTAATCAAGCAAACTTTATCATCAAAGTATACTTGGCATGTTATTTGTCATACTTTCTTTCAGATATATCAAACTCTATATGCATTTGCAAATAGGTATTGGAATTGGCTTATAACATATGTCAAACTCATAGCCTTGCTAGAGTGACATAACTTTATAATCTGCAATAGGGTTACAAGTAGAATGTGCATCATGCACTAGTCTACTATGCTCCTAACTCAATATAGAAGCTCATGAGTCATAATATCTCATTTCTATTGTCACATGCATAGAAACCAAGCAAGCCTCTCCTGCTGCTTGAACTAGTCCTGTTGCACCATGCAACCAACTAGGAGATAACTGTAATGGTTAATCAACTCATTACAAATAAGGTTTTGCAACTTCTTACAAGTCTGGCTCAGTCCTAGCGGTACGCTGATCCGTTCAGCGACTCGCTTAAACTCTCAGCGGTCCGCTAGGCTTCCCAGCGGTCCGCTGCATTTAGAACTGACAGAGGACTTGTACTGGAAGTCATCTCAGTCTAGGCGGTCCGCTAACCCAGCAAGCGGTCCGCTTAGATTATGCAGCTGAGAGTCTGATGCTAGTTGAGCTTCCTCTTCATCAATAATATTTGACCCCAGGTCAGATATATATTGAATTATAAAGGCATAGCTTCAGTCAGCACTTTCTCTCACTAAACCTCAATTTACTTAGGAACTCATTTCACTGTTTGTACTACTCTTGGGAAGCAATTAGATGTGTGTGTCTTCCAATTGCTCCAAGCAATGGAATAGCCTCCCTCTCTAACCTAGTTCTACTCTCTATTCTCATAGTAGAAGAAAGAAGAATGGTTACTATAAGGGGTATAAATAAGGAGCAATCTGAAATAGACAGTCGTCTATTCAGATTCTAATCCAAGCGGTCCGCTAGCCCAGCTAGCGACCTGCCAGGTCATTCTTCGTCAGCGATCCGCTAGCCCAGTTAGCGGTCCGCTAAGAATGGCTCCAAACACACTTTATAACATCAATGTGCCACATTGCACAACATCCAGTAGTACTAAGTGAACCCTATTATCATACCGATTACTTTCTTTCTTTTCAGACTTATTTAGATTTAAGCATAGGAGATTCAACACCTAAAGATAAAGAAGAGTCATTTATCTATTTTTCAAGCCAATAGTGCACCATTTGTGCAATGATTATTTGACAACTTATTCTTGGACCATGTAACATATATTTTAGACAACTAACCAATTGGCTAAACGTGCACTCTCAGCCATGGATCAACTAAGTATGCACACCTTGTGCTTTTAGTTTTCCACTGCTCAATCAGTGAAGTGATCCTTGTCTAAAACTGTTATATGTCTAGAATAGTTTCAACATAATCATATCTATTGCTTAGAATGAGATAGGCATAGGCAAACTCATCTCCAATAAGAGAGTTTCCTTACACTAGACTCCCTCTATTCTGGTGTATCACTTCATACGGACTATACCGGAGCCACTGCTCTTGAAGTATTCCCTATATTATAAATCATACAAGTCATGCAATAATCTTTCTTTATTTACACTATCTCATATTTCCCATCGAATAAATTCCTTTAGCAATGAAACTCAAATTGACCTCAACATCAATTTTATTTCTACATTGCCTTTTTGAGCAAACACTCCTCCTAACTCTCAATTTTAAAAATCGGATATTAGGGCATATGTGTCTAAATTGCTCAAAGTGAGATTTAAACTCTATAGTATCTTTTCCTAAGCTTAACTTCATTGAACTTATGCGAGAATGTTGAGGAAGAACCTATTTCATTTCCCCCTCTTTTCCTCAGCATCCATATCAAGTTCATAATAACTGAAGTAGCTTGCATAAGAAACTATAAGTTATTTATAAATCTTCACTCCTCAAGGAATCAAGTGATTCAACAAAATGGCATAATTATGGTTCTTCTCCAATAAATTTTCTTGAAATCTATGAGAAGGTACAATCAGACATGCATATGAACCTATGGTTATATGAGAATCCTCCTAGGAATCTCTAGAAACTCATAGTTCAAACCATAAAATAAAATGGAGATTTCAGTCTGCCTCAAACTGAATGCCAGCGATCCGCTTAGCAACCTAGCGGTCCGCACAACAATCAAGCGACCAGCATGGCGTTCCAGCGATCAACTTGCTGTTCAATGAAAGCGGCCCGCTAGCCTAGCCAGCGGCCCGCTTGTACACTCAAGCAGAAATTCCACATTTGGAAATTCTCTTTGTGATGTGTATTTCACGATGCAAACTGCATACATTACCAATTTGCAGAACACATCAACTGCGACTTAGTTTTTGTAAGAACCATATCCATAATGGTACTTCATCATCATCATGCAACACAATATGTCCCTCGATGTGAGAAATAATGAATCATCGAACTATTTCTATCTTATCACAACTCATTAACTCGTACAGCAAGTCCAAATGACTGCGACTCGTTTTAAGAGATTTCATACTTTTATGACTGAATTGGACCTAGTCATAAATGTGATAAGAACCAAAAACTTAGTGCATTGATCATATTAATTCTCCATAACTTGAATCACTTTTCAATAAGTATTCAAGTTCTCATATATCGCTTACTATGTTTCAAGTTAGAATAGATTGGTAATTATGACCTAAAAGTCAATCCCAGTCATGTAACCTCAACTTGCATAGTTAGCATGCCAAATAATCACAACTCATGAGATTATGTAAAACACAAAGAAAATGCATAGAAAGAAAACTTACTTAGCACCACAAACCATAATGTTTTGGTACTAAAATCAGCACCATACACATGCTCAATTCTGAAATCCAACACCAAAAGAAAATTTCACAAGTACTAGTTATTGTCAAGGTTTGAAGTGTCTTAAAGTATCATGGAGCAATCATTTGTATCCCCCTCTAGGAACAACAAATCTGCATGTGCCAATCCCCTGGACTGCACCATTGCATTGATTCTCACATATAGATCACTTTACTTCATATTTATGACAATTCAAATGCTATGTTACATCACCAACATCAAGGTAGTAACACTCAAACAATTTGCAATTTTAGTACTTTATCCTAATTTAGAAACATATCTCCTTGTATATCAAGTCCACAACAATAATCTCTTAGTATTTATACAACTACTTGACTATGTCATCAAGCTTGACCAATTTGAGCAACATTCGTTAAGAAACGAACGACACAAGACAGTGAAGTTTGCTTGCACATGCTCTCACCAATTAGAAAGCAAGCAAGTTAACTCTAACACTTATTGCTCAAACGTCAACTTATGACTCTCTTTATGCAACTCAAAATTTATTTGACCTCATGTCAAGATGCAGCCCCAAAGGCGCTTCTTATACTTGTCAAAAATTTATTGAGCTTGCAAATGAATATAGTCAATAATTATTAATACTATCATCAGAGATTAAGTTAAGTTGTAACTAATACAAGAAAATAACTAATATTGCTCAGCAACAGAATGCGAGTGGATTTATTGCGGGTGAATGAAGGTCAGCGGTCCGCTACCAAATCTAGCGGCCCGCTACACTACCCTTTATTCAATTTGTTTCTAATTTTTCACAATTTCTTTTGGGATTTCTCATTAGATGTGATGGTCTCGAGTCTATCCTGATTCTCTATAAGATAATGAGATACTATAATGCCCAGCAATATACATCCATCAATATCTTCTATAATCAGTGATGACTTTTGTAAGCCAATGCCATACATAGAGACAAGCACATAAGTTAGCACTTCACAGTTAGTCTCACCGCACAACCCTTGAATCAATCCAAGAAATAATGCAAACCTAGCAACGATAACCGAAAGATGACAACCAGGGTCACCAATCCTGTCTCATATACTAAGTGCACCACCTCCCAATCGACTCGGTTGGCGCAAGACACAGAAATTGGATGAGACACCATAGTCTACATACCAAATTCACCCTTCGTGTGCTACCACACAATGCTAGCTGGCACCCAATTGTGCCATGCATGCAATCACAATGGTGAGACGGTACCACATATACCATCAATCACCCACAATGCAAATATGCACATAATGAAGGGTATAAACCATGAGACTATCATCCTGATAATCTCATATACCATTTTGGACATAAAGGTATGTTCAAAGTTGGTCAGATCAAGTCATTGTTGTAACGGCACATTTTAGTTTCTGTCAAACTCAGGTTCTGCGGCCCGCTGATCCGTTCAGCGATCCGCTCAGACTCCCAGCGGCCAGCTTGGCTTTCCAGCGGCCCACTGAGACTTGACAGACAACATAATACTAATCTTAGGTTACTATTCAGACGATCCGCAGGCCCTGCCAGCGGTCTGACTGATAACCATACAGAACAACCCTTGGTTTTCTGTCATCAAAGATTTTCTGCGACCTGCTAGCCCTGCCAGCGGCCCGCAGGTTTCACGTACTGAAACCCTGATTCTGGTATCTCCATCAAGGAGTGCCTCAGAATCAATTTTCTCGACCAGTAATCGTATCCTAACCAGAACCATACTCAAAACTATGGTTTGCAACAGTTCTCATCAACTCTAAAGGAGAGAAATTTGCGAAAAACCAATTAGTCATGGATCTAGGGTTTCATAAGGACAAAAACGTCACAACAATGGTGGTTATACCCAGCGGTACCAATTCCTACGGAAGGAAGCCGTAATGGCTCTGATACCAATGAAGGTTTGGGTAGGTAGGACCTTTACTACAAACCTATCATGAATAATGTAAATCTAATAGGGATTAGATTACCGTTGCGGAAGAATCGAATATACCAGACTTCGATCTCGTAGGCGATACCGCAAGCCATAGCCACCACGCATCCGCTGCGCACAGCCCCTGTCTCTCTCCATATGCGGCCGATGCACTACGACCTCAAGTTAGGGCCTAGCACCACCATCCACGATTCCAAGTGCCCGACATGCCGTGCTTCTCATTCATGCTTGGAAATCCATCAAGCAAGGGAGGAGAAGGCTCCCTCTCTCTCTCAGATCTCTCTCTAGGGTTCTGGACCTTTGGGGACGGAATCACCAAGTAACAGAACACTAGATCTGAGTATATAAAGCCTCTGTCGGTTACAGAACCGAAAAGACGCCTTTCTGATTCCGCGACCCAGCGGGTCGCTGGTACCCTTAGCGGGCCGCTGACCATCTAGAATTTCTCCGAATTCCAACACTAAGAAAACACAAAAAAACGTTTATACTTCATCCAACAAAGCTACCAAATCACTTCCTCAAGCATCATTTCTAGTTCGTTCTTCAAAAAAGTTTAAAGTACAACTGAAATAGACTATCAATGTATCGGTTCAAAATATAATAAATTGGGTATCAATTTGTGTGAGAGGGAATAACAGATAGTTGGTTGACAAATTTTTTAAGTACATAAATGAATCAATCGATGGAAAGCACTTAAGTTCTGCCAAAATTAAGAATAAATTATTCGGTATGGATTAAGACTAATCAGTACCATCAAGACTGAAACGACACTGAACAAGACTTGATTTGGGCAAAATCAAGGAGCGCCATTAAAGCTGAATGACACAGTGGCTACAAAACGATCAACAATTCCTCAGCTCTCGTGAGATGAACCTGCAATTGACAAAGAATCAATGAGAACAAAATTAGGATAAATCCAGGAGCGCATAAAGAAAAATCAAAGTAAAAAAAAAAGTGGAACAAAGGAGGATGAATTGAGGAGAACAGAAAAGCAAATAAGAAACATAAAGCACTGGGCATAGTGCCTCTTCCCTGGTAGAGCCAAATAAGAAAGTTTGATGGCAGCCGCTAACATCAGATGCAGCACCAAATTTTAAAGAAATTCTTTCGTTAAGTGCTCGTAAGAAAATTAACAGGGTCTAAGTTCGTGATTTAGATATAATACAAATGTAATTAAGAAATAATATACAAATAAAATATGAAAAAAGATTGACGTATCTATATAAAAAGTATAAAACAACTCATAAATTTATGAATATATAAAGAAAATAATAGCATGTCTTCCGTATAGTTGGACAAAAATCAGAAATAATTAAAAAAAAGATTTGATAAAGAATGAAAATGATATGATTCGATACAAGAGATCATTTTCATCCGCCACAGAAAATCTAGAATATCATCACTGTTCAGTGTTCATTCATTCCTCCATTGAGAATTCAATTATTGTTAATAAAATAAATAATAAAACTTTTTTTTGGCTTTCATCATTTTTATGCAAATAATATAGATGTAATATAAATCTTATTGTATATTTGAAGTCTTCAAATTAAAATCGTCGAAATATCTAGTTTTTTGCAAGGGTAAAATTGGAAAAAATACCGGAGAGTTTATTGCATTGTGTTCAGTACTCAAAAAAGGAGCGAACTACGGCCTGAGGGTTTTCAGGAAAAACAAAAAAAGAAAAATCGGAGAGAGAGAGAGAGCTGAGAAATGCAGATGCACGAAGGGGTAACTGCGATAAACGATGAAGCAATGGAATCTCTACTTAACAACTTCGATCAGATCTATCAAGTTTGTATTTCTTCTCAAGTGTGCTTTGTGTTCGCGTGTGCGTGTAAACACCTAGTGATGAACTGATGATATCTTTTTGAAATTCTTTTAATATCTTCTTCTTTCTGACTGGTAAACAATGGTAGCTCTGCAAGTACATTTTTGAACTTAAAAATAAGTAAAAGCCAACCTTATTTGCATAATTCTTTCTCTTAAGCGAATTCTATGGATAAATTATTGCAATAACAATAATAAGAGATACAAAGATGAATTGTGAGCTCTTTCTTTTTCAGACAATTTAATTGGAGTTACAATTGTGTGCCAGGGATACAAAGATGCACTTGTAGAGATAGAAGCATTAAAATTGAAATGTAGCTCAGAAAGGATGAGATCGGAGGCTCTTGATACTGCCTGTAATGACCTGAAACTAGGTAGTCAAATGCAATATTTATAAGATTTGAATGAGCAGACAAGTTTTAAGCTCGGTTTTGGGTCAATTTCGTAATGCAGAAAATGAAAGACTGAAAAAGGCATATACTGAGACCTTGTTTAAATTTACTGACCAGGTACATATTTCGGCTCACTTAGGGAAAAAATGATCCAATTATATGCAAATTTGGAGCGATGGCAATCTGGATATTGAAAGCATGTAATTTTCCTGTTTTGAATTTACAGATGAAATATCTGACTGAGTATCGGAGCTTGAAGGAAGATCTGGAGAAGGCTAATAGCAAGTTTCTTGCACTAGAAGAGGTGAATTTTTTTTTTTCTTTTCAATATCTGATAGATAATCATAACTTATTAAAATGTTTTTATAGAGCAGGAGCAGAAAAGAAAGATAGAGGAGTTACAACAAGAGAATAATTCTAAGCTCCTCGAATTAGAGAAGCAACTAAGGTAAACCTGTTTTTTTCTTTGCAAAATTTGACGGATGATGACCTGGAACTGAAATAACTTGACAAATAATTATTGTTGCCCAAAAAGAGAAATATCTGACGATGCCCTCAAAATCATGGCAAATAGTCATCCATCCACAACTTAAATCTCAAAAGCTAACCAAATGACCATCAAAGAGGTCTACTGAACAGTGTTTTTCTTTTTGTAAGAATAGTCATGACTACTCATTTTGCTGTGGTTGTATGTTAATATTTTTCAGGGATAGTATGATGTATGCATTGTATTCTAAGTTTGTAGGTATACCTTGACATTTTGAAATTTTTCAGGGATAGACTTGACATTGTCTATTAATATTTCTTTCTTATGCATTATAGTTACTCATATCCTGACATCATTGTTATTATATCTTTCTTTACAATATTTTTGGTACAAGCTCTTCTATTTGTGAAAGAGCATCGAATGACAGCATTATAAAGCAACTCCAGCAGGAACTGGCCTCCCATGAGGCCCATATTGAGATTCTCAATAGCAAGTTGGAACTGGTCGCTGCTGAGGTGGATGCACAATGTAAACTTCTCACATCTGCTGTATCATAATTTTATGGTTTATTTTTAAGATGGTAGTCAGTACTTGGTACCAAGCATGGTTTTGGTACTTGTAAGGTGCCCATTTTGCAACTTGCAAATGCTGAGAGCTTTAGTTAATCCTCAAGCATCCTTCAGTTTAGCCCAATTTAGCCTCATTTATGCAATTTTAGCACCACCCAAAAAGCTATGAAGATTATAATAAAAGCTTAAAGATTTATATTGGTCAAATAGGTGATGCCAAGTTGCCAACCCAACTACAAGGGATGATCTATTTATCACTGTCAAATTCCCTAGTTTTCTTATCAGTTAATTTTATTTTGTTGTTTATTATTCATCAGACCAAAACCAGATGGAAGAGCTGAGGGGCTTGGTTATGATTGAGCAGGAAGAGAAAAAGGATCTCCAAAGGAAGCTCCAAAGTGCAGAAAATGAGAGTGTGTACTTCGTAGTTTCTTCTTTTATACGCACATAAATTATTTTATAGTATTCTTTTAATTCTGGGGCCAATTATGTGTTTTGATAATGCGATATCATATCTATGACATCAAACTTGAGCCTCTAATCTCAGAATACCAGACATGATATACTCCAACCATTACTATGTTGCCATAGTCATTAATTCTGATACATCAACAGAACAAGCATACTTGTCTTGATATCCTTTGTACTCATACCAAAACTCAGTATATTATTGATTATATATCTTACCTGAGAAAATATATATCTGTTATCCTTGTGCAGTTAAAATCATGAGAAACAAGCAAGCAGAGCAACAGAGAGAGTTAATTTCCATACATCATGTGGATGCATTGAAGAAAAAGGTAATGACATTGAGGAAGGAGAATGAGTCCCTCAAGAGGAAGCTAGTCGTTTCTGAATTTGACAGTGCTTGAATGAAAGATGCACGAGTTCTTCTGAAGTTAACTTTCAAAAATAACTCAGCTACTAGTTTAGTTTTCAAGTATCAATGGGGATATTATTACTGTGGAGTGAGAGGAAAACTGCATTTCTTTCCTCAAAGAAGCCGCTGTCCCTAAACTGCTATTGGATTTACTTTGGTAATTGGGCTTGACAATGCCGATTATAACTTGAAACATGTAATTGGAATGAAATACATGGGCTCAGTTGCTACCATAGGGGCCTAATTTCTGGCGTGGCTATCGTGTTGGTTCTGGCTAGCTAGGTTTTTAAGAAAAAAATATTTTCAGGCCTCTTATGCCTGATTTGCTTGCTTGCCAGTGGCACAATCGTGATATTCATTCTTAATACTTATTATGAACTTAGCTATTGAGCGCCATGATTTAGAAAGCTACAAGGTTTAAAAAATAAATAAATAAAACTGAATTAACGGCAGAATATAGCCATAATTTGTAAAAAGATTTATATTGAAGTCAGATGAAAATTATGTTTTAGGCTATATATTGACACATTACATATGTCATTCTAAAATATATTTTCGAAACAATTGTTGGGCGAGATCTAAGACAGATACGAAGCCATTTCATCACTAGAAATATATAAATATATACTAGTGGTTTCTCTATGATTTTATTTTTATCAATCACGAATAATTTGTGCACGATATTTTTATTAAGGTTATATAATTGTACAATGCAAAGGTGTGTAAACTCTCAGAGTAAGAGATGAATAGGGGGTTAGCATTAGTATAGCTACCTAAATTCCAGCGATTTCCTTTTGTTTTTCTTTAATCCACGGGAGTAGTTCCATTTGCTTTGATAAGCACATCTCAAAAAACGTATTACATATTAATACAATGATAATTAGAGTAAATATATACCAGGAAACATGGAAACATCAGAAAGATATCTATAGCAATATAGCCCGTAAGGACCAAAAGTGAATCTCAACTTGATGTAATTGTCCGTGTTAATTCTCTTTTTAGCATGTATTACCTCAATCTTTCTTCGTGCCTGAAATGTTGCGCTTGCAATTAAAATTGAGAAAAGATGTTGTATAGAGACATACCAATAGCTAACCAAGATAGAACCTAACCAGATATTACCCATATCAATGGGCATTAAAAGTAAAGAAAAGTGCTGAGTCATGAAACCTGACTCTAAAAAATCAGAAATAACAGAAAGCAACCTGTTCTTTTTTTTTGTTTTTTTACTTACCACCTGACATAAAGTAATCTAATCCAAGATGGTACATTAGTTTTTATTCCAATTAATTCAAATCTAACTTGAGTCAATTTAATTATAGAAAATTATCTAGAACTTCTTCTTAATGAATTAAAAAGTTCCTTACCGAAACATGATCCTGCTATTGTCCAGAATTCAATATTACACTATTATTGCATGAAAATTGAATTTTGCATCAACTTCATCTGACTTCCAATATCTATCAACGCAATATGCCTTAAGGAAACCAAACATGCTGAAGTTAGATAAAAGTTTACTTCATTGCATATAACTAAAATATGTTAATTAAATATAGGACTCACTTTTTGTCCAAAATGCCATGAGCCCATGAGTCATGCAGTTGACATTTTTTATCAGAAAATTATCTCAAAGATAAAGCATTTCAGAGTACTGTTGAGGATAATTTGAAGCGTTAACCCTAAAAAAAGGGCAAAATTGCCAAACTAAAATAGTAACCTTGGCGTTACTATAGAAATGGCTTCCAACCTATATGAAATAGAAATATCACAAAATTAAGTGGTCAACAAATGAATAAATGAATCTTGTTAACTATCTCTAATTAATTCTAATACATTCATAATTTGGTTATTTAATCGAGTATCAAATTGACTCCAAATTTTATAAAATTTATATTAAAACACATCGCCCGTAAATTTAAAATGTTTTAAATATTAATTAAATTATCAACGGGCAGCTCTCTACTGTTAGAGGATGTCAATCCCTCAAGTCGAAGACTTCATCTGTTGCGCAGTATCGCTATTTCTTCGTGTTTACTTTGGTATCAATTTTATAATATTTTTATTGCCTAACATGTATAGTTCCATATCAATTATTTTGTTTTCTTATTTGGCCACGTATTGAAGGCATCTTTTATTAGTCTACTATAAAAAGTTAGAATAGAATTGTCTTTATTACGAAGGAAGGTGCTATAAAATGTATAAATGCAAAAAAAAAAAAATTTGAATAAATATTTTATTTAAGTTATTTAAAAAATATTTTCAAAATTGTCAGAACAACCTTTTTTCTTTAAGAATTGAAAAAATTCGTCTGGTCCATATTTGAAGTATGATTTTGCCTTGTTCCCATGTTTCATGGGGAAATCGATATATATACGATAATAATGAACGGATAAACGCGACGCTACTGAATCAATCACTCCATCGGTATTCACTTCCCCCGTTATCGTACAAAGCCGAACACAAAACTCATTTCTCTATCATATTCAATCAATACCAATCTACATCAACGGTTTAGATTCGCTCTTCTTTCTCTCGTATCCTTCGTCTTTCTTTGCATCTCTCCACAACCCGATATCGATATCTAGGGTTTTCTACCTTGCCTCTCTCAATCCATGGCGGAGGTCATCGACATGTCCGCCGGAAACCTTGACCGCCGCCGTTCACCCTCCGGAGGAGACGAATCTCCTTCCAATCCTCTACCTCCTCCTCCGCCCGGGCCACCTCCACGCAAGCGCGACCGTGAAGAACCGAACCCTAATCCTAGATCCTCCCCTCCTTCCTTCCAACCTCCAGCTCCTGCGCCTTCTAGACCGGATCGGTTCTTCCGAGACAGGGAGCGAGACCGGGATAGAGACGGAGAGAGAGATAGGGATCGCGACAGAGACAGAGATTACCATCGCAGGAGGAGTCCGAGCCACAGCCCCAGTCCACCGCCTTATAGCCACCGCGAGCGCCGCCGCTCCCCGCCTCTCCGACGACCTTCTCCCAATTACAGTCCGCCTCCTTACTATAATAATAAAAGGACGAGAAGGGATGACGGAGGTTTTGATAGAAGAAGGGGTAGCCCTAGAGAGGATAGAAGGTGAGAATGCGAGAAATTTTAGGGTATCATAACTTTTTTGCTAGTGCTTATCTTTCTGTGATGTACATATTTTGTAGACAACTTACAATTCCAAACATATGTAGCTCAGTGTGCTCTCCAGCCTGATTATGGTATCTAACTTCATGTAAATTTACTGGCTAGATGTTTTTTACTAGTGAAATCTGTTTCTAATCCTGAAATCTCAAATATCTTCTAGTTGTTTCAAATTTCTTGTACTACTGTTAAACTTTGGAATGTTACGCATCTAAGTTCATGAGGTTTCGCATGCAGTTTAGAACTGGTATATGCAATCCTGAGATATTGAATTCTAATTTCTATTCAGATTTGGTTATGAATTCGGCGGAGGCAGAGGAGGCTTTGGTGATGACAGACCACATGGGCGTTTCAATCGCCATTCTGGTAATAAATATATTTTCTTATGTTGATAATTTTTGTTGCTAACATCTCTCTCGAAGCCTGAGAATATCAATATTTGGGTTCTTTGTCAATCTATGTGGAAATGATTAAGCTAACGAAAATCTCTCACACTAATCTTCAGACTGGTCTGACGCGGGTTTTGGTGGGTATGGTGATGCTCCTATCTCTACTCAGAGGTTTGTTGGAATAATTTTTTTTCCTTTGTGTTTGTGTTTGTTTTCATAACAATACTACTGTTTTGTACTCTGTAAGATGACTAGAAAAGGTTTGACCCATACTTGGAAACCAATTTTTTATATATATAAGTAATCATTCAAATCAAAAGTGAAGCAGTTTATTAAAGTGTTAAAATGGAGCACTGAAACATATTAAGAATTACGCTTATATTTTTAATCGAGTATTTTTAAATAGGCTACTTGAAATATTTTCACACCTGCTATTTTATTTTCATATATAAGGCCCTGGTCAAAATCCCATTTTTTTAACATGGGGTTTCATTTCATTTCATTGGAAATTCTTGCTCAGAATGAACGGATTTGGTGTCATTTGATTGGAATTCCTATGTAATTAGATCCAACGAAAACCTTCGAAATCCTATGAAATCAATTGAAATGAAATGAAATCCTGCGAAAAAAAAACATTTTGATCAGGGCCTAAATGCATCCTTGTAGTCGAATACTCTAGATCTCTCTCCTTTTCCTCTACAATGTATTTTCAATGTTTTCTTTTCTCAGGGAAGGACTGATGACATATAAACAGTTTATCCAAGTGCTTGAAGATGATATCCTACCAGCTGAAGCCGAGCGGCGGTATAATTTTCACAGCTTATTATATTCATATATGCATACATGTTTCTTTTGCATTAAATTAGTTATTTTCTACTCGTAGCATTGCATGGGACCTGGTCATCTTTAGATTCAGCTAACCCATTTAGAGGTCAAGGCTCAATGCCCATCAAAAGTTGTACCAATCATTCCTGAGTCACACTGGTATTATACAACTCTGTCAAACTGCATATTAGTCCAATATCGATCAGGTTTAGTCAAAACCAAATTTTGTTTCTGAATTAAATTTTTGATGTGATGATGATGAGATCATCAAAGATGTGATGCTAGATTCCACTGGAGCTGCCATGCATATTCCTTTTTAACAGACTCGTGAGTAATTTCTGCAATGAGAATTGTACTCTTGATTTGGCATAACTGTTATAATGCTGTTATTGCAGGTATCAAGAGTACCGTAATGAGTACATTACCACTCAGAAACGGGCTTATTTCGACCTTCACAAGGATGAAGAATGGTGATTATCACTCTCTGGTATTAAGTATGATACCTGTTTGTTGAACTACTTGAGGCTGACAACTTGCTTAATTTATCTTGTGATATTGTAGGCTTAAAGAGAAGTATCATCCCACCAATCTTGTGTCTGTTATCGAAAAGTAAGTTCCCTGCTAACATGGAAAAGTAGTTCCTTGTTAACATAGAGTCTAACTGAAATGAATTATGAAGAAATCCTCTTTACTTACGTTCTCCTGTATTTGCAAAATGAGCACGAGTCTCCTATTTTTAATAGTTTTACATGTTCATTTTAATCCTCAAGTAACTTCTTGCTTGCGATTATTTTATTTTTAAATTGAAGGCGCAATGAGCAAGCAAAGTCACTTGCAAAGGAGTTCCTCTCTGATCTCCAGAATGGCACACTTGACATGTGAGAATTCCCATTACTTGCTCTTTGTCACTTTCCTTTATTTATTTATTTTTTTTTTTATTGTAGTGACTTTTTAATTTCTCTTGTTCAGTGGTCCTGAAAAAATACCAAGCAAGCCAGTAGAAGAAAGTGATGCTAATTCAGATGAATCTGACTCGGGTGGCAATAGAAGAAGACGCACAAAAGCCAAAGATAAGGACCTCTCTACTGCCCCTCGGGCCCATCCTGTCAGTTCTGAACCACGCAGAATCCAACTGGACATTGACCATGCACAATCCCTTGCCCGGAAGCTGGATTCTGAGAAGAGAATTGAAGGCAACATCCTAGCACATCTTGACAAGTCTGAGGGCGGGCCGATGGGTCCTATCATCATTATACGCGGCCCGTCTACTGTTAAGGGGCTTGAGGGGATTGAACTACTGGATACCCTCTTGACTTACCTATGGCGTGTGCATGGTGTAGACTATTATGGCATGAAGGAGAGTCATGAAGCTAAAGACCTACGCCACATCAGAGGGGAAGCAAAAGCTGGGTCTGATGAGTCTGCTTCAGATTGGGAGAAGAGGTTGGATTCTCACTGGGAAGAGAGAATAAATGGCCTGGATCCACTGATGATGCTATCAGCAAAGGATAAGATTGAGGCTGTGTCAGGTGAGGTTCTAGACCCGCTTGTCAGAAAGATAAGAGATGAGAAGTATGGTTGGAAGTATGGGTGTGGTGCAAAGGGGTGCACTAAGTTGTTTCATGCACCAGAATTTGTGCATAAGCATCTCAAGCTGAAGCATCCTGAGTTAGTGGTTGAACTGACGGCTAAAGTGCGAGAGGAGATCTATTTTCAGAATTACATGAAGTATGCCTTTCAATTACTTTTTTCTCTCCATTTTTTGCATATTTAGTTCACATAGTGTAGATTTTTCTGCCCATTTTTTGTGATGACTTTTTGCTAATACTGAAAACAGCACTCATTTAATTTAATGGTTTTCCCATTGAATAATATTTCCACCAGAACTTCTTTACTGAGTCCTTGAGACAGGAACGCTGAAATACACAGATTAAACCAAAGATCCTTGAATGTAAATAATTGTTCCTTTTGCATTAGCAACTGTCGTTGTCGTCCACCCATACCAAACTGCCAATAGTTATGGTCTATGTTGCATAGGTATGGGTACGAGTACTGTACCCGGTACGGTACGGGTACGGCGGTACGAAAATTTTCAAAAATCTCCGGTACGGGTACGGCAATAAATATATAATATTTTAATTTTTTTTAAAATTATGATGAGAGTTGGTAAATACGAAAAGTATTTTTTTAAATAAATATTATTGCACTATTAAAGATTTTTTTCGTTAATACAAATATCAGTATTAATGGTACTTATTTTCTTTATTTAAAAGTTCAAAGACTCCTACTGTAAGTCAAATATTCAAAAATTCCCATGTATGAAAAATATTTAATATAATTGGGCTGCTAGTGTTTTTAGATTACACATCTTATTGGGCCGCAACTATTCAAATATTCCTCTATTATTAATATATTTGGATGGTTGTAGCTGTTCAAGCGTCCGGTTTGCAGAGCGGAATCTTAGTCCCACACAAGTTTTCATAACATTCTTTAAAGTATTTATATATAGAGCTATCCACATGCAATACGGATTCCTGTGGATCACTTGATCTGCTGTGGCTGGGTCTACGGATCCGAAGCGTGTGTGTACCGCTGACCGTACCCTATCGGTCAAAATGAATAAAATACTAGGGTACGCCACGTGGCCTGTTCGGTACGTACCGGTGTCGTACCGGGGGCGTACCCGTACCCGGTTTGTACCCGGTACGCGTACGTTAAATTAATAGGCGTACCCGGGTAACATAGGTTATGGTACTCTACATTATCAGTACCGAGGCATTGTACTCACTATTATGGTACTGAGATCTTGTGTGAGATTAATTTCACTACTTATTTTGATGCAGTGACCCAAATGCACCAGGTGGAGCACCTGTTATGCAACAACCTGCCCAAGTATGTTAATTCTTTTAATCCTTCTTTCTTGCTTTACTTGCATTAATTTCAAATGTCTTGCAAATATTAACATGTTGCATAGAAATTTTGAATTTACATTGTTAAATTGTCTGTTTTTCAATCTGACTTATTTGGACTTGTCATATAAATTCCGGAGTCAATTTTCTTGCGAGTAACATATTCGTATAGAATGTCATCAAAATGTTCTGGTTCTGCCTAGCTTGTTTGGGTATTGGCTTGTTATACTAGTAATGCTGCTGCTAAAACATACGGTGCCTATTTTGAGATAATAGTCTTTATTGTTGATTTTGATGGAAAATAACATTGTTGATTTTGATAGGTAATAACATATGTTAATAGCACAGAACCTCACTTAAGCCCCAATGGTAGAGGTACTTTCAACAAGATGAAAAATAACAAATCCAGAATGCCACCTGAAGTCCTACACTATCTTTTTGAGGGTTAAGTTTTGAATATTTTAAGTAGAATGCATAATTCCTACAGCAGGATAGAGTGAGACGGAAGCCGCCTCTAGCAAACCGACTAAGGGATGACCGTGGGGGTCCAAGGAGGGAAGAAGACCGAGGCAACAAAAGGAGACCGGAGGGTTCTCCTACCCGTGAAGGAGATGAAGCTGCCGAGGCAAAGAATGGTGATGAGCCCATGTTTGATGCCTTTGGTGCGCGGGGCCCACGGGGAGGTGCTGCACCTTTTCTGGCTGAGTTTCCCCCTCCACCTATTCTCATGCCTGTCCCTGGTGCTGGGTATGCCATATAATGACCTTTTTTTTTATTTCTTTTTCTAGTAAGGAAAAACTGGTTTCATTAAATTGCATCTTATTTTTAACTTGTGAGTTTATTATTATTAATTTTTTTTTCCCTTTTGTGATGAGTGCTTGATATTTGGAGGAATATAAGGAGAGCACTTTACAGTAGAGCAATACGTACATGCAGCAAGCTACTGCATTTTATACCTTGTGTTGTTTTTCTGGTGATTTCAAAGTACTCAAGGGAATGATCTGTCTTGATTATACAAATTTAAGTAAAAAAAACCAGGCAGCTAGAAGAACAAAAGCAACATTTGTGACTGCCTTTTTATTATAAGGCATAATTGGGTTTTAGGGTTGTTTTTTTTTTTTTACTTACAGTTCTCGTTTTGTAAATCCTTCTATGTTTGCAGACCATTGGGGCCTTTTGTGCCAGCTCCGCCAGAAGTAGCAATGAGGATGATGAGAGAGCAAGGTGGTGCCCCACCTTTTGATTCTTCGAATGGGGGCCCACCTGCTATTGGTGGGGGCGGCCTTGGCAGTAGAAAGGCAGGGATGCTGGGTGTCCCACCTGTCATTGGAGGTTCTGCGCCTCTTATTGCTATGCCTCCTACATTTCAGCATGATCCCCGCCGCATCCGAAGGTTCTGCTCTCTTTCCTCTCTCCACCTCCTTCCATTTATTATCCATATAAAACATGCATTTGGTCTTCCTTGGGGCAGTGTGTGTCTGTGTATGCATATTGAACAAATAAAAATTTGGTCAGGGAACATCTGTTTGGCGAGGATAGCAATATGTACTGGGTATAATATTGGTGCTATTTTTTTTTGTTACATTGGCTCTCTTGTTGGGTTTCTTTCTAGCCTACCCCAACTTGTTTGGGACAAAAGGCTTAGTTGTTGTTGTTGTTGTTGTTGTACATTGGCTCTGTGAAAAATCTCTAGTAGAAAAAGCTCAATAAATTGCATTAGAAGCTTCAAGGAACTTGGTTTGTATTTGTTCTTTCCATTCTGACTACTTAACATACTTTATCTTTGGTACAGTTACCGAGATCTTGATGCTCCTGAGGATGAAGTGACAGTCCTAGACTATAGGAGCTTGTAGGCTGTATTTCGTTCATGCTGGTATCAATTGGTGGTAATTATTATGCTCGGGATTAAGAGCTGTTTTTGCAGCCTGTAATGTTGTGACTACTTTGTTGTGGGCATGCTGGAGCCTGGTTTTGTTTAATTTATGTTTTGTACTATAGTCTAGAATAATAGTGCTGTAATTCTGAGGGGTCATTTTAATTATGCTTTTTTGTTTCACTTTTTCATGAGGATTAGTTTTTTCTGTGTTTTTCCTTGATTGGAAGTACGTACTTGAATAATTTGTTCAGCATCTTATCATTTGCTGCAGCTTAGTGTGATGGATCTTCTGAGGGTAAGAATTGTTTTACTTTGGACTGGATGCCAGCCGTAACTGTACTGTAACGCATTCTGCTTAAATTTATCTGTGTAATTTATGTGCATCATTGGAAGTTTCATTATTGATTCTAACGACGGGCAGAAATTGGTCCTGTGAGGTTGCTGTCTGACACATCTGTCAGGAAATTTTATTTACGTGGTTTGGGCCATGTCTCGCTGAGTATGATACAAACAAACATGGTTTAACATTAAATAGGTGATAACATAGTTTATCCCTTGAGTTGTACCATCTTTGGTTGTGTTCTATATCCTATTTTATACTTGTCCAACCAAACACACCTGCTTAGAGAAATAAACGTCCATAGTTCTCCATGCAACTCCTGTTCCTGCTTCAGAACTTCCTAGCTCCACATCTTTGGTCCTAATTGTTATATTATTGCTGAGAACATAAGGGAATAGCTTCTTTCTACTTCCAAATTTATTATAAACAATCTAAACTCTTCACAAAGTTACACACTTCTTAATACTTCTTTCCTTATTCCTCTTATTCCCACACCATCCAAATAGAGCCATAGGGGTTCACCGTGCGGCTCCATATCAACTGTTGGGAAAAATAATTTTGTACGCCCGGTGGTTAAAAAAAGCTCCACTTTGATCTTCCACGTTTTGTAACGCACAAATCTCACACTAATTTTCTTTTCTATATAGGATGTTCGTGTTCCTTTCTGTTTCCCCCATTTGCGTACTACAAAATGACCCTGGAGCTTAGTTTCTTGTGCTATGTCAATTTAATGATGAATCCAGACAATGACATTGTAGAAAAAAAAGTCAGTTCCATAATTTCTACCAAGCTTTTTTCTTTCAGTTCAGAATAAGGCATGTTTACTGGTTTTGCTAAAGAAGATTTAGGACAGAACTTTGTACTGTCACCTTGAAATATTTGAAAGGATAGATATAACACAGGAATTCTTTTTCATAAGTGACCCAATTCAGAATCAACATTCCGATCAAGTTTTTTTTAAAAAATAGGCTAAATATAATTCGAGCCGTTCATTTTGATCGAAGGGCTCCTGAGAACCATGACATCAATGTGACGTTCACACGGTAGCACAAATACTCCATAGACCGGTAGACCGGCTCCGCAGTTTTTTTTTTGTTAGGTCGGCTCCTAGCCGTACAAAATAGACCAGCTGGTCCGATCGGTTCATCCCGAAACCTTTCTAATCAAAATCGATCTCTTCTCACATTTTCTTCTCCCGCTACTCTCTCTCTCTCTCTCTCCCCTCTATTGGAATTGGAATGGCGCATAGATTATTGAGAGACGCGCAGGCGGATGGATGGGAGCGATCGGACTTCCTTATTATCTGCGAATCATGCCTCGGCGATAACCCCTACGTTCGCATGGTATTCTCTCTAAACCCTAACCCTAGATACCCATTTTTTTTTTGTTTTATGCTGTCGATACTTGAATACTGTAGTATGATTAGGGAATATATCCTAATTTCCCTTCTCGCCGCCACCAGTTTGGTTGGTTTGAAAGGTCGATGTAACCTTTTTATCAATTTTGATTAGATTCACTTACCAGCTCAAACACGGGCAACTTCGTAAGTTACGGCCTGTGTATTTTTGTTTCTATTAAGGTCCTTTTGGTTCGAGTAATTCTGTTTCAGAAGGCTGTTCTGATATGCATTCATAGTTTGATTTACTTTGGCAAGGATTCTGCTGTAATTGGCATTAGAAATTATCCTATTTTATCTGGAACTTCAAAACTCATATTACCTTTATTGAGCTATGAAGAGACTGGCAGAAAAACACCAGACAGTTGATCGTTTTTGTTTCTGTTATTTCTGTATTGTATGTAAGAATACCCAGTTACCACTCGCAGTGGTAAATACTGGTGGAAAACACTGACTAGGAAGGTATTGTTTTAATTCAGTTATCTGGAAGATGACTGCAGGGTAGAAGTAGCTAACCCCAAAGTGTTTTTTTTAGATTAGTTTGTTAATTCAATTGTTTCAGTTCTGTTTAGGTTAGATTTCTCTTTACTGTTAATAACTTTGCAACGGTTTCATCTTGGTAGCCCTTATGGGCTACTCTTTTTCAAAACAAAAAACATATATTACCTTTGTATTCGATATACTGAAAATGTGAAGCATTGCCGCCTAGTCAATTTTATGTTCTGTTCAGTGAGTTTAAAAAAAAAATTTATCTATATTGATCATATGGTGTAACTTGTTTTTATTGGTCAAGAGGAGCCACAGAGTAGATCCTACCAGTTTTTTATTTTCCTCATACTTATTGATGGTCCCTTGCAGTTAAGAGCAGAATACGACAAAGAATGCAAGATATGTGCTCGACCATTTACTGTATTTCGGTGGAGGCCAGGACGTGACGCAAGGTACAAAAAGACAGAGATCTGCCAGACCTGTTGCAAATTGAAAAATGTGTGCCAGGTATGCCTCTTGGATCTAGAGTATGGTCTTCCGGTCCAGGTGCGAGATACTGCACTTTCTATCAACTCAAACGATGCTATACCCAGGAGTGATGTGAATAGGGAGTATTTTGCTGAAGAGCATGATCGGAAGGTATGTCTTCTCAATCTCACATTAATTTGATTTTTACTACTTTCAATCAATAGTGAATACCATGGTTTACAAAAAGAAATTTTCAATTACAATGTTGCAACTGCTATTACATTATCAGTGTTCAATAGGTGGCTCAAAGCTGTGTGCACACCTTCTTTTATATTTATTCCTTTTCTAGAAGATATTCATGAATGGAGGTGGTTGGAACTAGGGTATTCAATATGATGCCACTTTATCCCTACTCCTTATAAACGGATGGATCCAATAGTGTACTACCTCTAGATCTAGCGTGTACCCACCTTCTGTACTGTTTGATCGATTTGATTTGTGGCTGGATGTCAATCGGTAGATGAAGGATATTAGCATTTGGTTTTACATCTAGAATGGAAAGAGCATTGATTAGAAAAATCATTATTTTTCTATTTTAGAAAGAGAGCACATATGAAAAACTTTTATCACCTATAATTTTTCAAATATTTTTGTTATAAAGAAATGTATATTTTTATCAAAAATATGTTTCCCATGTTGATATATTGATCTTAAGTTTTGTTAAAGTATAAATTTTTGTAAAATTTTTATTTACCTATATTTTCTAGTAATGTGCATGTGCTTGATATAAATGAAAACTCTGACTGAAGTTGTGTGTGTTGCACAATATATGAATCATGAGACATTTGGTTAAAAGCTGGTTATAAATTTGAAAAGAAAGATCCATGTTTCTTTTTATTTGCTTTAATCTGATATTATGGATTGCTCATATCATACAACATGAAGATGTCAATAAGACATGTACTGGATACCAAAAGGCATGTTTATTTGTAGAGAAGTAGCACTTGTGATTTAGACTAGTATCTGTATAATATACCAAAACTGTTAAAGCTGATTGTAGCAGCTTTATTACCTTTGTTACTGTTGTCTCCAGGTCTTAATTAGGACTCAATAAGTTAAGTATGTTCGTACATTTTCTTAATCTTCAGGCCAGGGCTGGTATAGACTATGAGTCATCACATGGGAAGGTTCGACCTAATGATACAATTTTGAAACTTCAAAGAACAGCTCCATACTATAAGAGAAACAGAGCCCATGTTTGCAGCTTCTATGTTCGTGGCGAGTGTACACGTGGGGCGGAGTGTCCTTATCGCCATGAGATGCCGGAAACTGGTGAATTATCTCAGCAAAATATAAAAGACCGCTACTACGGGTATGTACTTTGTTATTTCTTTGAAATTCCTAATGATCTATAAGTGATCATCATGAGTGTGGTTTTGCCTTGCCTTTACTGCTTTGCATAGTTCATAGTTCAAAATTAGTGTCAGCACATTTACATCTTCTGAGAAGTACGTTACACATCTTGGTCTAAAATGTATAGTAAATCCAGTATGCAAAGATGATGGAGAATGAACTCACTTTTAGTCTGCTTGCTACTAACCAAGGGGAGAAGAAAAAAATAAAAAATAATAATAATATTTAGTTGCTATGTTGAATTTGTTGATCAAGAAGAAAATTTATATTTCTTCTTTTAATCAGCAAATGAAGGTTGTAGGCTTGTAGCAATGGATACAGCCATTTTTTCCATGCACTTTCTTATAGTAATGGATAATGGCACTTTCTATATGCATCTTTTACCAACTACAGTAATGGATAATGGCACTTTCCTGTTATTCATAATTACAACTATATTTTTTGTGCAGTGTTAATGACCCAGTGGCACTAAAGTTACTTAGTAAGGCAGGAGAGATGCCGTCACTTCAGCCACCGGATGATGAGACCGTACGGACCCTCTACATTGGTGGCCTTGATGCTCGCATCTCGGAGCAGGATCTGCGGGACCAGTTTTATGTGCACGGTGAGATAGAGTCGGTGCGCATGGTCTTGCAGCGTGCTTGCGCGTTTGTCACCTACACCACACGTGAGGCAGCAGAGAAGGCTGCTGAAGAACTTGCTAATAAGCTTGTTATCAAGGGGGTTCGCCTCAAGCTTATGTGGGGTAGACCCCAGCAAATGCAGCCTAAACCCGATGAGGGCCGCCCTGGAACAGTCATGCATGGTGGAATGCTTCCTCGGGCTGTTATTTCGCAACAGCATGGTGATCAGCCAGCAGTAGCACCACCACCACAGCCACAACCACAGCAGGGTTATAATTACTTCAACATACCAGAGCGGGTGCACTACCCGTCGATGGATCCACAGAGGATGGGGGCAGTTATTCCATCTCAGGAAGCAGGGGAGAGTAGCAAAGGTGGGCCAAGCCAGCATGCTTCACAGTATTACCCACCTCAGCCACCTCCTTATTATCAGGGAGGGCAGTATCCTTCACAGTACTATGCACAGCCACCCCCACCCCCTTACGGCAACATGGGGCCACCAGGCCAACCTCCTATGCCATATCCACCTCAGCACTATGGACCTCAGTATCGGCAGCCTCCACCACCACCTCAGCATCAGATGCGACCTCCTCAGCAGCAGAGTGCGGGACCATCTGCAGGTCCATCTCAGAGTTGAAACAGTTGATGATTAGCCTTGCTTTCTCGTGCTGAGAGGAGTGCATGGGTAATATCCATGCTTGTTAGTTATTTGTATTGACAGAGTTTCAGTGTTCTTAGCTATAATTGTAATGGTTGACAATGCTGCAATATTTTGAATGTTCTTCTGCATTAAGATTTTTGGTATTTAAATTTGTTGTTATTATGATATATATTTTCTAGAGCGAGAGCATAGTTTTATTTAGTTAAAATGTCTGGTTAGCGCTGACGTTTAGACAGGTGTGTTTGGTTGTGCCATGAATAGATGTGAATAGAGAATGGTGAAGAATAGAATATTCATGAATAGAAAAATGTTGTTTGCATCGTAGGCTAAGAATAAAGATGAAGGTTAAGAATATAAAATATTTCTCCACATTAAATATTTTATATATCTAAAAAATAGTGTCTATTAATTCCAATTTAAACATTTTGCTAGAAGAGCTATTCATGGGTGAATAGCCCATTCATGTTATTCACTTTGGGTGTGTTTGGATGCAACGGAATAAACCGGGAATAGGAAATAAAAATAAGGAATTTCGGTTTGCGTGCTTATCTTTATTTTTTATTCTTATACCATGGTTTTGTTAGTATATGAATAAGGGCTCTTATTCCTTATTCTTGTGTTGTTTGGGTTGCACAAGAATAAGAATAAGCACGCAAATCGAAATTTTTTTTTCATATTCTCTATTCCCGCTCATCCAAACACACCCTTTGGATGGTGTCTATTCACTTTATTCACAAAATGTTTGGATGATGTCTATTCAATGTGCATTAACGTGCCCTAATAAAAAGTAGCGTTGAGTATAGCTATATATTTACCCAAGGCTCCGTTTGGATAGGTGTGGGAAGAAGGAAAGAAGGGAAGAAGTGGGAATAAGTATTGGAAAGTGTGTAATTTTGTAAAGAGTTTGGATTGTTTATAATTTTTTTTCTTCCTTCTTCCTTCTTCTTATATCCAAACTCACCCCAAAAGATTTTTGGAATAGTACTATTCTAATCTTATTCAGATGTGTAATATGGCTATTTGAATATTCAATTCCAATAGTAGTTATACTTTGATGCATTCAAACACACCTTTAAATACAAATGAACCCGTCCTGATTCATTTTCGAATACTAGATTCTTCTTTGCAAATGCGACCGAGAATTTCATCATGGCTTTGGGGGGGGGGGGGGGGGGGGGGGGGGGGGGGGGGAATATGGTAATGGAATCATGTATCGATCTATATGCAGAAATTTGAAGCCCACACCTGTCAGGCATGGGAATCGAGCACAGAAGTATGTAGCATTTATGCATTTATGGTTGATTGGTAGTTACTAGTGCTATAAGATATCTGACGATATAAATAACAAGCTGTTTGGTTGTGGTCCTCGTGGATTAGTTGAGGAATAACTTAAATATGGCACAACGCACAAATATTTATTTAGATCTAAGTTATGTCATAAGTGTTTACAACTGTAAATAAAAATATTAAAATAAAAAGAATGCAATATCAAAACAGCTTTCAGTTTAACTCATGCTAGCTCTATTGATAGCATAATTTATTTCACTACTATTTGTTACATGGGCAATTTTGCTTCAAAATTATGTCTTCTTTAACCAAACGCCTTCAATAAGCATACTAGTAAAATTGGATCCAACATTCCGATTCCATCTAAATATGATTGTTTATTTAATTTTGGCGGAAATCTTAGTACGATTACGAGGACAATAGGGGCATTTATGCTTAAGCAAACGTAAAGTGTGACATCAAATCCGAAAAGTCTATACAAGGGAAGAGCGGTGCTCAAAGTAAAAGACAATTAGACGGTCCCGGTCAGCATTAGAAGGGGGATACGGATATCCCTGTCAATGCTTGGTTGTGCATCGTCAATTACACAAACAACAAACTAGTAGTGCATCATTAAATAAATTGATTTGTATATCAAGAAGGTACAAACTACAAAGTAGCTAGTGGTTAAAGCACCAGCTCGGTGTTTTTTTATTGATTATACAGATATACACAAGTCACCAATTTTTTTATTTATTTTCAAATTGGTCGATGGGAGAAATTTATTTGACAAACTTTACACACGAGTCACCAATTTATTTACCTTCTTTTCAATTTGGTCACTGGGGAGAAATTTATTCCACAACCTTTACAATTGATAACAATTCAATTTATTTGACAACCTTTACACACAAGTCACCAATTTATTTACTTTCTTCTCAAATTTGGTCACTGGGGAGAAATTTATTCCACAACCTTTACAATTGATAACAATTCAATTTTGCTCATGAGATAGTGAGACTGCCATGGAGGAGGCGATGGAAATGGTGCATGGCCTTCTCAACAGATGGTGCATATCTCCCACAATGGTAGGCCGGTGATTCAAGCCCTCTCTGCACCCTTCACACAATTCTATGTCCTCCACCTAGCACCCAATAAACATATAATAATGCAATACTAAGTTGATGCCAAATCTAGTCCGGATATTTGAGCAAATTGCAGAGTTAAAAAAGACTTTACCTGCACTCTCTCACTCTCTTCTAAGCTTCTTATTATAAAAGATTCATCCTCCTAAGAATTGGGACAATGCAAACTATGAATCTATGAATAATCACATTATTTGCAAGCTAAAACAAAAATGGAGTGACCTCCCAAAGTTAATTGCTGCCAAGAAGCAAATATTTGGAAGGCACGTACTCATTAATCAGTATCTAGACAGTATGGTGATCGACATGTCCGTTTAATATAATTTGACCGAATTAGGCCTCAACCAACCTCAGTTCAACATAGTATTACTTTATTCGGCCTAAAACCACACCAATGAGCTTCAACTGGTCCTAAACCAATTTATCCTAGCTACAAATAATAAAAAAGAACAATAATGAAAAGAGAGAAAGACCTTGTAGAACCGGCAGGGAATTGTTTATGGCAATAAAGGGGTAAATATGGTGTCGACATTAACTATACAGATCATTCCAGTGGTAATCAAATCCCAACTACAATAAAGAGAGGAAAGTGATAGCTCACCTCGAGTACAGGATCTAAAAAGTAGTCAAATATGACTTGGCACTTTCTCGAGCCCAGAGGGATGACCAGGTTAGTGTCCATCCAGGGACCATACCTACACAATTTTCAGAATAACCAAAGCTTAGTAAAATCTTAATTAAACCTGTAACTGTAAAAGCTTAGTACCATACGGACCTGTTGATCATGAAGTTTGGATAAACAAATGCATATATTGCTTTGGATCCCAGCCTATCAAAGCTGTCCTTTGCTGATGTTGTTCCCCCACATCTTTGAACACTCACCGTCTCATATGTCTATGCAATCCAAATAACCATCATTTGTTATACCAACTCATTTTTATCAGTACAATTACCAAAATGGCAGTGGGAAAAAGAAGATTTTCGTCAAAATAAGAACTGCATACAATGGTCTCGTAAGAGCTGAGATCAAGGCCTGATGCAAGACCCCCATGAGCATACGGCACATGATATCCTCCATCTAAATAATTGTCACAAAATACCTGCAGTGGAAGAAAATTGTACAAATTGATTCAACAACTATCCTAAATACAATTATTTATAGTTATAATTGCAACATATTTGATAATTGAAAGCTTCCCATCAATTAGCATTTTTTCCCCATAAAGTTGATGCACATAGCTACTGTTCTTGACCAGTCAAACTTTTTCACAGCATCAGGTCAAATCTTAATTTTTAGCACAGTCTCATAACTCATAAGAAAAGAGAGGAAAGAAATATTAATCAAGCATGGAAAATTCTGTACCGGTTCAATTAGATAAGATACCATTACTGTACCTGAGCAGTACCTTCCAATTGCAATTGATAGTGTAGTCTCGCCTGCAAACATGCTCGAGAGATGTATCTATCCCATTAGTACTCAATAAACGTGAAGCACTTCCCAGCCACTCATCTCCTACTCTCTCTTCATCCCTTGCTTCACAGGAAATTGTGTCATTGTCCAGTCGGATCAGCACGAATGGGCCCCATGTTGCTATGTCTATAGGTTTCAGACCAAACTCCTGTTCTCCACCGATAAGTAAACAAATAAGCTAATTTAATCTGGTCCGAAGTGATAAGAAAGGGTACCGAGCATGGAATTCAACAAGGAGCTTACACTGATGTTAAAATTTTTAATGTCTGTTATACGAGTAGCTTTCAGTAGCTTTCCATCTAACCCATATGTCCATCCCTGGGGAAAAAAAAAGAAAAAATATGCATTTCAACTAAATCTAATTGTGTTTGGAAGTGTGGTGAATAAGAATAGAATAGCTTGTTCAAGAACAAGGGTGGTGAATAAGAAATGGTGAAGAATTGCTTATTCATGTAATTCTCAATGTTGTTTGGATGGTTACCTAAGAATAAGGACAGGGGAAAATGATTTATTATTTATGTTTTTCAACTAACTTCTATGCAACTATTCTTTCCAGTTTATTTTGGCGCCACCTCAAGTAATATGTATCAGTTATAACTTATAAATCAAGCCACTATAAAAGCTTATAAATGAATAATATTTATTCATGAAACAAAGAAGCAATCAGAAAAAACCAATCAATTTGAGAGAATAATTTACTGATGGAACCAGTGTGACACAGTAATCATACCAGTAAAAGAGCACTAACAACATAAGCACTCTATTACTTTAGCAGAAATCCTCATTCTAGTTAAACATTCACCATAAGTACTCTATTACTTACATGATCAACCTGAGTTTCTTATATGTAATTCAGCAATTACTTGTGCAAATGTTTATTTGCATGCAGTTATTAACTGGGAAAACAAATCAATCAATCTCTAAGAATATTAGTGACAAAAAGAGAAGATAAATAGAGAACACACATGATAGGGGCACTCAAGGCAAGTTTTCTGGCCAGAGCCAAAGGCGATGAGAGAGGCATGGTGCTGACAGACATTGTGGAAACAATGAAGGCCTCCCTCTGCATCTCGACAGACCACATATTCTACATTTCCTAATCTGTTTTAATTTGTACCTACAGTTGTGTCAGATTGCTTCCAGTACTTTTACAATATTAGCTTCCTTTATTTATTATTTTTTTTTCATTTTTGTTGTGTGGATGGGGTACCTTCCAGTGAAAAAATCATGTGGATTTTTAATTTGCTCGATGTAACCTGCAAATAAAGAGATTTGAAAAAATGAATAGACTAGGATTTCAATTTCCAATAAACTTTTTTAAGTACAGATTAGAATGAACATATGTAAAGTTGATGGTTGCCCCTACAAACATTAAACTACAACCTTACAACTCTGCACCTCCAATTGCATAATGTCCCAAGAATAAAAAAGGGTCAATGAAATGTCACTAAAAGGAGGGAAAATAGGGTTGCATCAGAACCACAATTCATTCTTATATTTAATCTAAATTGTAATGTGGGTGATTGATTTCAGTGGAGTAAGAATTCAAGTCCCACACTCAGGACAATTTATTTGCACATAATGCAATTTAAACAAAAAAAGACGAGAGAGGTTGCAAAGGACAGAGTAACTCGCCTACGGCCTGCCAACCTCGGAAGAAAACCCGCTCGAGCTCGAGGGAAAGGAAGCTAGGCTCGGTGTACCATGAACCAGGAGGCGTCAACGCTTCCTCTAAAGGTATGGTCGGATCGAAAGAGTCCAACATGCAGCGCAGCGGCCGTGCGGAGATGCCGGAGACACGAACGGAGCAGCGGAGAGAGAGGGAAGAATCGATAGGAGAAACGAACGGAGACGGGGTTAGGGTTTTGAAGGAGCGAAGGAATGCTAGGCTTGGCGCGATCGCCATCGCCATTGGAGCGAGGTGGTGGAGGTTGGTTTGGAGTGCGCTCTGCGCTCTTTCGCGTTTTAAAATATCTCAAAAAATTTTATCTTTTTTTTATCCGTATCCTCTGCAGTGGCTACTGCACGGAAGTGGTTCTCACGAGCCGTCCGATCTAATCTTGACGGTCAATTTTTTCGGACCTATCAATCTGGTATTATTCACGGGTCATCTATTGTTGATCGGACGCTTCTTGATAAGCCACTGCAGTGCAGTAACTGCAGAGGATACGACTCCGGAGATGATAGATTCCTTAAAACCATTGGGAAAAAGAGACAGATTCCTTAAAAACAAATTTAGTCCTTTCGTAATGGGCCCCATTGTCGGCCTTTGGTACAGTGCACAACAGCACAAGGGTACCTAATTCGTTTGTTCTGGTGCATCAAGCTAAATAATTAATTTGAAACTAATCCATGTCCAACCAAAAACAGTATTGAAATGAAATTGAATAATAGTTTGGTGGTGTCAGTAAACAAACGTCATTTTACACTTACAATTGTGTTTAATATATTATAATATAGTTTGAGTAATGATAAAGCTAAATGCATGCATATGACATTTAAGTTCATCAGACTCAATTGGGTCTTAATTTTTTAGATTACAAATGCCAATTCGAACCTCTCATTTGGTTATTTATAAATCAAATTGGAGATCGAATCTTATATTTTTAAAATTTTAGAAAATTCTCAATCTAATTAGTTATAGAACTTTTAATTTAATAAAACAATTCGAAAAAAATAGTTAAAGTTTCAGGAAAAAAAAATGTAAAAATTGATATTCCAGAAAATTTTAATATGAAGACACGTTGAGTAGTTTGGATTCATTCTTTGGGATTTTAATAATTGAGTCTCCAATCGTGTTTATGTCAAACACATTTAACTCTAGCATCATTACTCGTTTAGTTTTTCAAGTTGCATTTTGGGCTAAGAGTTGAGACCCGTTACTGGGACTTGTAACCAATCTTGGGCCTACAAAGATTTTACCCCAACATTTTTTTTCTGGCGGCCCAGAAGGTGAAAGTCGAAGGGTGGCTTTGATTGTTGGTATTTGGTAACAATGAAATAAAATTGACTTCCACAATATCTCATCAATTTCGTATAATTTAAATATTATTTGATATTAGATTTACTGGTCATTAAGTTCGAAGTGATATAAAATTCACTTTGGAAATTCAAACAGATAAGTCATAAAATATATGTATTGAATATTGATGCATTTAAATTTCGCCACCTTTTGCAATGCATAATATATATTAGCATCGATAGTATTTAATATTTATGGAATTATGGTACTTAGATGGGAAGGTACCAGTGTGTTAGAGCCTTAGAGGGGTTAGAATTTCAGAGCTTATACGTTTTGATGGATTGAGTTGTATGTTGTCTGCGGTCTACCTTCTCTAAATAGAACCGGTGAAAAATTTCCACTCAATTTTTTTAAAAAAATTAAGAGTAACTTGACGGGAGTTGTTTTTTCACACGGTATTAATTTACAATACACGGTAATATTAATAAATGACAAAAATATCCCTAACTTGATATAGAAACCTCCGTCTTCTTTAGTTTCTACACTTTACTGTCTTCAGTCCTAAATCCTAATGAAACTCCCCCCCCCCCCTTTTCTCTTCTTTTTCGTAGCCAGCTCCATTCCCCACCATCTCTTCTAAGGGAGGATCTACTCGCGTGCGAAATCGCATCCATCTCGATGCCTCCACGGCCAGAGTATCAAGGTTAGGTTCCTTTCTTTATGCTCACGAGCAAAATCACATCCACCTCGATACCTCCACGGCCATAGAAATTGGGGCTATTTATTTTTCACTACTTATCTATCCGTTTCTAATCCTGTGACATGCTTGATTAATTTTTCAATTAGGAGAGATCGATGTCAATCTCCTCCAAACGTGGCCGATGCTGCTTATATTTAATATGGATTAGAAATCTAACATACTCCATTCTCATAGATGAATAGAAAAGAAAAAATCTCTGTTACCTAATGGAAAAAATTTAGTGATGTGCAAAATTTCACTTGTTGAGATGCTTGATCTGCTTTCTAATTTTTTACTTCGATGAAGAATGATAGGGTTTTAGTTCTATTTTTATGGCGGCTGCTGCAAAAATGCAAAAACTCCCAAAAATTCCTACGGAAATAACTATTTTATCGTGCCAAAAAAAGAAATGAAATAGATCTTTTTCGGAGAACTTCATCACAGAATCAAAGCGTATAATGATACAAGGGTATTTTTGTCATCATGGAAAATATTACCGTGTATTACAAATTATGACCGTGTGAAAAACAATTCCCATAACTTAGGCTCCGTTTGGATGGCTTCTTTCCGGAATAAGGAATAATGAATAACCATTTTTTACCAATAAATTTATTTCTAACCATCCAAACTCTTCACTAAAGTTACACACTTCCCAATAAATTTATCCCTTCCCAATAAATTTCATCCCTTCTTCCTTCTTCCTACCTTATTCTCAACGCATCCAAACGGAGCCTTAGACACCTTATTTGGATTTAAGTCGAGCAGAAAAAGGAGGGGAAACTACTATTTAGAATATGAAAACATGCTATTTTAAAATCTTGCGTTAATTGAAGCAACAAGAAAAACATGAAAACATGACACGTCAAAAACCATTATCCAAAATCTGCAATTTTTTTATTGTTATACGGTTAGGGAACTCTCTGTACTTTGTAATTGTCTGGGAATGGTCGTTTCAAGTTTCAACGAAGATAATGCGATAAGGGAAGCAACAACCTACAATCGTACATACATCCCACCAAATTTAACATGACGCCTTGGTTAACAACACGATAGCGATGGCGCGACGCCAACAGGATTGAGCAAAAGACTTCTTCTTTTTTGTTCCTTTTCGTCTTCTTTTGTGGTGTTTCTGATGGGATAAAAGATCCACCCAACTCCACTACAGTGAGTGTTTCCAATAAATATTGGAACGACCAAGAAATGGTTGTCTGGGTTCTCAATTTTCTGCAAGGAAATTGCAACTGAAGACAAGAGATTATTTCCCTTTGTTTTTGTTTGCATGAGACTTTTTTCCTTTTTTCCCGACTTGCATTGCATGGGACGTTATGGCATTGATATGGATCTGGGTTTTCACAACAACCGCTTAGTACGAATTTTAAATTTGCCTGCATTACAAATTGTGTTTTTAAATTGCATTTGATTATTTAAAATTTTAAATAGTACGACATGGCCATTTCATACCGAGAATATTACTTCAAAAGATACAAACTCGTGGATTTCATTCATCCAGATATCATGGCACAGTTGCGTGAATGACAAAAACACCCACAATAAATTAAAATTTTCAATTGTATTTTGTAAAGCGAAGATGTGGTCCCCTTTAAATTAATTAAATCGGGACACAATGTATTGTTTATGTTTGCCGCATATGATCTGCACCCTATCTGGTTGGATGATGTCTAGTCCATTTGTCTACCCCCACCAACTTTTTGAGGCTTTTTTTTTTAAAAAAAAAATATAATTAAAAAGGATAAACGAGCATCAAGCTCTTTATTAATTAACATCTGAGGTGTTTAATTTATAACAAGAAAAGACGGCGAAAATTATAGTGACTAAAAAAAAAAACCAATTGGCATTGTAGAATAATTAATTGTTAACGCTGCTTGAGCTTTGAAGTTCAACTAATTGTCAATTGGAATCTAGAAAAGAAAACCCACCTCTTGGACAAAGCTGAAAAAAATGATAATTTGTAATTTATTTTTGCTTATTTTGGATTAGCCCGAATTCAATTTCATTTAAATTAAGGATACATTAATTGTATGTCATCTTTATTTTTGCATATAATTTGAAGAGTTCCTTCACACAATTATTATCATAATATGCGAATAAAAAAAATGAGATGTACGTTTATTAGATGAGATGAGATAACCCAGAGGGTGTTCTAACTAAACCTATAAATAGAGAAAGCTTGCAAGAAAAGGAAACAATTATTTGAATATATTGTAATTATAGATATATCTCCAAGCTCATTTATCCATCGAGTCAATGACTTAATTTATCATATTATGAACTATTCCAGCATAAGTCCGTTTGTTTTCCCAAATTTGAAATATTCTTCTCAACTCACGATTCGCACGAGTCTCTTTCAATTCCCAAATTTTGACCTTCTCTTCAACATTTTAAAATTTTGAAATCACAAATACTACTATTGTAAAGAACTTTTCTATAATACTAGCAAGTGTGAGAGCTCCACTTGGCAGTTAAGGGGAGGTTTTAGTTTTGTTAAAGAAAGGATTACAATATTTATTCAACTTTTATTTGGATTATGTGTGTACAGAAGCCGAGAACAATGAGATGCGCAGCTGTACAAAAACACATAAATTTCATTATCGTTTGTACGAACGTTTCATGTTTGGCTACTAATTTTTCCATGACGTGACGCCAAAAGTAAACCGGGGCCGCATGATGGTATTATTTTTCCTGTTGACCTTAATAATAATTCAATTATACGACGATGCCTTTTTTTGACAAAAAAAAAATAGAGGTCAGGCTCTAGCTTTTAATAATTTGTATTTAAAATGTTATAGAATGAGCTATCAAGTGGAGGAACAAAATAATAATAATAATAAATCTTTGTTTTGTTAAGGACGAGGCAAAATTGTGCCTTATTGCGATGTCATGAAGAAGTTATTAATTCATACCATCGTGGGGTAAAAATATATTTTTCTTAAATTCACACTGTCTATGTGACCATGGGGTTAAAATATTTTTATAAAGTAAATTAAAGCATCATAAAAATATATAAATCTATTGACATCAATACAATGATCGCGTAATTATATAAAAATATATAAATTTAACTTAGAAAGTCGTTCTGAGTTTCGAGGACCCACTCGACATTCCTCTTACATTATTTGATACAAGAACACTTGGACCGAGAGTTAAAAAAGATTTACTTGATGAGTATAGCTCAGAGGTGCTTTATTGCTACAGTTGCTTCTTTTCTTATTCTCTTGCAGTCGATTTCAATCAAAGTACTGTTTGTGATTTATTGAAAGATTTAGACATTAAATTGGGCAATACATGGCTTAGAAACTTGATTTGATTTATTGGTACCATTTGAAGCTTGGATGAGTTATATTTTATCGGTCCTTGGAACAAAAAAACAATTCTTTTTTTTTCGAGGACTTAGAGGGAAAAAAATAATTCTTGCAATGAAAATTCAGGTTTTAGAGTGATATTAGGTAGGTAGGTTAGAAAAAAGTTTTTCGTAGAACTATTTAGTGATTTGATAATCTCACTAAATAAAGAAGTTTTAGGATTGTTGAATTACACTTGTGAGATGAAGCTTAAATAAAAAGTGTTTTTGTTGGGCTGAACTCGACTTCACCGGTCATGATGGACCAGGCTCTAGGTCTTTGCTGGAAATTTTCTTTTTTAAAAAAAAAGAAAATTATTTTCCGCAATCTACTAATTGTGCATTCAAACAATCGATAGAGTTGCTCTCCTCTCTTTTCCTTCTTCTACTCTTTCTTCGATCCCCTCTAGCTACACATGTCTTCCTTCTCCTCATTTCTTCATTCCCTTCCCCTCTCCCTCGTTCTACTCTTTCTTAGCTCCCCCTCTCCTCTCTCTCTTTCACTCTCTCTGTCACGCGCGTGCACGCACAAGTATCAGTATGGTTGAAACAGGTCGGGTTCTCTCATCTTGTCTTCTTTCACACACTTACACATTTCTCTTCTCTCTTCTTTCGCAAACACGGATCAGTTTATCTCCTCTCCTCTTCTTTCGCACACATGAAAGGGATTGGATTCTCTCATATACGCAAGCACGCACACTGATCGAATTTTCTCCTTTTTTTCTCTTCTTCTTCTATTATGTTCTCTCCTCTCAGATCTAGTCATGGATACAATGCCTTGTTTGAATTCTAAATACTTGATTATTAACTACAAGGAAGAAAATATATATGTAAAAGGAATAGCTAATAAATATAAGGGAGTACATAATAATTCTATATATGTAGTTCATTTAAGGGATCACTAGTAACTGTAATGGACTAAATAAATATATACAATGTAATAAGTAATAATTATAAAAGGAGTATCGTTTCGCTGCCATGTTATTTCTGCTGCCATAAATGCCATACAATTTCATCCGTCAGATTAAAATGGATCAATGACTGTGATTGAGTTTAACCATACATAAGGACTTTTTCCCTTACTTTTTCGTCTCCTCCTCCATAACTGCCTGGAATATGAAAAGATATAACTAGACTCTCTTCCTTTTACCTAAGTATATGCACAACATCCGAAAAAAAAAATTCTCAATTATTAAGGTTCATTGAACTCACTCCAGAAAAAATGATACAATTCACTTACAATTAGTTGGAAATTGAGTGTCATTGTATCTATATGTTCCCTCTCCTTTATGTTCCCTTTTCTCTCGAATTTCCTTTTTACTCATCCTCATTCATTCTTCCAATTTACTAGTAATTTGATAATTTCATCTTAATCCTGACTATGCTATCAAAAATTTATTGTTAGATGAGACAACTTAATAATATCCTAGGGAATTTTAAAAATTTCATCACGTATGTATTCATTGGCAAAAAGGACCTTGTTGTTGTTGATTGAATCTAGAGACTGTTGCGGCTTTTTCGTCATTATTCTCCTCGAAGGAATTTCTCGAAGAACAACGGGAACATAGCCTTAGATTCACCTCCCTTAAGGTTTCGATCTCTATGGCGGGTATCTCTCGAAACAAGAGAACCCTATAAAGAGTCGCTACTTAAAGAAGTTTCTTGATTTAGCGGGTCCTTTCTTTCCAATAGGCGCAAGCCCCTATTGTTAATTACCTCGTAGTTGCCTACGAGAACCTCTGATTAAGGGACGTAAAGGGTATTGATGTAATGGGCTAAGAAAATGGATTTATGGAGTGCTATTGCTTGTTTTAAGGAGGCCTTAATTGATGGTACCAAACCTAGTTGACGGGACCCAATTAAGGATCGCTAAACTACTAAAAGACTTTCAGGTTTGGAAGAGGTCTTCACTTGGAAGAGAATAAGCCTTTACTTAGAGTCGTTTTGGAGTTTTACAACCTTCGGGGCATTTGGCGCCACTTGTGAAAGTTGGTTCTTGTACAACCCTCGGGACATTTGGTGTCACTTGTGAGAGTTGGTTCTCGGGCCATTTGGCGGCACTTGTGAGAACAAAAGGGATTTTACAACCTTCGGGGCATTTGGCGCCACTTGTGAAAGTTGGTTCTTTTACAACTCTCGGGACATTTGGCGTCACTTGTGAGAGTTGGTTCTCGGGCCATTTGGCGGCACTTGTGAGAACAAAGGGAAATTTTACAACCTTCGGGGCATTTGGCGCCACTTGTGAAAGTTGGTTCTTTTACAACCCTCGGGACATTTGGCGTCACTTGTGAGAGTTGGTCCTCGGGCCATTTGGCGGCACTTGTGAGAACAAAAGGAAATTTTACAACCTTCAGGGCATTTGGCGCCACTTGTGAAAGTTGGTTCTTTTACAACCCTCGGGACATTTGGCGTCACTTGTGAGAGTTGGTCCTCGGGCCATTTGGCGGCACTTGTGAGAACAAAAGGAAATTTTACAACCTTCGGGGCATTTGGCGCCACTTGTGAAAGTTGGTTCTTTTACAACCCTCGGGACATTTGGCGTCACTTGTGAGAGTTGGTCCTCGGGCCATTTGGCGGCACTTGTGAGAACAAAAGGAAATTTTACAACCTTCGGGGCATTTGGCGCCACTTGTGAAAGTTGGTTCTTTTACAACCCTCGGGACATTTGGCGTCACTTGTGAGAGTTGGTTCTCGGACCATTTGGCGGCTCTTGTGAGAACAAAATAGAATTCTCTGGACGAGGGGGCCCGTGAGAATTCAATTTCTTAGTCATCTAAGGTCGATCTCAACCCTAGTGAGGGACTTTCCTCAAATGTAGAGGTTTTGGTTTTGACTTCGGGTTTCGCGTTTAAACTTTTAATTTTGAGGTTTCACTTGGGATATTTGGTGATTTTACTCACTTTGGGCCTTTTACACTTTGACTTTTTAGAAATTACTCTTTTTTTATTTGAAGATACTCATTTTGAAAGTATTTGATTTTTATATTTGAAAATACTTGATTTTGAAGATGTTCTATTTTTAATTTTTATTTCAAAGTACTTAGTTTCATGTTTAGAATTTTATAAACGAGTTTACTTATTTTCTAATGTTTATAAGATTCATTTTTAAAGCGAAAATACTTCAAAAATACAAAAGACCACTACTTTGATATAATTTCACATCAAAGTATTAGTGAAGTTGGTTTATTTTGATTTTTAGAATTTTATGAATATTATGTTTATATTTTTCCGAGTTTCCTATTATTTTTAATGAATCTTGGAAGTATTTTTATTTATTTAGAAAATTGCTTATTGGTCCGTATTAATCATTATGACAGACTAGGCCTTCTCTATACTTGGGCTTTCGTCACATTTTCTTCTTTGGGTTGGTTTTCTGATATGGGCTCCGCTTTACATGAACCCAACTTGCTTTTCTCTTTCTTCCCTTCTCAGCTGTTTCCTTTCTTGTCAGGGGTTTGACACACGAATTCTACGCGACGTTGTCGCATAGGATCGATGGGATTTTGGATTTGTCGCTCAATTGAAGAAGACGGGCCTCATTCTCTGCTAATGGCTCCGACAGATAATCGGGTATAGACCCGATAGCGATTCGGATTACTGTAACTGGCGAGGAAGGGTCCGATGGCGTCATGAGGAGGAGAGGAACGCGTTGGTGACCCTCGTTTTCATTGCGTCATCTTCGTTTGATCAGGAGACGGAAGAATTTAAGTTCAATAAAGATTAAAATTCAATTAAGTCCCTGTACTTCCATTTTTGCGTTTTTCAGCGATCGTCGGTACTACTACCACTTGTAATAACTTCGTTAATGCTACGACAGGGAGGATAGTACAAACATTCACGCAATTGTAATTACATTACGTTAATTTGACAGGGTACCAAATATCGGAACGATGGTTCAGACGGTGGTTTGAAATAGGCCTGGCATTTGTACCAGAAAAGATTTAAGAAAGTTAATTTTACACTAAGAATACAAATTGCCTGGTTATTAACATGACTTATAAGACGAATTACATTGGCTTGGTACTTTTATGTTTAGTTATTTTTATGAAATGATACGATGCACGTGTAGGCAATGTTAATGGAGCCACTAGATTTGTACTTGAACCCTTAATGTTAATCATCATTCTGATATGATAACCAAGGAGGAAACTTAATTATGTGTACATCACCCATACGTTCTTGGTCAAAGGAAAACAACAAACAATTACATGTTTTTTTTTAATTTCCTGTTTTTATTCCTAATGCCTACAAGTATTCTCATGTCGATAGCAAAGTCAAATGCCATATCTATTATGGGTCTCCAAGCTTAACCCCTGACATTACTGAATGTATGCATTTTATTCTAAGGGCAGAATTTGATGATCATGGCAACTTCCAGATAGAACAATATTCTCAACTTAGCTTCTGTCAAGGCCTGGTTATCACCTTTACAATTTGGCTATTTAATCTATGCTACTCTTCATTAAACGCAAATTTACCTACAGGCCTTCCTTGGGATCAGTTCAACTAGCAACAAGGATAAACAGTACTACACTTTTGCACAAGATACCTTGACATTTCCAGGAATTGGTCAATTATCTCTTTACTTAGCAAATACTTCATCCAAAGAGAAAGGGAATTGGTCAATTGTATCCTTACCAGAAATCATCATTCTAAGACATTACTTCTTACGTTTTCACTACAAACCTCAGAAATGCGACAATTATTACTTCATTATTGCCTTCTCATGGCTAGTCACTAAGATATTCAGAGAAAGTAGATGGAAGTGAAATATACTCAATTTTGGGACAGGAATGTAAATACAAAATAACTCAAACTTCCCTTAATCCTCTTCATTTCTTTTACCTTTACTAATCAGGATCTTCTTCTGATCAGCGATGGCGATACTAGCTTTACATGTTCCTATCCAAGATTTCTCTTGAATAGAAATAGCAAAGTCAGTTTCACCATCCCCAATCAGAACTCATTTCAATTAATGAAGATAACATTGCTCATACTATCTCCAATCAAGATTTATCCTGATCAGACATGGCAAAAAGCAATCGATCATCATTAATTGAATTGAATCCAGATTAGTAACAGTAAAGTGCTGGACAAGGGGACTGAGTCCCCCCATCGAGCAATGAAGAGGATTAAGAAGAAGGCTGAGCCTTCTCCCAAATCAAGCGGCTAAGCAGTGGGCTGTGCCCTCCGCCGAACCATGGAGATGTAATTATAGAAAGGGAAAACGAAGGAATTCATGAAATTAAGCCAGAAACAAAGCTACAACTTGATTAGGTCAGGAATCAATTTCAAGAATCAAGCAATGTGCCAAGTAAAGCGTCAGATTGATCACTACTATTTCTTAATTCAGATCTAAGAACGAGAAATTACAACTAAAAGAAACCTTCACCCCTCTTTCTAACTTGAGCTCCAGGAAGAAGAAGAAACGATCAATTTTTGAAATTACTTCAAGAAACAGCTAATTTTAACAAGAAAAGGAAAAAAAGATGGAACTCAGACTCGAGAACTAAGCAGGAGGCTGTGCTTCCCGCCGAATTCCCTCATCTTTCACTCTAATCTAGATCAGAAACTGGAAGAAATAACTCCACTTTACTAAAGAATTCGAAGCTATGAAAGATCAGATCATATCAGAGAAAGGCAGGAATTCACGACATACCAAAGAATCAACTTCCTTATCAAAGATCAACTCGAGAATACAGAATTTACTTACACCTTCTCGATTCTCACCTAACTTGTGCAAAATTCCTTTTCTTTTCTTCTAATCCTGCTCCAACCTTGCTCTAAACCTAATGTCTTCTAAGTGTTTGTGGAAATGCCTCTTACAATAGTGTGTGTGTGTACACTGTGTATCTTTCTTGGTCTCGAAAAAGTTGAAACCGACTGGAGCCCCGTCTTCTCCGTCTTCTGGCCTATTTATAGGCTCGCCTTTGGTCTTCTTTCCCGTCCAGGTTCCATGAATCTTGGGAGGAGCCCGGCGGTTACCATTTTCTTCTTCAACGGATTCCGTTGAGTTTATTTCATTTCCTTCACTTTTTCTTTTCTTCATTGCTTCTGGCACACCATGCCACGTTTCTCTGACGGCGGGGCCCTTGAATAGCTCCTCTGCTTTGCCTTTGTACTCCGAGTGCAGCTCCTTTATCCTTCGTGAATAGGTTGGTTTCAATCGGGATGGAGACCTCAGCAACATTTCTTTTCTTCTTGATTGCGCTCTTGGTCCACGGTGGACCATGCAGAGAGGCATATGCGGTGTACATACTCCTTGTCCAACTATCCAAGATGCCACTCGAGAGGGAATTTTGAAATTTCTCGACTTCTTCGTCTTCATCAAGCTGGGCATACTCACAAATGGACATCTCCATTTATTTGTTTATGGCATTTTCTATTAATTGCTGATTTGGAAATGAATTGTTTAGAGGCTTTTCCAATTGAATTTGCGCATGAAATTTTATACACGCCTTCATAAAAATGTGCAGAGTTTCATAGTGCCAAGAGATTTCCAAAAATACCCCTCTCATTATTTTATTCATTTTTTCCAAAATATGGGGTTTTATTGCATGGAATGAAACATCTGTAACTCCTTTATTCATTCTGAGAGTACCATAATTTTCTTCATCATCTCCTGGATTTTTGGGTATTTTTCCATGATTTTTGGGATCCATTTGATATTTTTCATGGATTTTTCAAGCTCCTTGATAAAATTATCCAATTTAATTCATGACTTTGGCACCATATTTTAGGGTCAAACAAATGCCCCCCACTGGAATTAATTGTGACAATTCTGGATGGGAACGATTGATTCCAGTGGCATCTCTCCATATTCTTCATTTCATTTGGTGGTCCAATATCTCTTCTTCTTCTTTTATCTCCCCTTTTTTATTTTCTCTATTCACCATGCACCATCTCACATGGATTAAGTCACCATTGCTTCACATAGGCTTCATCAGGTGCCCCTTATTTTTCTTGTTTCCTCCACTGACAAATTGAGCTAGGACACATGCTTTCCTTTCATTTTCTTATTCTCCTCTTTAATTACATCCCAGGATTGGCTTCTTGATTTAACAAAAGGTCTTGAGTCTCATTCCTCTTTTTCTTTTTGCATTTAGAAGGATATCCTACCTTTCTCTGCATTCCTTCTATTGAGATAGACTCCATTTTCACGCTTCTTTCCATTTCACACCTTTTTCTTCTTCTTTCTATTTTATGAGATCGTCCTTTTTAATTTTTCTGCTCATTCTTCGTTTTGTTAGATCATACCCTAGGAGAATCGCATTCCATTGAGGTACATCATTTTTCTTTGTTATTCGCATACACATTCTACCCGGGTTGATTTGTGTCTTTGCACTTAAAACCCCCCCTTTTTTTTAACTTCAAATTGTGCAACGAGACATCATCCTTGCTCTTGTCTCGGCTTGAGATTTTAGGTTTGACATCTTGACATTTGGTCATTTGGATCGGTGGATTTACTTGCTTATATCTGTAAAGTGTAGCGGCCTTTCACTTTGCAACACTCAATCAACCTTGTGCTTGACTGAGCTCCCGTGCTTATGACTTCACAGCGTACTTGCTGGCTAAACAACAAGCAACCTTGTTCTTGTCTCAATCCTTTTCTCTCCAAAACAACCTGAGCGAGCTCTTGCACTCAAGGTTCCATTCCTTTCCTTTCCTTTCTTTTCTCTTTCTTCTTTTAGAGTGTGACGGGTACTTAGTCATTCTTGCGCTTGATTGGGCTTCCGCGCTCAAGGTGTTTTTTTTTTTCTTGATTTTCGAGACTCGAGTAGTCTTACTCTTGCTTCTGTTTCTTTCAAGAGATATGGGAATTTGGCCCCTACTCAATTTTTCTTCTTTCTTCTTTCTTCCTTTTGGGATCTCGAGCGCACATGAATCCAATCCACAATTTAGGTTAGGGTATTTTGGCCCGCTCCTGTATTTCTTTGGGCTTGAACCTACGTGGGCCTTGACCCGAATTTGGTTATTTTCTTCTGACATCGGCCTTGAACGCTTCCACTTCTCTTACGCCTTTTTGAATTCATACCGTTTCTTTTATGCATTAATTTGGACGGTTTATTTCCACTTCTTGCCACTACGGCCTTAGTTTTCTCACATGTTTACACATTCGTCATTAACTTCAAGTTACCACCTTTCTCTTTTCATGCCTATATAAGTACGCCTTTGTCCTTCTCTTTTTACTTCATCCAAACTCACTGTAATCCTTCTTTCTTCCTTACTCCCAGGTTTCTCATCACCATGTCTTCTCTTCCTTCATCCAAACGTACCAGAGAGGCTTCTAGTTCTTCTGTTTTGCGTCTGGATTCCACTTTTCCAAACTGGTCACTTACTCCCGATAACCACTATCTTTTCCGCGATGAGACCGCTTTCCTTTCTTACTATAATGACATGGGTAACGCAGAGAGACCTGTGGCTGATTGTTACTTCTTTCGTCCTATGCGGAGGATTCCTGTAGAGCAAGTGAATCTCATCAGGAGTTGGCTTGACTCGTGGAGCTTGGCTGGCCTGACCGATTGTGATCAGCCGTATCACCCTAGGATTACTCGCCTCTTTTATGCCAATCTTAGGGTTTCTTTTAACCATTTTGGATCTCCTTCGGCCTCTTCCTATCTGTTTGGTCGCTTCTTTCATATCACCACTGGTGACCTGGCCAATTATTTGCAGGCTGCCAATACTGCCAATGGCTCTACTATTTATGCCTTTCAGAGGTGGCCTCAAGGTTTTGGCAGTTATCAAGAGTGTCGCCAATGGTTCAGGGCGGCGGCTCCTGATGTAGAGAGAGTATCTACTTTTCACCTTCCCGCTCTTCATAGGTACCTTTTTCTTTCTTCTTTCTTTTGCTTCATATCTCTACTTCTTTGTTTTTCTTTACATCCCATTCTGGTAAAGAGTATCTCCTGACTTTCAGGTTCCTTTTTCTGGTAGTCAATGACATCATCTTTCCACAAGGAGTCATGACACATCTTGCCAAGCCTGGGAGTCTTTTCTACCTCCGCAACCTGATTCAGAAGCAATGGCCTATCAACTTAACCCACATGATCCTCTTCCACATGCACCAGGTGACAATTTCTGATCGAGAGCCACTTCCTTATGGCCACCTGATTGAAGCTCTTATGCTTAGGGCTCGTATCCGCGTGCCTGACATGTTGTGGGGCAATCGTGTTTCTGATGTTGATGTGGCACATCCTTCCAACCTCCTTCTTTCTTTGCCTCTTATCGGATGGGTTGAATCTTCGATGGGTATGCTGGTTCCAGATCCCAATCAGCCTGTGAATGACTACATCTTGCTTCCTAATGCGGCTCCCAATCAGTATGGCCCCATGGAGGTTGATTCTCCTTCAGATGACAATTCGACCATGATGGTTCTTGATGATCCTGCCCCTGTCTCAATTCGGGCTCTCATTGACCGGCGCTTTGGAGAGTTAAACACCCGCATAGAGGCCTTGGAAGGAATGCTTCAAGTTATCACCACTACTCTTAACAACATGGCTGGTGGTGGAGTTGTGGCTGCCCCAGAATAAATGGTCGTCTGGAATTGTTCTGCCCCAGTGCTGCCCAGTGTCATCTTCAGGGCATTTTTATCTCTTATTTTGCACTCGTTCTCGTTTAGTTTGTATTAGAGCTTATTTTGCTTTGTCTTGTTGCTGTTGTTGTTGTTCATACTTCTCTTGTACTAGCCTTCCTTATGTAATAGTAGTAATGGCGCATCTTCTTCTGATGAATGAAACTCTACATCTCTTTCTTTTCATTGCATCTTTTTTCGCCTTACTACTTTCTTTTGCTTGCCTTATACACCTTACGGCTGCCCCAGCATGATTGGCCACCAGTCTATGCTCCGGTGTGACAGATCGTTGGCTCCAATATTCACCCCTCCTGATGTCTTATTTTAAAGTTCAAGACATAAAACTTTTGTTCATCCTTTTGGATCGGTGAGATGAACAGGCACCTAGCACCTTGTTCAAAGTACAAAGCACAAAACTCTGGCCATCTTTTTTTTGGGTCGGTGTGATGGACAGATCACCATTTTGTTCATCCTTTTTGATAGGTGAGATGAACAGGCACCTAGCACCTTGTTCAAAGTACAAAGCACAAAACTCTGGCCATCTTTTTTGGGTCGGTGTGATGGACAGATCACCATTTTGTCCATCCTTTTTGATAGGTGAGATGAACAGGCACCTAGCACCTTGTTCAAAGTACAAAGCACAAAACTCTGGCCATCTTTTTTTTGGGTCGGTGTGATGGACAGATCACCATTTTGTTCATCCTTTTTTTTATAGGTGAGATGAACAGGCAACTAGCACCTTGTTCAAAGTACAAAGCACAAAACTCTGGCCAAGATGAGGGACACGATGGATGTGGGTGGTTGGAGCCCTCAGATACCTTCATAGGACGGTGCCTTAATGCCTTCAGACGCCACAAAGGCTTAACCTTCATTAGGCATAGGTGTCTTAGAAAACCACAAAGGCTTTCCTTGACACGGCTTCGCGTTCTCCGGAACCGGAAAGTCCCATCCTCAACCGCGGATTATGGCAGGGGGAAAATTCTAACGTTGGGAAGACTAGTCTCTTTTCAAAAACTTATCTTCCCAATGGTTGGTGATTGATAAACATGATGGAGGTACGGCGACACGTGCTTTGTCACGTCCAGGCGTGGCTCGTCACACAATGATGCTTGTTGCGGCACGGTTTGTCACTTTGAAGTCGCGATGACGCATAATGCTCGTTGTAGTGACACATGAGAGAACACAACTTCTTTTTTTTCTTCTTTTTCTTTCTATTTTTTTTTCTTCTTTGCTTTGCTTTCTTCCCCATTTCACCTTCCGTCTTCTTCCTCGTTCCTTGTTTCTTCTTCTTTTCTTTTTTTTTTCTCTCCCGATTTCGACTTCGGGACTTTATTCCTTTATTTATCTTCCTTTCATCAATTTCTGACTTGGTTCCCGCTTGCAATTTCGGGACTTTATTCTTTTCTTCATTTTTCTTTATTTATTATTCTTTCCCCTTTTTTTTTGACTTGATTTCCCGATTTCGATTTCGGAATTTTATTCCTCCCTTTTTTTTATTTCACCTTCTTTCTCTCCTTTTTTTTCTTCTTTTCCTTCTTTTCTCCTTTATTTTATTTTCCTCTTTACTTCATTTTATTCCTTTCTTTTTATTATTCTGCTCTTTTTATTTCTTTTTCTCCTTTGGATTTACTCATGAGGTGCGGGACTCTGTAGGACATGCTCGGGGAGAGGTAACATGCCTGTTTGGTATCGCTCTTCAACCCAATCCTTAAAAGTAAAGCATTCTTCCAAACTATGTCCCCTCTTCTCATGATAAGCGCAAAACTTGGGCTCTTTTCCCTGTAACTGAGTAACCCTTTTAGTTAACATCATGGGAAAACCATGCTTTACTGCCATTGGGACTATCTCCCATATTTTGTCTTTCCTGAAGGAGTATGGCCTGCTTAGTCTCGCTGTCAAGGATTTGCATTCCACCTCTTCTCTTATCATGTCCCCCAGTTTTCTTTTCTTTTGCTCTTGTTTCTTTTGTTCAGGTGTTTCTTTACCTATCCTTCCTTCACCCATTTCTGCTTTGGCCATCGTCCAAGCCTGCACTGGATCATGAGATGGTATAGACGACCCTAATTTCCTTTCTTGCCCATGGCGATGAGTAATTATTTCTTTCTGATACTCCACATTTTTCTGAAGGAGTATTGCCAACTCCTGTTTAATCCTCCATTTCTCTTGTTGCAGTATAGTCGTTTCTCGTCGTTCTTCCTCGAACCTCCGCCTATGTATTATCCCTTCATGCTTGCTCTTTTCATATTCTCGTTGAAGATCTCTCTTCTCTTGTTGCTCTTTCTCCCATTCTTGGCGAAGAAGCTCTTTCTCATGTTCAAACTTTTCAGTTTGCTTTCTAAGGACAGTCATACTCCGTTCATCACTCTCCCTTTCTTGTTGGAGCCTCTTTATTTTACTCTTAATTTCTTCATTCTCTTGGTCCATGTTGACCATCTTCTGCCATGCTTCTTTCCAGAATGATACAAGGGTCTCCATTCCTTGCTTACTCTTTTCATTTCCTTGTCGAATGGCATGTATCTCTTGCTGAATTTTCTCCATCTTTCGCCTTATTCTATCCATTTTTCTCTTGTTTTCTTCATTCTCTTTTTGCAGCTTGGTTATTTGCTGTTGAGCCTCATTTCCTCTTTGTCGTGAAATGTACAACTCAATTTTGTCCTTCTTACTTCTTTTGTGTAAAACAACTATCTCATGCTCCTTTTCTATAATTTCTTGTTGAAGCGTGACCATGTTCTGTTTAGTCATTTCATCCTCATGTTTTCTCATATCAAGCTCATGGCGTAAGGCAATGTTGTCTACCAAGAGAAGGGCCGCTTCTCGCCCCGCTCTTTGTTGGAATTGTTTTGCCTCTTGAAATCGTCTTTCCAACTCTTTCAGTAGGGATAGATCATCCATGCCCCTGTCTTTTAGATATCTCTCTTCTTCCCTTAACCTTACTCCTTCGTCCGATTCGTTTACCTCGGGCTCTTCGATCTTAACTTCTATGGTATGACATTCAATCACTAAGACTTCTCCTTGGGGCTGTTGGTAGCCTAAGCCCTTAGTATTTTTCACTTTTCCGTCTAATCCCATTACTCGCCTAGACTTGCCATTCCATAAGTCATGGAAAGTTTTAGCCCTTTGCTTTGAGATTGGGTCTAAGCAACGGGTTCTTTGAAAGAGGCTCATCAACCCTTGACTGTAATATCCCATCACTTCTATTTTCTCATATTCTTCTTCTTCTTCCTTTAACCTTCTCGCCCAACTATCTGAAGAATTTCCCGATGGGTCCACACTCTCATCCTTATAGAATAGGATTCCTTTGTGGAATACCATTCTTCCATTCACTTGCTCTGCTTTAGGTGGGATATAGAACGTTTCCAATTCTTTGATCCGGTAAACCTCCCTTGGCGTGAGTTCTTTGTAATAGCCCATAGGCACTTGCTCAATGGCCATTGAGTCTTCTCTACGATCATAGAGCTTCTCGTCTGATTCAGCGTCATAGACATGAATCACCCTTTTTAACTCTTGCCTTTCCCCTTCTGGCTCGCTTTTTATGTGTATTTTTCCCCTTCGACCATCTTTCTCTTCTTCATCATCTGACGATTTTATATAAATGGGAGTTTCTATGACACAGGCGGTTTTCACCCTTCCTCTGAGCTTTATCTTCTCTTCCTTCTCTTCTCGAGGCGCCATCCTTGCTCTTAAAGTTGGGGACGTACTTCTTTGTGAAGTTGGAGCATAGAATCGATCAATTTCTTCAAGCTCCACCTCATGGACGCCATAATGTTGGGCATCTCCTTTAATCACTTTTTGTTCTCCATCTTGTAAATATTTGACACATTGGTGGAGAGTTGACGGTACAAGCCCGTTTTCATGTAGCCACGGCCGTCCAAGTAGAGCTCGATAGGAAGTATCTGCGTCGATGACGTAGAACTTTACTAATGTTTCAAGCCCTCCAAACTTCATTGGCAATGTGATTGCACCTAAAGCTCGTTCAGAATTTTGGTTGAAGCCATGTATGAACACGTTCTCATCAGAAAGCCTTCTTCCTCCTAAAGCCAATTGATTCAGCGAGTTGAGAGGCAAGATGTTAATGGAAGACCCGGGATCGACCAACATTCGGCTTAGTGGACTCCCGTTTGTCTTGCCTGTGATGTACAATGGCTTGTTGTGACAGGAGGTTCCCATCATAAGGTCTTGGCTTGTGAAGGTTATCTGATTTTCAGGTTCTACATAAAGGGCCTCAGTCATGTGCTTCTCGGCCACATAGGCTTGAAATCTTTCGGGCTCTTTAAGCATTTCCATCATTGTTTCTCGCAACTCCTTTGACATCATCAGTGCTTCAAACACGCTTATTAGTGCTGGAGTGCGCCTTAGGTGAGCCAGAATGTTGTATTCCCCTTTTATTTCTCTTGTCCTGTGGCTTGGCCCGGGCTCATCTTCAACCTCTTGGATTCTAGTCTTGCCCTTTGTTTTGTCACTTTCTTTGGGTGCCTGTCTTTCGGGAATGTTCGTACCCGACCGCAAGTTTACATGGCAGTCCCTTTCTTTAAACATACCCTTGACGAAGAGGCCTTGATAAGGGGCCTCGTTTTCGTCTTCTGTGTCATCGTCGTAATAGTAGGTGATCGTTTCTTCTTTTTCTTCTTTCTTTTCTTCTATTCTTAACGCCATTTCTTTTTCTTTTCCACCTTTCTTTTCCTTTTCTTCCTTATTTTCATTTTCATTTCTTTTTTCATTGCTTTTATTTTCCTTTTCTTTTACCATCTTTATTTTTTGCATTTCTCTTTCATCTTCTTCTTCTTCATCTACTATAACGATGACATTACAATCTACATTTCGCCTTGGGTTGCCTCTTTGAGCCACTGCGTTAGCTTGAGCATGTGGGGCGGGCGTTTGTTTGTAACTCTCAGGCAAGACCAGGTCGCCTTCTTTAATCATTCTCTCCGCTATGTTCTTAAAGACATAGCAATCGCCCGTTGGATGGCCCAGGACCCGATGGTAGGCACAATAAGTTGGATCATTAGTCTTATGCATCTCCTCGGCCCTTTTGCACTCTGGCAATTCTATGGCTTTCCCTTCCAGGAGTTGCTTCAATAATGCCGCGGTCTTCTCTTTCTTGAAGGAGTACGGCCTATTCAACCGTTCGGCTAGCGTGGATACGCGACCACTCCCATTGCCATTGTTGTTGTTGTTATTGTTGCCATTGTTGCGGTAATTCCTTTGCCCGCCCTGGCTAGTTGATGCCTCATTAGCGCCCGCTATTTTGATAGGTCCTTGCGCTCTATTTCTTGACTCATTTTTATAGTTTTGCACTTCCTTGGGAGGACCAATATGCACAATTCTTGCCACTCTAGTGACCAAGTCTTCATAGGTATAAATGTCACTCCCTGAGAGAGGTCGCTTTATCCAATCGTCAAGATTTCTCATCAGAAATTCAACTGCCTCCCTTTCGGGCATCTGGTGAGAGCATCTTATATGAATGTTCCTCCATCGGTTAATGTAGTCGAGTGGAGCTTCACCCAATCTTGGTTTTTCGCTTACAACATCGGCCACCGTGAGCCTTTGATTGACCATGGCAAATTTGGCCTTAAAAAGGTCCTCCATTTCTTCCCATGTTTCTATTGAGCCATTCTCGAGCGAGGAATACCACTCAAATGCTGCCCCAGTGAGACTTTGGGAGAATTGTTTGAGCAACAAGGCTTCATCATGGGCAGTGTTGCCACATGAGTTGCGGAACTGGATCAGATGCTGATTCGGTGTGATGCTGTCTTTGCCCGTTCCATCGAACAAGTTAAACCTGGGCACTTGATATCCAAGAGGATACGGGATTTGTTCGTATTCTTTCGGGTACGGTCTTCCGCACCTCTTGTGTAGATTAGCAAATCGACCGGCTCCCGTGGCTTGGAGTTGTAGATTAATCATTTCTTGAATGACTTGCTTGGTCGGGTCAGGTCTTCTTGCCCCAGTCCGGCGTCTAGCTTCGGGCATCTCATCTTCACTTGATTCGCATTTCGCCCTATTCCTTCTTCCCTTGAGGCGTTTTTGATATCCTCTTTCTTCTTCCTCTTCTTACGATTCATATTTGTGCCTATTCTTCTTTTCTTTGGAAAGTCTTCTCTTAGGCCTTTCTTGCTCTTCGTCAGAAGATCCATATCTACTCTCATTCTTCCTATCTTTTGGGAATTTTCTTCTTTCTCCTTCCTCTTCCTCATCAGAACACTCATATCTACTTTTGCTGCTTCTTCTTTCTTTGAGTACTCTTTCTTTATACTCATCTTCTTCTTCATCAGTAGACCCTTCCCTTTCAAGGTCCTCGAGCAACTTTTTCTTTTCTAGAATTTTATACATTCTCTTAAGTAGTTTTCTTTCTTTCTCCCTTTCGTTCATCATAGCTGCCATTTTCCTTTCGTTTCTTTCAATGATGCTCATTAATTTTGGCCTTTCACCCTCATTCCAGCGATCTTTACCATCTACATCCTCTTCTTCGTCCCCCGTTGGCTCTTCATCATTTATGATGCGACTTGAAGAAGCACGATCTCGCTTATCTTTGCCGTCCCTCTTGGTGAATGGGGCTTCCCCATCACTGGCCATGTTTACGAAGGCATGCATCTCATGCTCTTCGCTTACCTCAATCATATGGACTCGAGCATGGACCACGAGTTGGCCGTCTTCCCGTGCAACATGCCTCTTCTTGTTACATGGCTCTTGATCCACTTCCATGGGCTGTGCTTTCCCTTTAGGCACCCAAATCTTTTCAGGTCTCAATCTTTCCTTGACTGGTTCGACCCTTTGCCCCAGTCTTTGATGCACGGAGGAGGATGTTTTCTTATGACCCTTTGGTCCCAATCGTTCATGGGTCGATGCTCGTGGAAAGTTTAGCCTCTCCTTCACCGATTGCCGGTTTTGAGGACTTCTTCCTCTAAACTGCATTTGGTACTTGGGGGGGAATTCCTCCATGGTCTTGAGCACGGCTATGGGCGAGTTCTTCCTCACGAGGCGGAGTGTTGAGAACGGGTTGCTCACAGGCAAATTCGGCCTTGCTCTCAATTCATTTTTGTAGGCCCGTTGGACCTTCTTCATTGTCCTTGCGCTTTGAGAGACCGGCGCATACACCTTCTTCACGACCATCTTCTTAGTAGGGGAACGGCGGCGAGATTGGTGCTTTTGAGGAGGATGAGTCGGGCTTGAGCGAGCTCGCTTGTGGGAGACAGTTGTCCATTCTTCCTCCTTCACAGAGTCAATTTCCATTGGATCTTCAATGACCTTGGTAATCTCCACCACTTCTTCGAGTGGCTCTTCTACGACCACCCTTGCCAATTTGAAGCTTCCATCACTAGCTTGGACGACGGGCACATAAGAGTGCCCGAAGGGTAGGCCTCCAAGTGTGAATTCATCGTTGTAGCAAATTGGCACTCCTCCGATCCTGAGAACTCCTGTCGGCTTGAAAGCGTCAACGCTGGTGAATGCCATTTCAACCTACAATGACACAAACTTAATGTTACCGTTAGGACTGTTTATTAAAATTTTCTTAGCCCTTGCATCGCCCTTCAAGTCCCAAAGATGAGAGGAGAAAGAGGTCCCACCGGGCGTGCCAGAGAATCTGTTGCGGCTTTTTCGTCATTATTCTCCTCGAAGGAATTTCTCGAAGAACAACGGGAACATAGCCTTAGATTCACCTCCCTTAAGGTTTCGATCTCTATGGCGGGTATCTCTCGAAACAAGAGAACCCTATAAAGAGTCGCTACTTAAAGAAGTTTCTTGATTTAGCGGGTCCTTTCTTTCCAATAGGCGCAAGCCCCTATTGTTAATTACCTCGTAGTTGCCTACGAGAACCTCTGATTAAGGGACGTAAAGGGTATTGATGTAATGGGCTAAGAAAATGGATTTATGGAGTGCTATTGCTTGTTTTAAGGAGGCCTTAATTGATGGTACCAAACCTAGTTGACGGGACCCAATTAAGGATCGCTAAACTACTAAAAGACTTTCAGGTTTGGAAGAGGTCTTCACTTGGAAGAGAATAAGCCTTTACTTAGAGTCGTTTTGGAGTTTTACAACCTTCGGGGCATTTGGCGCCACTTGTGAAAGTTGGTTCTTGTACAACCCTCGGGACATTTGGTGTCACTTGTGAGAGTTGGTTCTCGGGCCATTTGGCGGCACTTGTGAGAACAAAAGGGATTTTACAACCTTCGGGGCATTTGGCGCCACTTGTGAAAGTTGGTTCTTTTACAACTCTCGGGACATTTGGCGTCACTTGTGAGAGTTGGTTCTCGGGCCATTTGGCGGCACTTGTGAGAACAAAGGGAAATTTTACAACCTTCGGGGCATTTGGCGCCACTTGTGAAAGTTGGTTCTTTTACAACCCTCGGGACATTTGGCGTCACTTGTGAGAGTTGGTCCTCGGGCCATTTGGCGGCACTTGTGAGAACAAAAGGAAATTTTACAACCTTCAGGGCATTTGGCGCCACTTGTGAAAGTTGGTTCTTTTACAACCCTCGGGACATTTGGCGTCACTTGTGAGAGTTGGTCCTCGGGCCATTTGGCGGCACTTGTGAGAACAAAAGGAAATTTTACAACCTTCGGGGCATTTGGCGCCACTTGTGAAAGTTGGTTCTTTTACAACCCTCGGGACATTTGGCGTCACTTGTGAGAGTTGGTCCTCGGGCCATTTGGCGGCACTTGTGAGAACAAAAGGAAATTTTACAACCTTCGGGGCATTTGGCGCCACTTGTGAAAGTTGGTTCTTTTACAACCCTCGGGACATTTGGCGTCACTTGTGAGAGTTGGTTCTCGGACCATTTGGCGGCTCTTGTGAGAACAAAATAGAATTCTCTGGACGAGGGGGCCCGTGAGAATTCAATTTCTTAGTCATCTAAGGTCGATCTCAACCCTAGTGAGGGACTTTCCTCAAATGTAGAGGTTTTGGTTTTGACTTCGGGTTTCGCGTTTAAACTTTTAATTTTGAGGTTTCACTTGGGATATTTGGTGATTTTACTCACTTTGGGCCTTTTACACTTTGACTTTTTAGAAATTACTCTTTTTTTATTTGAAGATACTCATTTTGAAAGTATTTGATTTTTATATTTGAAAATACTTGATTTTGAAGATGTTCTATTTTTAATTTTTATTTCAAAGTACTTAGTTTCATGTTTAGAATTTTATAAACGAGTTTACTTATTTTCTAATGTTTATAAGATTCATTTTTAAAGCGAAAATACTTCAAAAATACAAAAGACCACTACTTTGATATAATTTCACATCAAAGTATTAGTGAAGTTGGTTTATTTTGATTTTTAGAATTTTATGAATATTATGTTTATATTTTTCCGAGTTTCCTATTATTTTTAATGAATCTTGGAAGTATTTTTATTTATTTAGAAAATTGCTTATTGGTCCGTATTAATCATTATGACAGACTAGGCCTTCTCTATACTTGGGCTTTCGTCACATTTTCTTCTTTGGGTTGGTTTTCTGATATGGGCTCCGCTTTACATGAACCCAACTTGCTTTTCTCTTTCTTCCCTTCTCAGCTGTTTCCTTTCTTGTCAGGGGTTTGACACACGAATTCTACGCGACGTTGTCGCATAGGATCGATGGGATTTTGGATTTGTCGCTCAATTGAAGAAGACGGGCCTCATTCTCTGCTAATGGCTCCGACAGATAATCGGGTATAGACCCGATAGCGATTCGGATTACTGTAACTGGCGAGGAAGGGTCCGATGGCGTCATGAGGAGGAGAGGAACGCGTTGGTGACCCTCGTTTTCATTGCGTCATCTTCGTTTGATCAGGAGACGGAAGAATTTAAGTTCAATAAAGATTAAAATTCAATTAAGTCCCTGTACTTCCATTTTTGCGTTTTTCAGCGATCGTCGGTACTACTACCACTTGTAATAACTTCGTTAATGCTACGACAGGGAGGATAGTACAAACATTCACGCAATTGTAATTACATTACGTTAATTTGACAGGGTACCAAATATCGGAACGATGGTTCAGACGGTGGTTTGAAATAGGCCTGGCATTTGTACCAGAAAAGATTTAAGAAAGTTAATTTTACACTAAGAATACAAATTGCCTGGTTATTAACATGACTTATAAGACGAATTACATTGGCTTGGTACTTTTATGTTTAGTTATTTTTATGAAATGATACGATGCACGTGTAGGCAATGTTAATGGAGCCACTAGATTTGTACTTGAACCCTTAATGTTAATCATCATTCTGATATGATAACCAAGGAGGAAACTTAATTATGTGTACATCACCCATACGTTCTTGGTCAAAGGAAAACAACAAACAATTACATGTTTTTTTTTAATTTCCTGTTTTTATTCCTAATGCCTACAAGTATTCTCATGTCGATAGCAAAGTCAAATGCCATATCTATTATGGGTCTCCAAGCTTAACCCCTGACATTACTGAATGTATGCATTTTATTCTAAGGGCAGAATTTGATGATCATGGCAACTTCCAGATAGAACAATATTCTCAACTTAGCTTCTGTCAAGGCCTGGTTATCACCTTTACAATTTGGCTATTTAATCTATGCTACTCTTCATTAAACGCAAATTTACCTACAGGCCTTCCTTGGGATCAGTTCAACTAGCAACAAGGATAAACAGTACTACACTTTTGCACAAGATACCTTGACATTTCCAGGAATTGGTCAATTATCTCTTTACTTAGCAAATACTTCATCCAAAGAGAAAGGGAATTGGTCAATTGTATCCTTACCAGAAATCATCATTCTAAGACATTACTTCTTACGTTTTCACTACAAACCTCAGAAATGCGACAATTATTACTTCATTATTGCCTTCTCATGGCTAGTCACTAAGATATTCAGAGAAAGTAGATGGAAGTGAAATATACTCAATTTTGGGACAGGAATGTAAATACAAAATAACTCAAACTTCCCTTAATCCTCTTCATTTCTTTTACCTTTACTAATCAGGATCTTCTTCTGATCAGCGATGGCGATACTAGCTTTACATGTTCCTATCCAAGATTTCTCTTGAATAGAAATAGCAAAGTCAGTTTCACCATCCCCAATCAGAACTCATTTCAATTAATGAAGATAACATTGCTCATACTATCTCCAATCAAGATTTATCCTGATCAGACATGGCAAAAAGCAATCGATCATCATTAATTGAATTGAATCCAGATTAGTAACAGTAAAGTGCTGGACAAGGGGACTGAGTCCCCCCATCGAGCAATGAAGAGGATTAAGAAGAAGGCTGAGCCTTCTCCCAAATCAAGCGGCTAAGCAGTGGGCTGTGCCCTCCGCCGAACCATGGAGATGTAATTATAGAAAGGGAAAACGAAGGAATTCATGAAATTAAGCCAGAAACAAAGCTACAACTTGATTAGGTCAGGAATCAATTTCAAGAATCAAGCAATGTGCCAAGTAAAGCGTCAGATTGATCACTACTATTTCTTAATTCAGATCTAAGAACGAGAAATTACAACTAAAAGAAACCTTCACCCCTCTTTCTAACTTGAGCTCCAGGAAGAAGAAGAAACGATCAATTTTTGAAATTACTTCAAGAAACAGCTAATTTTAACAAGAAAAGGAAAAAAAGATGGAACTCAGACTCGAGAACTAAGCAGGAGGCTGTGCTTCCCGCCGAATTCCCTCATCTTTCACTCTAATCTAGATCAGAAACTGGAAGAAATAACTCCACTTTACTAAAGAATTCGAAGCTATGAAAGATCAGATCATATCAGAGAAAGGCAGGAATTCACGACATACCAAAGAATCAACTTCCTTATCAAAGATCAACTCGAGAATACAGAATTTACTTACACCTTCTCGATTCTCACCTAACTTGTGCAAAATTCCTTTTCTTTTCTTCTAATCCTGCTCCAACCTTGCTCTAAACCTAATGTCTTCTAAGTGTTTGTGGAAATGCCTCTTACAATAGTGTGTGTGTGTACACTGTGTATCTTTCTTGGTCTCGAAAAAGTTGAAACCGACTGGAGCCCCGTCTTCTCCGTCTTCTGGCCTATTTATAGGCTCGCCTTTGGTCTTCTTTCCCGTCCAGGTTCCATGAATCTTGGGAGGAGCCCGGCGGTTACCATTTTCTTCTTCAACGGATTCCGTTGAGTTTATTTCATTTCCTTCACTTTTTCTTTTCTTCATTGCTTCTGGCACACCATGCCACGTTTCTCTGACGGCGGGGCCCTTGAATAGCTCCTCTGCTTTGCCTTTGTACTCCGAGTGCAGCTCCTTTATCCTTCGTGAATAGGTTGGTTTCAATCGGGATGGAGACCTCAGCAACATTTCTTTTCTTCTTGATTGCGCTCTTGGTCCACGGTGGACCATGCAGAGAGGCATATGCGGTGTACATACTCCTTGTCCAACTATCTCAGATGCCACTCGAGAGGGAATTTTGAAATTTCTCGACTTCTTCGTCTTCATCAAGCTGGGCATACTCACAAATGGACATCTCCATTTATTTGTTTATGGCATTTTCTATTAATTGCTGATTTGGAAATGAATTGTTTAGAGGCTTTTCCAATTGAATTTGCGCATGAAATTTTATACACGCCTTCATAAAAATGTGCAGAGTTTCATAGTGCCAAGAGATTTCCAAAAATACCCCTCTCATTATTTTATTCATTTTTTCCAAAATATGGGGTTTTATTGCATGGAATGAAACATCTGTAACTCCTTTATTCATTCTGAGAGTACCATAATTTTCTTCATCATCTCCTGGATTTTTGGGTATTTTTCCATGATTTTTGGGATCCATTTGATATTTTTCATGGATTTTTCAAGCTCCTTGATAAAATTATCCAATTTAATTCATGACTTTGGCACCATATTTTAGGGTCAAACAGAGACTTGCTCATCTTCTTTGGAGAACAAACTTGGACAGAGAGAGGAGAGCGCCACCACAAGAGAAGAGAGTGTTGCGGCTTTTTCGTCATTATTCTCCTCGAAGGAATTTCTCGAAGAATAATGGGAACATAGCCTTAGATTCACCTCCCTTAAGGTTTCGATCTCTATGGCGGGTATCTCTCGAAACAAGAGAACCCTATAAAGAGTCGCTACTTAAAGAAGTTTCTTAATTTAGCGGGTCCTTTCTTTCCAATAGGCGCAAGCCCCTATTGTTAATTACCTCGTAGTGGCCTACGAGAACCTCTGATTAAGGGACGTAAAGGGTATTGACGTAATGGGCTAAAAAAAGAGATTTATGGAGTGCTTTTATTTGTCTTAAGGAAGACTTAATTGATGGTACCAAACCTAGTTTACGGGACCCAATTAAGGATCTTCAAATTTCTAAAGAATTTTGGCTTAAGGGTTGGTTTTCGTCTGAAAAGAGAAACTCTTGATATGAAGTCGTTTGGGGGCCACTTGATAATTTAAGTCATCTGAGGTTGATCTCAACCCCAGCGAGGGACTTTTCCTCAAACGAAGAGGTTTCGGCTTTGACTTTAGGTTTCGTGTTTGGACTTTTAATTTCTTGAAGTTTCACTTGGGATATTGGTGATTTTGTTCACTTCGGCCTTTTTAAACTTTTTACTTTTATAAAATACTTAACATGGAAGGTAGCATTTTTTGAAGTTATTCAGACCTTTGAAAATATCCATAATTGAATATATTTAGCTCTTGAGGATAGCATACTTGAAATCCTTTAGACTTTTGAAAATATTTTTATACTTGAGTATATTTAGCTTTTGAAAGTAGTATATTTGAAATCTTAGTTTTGAAAATACCTAGCATTTTATAAAAGAGTTTATTTCATTTCCTAAAATGCATTTTTAAATAAAAAATACTTCAAAAATATAAAAGGCCGCTACTTTGACATATTTTCATATCAAAGTATCAGTGAAACAAGTTTATTTTGATTTTTAGAATTTTATGGATATTTTATATATATTTCCTGAGCTTCCTACTATTTTTAACAATTTTCTAAAATTTCTGCCTATGTGTCCTTTTCTTATTGGATCACAACAACAAACTAATCTGACGTGGCAGTTGGTTAGGCTAGCTGATGTGTCGGGCAAGATCCTTCTTTGAATTTCATTTGGGCTTAACTTTCCTCCTCTGGGCTCTATCGAAGCTTCTTCAGTCTTTCGTTATTTGGCATCCTATCAGTCGTCAGGAATGAGTAACATGGGTTCTGCGGTTGCATTTGCCACAAAAGATCAAAAGCTCCTCGCGCGCTGAGTTTCGAACAGAAATGGTGGTGGGTCCGTATGATAACGGATTGAAATCCGATATCGCTTGTGGCTGTCGTGGCCGACGGAGAAGGGACCTACAGCGTCGTCGGGCCGAGAGAAAGACATCGCTCCCAGAAATTTGCAACAAACTTATATTCTGTTTAGTCCCTAAAAGTTGGGTTTTCGTACTTCCGGTGATCGTCGCCGTCGCAGCTAACGGGATTGACTCCATTAGAACCACGATGAGGAGGTGAACACAAGGATATACTCAATTCGTGTTCCGTCTGTTTAATTTAATAGGGAGGCCGTGAACTGGTACGGCAAGGTACAGTGAAGTGGTACAAAAAGGAATTTCAAAGCAATTTGGCTGAGCCTGATATTGGAGAACCATGCTTAATTTATTTCACCAACTTCTCTTGTTTACACATGTTAATTGTTGCCACTTCTCATTAATTATCATTTCTCTTAACCTCGTACTCACTCTGGATAGTATTCTATTTTACATTTTTACTATCAATGTTACTCGTGGTCAGGTATGGGAAATACCATTTTATACACAGTTCATTTTTGGTGCAATATCTGTTTGGTACGAGCTTTTATACATGCTATCATGTTGGTCATCTTTCAACTGTCAATCACTATTTCTCAGGGGGCTCACTTGTCTTCATCCCAATTGCTTGCGCTACCGTTCACACATACTAGAAATCAACCATAAACAACTAAGACAATCTTTTTTTTTATTTCTTTAATGAAGTCATTTAAGCAGGAAATATCTTAAAGCTTGATGTCCTTGCTAAAGAGAGAAGGAACAATATGCTATACCCAGAATCAATCAGCAAATGAGGATTAGGCAGGAAGTAATTAAACAATGCAAAAGATAGCGCTTAACCATAATTTTAAGGCAATTCTAACATCTATCAACAGTCAACAAATAGGGCAGAAGTAGTAACTATCAACGATTTTCAAGCAAGTCTGACAAGAATACACATTCATCAAAAAGGAAAGGAATTCATCAAAACTGTTACTTATCACTAAAGGGACCGATTTGATAAGAAACTAAAACAGATCAAGAACACAACCTGAAACAGAATTATGCACTTAGACCCTGCTACTTTCGGTTATTGTCTAATGACTCTAAAATTTACATTTGGTTTTATATTTACAACCTAACTTAAACTCATGGGTCTTCTAATGAAATTTTGGCAGCATAACGTTTAGATATCTACAATTATACAATAGGTTCTTCCATTTGAGCCCTTTACAACTCAAATTTCAGAACCTAGGCCTAAAGAAGAGGAGACCTCAACTTAAGCCTTGAAACGCCTAACAAGAGCATGAACTCGAGTTAAGCTACCTCTCCTCAGTCTACCTCTGAGGAAACCTCAGTGTAAACCGTAAGAGAAGAGGCAAGAATGAGCCAGTGAACAGAAAAGAGGAAAAGGAGGAAACAAGAAGTGTTCGAAATCGACATAAAGCTTTCAATTGCAAAGATGTACCATACCTATCCTAGTTCAATCGCCTAACACCATGGAAACCATGGCTTAAGCTTTAATAACAGAAGGCAAGTACTGAGGCTTGACGTGTAACAAAATTAGAACCAAAATTGACATGAAATCTAGCTAATTTGTTGATCCTATTAACCGATCGTCTAAGGCTATAGAAACTATAGCTTAAACTCTCAGATCTGAACATTAGAACCAGTAAGAAGAAGAACGAAGGAGATCTAATTAAGGCATTACTCATACACAGGTCAAGAATTGCAATCAAGAAGTCAAAGCAATCAAAGAATCGAAATCCGACATTAGTTCTCAAAATCAAGTTGTTTCAACAAGAATCACAACAAAACCTCTTACAATCGAGTTTACCTTTACCTTCTTACACCTTTCTCCGATCTTCTCTTCAAATTTTACAAGAAATCTCTCTCTCCTCTCTCTAGCCTATCAAGTGTTCTACAAAATGCCTACTCTCTCTCTCTCTTTCTCTTTCTCTTGAAAAAAATCTGGTGTGTGGTGCTCCCTTGTATGTGAATTGGGAATCCCTTTCTCTGGTGCCCCTTTTTCTCTTGACCTCTGCTCCTTTTATAGGCGAAATTGAGGTGCGAATTTCCGTCCAGGTGCATTTCTCAAGCCCGGCGGTTATCGCTTCTCCTCTCCAACAGCATTCTGTTGGGTTTATTTCATTCTTCTTCATTCTCTGTTTTGGCCACGCATGGCATATGGTGCACCAAGGGATGTTTTGTGGGCTCCACTCCTCCTATTTCTTTATGTTTCACGAGTTCCGTGTGCACCCGACTTGCTCTTCGCGAAGGGGACAATTTTTGTTCCTCAGCGACATTCCTCTTTGTCCCATTTGGGTGTGCCTGGCTCTCATGAACCGCGTATTACTTCACCGTATGTCAGGCTGCCGGCGTAAGGAAACAGGTGCATCCAAAATGGGTTAAGTACGGAGGGGAATTTCATTGAGTTTCCGATTTTGAAACGGTTGCCTCTTTCTTCTCCATTTCATGGTTTAATGGGCATGTCCATTTGTTGATTTTAGTTGCATTTTCCACACTGCTGAATCTAAATAAATTGTTTGAAATAGCTCCCGATGGTATTTCCTCATGAAATTTCATACACAACCTCATAAAAATGTGTAGAATCTGATGGAACCAATAATTTTGTGAAAAGACCCCTCCTACCATTTTATTTAATTTCTCCAAAATTTTGGGCTTCTTTGCATAAAATGAAGGTTCTGTAGCTCCTTTGATCATTCTGGGGACACCATAATTTTTCTCATCATCTCCTGAATTTTTGGGTATTTTTCCATAATTTTTGGGATCCATTTGATATTTTTCATGAATTTTCTTGAGCTCTTTGATGAAATTATCCAATTTAATTCATGAATTTGGCACCATATTTTAGGGTCAAACAAATGCCCCCCACCAGAGTGGGTTGTGAGGATCCTGGGCAGAACAGCGTACTCTGGTGGCCCCTTCTTGACCCCTTGTATGTAGTCAAATTGATTGCATGACGATTTTGTCGAGTTTTTCGCAAGAATTTGGAACTCTCAGTTGCCGGTGGGATTATAGGATTTTGTATTTCTTGATTTAGCAGAGGCCCGTGAGAGGAGCATCGTGGCACAGGATCAGGCTGTGGCTCATGGCGCTGCTGCAGCCTTTGCTCTTCCTTGCCTTTTCTCTTTGATCATCATGTCGCGGATCTTGGCAATTGTTTGTGTGGCATGGATGCACTTGTGACTTGTGATATTTGGTTGATCTTGTGCTTGACTGAGCTCTTGCATTCGAGCTTCTCCACGTACTTGCTTGCAAAGCAACAAGTAATCTTGCTCTTATCTTACTTCTTTTCTCTTCTCAACAGCCTGATTAAGCTCTTGCGCTTGAGGTTCTCTTTCTCATCCTTCTTTTGTGATATGACGGGTACTTCGTCATTCTTGCGCCTGATTGGGCTTCCGCGTTCAAGGCCTTCTTCTTGCTTGACTTTCAGGTGCGAGTAATCTTACTCTTACCACTGCTTCTTTCAAGAGATACGGGAACTTGGCCCATACTCACTTTTCCTTCTTTCTTTATTCTTCTTACTTCTTTTAGGATCTCGAACACACATAGATCCACTCCACAATTTAGGTTAGGGTATTTGGCCCGCTCCTGTCTTTCCTTGGGCTTGAACCTACATGGGCCTTGACTCGCTTTTAGCTATCTTTTTCTGACGTCAGCCTTGAACGCTTCCACTTCTTCTACGCCTTCTTGACTTCATACCATTTCTTTAAAGAATCAGTTTGAACAGTTTATTTCACTTCTTGCCACTACGGCCTTAACTTTCTTCACATGTTCACACGTTCGCCATTAACTCCAATTGCAACCTTTCTCTTGTCATGCCTATATAAGCACACCTTTGCTCTTTTCTCTTCTTCATCCAAGTTCACCGTACTCTTTCATCTTTCTCCATACTTTTCCAATTTTTTTATCACCATGTCTTCTCTTCATTCATCCAAGCGTGCCAGAGGAGATTCTAGTTCTTCTACCTTACGTCTGGACTCCACTTTTCCAGACTGGTCCCTTACTCCTGACAACCGCTATCTCTTTCGAGATGAGACCGCTTTCCTCTCTTATTATAATGACATGGGTAATGCAGAGAGACCTGTGGCTGATTGTTACTTCTTTCGTCCTATGCGAAGGATCCCTGTAGAGCAAGTGAATCTCATCAGGAGTTGGCTTGACTCGTGGAGCTTGGCTGGCCTGACCGATTGTGATCAGCCGTATCATCCCAGAATTACTCGCCTCTTCTACGCCAATCTCAGGGTTTCCTTTAACCATTTTGGGTCTCCTTCGGCCTCTTCCTATTTGTTTGGCCGTTTCTTTCATATCACCACTGGAGATTTAGCCAATTACTTGCAAGCCACCAACACCGCCAACAGCTCAACCATTTATGCCTTTCAACGATGGCCTCAGGGTTTTGGTAGTTATCAGGAATGTCGCCAATGGTTCAGGGTGGCGGCTCCTGATGTAGAAAGGGTGTCTACTTTCCATTTGCCCGCTCTTCATAGGTATTATTTCTCCTTTCTTCTTCATTTCTCTTTATCCTTTAATCGCCTTCTTCTTTGGTCGTGTTTCACATCAACTCTTTTTATTTACCTCTTTTGTCATGACTTCTAGGTTTCTCTTCTTGGTGGTTAATGACATCATCTTTCCACAAGGAGTCATGACTCATCTTGCCAAGCCTGGGAGTCTCTTCTATCTCCGTAATCTGATCCAAAAGCAGTGGCCTATCAACCTGGCCCACATGATCCTCTTCCACATGCACCAAATAGCGATCTCTGATCGAGAACCGCTTCCTTATGGTCATCTCATTGAAGCTCTCATGCTTAGGGCTCGCATCCGTGTGCCTGACATGTTATGGGGCAATCGTACTTCTGATGCTGACGTGGCACATCCTTTCAACCTTCTTCTTTCATTGCCACTTATCGGATGGGTTGAATCTTCAATGGGCATGCTGGTTCCTGATCCCAACCAACCTGTGAATGACTACATCTTGCTTCCTAATGCGGCTCCCAATCAATACGACCCCATAGAGGTTGATTCTCCACCAGATGATAATTCTGTCATGATGGCCCTTGATGACCCTGCCCCTGTCTCGATTCGGGCTTTGGTTGATCAGCGCTTCGGGAAATTGAATGCCCGCTTGGATGCTTTGGAAGGAATGCTTCAAGCTATCTCCGCAACTCTTAACAACTTGGCCGGTGGAGGAGCTGCGGTCGTTGGTGAGGCCGTTGCTGCCCCAGAATGAATGGTCATCTTGCTTGACCCTGCCCCAGTGTCTTCCTAGGACGCTTTTATGTCTCCATTTTGTATCCCTTTAGTCGCCATCAGTTGTTGTTTAAGATTCTCTTGTATTAGGCTTCTTTATGCAATGGTTGTAGTGGTGTATCTTCTTTTGATGAATGAAATCTTTATCTCCTTCTTTCCATGGCATCTTCACTTCCTTTACTCTTCCTTTTGCTTGACATGTGCACTTTACGGCTGTTCCACTATGATAGGATACGCGTCAGTGCCCCAGCATGACTGATTGTTGACTCTTGCTCCCGTGCAATTGATTACTTGCTCTTGCCCCAAAGCGGTTAATCATTCGTTCTTGTCGCAGAATGATTGGCCATCAATTCTTGCCCCGGTATCAACCTAGCATTCTGATTGTCGCCTTGCCCCAATGTTGACTTGTCTCTTTAGTTCCTTACTTGTCCCAATATTCCTCCTCCATTGGTGAGCGTGATTTGAACTGCTGGGCTTGCCTCGATAAACTTCATAAGTCGGTTTGTCAAAAATCACAAAGATTTTTAGCGATTTCGGGTAAATTCTCACACCTGCATGTATTCGGAAGCCACACAGGATTCCTCAACACGGGTCATCCGTCAAAAGCCACACAGTCTTTTGACAATATTAGGGTAATTTTCACACCTGCGTGTATTCAGAAACCACACAGGATTCCTCAACACGGGTCATCCGTCAAAAGCCACACAGTCTTTTGACAATATTAGGGTAATTTTCACACCTGCGTGTATTCAGAAACCACACAGGATTCCTCAACACGGGTCATCCGTCAAAAGCCACACAGTCTTTTGACAATATTAGGGTAATTTTCACACCTGCATGTATTCAGAAACCACACAGGATTCCTCAACACGGGTCATTCGTCAAAAGCCACACAGTCTTTTGACAATATTATGGTAATTTTCACACCTGCGTGTATTCAGAAACCACACAGGATTCCTCAACACGGGTCATTCGTCAAAAGCCACACAGTCTTTTGACAATATTAGGGTAATTTTCACACCTGCGTGTATTCAGAAACCACACAGGATTCCTCAACACGGGTCATTCGTCAAAAGCCACACATTCTTTTGACAATATTAGGGTAATTTTCACACCTGCGTGTATTCAGAAACCACACAGGATTCCTCAACACGGGTCATTCGTCAAAAGCCACACAGTCTTTTGACAATATTAGGGTAATTTTCACAACGGAGGGATGAATCTCTTTTCAAAAACTCATCCCGTAAATGATTGGTTAATCAATGAACACGGTGAATGTGGGCGATTGGAGCACGGCTTGTCTTTGTTTTTCATTTTCAAGTTGGTGTTTCGATGCACACTTTACAAAGCGCGCGGGTCTTTGTCCTTCACCTTCAGGCTGGAGTTTCCTTCACTTTCAAGTTGGATGTTTCCTTGACCTTCAAGTTGGATTTTTCCTTCACTTTCAGGTTGGATGTTTCCTTGACCTTCGGGTTGGATGTTTCCTTGACCTTCAAGTTGGATGTTTCCTTGACCTTCAGGTTGGTTGTTTCCTTCACCTTCAAGTTGGATGTTTCCTTCACTTTCAGGTTGGATGTTTCCTTGACCTTCAAGTTGGATGTTTTCTTGACCTTCAAGTTGGATGTTTCCTTCACTTTCGGGTTGGATGTTTCCTTGACCTTCAAGTTGGATGTTTCCTTCACTTTCGGGTTGGATGTTTCCTTGACCTTCGGGTTGGATGTTTCCTTGACCTTCGGGTTGGATGTTTCCTTCACCTTCAAGTTGGATATTTCCTTCACTCTCGGGTTGGATGTTTCCTTCACCTTCAAGTTGGATGTTTCCTTCACCTTCAAGTTGGATATTTCCTTCACTCTCGGGTTGGATGTTTCCTTCACCTCCAGGTTGGATGTTTCCTTGACCTTCAAGTTGGATGTTTCCTTCACCTTCGGGTTAGATATTTCCTTCACCTTCGGGCTGGAGTTTCCTTCACTTTCGGGTTGGAGTTTCCTTCACCATCAAGCTGGAGTTTCCTTCACTTTCGGGTTGGAGTTTCCTTCACCTTCAAGTTGGAGTTTCCTTCACTTTCGAGTTGGAGTTTCCTTCACCTTCAAGCTGGAGTTTCCTTCACTTTCGGGTTGGAGTTTCCTTCACCTTCAAGTTGGGTATATCCTTCACCTTCAAGCTGGAGTTTCCTTCACTTTCGGGTTGGAGTTTCCTTCACCTTCAAGCTGGAATATTTCCTTCACTCTCGGGTTGGATGTTTCCTTGACCTTCAAGTTGGATGTTTCCTTCACCTTCGGGTTAGATATTTCCTTCACCTTCGGGCTGGAGTTTCCTTCACTTTCGGGTTGGAGTTTCCTTCACCTTCAAGTTGGAGTTTCCTTCACTTTCGAGTTGGAGTTTCCTTCACCTTCAAGCTGGAGTTTCCTTCACTTTCGGGTTGGAGTTTCCTTCACCTTCAAGTTGGGTATATCCTTCACCTTCAAGCTGGAGTTTTGATACACACTTTTTAAAGTGCACGGTCGAGTCTTTGTCCTTCACCTTCAGGATGGATGTATCCTTCACCTTCAGGCTGGATGTATCCTTCACCTTCAGGCTGGAATTTTGGTACACACTTTCCAAAGTGCGCGGTTTCGGCAATTTCGGGTTTTGTCTTTCTTTCATTTTTAAGCTTGGATTTTGATGCGCACTTTCTAAAATGCGCGATTGGATCTTCATCCTTCACCTTCTGGCTGGAATTTTGGTACACACTTTTTAAAATGTGTAATCAGGCCTTTGTCCTTGACCTTCAAGCTGGAGTTTCCTTAACTTTCAGGTTGGATTTTTCTTCACTTTCAAGCTGGAATTTCCTTCACCTTCAGGTTGGATTTTCCTTCACCTTCAGGTTGGAGTTTTCTTGACCCTCAGGTTGGATGTTTCCTTCACCTTCAAGTCGGAGTTTTGATGCACACTTTCAAAATGTGCGGTCTTGAAAATTTCATGCTTTGTCTTTCGCTTTCTTCCTTATTTGGTCTTCCTTCCTTCTTTTTCTTTCTATCTCCTTTACTTTGCTTTGTTTTTATTTCATCTCCTTTCTTCTTTCTTTTCTCTTTTTTTTTCGTTCCTCTTTCTTTCTTTTGTTTTCTTCCTATCTTCTTTTTCATTCTTCCTTCTTTTACACTTCTAACTTGGTTCCTCGATTTCGATTCCGGGTCTTTATTCCTTTATTCATTTTTCTTCTCTAAATTTCTAACTTGGTTTCCCGATTTCAAGTGGGGGACTTTATTCCTTTCTTTATTCTCCTTTTCTGAATTTCTAACTTGGTTTTTTTCGACTTTGGCTTTGGGACATTATTCCTTTATTTATTTTTCTTTTCCTCCTACTTCTTTTTTTTTAGTTCATTTTCTTTCTTTTCTCTCTTTTTTTTTCTTCTTTCCTTTTTATTTTCTTTTTCTTTCTTTGAATCTACTCATGAGGTGCAGGGCTTTGTAGGACATGTCTAGGGAATGAAATTTCACCTTTTCCATACTTCTCCTCTATCCAATCCTTGAATACCCAACAATCTTCAGTTTTGTGCCCAACCAATCTATGGTATGCACAATATTTTGGATTTTCAACTTCTTCCATCTCATAGGGGCGTTTACTTATTGGCAACTCGAGGCCCCACATTATGGCCAAGGGAAACAGTTCCTTCACTTTATCCTTTCTGAATGAGTAAGGTTTTCTTCTCTTTTCCATTATAGTGACACGTGATGGAAGTGTCTTAGGATTGTTGCTCTTATCAGTTATTTCGGGACATGGGCCTTTGATTGACGTCCCAGGCAGGTTTCTCTCGCCATCGACTGCCTTCTTAAAGGAACTCAAGAGCTCTCGTAACCCATTGTCAGATCTCTGGTGGGGTGCAGGTCTTTGCTTATATTCATTGGATATTTTAATCTTTCCTTCCCAAATTCCTTCTTCGACCCAATCTTTGAATATGTAACAATCTTCAATTTTATGCCCCAACATTCTGTGATAAAGGCAATAGTTTGGGTGATCCTTTTCTTCCATTTCTTCAGGTCGCTTGCATCTGGGCAAAACTACCAGTCCATCTTTCATGGCTTCTTTGAAGATCACCACTGTTTTGTCTTTCTTAAAGGTGTAGGGTTTGTTCATTCTTTCCTTCAAGCTGTCTTTTGCCTTGCTCGGACTTCGGTTATGGCCTTGTTGGTCTCCATTGTCACCCTTCTTATTATGAGTGGGTGTTTCATAGTTCTTATTCTTTCTTGTTGACATTTGCTTTACATCTCTATTCTTTTTACTTCCACCCTCAAGAAGATGGCGCTGGGTAATGGATTTAGATCCTTCTCCTTTCTCCTTGCACTTGTCCATTCTTGTGGTACCCAAGCTCTTTTGCGGCAATGGCATTAGATAACACCATTTCTTCTCAAATTTGATTTTATGCACATTTCCCCAAATAACTTTTTGTTCTCCCTCTTTGAGGTATTTCAAACATTGATGTAGGGTTGATGGGACTAGGCGATTTTCATGGATCCATGGTCGACCTAGAAGAGCTTCGTAATTTGTATCGGCCTCAATCACATAGAATTTGACAGATGTTTCCAACCCTTCAAATTGCATTTGCAAAGTGATTGTCCCCAACGCCTTCTCTGAGGTTTCATTAAATCCATGTATGGATAGCCTTTCTTGGATTAAACATTTGGTGGGTAAGGCCAGTTGATGGAGAGTTTTCAAAGGCATGATGCTGACAGCTGACCCTGGGTCCACCAGCATGAGCCTTAGCCTAGTTCCATTTGTTTCACCTGTTATGTAGAGCGGATCATTGTGCTCCATAGTCCCCACTATTAAATCTTCATCAGTAAAGGTAATGGAGGCAATTTGGTCGGCATATGATGTTCCCCCCATGTGTTTACTCATGCATTGGTATGAGCTCTCATCATCGCTTGATTCTTCGCTATGAATCTCAATGACATTGCATTCACTTCCACCACTTTGAGACATCATCTCGTGAGGGGCAAGCTCTTGCTCAAAACTAGGGTTAAGCACCAACTTTCCATCCTTGATCATTTGTTCAATAATATCCTTAAACACATAGCAATCCTCAGTCAGATGGCCCACCATTCGATGGTACGCGCAGTATTTTGAGGCATCAATTTTTCTTCTATTTCTAGGTGCTTTTCTTTGAGGCAATTCTAGTCTTCTATCCCTTAGGACCATCTCGAGAATAGCTTCCGTTTTCTCCTTCTTAAAAGAGTATGGCTTACTCAATAATTCAGACATGGGTATCATGGTATTACTCCTTTGATTGCCATTTTTCTTGACCTTGCTTCCATTGGTGGAGGTTTCATAACTACTTGCACCATTGCCTCTTTCTTCTTCATCACAATTGGTGGAAATTTCTAGCCCTTTAGGTGGTCCAATACGTGCCAGCCTTGTCACTCGAGTAATTAGATCTTTGTAGGAGGTAATATCACTTCCCGAGAGCGATCTTTGCATCCAATCATCTAGATTTCTGATCAAGAATTCAACCGTTTCACTTTCAGGCATCTGATGAGAGCACCTTATGTGCTTGTTCCTCCATCGATTGATATAGTCAAGGACATTTTCTCCCAATTTAGGTTTTTCACATGCCATATCAGCCATGGTGATCTCTTGTGTAACCATTGCAAACTTTGAACGGAAGGCCTCCTCCATTTCCTCCCAGGTTTCCATTGAATCATTTTCAAGGGAAGCGTACCAATTGAATGCAGCACCCATCAAGCTTAATGGGAATTGCCTAAAAAGAAGTGCCTCATTATTAAAAGTGTTCCCACACATGTGGTGAAATTGGATTAAGTGCTGATCAGGTGTAATATCTCCCTTTCTCGTGCCATCAAACAAGTTGAACTTGGGCATTACATAACCTTCGGGGTATAAGATTTGATCATATCTTTTGGGATATGGCCTCCCGCACTTCTTGCGATGGTTGACAAGTCGCCCCGCTCCCACGGCTTGGAGCTGTAGGTTGACCATCTCTTGAATGACTTGTTTGGTTAAATCGGGTTTTCTTGCCCCAGTCCGATGCCTAGCTTCGGGAACTTCATCTTCACTTGATTCACATCTCACTTTATTTCTCCTTCCTTTGGGATGCCTTCGATATTCCTTTTCTTCTTCTTCTTCTGATGACTCATGCCTGTGCCTATTCCTCCTTTCTTTGGAAAATCTCCTTTTAGGCCTTTCTTCTTCTTCATCGGAAGATCCATATTTGCTCTTATTCTTTCTTTTCTTAAATGGTCTTTCTCTATTCTCTTCTTCATCAGAGTACTCATATCTACTCTTGCTTCTCCTTTCTTTGAGTACTTTTCCCTTGTACTCCTCTTCTTCTTCACCAGAAGAACCTTCTTTTTCGAGATCTTCAAGTAACTTTTTCTTTTCTAGAAGTTTATACATCTTCTTAAGTAGTTTCCTTTCTTTCTCCCTTTCATTCATCATGATTGCCATTTTCTTTTCATTTCTTTCAATGATACTCATCAATTTTGGCCTTTCGCCCTCATTCCAGCGATCTTTACCATCTACATCTTCTTCTTCATCCCTCGTTGGCTCTTCATCATTTATGATACGGCTCGAAGAAGCACGATCTCGCTTATCCTTGCCGTCCCTTTTGGTGAATGGGGCTTCTCCATCACTGGCCATATTCATAAAGGCGTGCATTTCATATTCTTCATTTATTTCAACCATATGGACCCGAGCGTGGACCACGAGTTGACCATCTTCTCGTGCAACATGCCTTTTCTTATTGCGTGGTTCTTGATCCACTTCCATGGGTTGTGCTTTCTCTTTAGGTATCCAAACTTTCTTAGGTCCCAATCTTTCCTTGACTGGTTTGGCCCTTTGCCCCAGTCTTTGATGCATGGAGGAGGATGCCTTCTTGTGACCCTTTGGTCCCAATCGTTCATGGGCCGATGTTCGCGGAAAGCTTAGCCTCTCCTTCACCGATTGCCGGTTTTGAGGGCTTCTACCTCTGAATTGCCTTTGATACTCGGGAGGGAATTCCTCCATGGTCTTGAGCACGGCCACAGGAGAGTTCTTCCTCACGAGGCGAAGTGTTGAGAACGGGTTGCTTACAGGCAAATTTGGCCTTACTTCCAATTCATTTTTGTAGGCCCGTTGGACCTTCTTCATTGTCCTTGTGCTTTGAGGGACCGGCGCATATACCTTCTTCACGGCCATTTTCTTAATAGGGGAACGGCGGTGAGGTTGGTGCTTTTGAGGAGAATGAATCGGGCTTGAACGAGCTCGCTTGTGGGAGATAGTTGTCCATTCCTCCTCCTTCACAGAGTCAATCTCCATTGGATCTTCAATGACCTTGGTAATCTCCACCACTTCTTCGAGTGGCTCTTCTACGACCACCCTTGCTAACTTGAAGCTTCCATCACTGGCTTGGATGACAGGCACATAGGAGTGCCCGAAGGGTAGACCTCCAAGTGTGAATTCGTCGTTGTAGCAAATCGGCACTCCTCCGATCCTGAGAACTCCTGTCGGCTTGAAAGCGTCAATGCTGGTGAATGCCATTTCAACCTGCAATAATACGAACTCAATGTTACCGTTAGGATTGTTTATTAACATTCCCTTAGCCCTTACGTCACCCTTCAAGTCCCAAAGATGAGAGGAGAAAGATGTCCCACCGGGCGTGCAAGAGAATCTGTTGCGGCTTTTTCGTCATTATTCTCCTCGAAGGAATTTCTCGAAGAACAATGGGAACATAGCCTTAGATTCACCTCCCTTAAGGTTTCGATCTCTATGGCGGGTATCTCTCGAAACAAGAGAACCCTATAAAGAGTCGCTACTTAAAGAAGTTTCTTAATTTAGCGGGTCCTTTCTTTCCAATAGGCGCAAGCCCCTATTGTTAATTACCTCGTAGTGGCCTACGAGAACCTCTGATTAAGGGACGTAAAGGGTATTGACGTAATGGGCTAAAAAAAGAGATTTATGGAGTGCTTTTATTTGTCTTAAGGAAGACTTAATTGATGGTACCAAACCTAGTTTACGGGACCCAATTAAGGATCTTCAAATTTCTAAAGACTTTTGGCTTAAGGGTTGGTTTTCGTCTGAAAAGAGAAACTCTTGATATGAAGTCGTTTGGGGGCCACTTGATAATTTAAGTCATCTGAGGTTGATCTCAACCCCAGCGAGGGACTTTTCCTCAAACGAAGAGGTTTCGGCTTTGACTTTAGGTTTCGTGTTTGGACTTTTAATTTCTTGAAGTTTCACTTGGGATATTGGTGATTTTGTTCACTTCGGCCTTTTTAAACTTTTTACTTTTATAAAATACTTAACATGGAAGGTAGCATTTTTTGAAGTTATTCAGACCTTTGAAAATATCCATAATTGAATATATTTAGCTCTTGAGGATAGCATACTTGAAATCCTTTAGACTTTTGAAAATATTTTTATACTTGAGTATATTTAGCTTTTGAAAGTAGTATATTTGAAATCTTAGTTTTGAAAATACCTAGCATTTTATAAAAGAGTTTATTTCATTTCCTAAAATGCATTTTTAAATCAAAAATACTTCAAAAATATAAAAGGCCGCTACTTTGACATATTTTCATATCAAAGTATCAGTGAAACAAGTTTATTTTGATTTTTAGAATTTTATGGATATTTTATATATATTTCCTGAGCTTCCTACTATTTTTAACAATTTTCTAAAATTTCTGCCTATGTGTCCTTTTCTTATTGGATCACAACAACAAACTAATCTGACGTGGCAGTTGGTTAGGCTAGCTGATGTGTCGGGCAAGATCCTTCTTTGAATTTCATTTGGGCTTAACTTTCCTCCTCTGGGCTCTATCGAAGCTTCTTCAGTCTTTCGTTATTTGGCATCCTATCAGTCGTCAGGAATGAGTAACATGGGTTCTGCGGTTGCATTTGCCACAAAAGATCAAAAGCTCCTCGCGCGCTGAGTTTCGAACAGAAATGGTGGTGGGTCCGTATGATAACGGATTGAAATCCGATATCGCTTGTGGCTGTCGTGGCCGACGGAGAAGGGACCTACAGCGTCGTCGGGCCGAGAGAAAGACATCGCTCCCAGAAATTTGCAACAAACTTATATTCTGTTTAGTCCCTAAAAGTTGGGTTTTCGTACTTCCGGTGATCGTCGCCGTCGCAGCTAACGGGATTGACTCCATTAGAACCACGATGAGGAGGTGAACACAAGGATATACTCAATTCGTGTTCCGTCTGTTTAATTTAATAGGGAGGCCGTGAACTGGTACGGCAAGGTACAGTGAAGTGGTACAAAAAGGAATTTCAAAGCAATTTGGCTGAGCCTGATATTGGAGAACCATGCTTAATTTATTTCACCAACTTCTCTTGTTTACACATGTTAATTGTTGCCACTTCTCATTAATTATCATTTCTCTTAACCTCGTACTCACTCTGGATAGTATTCTATTTTACATTTTTACTATCAATGTTACTCGTGGTCAGGTATGGGAAATACCATTTTATACACAGTTCATTTTTGGTGCAATATCTGTTTGGTACGAGCTTTTATACATGCTATCATGTTGGTCATCTTTCAACTGTCAATCACTATTTCTCAGGGGGCTCACTTGTCTTCATCCCAATTGCTTGCGCTACCGTTCACACATACTAGAAATCAACCATAAACAACTAAGACAATCTTTTTTTTTATTTCTTTAATGAAGTCATTTAAGCAGGAAATATCTTAAAGCTTGATGTCCTTGCTAAAGAGAGAAGGAACAATATGCTATACCCAGAATCAATCAGCAAATGAGGATTAGGCAGGAAGTAATTAAACAATGCAAAAGATAGCGCTTAACCATAATTTTAAGGCAATTCTAACATCTATCAACAGTCAACAAATAGGGCAGAAGTAGTAACTATCAACGATTTTCAAGCAAGTCTGACAAGAATACACATTCATCAAAAAGGAAAGGAATTCATCAAAACTGTTACTTATCACTAAAGGGACCGATTTGATAAGAAACTAAAACAGATCAAGAACACAACCTGAAACAGAATTATGCACTTAGACCCTGCTACTTTCGGTTATTGTCTAATGACTCTAAAATTTACATTTGGTTTTATATTTACAACCTAACTTAAACTCATGGGTCTTCTAATGAAATTTTGGCAGCATAACGTTTAGATATCTACAATTATACAATAGGTTCTTCCATTTGAGCCCTTTACAACTCAAATTTCAGAACCTAGGCCTAAAGAAGAGGAGACCTCAACTTAAGCCTTGAAACGCCTAACAAGAGCATGAACTCGAGTTAAGCTACCTCTCCTCAGTCTACCTCTGAGGAAACCTCAGTGTAAACCGTAAGAGAAGAGGCAAGAATGAGCCAGTGAACAGAAAAGAGGAAAAGGAGGAAACAAGAAGTGTTCGAAATCGACATAAAGCTTTCAATTGCAAAGATGTACCATACCTATCCTAGTTCAATCGCCTAACACCATGGAAACCATGGCTTAAGCTTTAATAACAGAAGGCAAGTACTGAGGCTTGACGTGTAACAAAATTAGAACCAAAATTGACATGAAATCTAGCTAATTTGTTGATCCTATTAACCGATCGTCTAAGGCTATAGAAACTATAGCTTAAACTCTCAGATCTGAACATTAGAACCAGTAAGAAGAAGAACGAAGGAGATCTAATTAAGGCATTACTCATACACAGGTCAAGAATTGCAATCAAGAAGTCAAAGCAATCAAAGAATCGAAATCCGACATTAGTTCTCAAAATCAAGTTGTTTCAACAAGAATCACAACAAAACCTCTTACAATCGAGTTTACCTTTACCTTCTTACACCTTTCTCCGATCTTCTCTTCAAATTTTACAAGAAATCTCTCTCTCCTCTCTCTAGCCTATCAAGTGTTCTACAAAATGCCTACTCTCTCTCTCTCTTTCTCTTTCTCTTGAAAAAAATCTGGTGTGTGGTGCTCCCTTGTATGTGAATTGGGAATCCCTTTCTCTGGTGCCCCTTTTTCTCTTGACCTCTGCTCCTTTTATAGGCGAAATTGAGGTGCGAATTTCCGTCCAGGTGCATTTCTCAAGCCCGGCGGTTATCGCTTCTCCTCTCCAACAGCATTCTGTTGGGTTTATTTCATTCTTCTTCATTCTCTGTTTTGGCCACGCATGGCATATGGTGCACCAAGGGATGTTTTGTGGGCTCCACTCCTCCTATTTCTTTATGTTTCACGAGTTCCGTGTGCACCCGACTTGCTCTTCGCGAAGGGGACAATTTTTGTTCCTCAGCGACATTCCTCTTTGTCCCATTTGGGTGTGCCTGGCTCTCATGAACCGCGTATTACTTCACCGTATGTCAGGCTGCCGGCGTAAGGAAACAGGTGCATCCAAAATGGGTTAAGTACGGAGGGGAATTTCATTGAGTTTCCGATTTTGAAACGGTTGCCTCTTTCTTCTCCATTTCATGGTTTAATGGGCATGTCCATTTGTTGATTTTAGTTGCATTTTCCACACTGCTGAATCTAAATAAATTGTTTGAAATAGCTCCCGATGGTATTTCCTCATGAAATTTCATACACAACCTCATAAAAATGTGTAGAATCTGATGGAACCAATAATTTTGTGAAAAGACCCCTCCTACCATTTTATTTAATTTCTCCAAAATTATGGGCTTCTTTGCATAAAATGAAGGTTCTGTAGCTCCTTTGATCATTCTGGGGACACCATAATTTTTCTCATCATCTCCTGAATTTTTGGGTATTTTTCCATAATTTTTGGGATCCATTTGATATTTTTCATGAATTTTCTTGAGCTCTTTGATGAAATTATCCAATTTAATTCATGAATTTGGCACCATATTTTAGGGTCAAACAGAGAGCACGAGGGAAAGAGAAGAAAGGGCGAGCACCGGAACATGAGGGAACACAAGATAGAAAAAAGATAAAGAATCGGGCTTGTTCCCAAATCCCAATAGAGTTACGAGGAAGGAGACAAAAGAGTCATAAAAGTAATAAAAGAACAACTTTGGTGTTATGATTGTACTTTAATCACAACCATTGATTCATTTTAATCAAACGGATGAAAATTTTTTGCATTTGTGGCGGCGAAAATAACATGGCAGCGAAACTAATGAGTTTAAATACATAATTCATTTAAAGAAGTAAATAATAAATATAAGGGAGTAGTACCTAATAAGTTTAAATATGTAGTTTATTTAAGAGAATAATTGATAAACGATTTTCATACCTAATATTTCAATCATTTATAGGTCTTAATTTTATGATTCTATATGTTATTTCTGACGTTTAATTGTTAATTTATGTTAGAAGCTAGGTACTGTCATGGTTTCTTCATTTTGTACAGGATCTACGCGGATGTGGCTACTCGACACGGCGATTTCACTGTTTTTGACATGATGAGCGATCCACCGAGAGCACCAACGGGTAGCAAATGCAAACTGGCAACACAAAAGACCTCAGCGGGCCGCTAAGTTCAACAGCGAGCCGTTGGAAGAAGAGAAACCGACTGCTAAATTTAGCACAGCCAGTTTAGCATCTTCTCTACCATGTTCTGAGCCATAATTGGAGCCTTTATTTGCACGACTTCCACCTTCTGAGAGCCGACATCGATTTCTTTATAAACCCCATGCTTTGATGCCAAAGGGGTTTGCAATTGGAGAGAGATTACAGTTATAGTGAGACGGAGCCATAGGTTTCCAACGGGTCGCCGGAATCATCAGCGGATCGTCGGAGAGTAGCAGAAGACAACAAGTTAGAGTTCAAGTTGCATCATGTTGTAAACTTGATTTTTATCTTATGTTTTCTTTTATCCTTGATACATGTTTATTTTGTATGATGTTTACTCGTGAGTAGATTCATATTTAGAGAAGTGGTGGAGCTAAGCACAAGAAATAGGAGTCAATTGACCCCCATTGATTCATAAAAAATAATACTATATTAAAAAGTTTACACTTGCAAAACGAAAATTTTTGTAGATATGTAATATTTGAATCCCATAAATATTCAAAATATATTCCACTACTGAATCCCATATTAAGTTTGGAAAATTTATTCTTGATGGGAAAAAAATTATTTATATAACATATACATATTAGATTGCCACAAATGTTAATTTTTGTGCTCTCGAATATTAAATGAACTTTTATTTTTAGTAATGATTAGCACATGCATATTGAACTTATTAATTGAACTTGAATGTGTAACTTTACAATCTACTTTATTGATACAAAGATTTTTTTGTTTATGTAATTGAATATTACAAAAATATAATCAATAACCATAATAATTTTTTTGATCAATATAGTATGCTTTATTTTGTTGTTTGTTTATAACATTTCATTTTATGACGATTTCAAAGAATGAGACTTCAAAGAATTAAATTAGTGTTAAAAATCTATTATAACTTATAATTTTTATAAATTTTTCTATATTTTGCGTCCTAAATTTTTTTTCAGCAAATTTTTAAGTATTTTATTGGAATAAAATCGAAATGATTTGTAAAATATCTTCAACAATTGTTAATGTCTAAATTGTCGATTGCGCAATTAAAAGTGTTAGTTAAATGCATAATTTTCATTTTTATAGTTAATTTCTTTAATTAACCACAAACAAGCATGCACAAACACGATCTAGTGCTTAAAGCCATTCACACGAAGAGAAGGTTCAAAAGCTATACCTCTCTTGATATAGTAATCAAGAGACTCGAACCAAGACTAGGTTGTAGGTGACGTGCTCTTCAAGCTTCTCCTTCGATCCAAGCTCGACCTCTAGTCCACCACGAAATTAACCAAGACCTACAAGCTTTGCTAGAAGCTAAAAGGTCTAGACTAATCCCAAGCTTTCTCGCCTTCTTAATTAACTCTTTAATGAGTGGAAAAATTGGAGCTCAACACATGAGCAATGGTGGAGGAGAGGGGTGTGATTGGTGGCGGCCAAGGAGAGAAGAGAGGGAGGTGGGTGGCGGCCAAAGAAGGACGAAGAGAGAGAGGGGCAAGAAGCCTCCACAAGAGTCATTTTATAATGCTCAAACCCTAGCAAATAGTTCTAACTATTTACAAGTGTGCCACCTACCTACCACCTACCTTCATGGTCGGCCTCAATATGGACCTTTTGGGCTTCACACACTTATTTAATTGATCCCTTTATCAATTAATAAGGCCCTCCATTTATTGCTCTACAATTGGACTATATATATCTATATATTATTGGCCCATTACTTTAATATAACTATTTATATTAAATTGTGTTGAGTTGAAAATAATTATTACGGGATTAGCTCATACATTAAATCATTTTGATATGATCAATTTGACTTAATTAATTATATTAGTATATAATCAATTAATCAACTTATCATATTTTCGCAAAACACATTAATGCGAATAAATGATTAATGCACTGTTTGGTTATATTTCGATCTGTGTGACCCTTTGAGGATTTATGCTAAGTTGGACATGGAATTAAATCGTTATTTAATTCCAATAATCATAAGCGGTATCTAGCAACACGTTATGACTCCCAATTCGCATAAATAGTGTACTGCTACAGTATTTAAATCCTGCATAAGAGAATAAAAGTATTTCTCTATTTTGATTCTTATGTCACAAGATATCATCGTATAATCCAACATAGGGATGTGTCATTCTTGCAGATTATACGTTTTTTGCTAGAGATAATTGTATCAGTTGCTAGCAAACAATCTATCTCCATCAAAGGGCCCAAATAGATATCGTCACTCACTAAATGAATTAATGAGGGACATACGGTTTTCTTGATGATTTAGCTTTTCCCCGCACAATTCAAAAGAACATAAACAACGTTCGTATAGCAGTCCTTATTGGAAATCAGCGGTAGACAATATTTATTGAACCGATCCTCATGTGGAAAAGATAAACATCTCAAACTTAGAATCAAAATCATAACGAAATAAATAATGACACATAACACAATCCATATATTTATTTCGTTGGTCATATCATGTACTATGTTCAATTAACATAAACATATGCAATTAAGTTGGTTACTCTTAACCTATGACTTATAGAACTTAATCATCACTTAACTTGCATACTAATCTTATTGATAATTAATGTTCCTTGTTAATTATCAAGATTATGGACGTCTTAAGATTTATTGTTTTCATTTACTACTAAATGAAAACAGAGATCTATAATTCAGATACTCAACCTGAATGATCTGTCAACAAATAAATCAAGAAACAAATGATATAAAATCATCAATGACATAAAACCATAGAAGTAGCCAGATATGATTGGCTTCTAGGACATATCTCTAACAAAAAGGACTATAATAATCCAAATAGCCATGGATGACTTTTTCAAGGACCATTGGATCCGTAATCAGTCATAATGAATGATTTAGATTTAGCCCAAATAAAAAAACTTGTCCTAAACATAATTTTTCCAATATATATATTGTATGAATTTATTTAATTTCTTATAATATTAATGCTATAAATTATTGAACCCATTGTTAAATTTTCTGGCTCTGCCACTGATTTAGGGGTCTTGGTAGCGAACCTTTAATTTATGATTAGATAATATACTTTTTAGTTAATTTCTTTGTTGCATGTTGTATTTTATACCTTGCTTTACTTGCTCAATCTGATTGTGTTTGAATTGCTTAAGTGAGTTTGCTCGCATCCGTCAAGTATAGGCCTTGCTTGAATGTTAGATGATTAAGTCCAAACCAAACCTTAGTTATTCGATAACAACTGTACCAACTTGAAGGTTTTCAACTGAAAGGCTAAACCAGGACTAATTAACGAAAGTTAAGTCCTTTCCAAGAATGAAAGTTCAAAGATTTCATAGGTTATAAAGGTATAAACTTGTAAAAACTAGACCAAGAAACGATAGTGGAAATCTAGATTCTATTCGAGGAATTTGAGTAAGTTGACTAATAGCCAGACCTAAAATGAAAGTTTGATTTGTAGCCCTTCAACCCAAACACAAATCCCTACACAAAGCGACTTCTAAATTAACTAAAAGTTGAATCTCCCTAAATCCTAGCGGGTCGCCGAGTGAACCAGCGAGGTTGTCTATGCCCGCCAAGTAGCCAGTGACCAGTTAGTAAGTTGAGCGACCTGAGTTCTGTCAGCGGGCCGCTATGAGAGTTAGTGGGCCGCCGGAATTGGAGTAAACTAAAGTATTAGCTTACCTTAAACCCCTAAGTATTAATTAGCTATTTAATTCTTCATTAATTGTGATCCGTTAATTTAGGATTTAAACCCACCTGCAATCCTTAATTTCCAAAAGAATTGAATCGTATAACTAATTTAATAAAGTAAAAGACCGACATTCCAACGTCGTCCTTGTGAATTTGACCCTCAAACTATTCTACAAACAATTAGATCGATAGACACGAGGTCTATTCATTTGTGTTTGGATGTTACGTGGATAAGGAATAAGAATAAGGATTTAGAAATTCGTGTCTATTTATATTCGTTATTCATATTCTAAGATTTTGTTAGAATATGAATAAGCACCTGAATAAGCCCAAATTCATTATTTTTGTGTTGTTTGAATTTTACGCAAATAAGAAATTTGGAGTTTATTCTTATTCACACCCTTATTTTTATGCATAGAAGTTTTGAGTAATGAAAGCATGGTCTCTGACCAAAATAATTAATTTTCAATAAAGCTTTTCTTGAAAGAGTTCAACTTTTCAGTTAGGCTTCAAAGGGTCCTAGGTCCTGATGGGAGGCTTATACTTTTGTTTGAGGCAAGTTATGAAATGAACTACATTTGAGTCATTCTATTAGATTTATTATCAGATAACCGTTTAGAGTGTTTGGGGGGCAATTAGGTAGGGACGTTTTTAATAGTGGCGAATGGTTATTCTTGAAATATTTCTCCCAAAATTTCTGAGCTAATGCTCTCTATTAAAAGCTCGTCTTATCGAATAATTACTGGGAAATTAGTGTATTGTTGACCAAGTCAACAAGAGAGCAACTATCGAACTTGTATACCTTTTTAAAATTTATATTATTTAGATAAAATAACAGCAAAGAATCAAATAATTTGACCAGAAGTAGATACGAATCTTTTTGAAGAAATAAGCTAATTACGAAAAGCAGAGTCTAATTTTTTTTTCTTTTCTTGTGGCTATCATATCTCTACATTTTCAATTCTTCCTAAAGTATATTAAAACATATAAAAGTACATTAGATTTGATTTGTGTTAATTTCTTAACACGCACATAAAAATTACGGCATTTTAATTTTTCCTTCGTGGAAATCATAATAACAAAAAAAAAGCAAAAAAAATATTCTATAACTTGTCTCCACAAATTAATAGCAACATTCTCTTGATGACAATCAACGGAAGTCAAATTGCGGCGATTCTATGCGTAAGTGGCAAAAGTGATATAAATCTCAACTAGTGGTTTTATACTTTTATTTTGACAATTTAAGCATAACACCTTAGAAATAATAATAGAAAAAGTGCAGGTATTGATCCCGCCTTAAATATTAACAAACCGTCAGCAATTTTCTTTTTGAATAATATAAAATTTAGAAAGCTCGAAAATAGCGTAATATGGGGCTAGAGAGAGACTATTTTAAATATTATTTGGGGTTTGGACCGGCGAGTTGTTGTTTAGAATGGTATGTGAAATAGAATTTATTTCTTTTCTGCACACAACGGAAATTGAATTTGTTACCTCTAAAATAATGACGGAGTCACTGACCATCTGTACTTGGCTCCCGCGTTCAGTTTAGAATAGTCAGTTGTTCTGCAATTCCAACTAATAATAGATTCGCAACTATTCCGATTAGCTAGCATAATGTTACCTGACGTATCAAAAAAAAAAAAAGCATAATGTTACCTGAGTTGAAGTCTTAGAAGAACTCGATAATTTGGATGAATAATAATCGCCTGTTCTTTTAAAAAAAAAAAACAGAGAGAATAATTAATCGTCACATTAATTTGTATGGATGGCTATTGAAATCGTTTGTCCTTTAGGATAACTCTACAATCCACAAGAATTAACAATAATACTATTATCCGTTTGTCCTTTAGGATAACTCTACAATCCACGAGAATTAACAATAATACTATTATCATTAGTGCTGCTTTTATCAAGGAACAAATATGCGGTGGAAAAGGTCAAATTGTACATCGCATTCAAGAATATTACCGGATGATAGTGAATTATAGGAAATCATCACCATCATTTTTTTTTAAGAGAGTAATTTTTTTTATCCTGGAAAATTCATGCTATAGGTTTTCCTGGGAGCACCTACTCGAGTTTATTTGGCTAGGTAATTTGTTACTTCAATTCAATTTATCCATACCTCATATCTTTTAGTATAGAATTATGTTCCTTGAGACTGGCTGTCAATTTACCAAATTAATACTTAATCCAGCTAGGCTGTAGTTTGAGTAGAAGCATAATGCTACCTGTACACTTTATTTGTTTCAGATTGAAATTTCAACTAGTGTTGTACTTAATTTTTGGTAAGGGTACATGTGCGCAACGTACTTAGCTAGCATTTTAGGATTGATTTTTAATTTTGTTCACAAATCCCAGCTCGAACATCAAAGTAAATGCAAAAAAAATGTTTTGATTGATTTATTGATTTATTTATATATTTAATATACATAAATGATGTTTATTATATCAGTTGTTAACACGATTTTTAGTCAAATATATAACATGTATTAATGCACGATTGCAAATAGAGTTTCAATTTGCTTTTCTTTTTTTTATTATTATTATGAAACGCAAAAATTTGACCTTGCTTTGCAAAAGTTAATTTTTGTATGATGCAGATTGAAAGGAAAAACAGTGGGACCAAACAGTAATCAGCTTTCGTGTTGAGTGCTGACATATTAAACAAATCCTTTTTTATACTAATCACATCTGATACAATTGCAACAACAACATTGGACAGGAACGTGTCAATGAATCCTGATCACGTTAATTATGTGACGAGTTGTTGAACTAGCAAACATAATAAAATAGAATATCCCAAGCATATCTTTCAAGGAAAATTCAAGTAAATTTTCAAAAGATTTGTATATAACAGATCACAAATTAAAGTTGTATAAATCTGTTCAGAGACCGGGACTTTAAAAAAAAAAAAAGATATCTCATTAATGCTGACATTGATTAATCAAAATCAAGCAAGGAAACGGATAAGATCTCCACGCCTTACCAACCTACTTCACACTGCTCTTCTCTGATCCAGTGGGCCCCACTGTCCTCTCACAATGTCTCTTCGCCATTATCCTATCCCTCATCCCTTAATTAGTTAATTTTTAATGAATTTGACAATGAAAAGTTCATCCCTTTTGCACAACACACATTCCACTGCTTAATCACTGCTAATGCAAAAAAGTAGAATAAGTTTGTACGATTTTTTAGCCTTTCAGATTCTATAGATTATTCAACGTATCTAATAATTTTCCAATTTTGAGGCAATTGTGTCGTGTATCTGAGTTGTTTTGTTTGGTTTTCAAAATTCAAATGGGGAAAATGACCTGCCACACCAATGGTTGCACCATTAGAAAAAGTAGTAGGTACTGACTAATGAGTCATAAATTTTTGCAATTGGTAGCGACTAGCGACCAAGCCCTTGCAAGTGGTAAAATTAAAATTTTGATCCATAGGACCTTATAATAGACTAATATTCCTTTGAGAACTCGTTTCTCTTTCCATACTCTATATTATAAAGCAACTACTACATTTTCCTTGGAGTAAATTACATAATTTTGATCTAGAAAAATATTTGCTGTTCCTCTTGCATTTACAATGGTGCCGGTGGCCCCATTTGACCATCACGTGGTTAAAAATTCTCATTTAATGGTAATACTCAGCAAATATTAAGCCAGACCTGAGGGTTTAAATTATAATTATAATTTGTACGAAAACATTTAAAATTGTTCCACATAAGTGATTATATAAGATATATATGCATTGAAATATCAAAAAGAATTGCCACAAAATCTCAAAATTTTCTGAAACATCTCTAACTTCTGATGATTCATATATTTACAACAAAAGGATGCACCGCCAAACACGCACAATTCTATATATCGGTTAATCATGCCATATTGCAACACAAAATTAACTTTCATTTTTTCCTAAATAACATGGTAAGTAACCAAAAAAACCTTCCTCTGTATTTCCTCCTGTTGCTTCCTTCAACCTTTCCCTTTATCTTTATCCAAAAGAGATGCACCACCAGAGAATCACACATGCCGTTGTAGATCAGAAAGAGAGAACGATCTAGGAGAAATCAAAGATCTATTCAACCCATTTCTTCCCTTAATCAACCCATTATGTGACAAATTAACCAATGCCGGTTTCGCCTCTTTCTCTTCCTCGCTATCGTCGCTTCCTTCTTCATCGTCTTTCTCCTCCACTGTGTGCTCCGGAGATAACAGCGGAGGCAGCGTAGCGACGAAGGAGCTGTACGAAGCTCTCCTGTTGCATGCCAACAGGACTCTCCGGCGCTTGTTAAATGGGTTCTCTGGTTTCGACAGATCAGTCGCACTGGAGTTCGCCACACTGGAGAGCGTTGTGAAAGATTTCGACTTTCCTGAGAAGAAATTCGATAATCCCCTCCTGAAATTAGAACAATAAATATAAGTACAAAGTTTTTTTTTTTAAAAAAAAACGAAGATATGTCTTATTGGGAGAATATCTTCTTTTTGACCATAAAGGAATTTGAAGTGTTTAAAACGGAAGCTCAACAATTCATTTTTTTTTTTTTGTGAGCACGCCTCGAGAAAAGCTCAATCAAGAAACAATTTCTAATAAGAAGAACAAATTAACGAAGGAAAAAGAAAAGAAGAAAATTATGGTTAGCGCATACTTGATAGGAAGCGATTCCTCGAGAGAATCGAAAGATCCCAAGCCTCCTTTGACACTCTGCTTACTGCTCACTTCTTCCTCCTCTCCATGCGAAGAGGTGAGAGAGGAACTACAGTTAGAATCGACTCCAATCGAGGAAGACCGATCCGATCCGACCTCTTCTTCGTGGTCGTCTATGTAAAACCCTGGTAGTGGGCGATTGCTCTTCTCCTCCTTCCTCTCGACCTCCTTCCTCTTCCCTTGGCGCGCGCCATTGGTGTACGGATCTAGCAACGGCCGATCGCAAGCCAAAGACATGGTCGGTGATGGGTATTGTATTCCTCGTTTAGGGACTTATCCGCGACGATGGATCCCTATTCTGGCGCTTTATTCCGATACAGCTAGCTTTTGCTATTTTGCTCGACTCGCTCGCGCCAGTTCAGCGAGTATAGGTAGAGAGGCGAGACTGCGAGAGAAAGAGAGAGAGAAAATGGAAAGGCGCCGTGAAGGGATATAAAGAGAGGGAGGGAAGGAGAGGCGGATAAAAAACTCGGTCTGACACGCTCGAGGAAACGTGGCTTCATAAGCTTGCTCTATTTTCTCCTTGGACTCGTTCCATAATTTACTGAGGTTTTTTTATTAGTATTTTTGTGGTAGTTAAATGTTAATTTGGTGAAATTTACGGTGGTGATTAATAACTTAATAAAGTCGTCATATGTTATTTTGAATTCAGAAAATTAAATATTGTATGTGTTATTTTGGTATGTTGCAAGAGTAATAAATGCATACAAGATACGGTCAATGAGAAAACGTACTGTAATTTAATTTAAAAATATGTTTAAGTAAACTCAATAAAAGAAATCACTATACATGAAGTGATTTATTAATTTATTTATTTATATAAAAATATGTTTAAATCATATATATTGAAGTTTAAATTTATCAATTCTGAATAAATGAAAAAAGAAACAAATTAATTACTACAGTAATTTTGCACCATGGTTACGATCCAAGAAATTGAAATGAAGTATTTATACTATTAGTGCTCGGTGAAAATTGAAAATCTGTATGCACTTTGAAGAGTACCAAAAGATAATATTTTTATTTTGAAATGCATGATATATCCATCGTATAAATCAAATTTCATACATTGACTTATATATTATAATTAATATTTATAATATTATATAAATTTATATTTTACAATTAACCTCCTATATTAAAATAGACAATCATTGGGAAATAATATATTTCAAAATAAATCACAATAATTTGTTAAACATTAAAAAAAAAAGCTGAACTGCTTGTTGTTTCCTGGTTCAAGAATTAAATGATAGATGAAGCATTAGAAAAAAGTTTCGTTGGGTCCCGAGATGTCACCGAGGCGAAAACCGCAGACGTGGAATGGATTAGCACCACGCTATGGCCCACCGCAATATCGTTTAATACCACTTTCCCTTCCCCCTACTTCCATTTTTTACAATCATTTTCATTTTTGTTCATATTAACAAATCTAACCTTATCATTTTCTCCTCTCTCTCTCTCTCTCTCTCCTCTCTCTCCCATCCAATCTTATCCTGTTCTCTCTTGCCTTTGGTCATAAGAAACCCCACAATGTCCCCCATTGGTCCTTTGCCGAGCATTAATTAGGCGCACATTGTTCTAATCCAAACCGATGCATTAATTAGGAAAAACATTAATCAACTACAATCTTATTAAATGCTTTTGTGATAACGGAACGGTTCTGTAAACCTTCTTAGTCATTATTATTTCAGAGATCGAGTGACAACCGGACTTATTATTGATAAGTCTAAACAAAAATAAAATTAAATAATATCATACTGAATTATATAAAATAGAATAAAGTAAAGAAACAGGTTTAACGGACTTATATTTGAGAATTGCTAAACATGCTAAACATAACACGAATAGACTCGTGCAATGCATTCAAATTATAAATTTTGTAATTCAAATGATTGATATGAATTGCTCAATGTATTTTTCTTCATATTGAAATTTCATTGGGATCTAAATTTTATATTTTCAATTTTTTTACTATTTCTTTTTTATTTAAAAAAAATATTATTGGAGGGTTCAAAACTAAATAGATCTATGAATTTTTAAAATAATTCTAAAAAAAATGAAAGATCAAATCTAGTTTTATATAAGATTTCAATATGAAAATGAGATTAAACAGTTTGGATCGTCATTTAAAGCATGAGATTTGAGAACCAACGGGTAGCACGGACTCATTCGTACTGTGCATAGTATTTTAATAGTTATCTTGAATTTTCTTTTTTAATTATCAGAAAAAAAAAACAGTGTTATTGTCTCTGATGATCAAAAGTTGGTTTGGACTCATCCTTCTTCAAACTTCGTTTGTTATGCATCATTATTGGTTCTAGCATAGGATGTACGGTGTTATTTGTATGCGTTCAAGCAATCATTTCCGGTAAGTGCAAACTATATTTGGTGCTAAATAAATATAAATATTACATAAAGACTAGCACTCATGGTCATGGCATGCTTATCTAAAACTAAGATGTAGATATCATTCGGTGCTAAAGTTTATTTCGTTTAAGCAACCAAGTTGTACTGATTGAAAAGTATATTTACATATCTATGTACCACTTACGTTTTTACAAGTATGCTTTATTTATAAATACTTTGTTTTGGTGTATATCTACATTCCACTGGAATTAAATTCGTTTTTTTATAAAAATTAATAGAGTCACTAACTATCTATGTTGGATTGTACATTCATTTAGATAGCACTCTCAATTATGTTTCTATTTTTTAAATTATTTTTGAACTCGTAAATATTTCGTTTTATACTATTTTTTGTGATTAGTAATGTTTGTAATTTAGATCTGGTGTACAACCAAACCAACCAACTCGGGCACACTGAAAAGGAAAACAAAAACAAAAACAAAAACAAGAGAGAGAAGAAATATGCGTTGGTTACATGGCATTCCAGAAAAAAAAATAAAAATAAAAATCGTGTAGATTAGCAAAGGAAAGAGTGGTTGGGGAAGATCCTTACCGACATGTGTTAGATAAGATGCAAATCTGATTGTTGATCCTTTCGACAAGAGAAATTGACTAAGATAAAGAACTCATAAGAATCATCTGGCGCTAAATATTGTCAATTGTCCTTTTCAATTGTCATGTTGTCATAATCTCATGACTTTTCCAACAGCCAAACCGCCAATCAAAAGCCTCCTTAATTGAGACAACAACCATTAATTACTTTCAACCATACGGTGACCCAAGTAATCAGCACACTTATTTTTTTTATTTACTGAAAAATAGTTTTGTTTATCAGAATAATTTTGACTGCGTATTGTCAACACCAACCACTGGTAACATAAGCACAGTTTTTTTTTAAGTGTAAATTCTAACCTGTGCTAATTATAAGGTACTAAAAAAATACTAGAAACCAAAAAGAATTAAATAATAATCATCCATTGATAATATCTGTATAAGGTAATTTTTTTAAAAAATTCAATTATATTAAACTAAAATGAAAAATTATGGACAATACTTGTGACTAGTTCCGATAATTGTGACGCATAATTTGTAGACGAAGTATAGAGAGATGAAATTACTTTTATTACATATCTTGCTCATTAACTACTGAGTTATGGAATGCATGTTATTAATTAAACATACTCTGCAGCATTTCTCTGGTCATTATTGTTAGATCGGTATTGAACAAAAGATATAAAAGAAAGTTAAAAAAAAAACAAACATTTTATTATTATTCTTCAGAATGAATGTATGCATTTTAAACCAAACATATTATTATTTACAACGTATGCATTTATTTCAAAATAAATTATTGTCCTTGTGAGGTGTGAGTAGAGCTGTCAAACGTTCACAAACGGCACGGAAGACACTAATTTCGTTTCCATTCTGTTCCGGCTAATGAAATAGCCATGTGTTTCATTTTCGTTTCGTTTCATCAAACGAAATAGAAAAATATTTAATTTACCGTTCAGTCCTTCATTTTTTATTGATTTCAGCCTATTTCTGTGCTTCTTCCAGTAACATTTACAAATTCTCGTTTCGTTTCCGTTCCATTTTCAGAAATGAAACTCATTTTTACTTTAGTTTTTAGTTCCGTTTGGATGGAACATAACGAAAACATGCGAAACGGAGCGAAATTTACAGCTCTAGTTGTGACGCCTATAATAGAAAATAGTCCCCTTGTGCATTTTATTACGGCCAATAATACTAAAAATTGTCTTTTAGAATGTGCCATAATAAAATAACATATGTTTTTCACCGCACCAAGTTAAGATTAAAACTAGTGTTCTAAATACATGTCGTGCCGTGTCCGGATCATTTGTCGTGTCGTGCCGTGCTGTGTCAAAATTCTAAAAGATGGACACAATCGACACGACTAAAGACACGTAATGTCTCGTGTCCTCGTGTCGTGTTTTCTTTAAACGTGTCGTGTTTGAATACGTTTGAATTTCATAAAATATAGTGACATACTTTATACTTATGCTTATGAATGAACTGGACATTTGAACTATGAAATTATCCTTAAAAATAGACAATATAAAATTTTCCTTATTATTTCATAATATTTACTATCTTTGATCTTGATTATAAACTTGTTATGTCTCTTGGGTTGTGTCGTGTCATATCTCTGCTGTGTCGTGTCGTGTTTCGTGTCGTGTCGTGCATGTCTAAACAATTCACTTGTCGTGCCTATGCCATCAAAGTTGGACACGACGCATCTAAAAACACGGCACGCTTAAGTTCTCATGACGTGCCGTGTCTGTGTTTTACCGTGTCGTGCCACCTCCGTACCGTATCGATTGTGTCCAACTTAAAACTCTTATAAAAAAAATTAATTAAAACTCTTATAAAAAAAATTAAAACTAATTAAAACATGCCGTATTTTTTAGAACACTAATTAAAACTCTTATAAAAAATTAAATTAGAATTTAATAATAAAAAAATGTAAAGACTTTTTTAATCTTAGTTGCTAATATTGCTTGTTTGATAGCTCCAATATAAATATTCGAAATATTTCTTTCGTGTTCAAAACTTTTAGTATGCCCATCCAAGATAAAATCACTGTATAGCGAATAGGAACATTCCAAGAAGTTTCCAATCCTAAGAAAGTTCAAAGACAAGCGTGAGCTTATCTATCTGATAAATCAGAGCTCTAATTCATCTCTTGTGCGTGCTTCTTTATGGCCCCGTTTGGATCGTATGGGAATAGGAGGAATAGTTTCTTCCTAGATGTAAATTTGTTATAAACAATTCAAACTCTTCACAAAGTTACACACTTTCCAATACTTTCCGCCTAGGAATAGACTATTCCTCTTATTCCTAAGCAATCCAAACGGAGCCTATCTGTTTATCACAGCGTTCACTTTCTCAATTTTCAGAAGAGTTCTTCTTCTAACGCATTCAATCGGGACGACAGTTTCGAACTTTCATTCTAGAGAAGTGTTCCAATGCCAACAATTTAAATGCTTCAAATATCTCAAATTTTACTTTTTGGTTGCTTTTTTAAAATATCAAATTCAAACTTTGAATCTAAACTGTTGATCTTATTCAATATAAAAAGCGATGCATTTTTATATAAGTTTTATAAATTTTGAAGTTTATTTGATACTTGATCAAGAGATTGAATAATGAACGAATCTAGCTAAATATGATAGATTAATTCTAATATATGCATATTTTATGCTCTTGATCAAGTATCAAATAAATTTCAAAATTTATAAAACTTTCCAAATCGCCGATAAAAGTATGTTGCATGGACTTCAAATATACATATACATTTGTGCGGGTGCGGGATTTGATTTTTAAAAGTAAAAAACGACACGGCAATGTATTGTACGCTTGGTTGATATGTGCAGTGGAAATTTTTTTCATCTTTGAAATCGTAAGTTTGTAAAAATTTGTGCGGCGAGTTATTTCGTCATCTGATTGACCCATTTCAACAGTTGAGGGTACATGGAATCACATATTTTCTCCTCTAATTTTATTGGATAACATCTCTATCAAATTCTTGCGCCTTACTTTTTAACTGGTCCGAATTATGATATTCAAAATTAAGTTATTTGCATTTTATATGCGTAATTACCATTTATAATCAAATTCTTTTCAATAAACAAGATATAAATCTTAGTTTGGACAATATAAAGAGTTTAAATGAAGATTATTGTGACTAATTGACTTAAAATGAATACGGAAACGATTCAAATGCCCAAATGAAACTCAGAATTGCATCATTTGCACTTTATACACGTAATTACCATATATAATCCAATCTTTTAGACTAAACAGGTCTAAACAGGATATGAATCTTAGTCCGGACAGTATAAAGAGTTAAAATGTAGATTATTGTGATGAAATAACTTAGAATGAATCCAGAAAGAATTGAAATGCTCAAATGATACTCAAAATTGTGTTATTTGCACTTTATATGCGTAATTACCATGTATAAAATTTTTGAATAAACAAGATATGATACATATTCTAGACAATATAACGAGTTTAAATGCAGATTATTATGATTAAATAACTTAGAATGAATCCAGAAACGATTGAAATGCTCAAATGAAACTCAAAATTGCATTATTTGCAATTTATAAGCGTAATAACCATATATAATCCAATCTTATTGAATAAAAAAGATATGAATCAAATTCTAGATAGTATAATGAGTTAAAATGTAGATTATTGTGATGAAATGACTTAGAATGAATCCAAAAACGATTGAAATGATAGAATAAAACTCAGATTTGCATTATTTGCAATTTATATGCGTTATTACCATGTATAATCCAATCTTTTTAAATAAACAAGATATGACTCATATTCTAGATATTATAATAATTTTAAATGTTGATTATTGTGATCTAATGACTTAAAATGAATACAGAAACGATTGAAATGCTCAAATGATGCTTATAATTGCATTATTTGCACTATATATGCGTAATTACCATGTATAATCTAATATTTTGGAATAAATAACATATGAATTATATTAAAGACAATATAAAGAGTGTAAATAAAGATTATTGTGATCAAATGACTTATAGAATGAATTTATAAACGATTGAATGCTCAAATGATACTTAGAAATGAATTATTTGCAATTTATATGCGTAATTACCTTTTATAATCCAATCTTTTTGAATACATAACATATGAATAAAATTCTAGATAATACAAAGAGTTTAAATGTAGATTATTGTGATCAAATGACTTAGAATGAATCCATAAACGATTAAAATGCTCAAATGATGCTCAGAATTGCATTATTCGCACTTTATATGCGTAATTACCATGTATAATCCAATCTTTTTGAATAAATAACATATGAATAAAATTCTAGACAATATAAAGAGTTTAAATGTAGATTATTATGATCAAATGACTTAGAATGAATCCATAAACGATTAAAATGCTCAAATGATGCTCAGAATTGCATTATTCGCACTTTATATGTGTAATTACCATGTATAATCCAATCTTTTTGAATAAATAACATATGAATCATATTATGGACAATATAAAGAGTGTAAATGAAGATTATTGTGATCAAATGACTTAGAATGATAACTGAAACGATTGAAATGCTCCGATGATGCTCAGAATTGCATTATTTGCACTTTATATGTGTAATTACCCTGTATAATCCAATATTTTTTTAATAAATAACATATGAATCATATTATATACAATATATAGAGTTTAAATTTTGATCAAATAACTTAGAATTAATCCAGGAACGATTGAAATGCTCAAATGATGATCAGAATTGCATTATTTGCATTTTATATGCGTAATAACCATATATAATCCAATATTTTTTAATAAATAACATATGAATCATATTCTAGACCATATAAATAGTGTAAATGAAGATTATTATTAACAATGACTTAGACTGAATACAGTTTCGATTGAAATGCTCAAATGATGCTCAGAATTGCATTACTTGCAATTTATATGCATAATTACCATGTTTAATCCAATCTTCTTGAATAAATAAAAAATGAATCATATTTTAGAAAATATATAAAGACTTTAAATGAGGATTATTGTTATAAAATGACTTAGAATAAATCCAGAAACAATTGAATTGCTCAAATGATGCTCAGAATTGCATTATTTGCACTGTATTTGCGTAATTAGCTTGTATAATCCAATCTTTCTGAATAAATAACATATGAATCATATTCTAGACAATATAAAGAATATAAATGTAGATTGTTGTAATCTAATGACTTACAATTAATCCAGAAACGATTTAAATGCTCAAATGATGCTCAGAGTTGCATTATTTGCACTTTATATGCTTAATTACCATGTATAATCCCATTTTTTTGAATAAATAACATATGGATCATATTCTAGTATTATTTGCAAATAACACATGAATCATATTCTAGGCAATATAAAGAGTTTATATGAAGATTATTCTGATCATGGCTTAGAAAGAATCCAGAAATGATTGAAATGCTCAAATGATTCTCATAATGGCATTATTTGCAATTTGCATGCGTAATTACCATGTATAATCTGATCTTTTTGAATACATAACATATGAATCATATTCTAGACAACAGAAAGATTTTAAATGTAGATTATTACTATCAAATGACTTAAAATAATCCAAAACGATTGAAATGCTCAAATGATGCATTGAATTGCATTATTTGCACTTTATATGCATAATTAACATGTATAGTCCAATCTTTTTGAATAAATAATATATGAATCATATTCTAGGCAATATAAAGAGTGTAAATAAAGATTATTTTTATCAAATGACATAGAATAAATCCAGAAATAATTGGAATGCTCACAAAATGCTCAGAATTGAATTATTTGCACTTTATATGCGTACTGACCATGTATAATCCATTTTTTTTTAATAAATAACATATGAATCATATTATAGACAGTATAAAGAGTTTAAATGTAGATTATTGTGATCAAATGACTTAGAATGAATCCAGGAAAGATTGAAATGCTCAAATAATGCTCGGAATTGCATTATTTGCATTTTATATGCGCAATTATCATGTATAATCCAATACTTTTTAATAAATAACTTATGAATCATATTATAGACCATTTATATAGTCTAAATGAAGATTATTGTTATCGAATGACTTAGAATTAATCCAGTAAGGTTTGAAATGATCAAATGATGCTCAGAATTGCATTATTTGCTCTTTATATGTGTAATTACCACGTGTAATCTAATCTTTTCGAATAAATAACATATGTATCATATTATAAACAATATAAAGATTTTAAATGTAGATTATTGCAATCAATTGACTTAGAATAAATACAGAAACAAATGAAATGCTCTAATAATGATAAAAATTGCATTATTTGAACTTTATATGAGTAAATGAATCATATTATAGAATAAATAACATATGAATCATATTATAGAACATATAAAGAGTGTAAATGAAGATTATCATGATCAAATGAATTGAATGATTGAAATGCTCAGATGATTCTCAGAATAGCATTATTTGCACTTTATGTGCGTAATTACCACGTATAATCGTTTGTTTTTAATAAATAACATATGAATAATATATTGGACCATATAAAGTTTTTAAATATAGATTATTGTGACAAAATAACTTAGAATGAATCCAGAAACGATTGAATTGCTCAAATGATGCTCAGAATTGTATTATTTGTACTCTATATTTGTAATTACCACAAGTAATGCAATCTTTCTTAATAAAATAAATATGAACCATATTCTTGTGGATATAAAGAGTGTAAATGAAGATTATTGTGACCAAATGACATAGAATGAATCCAGAAACGATTGAATTGCTCAAATGAATTTCAGAATTGCATTACTTGCACTTTGCATGCGTAATTACCTCGTATAATCCAATCTTTTTGAATAAATAACATATTAATCATATTCTAGACAATATAAAGAGTTTAAATCAAGTTTTTAAATTTCACCAAAATAACGGTGTTATTTCTGAAATTTTGGTTTTCCGGACAAAAATGCACCAACGTTATAGTTTCAAATCAGAAAAATGCGCGCATCATTTCCGCAATAACACCGTTATTTCAGTGAAAAAATTTCATTTTTGCGGAGAAAAAACGGAGACAGGAGAGACTTTTTATACAATATAATTTTATATTATATTATAGTATTAATGTATTATACAGAGAAATTTTTTTCTTTAGGTTTTGTGCTTATTGTTTATTATCCTCTTTTTCTTTGTTATTATCTTTGCTTAATTTCTTTCTGTTATTACACAACAGAAAGATTACACAACATTAGGATTAGTAATTTGATTGTGCTATTTGCTTAAGATTACATATTGAAAAAAACATAGATTATTAGCATATTCAAAGAAAAACATAGAATTCCGACTTGTACTGTAGTACTCCAAACAAGAATACATATGAGTTTGACACAGATGTTCGCATATACACATCCTTTTTTCACCGAAAAAACGCATCACCGTTAAATCAACTACGGACCGTCATACCGAAAAAAATGAAATTTAAAAGCTTGGTTTAAATTAAAATTATTTTTATCAAATGAGATAGAATGATTCATGAAACAATTAAAATGCTAAAATGATGCCCAGAATTGCATTATTTACACTTTATATGCGTAATTACCTAGTATAATCCAATGTTTTTCGAAAAATAACATATGAATCATATTCTAGACCATATAAAAAATTTAAATGTAGATTACTATGATCAAATAACTTAGAAAAAATCCTGAAATTATTGAAATGCTCCAATGATGCTAAGAATTGCATTATATTCATTTTAATTGCGTAATTACCATGTATAATCCAATATTTTCTTAATAAATAACATATTAATAATATGCAAGACAATATAAAGAGTTTAAATGAAGATTATTGTGATTCAATGACTTCGAATGAATCAAGAAAATATTGAAATGCTCATAATTGCATTATTTATATTTATATGCGTAATTACCATGTATAATCCAATATTTTTGAATAAATAACATATGAATCATATTCCAGATAATATAAAGAGTTTAAATTTAAATTATTGTGATCAACTTATTTAGAATGAATCCAGAAACGATTGAAATCCTCAAATGATGGTCAGAATTGCATTATTTGGACTTCATATGCGTAATTGTCATGTATAATCCAAAGTTTTTGAAACAATAACATATGATTCATATTCTAGACAATATAAAGAGTGTAAATGAAGAGTTGTGATCAAATGACTTAAAATGAATCCAGAAACGATTGAAATGATCAAATGATGGTCAGAATTTTGTTATTTGTACTTTATATACGTATTTACCTTGTATAATCCAATATTTTGAATAAATATCATATGAATCATATTTTAGGCAATATAAAGAGTGTAATTGAAGATTATTGTGATCAGATGACTTATAAAAATCCAGAAACGATTGAAATTCTCAAATGATATTCAGAAATGCATTATTTGCAATTTATATGCGTAATTACCTTATATAATCCAATCTTTTTTAATACAAAACACATGAATCATTTTCTAGATAATATAAAGAGTGTAATTGAAGATTATTGTGATCAGATGACTTATAAAAATCCAGAAGCGATTGAAATTCTCAAATGATGCTCAGAATTGCAGTATTTGCAATTTATATGCGTAATTACCTTGTATAATCAAATCTTTCAGAATAAATAACATATGAATCTTATTCTAGACCATATAAAGAGTGTAAATGAAAATTATTGTGATTTTTGACTTAGAATGAATCCAGAAATGATTGAAAAACTGAATGATGCTCAGAATTTCATTATTTGCAATTTATATGCATAATTAACATGTATAATCCAATCTTTTTGAATAAATAACATATGAATGATATTATAGACAATATAAAGAGTCAAAATGTAGATTATTGTGATCAAATGACTTAAAATGAATCCATAAATGAATGAAATTCTCAAATTATGATTAGAATTTCATTATTTGCACTTTATATGCGTAATTTCCATGATTAAACCAATATTTTTAAATAAATAAAATATGAATCGTATTCTAGACCATATAAAGAGTATAAATGAAGATTATTGTGATCAAATGAATTGGACTGAATCCATAAACGATTGAAATACTTAAATGATGCTCAGAATTGCATTATTTGTAAATTATAAGCGTAATTACCATGTATAATCAAATCTTTTTGAATAGATAACATATGAATCTTATTCTAGATCATATAAAAAGTGTAAATGAAGATTATTGTGATCAAATGACTTAGAATGAAACCAGAAACGATTGAAATTCTCAACAGATGCCCAGTTTTGCATTATTTGCACTTTACGTGCGTAATTACCATGTATAATCCAATATTTTGGAATAAATAAAATACGAATACAATTCTTGACAATATAACGAGTTTAAATGTACATCATTGTCATCAAATGACTTAGAATGAATCCAGAAACCTTTGAAATGCTCAAATGATGCTAAGAATTGTATTATTTACAATTTGCATGCGTAATTACCATGTATTATCCATATTTTTTTAATAAATAACAAATGAATACTATTCTAGACAATATGAAGAGTTTAAATGTAGATTATTATCATCAAATGACTTAGAATGAATCCAGAAACCATTGAATTGCTCAAATGATGCTCAGAATTGCATTATTAGCACTTTATATGCGTAATTACTATGTATAATCAAATACGTTTGAATAAATAACAAATGAATCACATTCTAGATAATATAAAGAGTTTAAATTTAGATTATAATGATCAAATGACTTAGATTAAATCCGCAAACGATTGAAATCCTTAAATGATGGTCAGAATTACATTATTTGCACTTTATATGCGTAATTGCCACGTATAATCCAATGTTTTTTGTAAAATAACATATGAATCATATTCTAGATAATATAAAGAGTGTAAATGAATATTATTGTGATGAAATGAATTAGAATGAATCCAAAAATGATTGAAATACTCAAATGATGCTTAGAATTTCATTATTTGAATAAATAACACATTGATAATATTCTAGACAATATAAAGAGTTTAAATGTAGATTATTGTGATCAAATGACTTAGAATGAATCCAGAAACGATTGAAATGCTTCTTAAATGATGCTGAGAATTGCATTATTTGCACTTATAAGTGTATTTCCCATGTATAATCCAATATTTTTGAGAAAACAAGATATGATCTTAGTTTGGACAATATAAACAGTTTAAATGAAGATTCTTGTGATTAAATGACTTAGAATGAATACGGAAGCGATTCAAATGTTCAAATGAAACTCAGAATTGCTATTTGCACTTTATATGCATAATTAACATGTATAATCTAATCTTTTAGACTAAACAAGATATGATATTAGTCCCGACAGTATAAAGAGTTTAAATGTAGATTATTGTGATGAAATGACTTAGGAATTAGAATGAATCCAGAAACGATTGAAATTCTCAAATGATACTCAAAATTGCATTATTTGCAATTTATATGCGTAATTACCATGTATAAGCATTGCTTTTTGAATAAACAAGATACGATACATATTCTAGACAATATAATGAGTTTAAATGCAGTTCATTGTGATAAAATGACATAAAATGAGTCTAGAAACGATTGAAATGCTCAAATGAAACTCAAAATTTCATTATTTGCATTTTATAAGCGTGATTACCATATATAATCCAATCTTATTGAATAAACAATATATGAATCAAATTATAGACAATATAAAGAGTGTAAATGAAGATAATAGTGATCAAATGACGTAGAATTAATTCAGAAATGATTGTAAAACTCAAATGATGCTCAAAATTGCATTATTTGTAATTTATATGCGTAATAACCATGTATAATCCAATCTATTTGAATAAATAACACATGAATCATATTCTAGACAATAAAAAGAGTTTAAATGTAGACTATTGTGATGAAATAACATAGAATAAATACAGAAACGATTGAATTCTCAAATGATGCTCTGAATTGCATTAGTTGTACATTATATGCGTAATTACAATGTATAATCCAATATTTTTGAATGAAAAACATATGAAGCATATCTTGGACAATATAAAGATTTTAAATTTAGATTATTGTGATCAATGACTTAGAATGAATGCAGAAACGATTGAATTGTTCAAATGTTGCACAGAATTGCATTATTTGCACATTGCATGCGTAATTACCATGTATAATCCTTTTTTTAAAGTAAAAAACGGATGATACAAATTCTAAACAATATAAATTGTTTAAATGTAGATTATAGGGATCAAATTTCTTAGAATGAATCGAAAAACGATTGAAACTCTCAAATGATGCTCAGAATTGCATTATTTGCAATTTATATGTGTAATTACCATGTATAATCCAATGTTTTTGGTAAAATAACATATTTATCATACATATTCTAGACTATATAAAGAGTTTAGAATTAAATTATTATGACCAAATAACTTAGAATGAATCCTGAAACGATTGAAATGCTCCAATGTTGCTCAGAATTGCATTATTTGCAATTTATATGTGTAATTACAATGTATAATCCAATCTTTTTGAATAAATTACATATGAATCATATTATAGACAATATAATGAGTTTAAATGTATATTATTGTGATCTGATGACTTTAGAATTAATCCAGGAACAATTGAAATAGTCAAATAATGCTCAGAATAACATTATTTGCTTTTAATAAGCGTAATTACCATGTATAATCCAATTTTTTGTGATCAAATGACTTAGAATAAATTCAGTAACGATTGAAATTTAAACGATTCTTAAAATTGCATTATTTGCACTTTATATGCGTAATTACCATGTATAATCCAATTTGTTGGAATAAATAAAATATTAATCATATTTTGGAAAATATAAAGAGTTTAAATGTAGATTATTGTGATAAAATGACTCAGAATGAATCCAGAAACAATTGAAATACTTAAATGATGCACAGAATTGCATTATTTTCACTTTATATGCATAATTACCTTGTATAACCCGATCTTTTCGAATAATAATATGTGAATCATATTTTAGACATTATACAGAGTTTAAATGTGGATTACTATAATCTAATGACTTGCAATAAATCCAGAAACTATTGAAATGCTCAAATGATGCTCAGAATTGCATTATTTGTACTTTATATGCGTAATTACAATGTATAATCCAATCTTTTTGAATAAATAACATATGAATCATATTATAGACAATATAAAGAGTGTAAATGAAGATTACTGTGATCAAAGGACTTAGAAAGAATCCTGAAAAATGACATAGAAAGAATCCAGAAACGATTGAACTGCTCAAATGATGCTCAGAATTGCATTATTTGATTTTTGGTAATATAAAGAGTGTAAATGAAGGTTATTGTGATCTAATAATGTAAAATGAATACATAAACAATTTAAATGCTCAAATGATGCACAAAATTACATTATTTGCATTTTATATGCATAATTACCATGTATAATCCAATCTTTTTGAATAAATAATATATGAATCATATTTTAGGTAATATAAAGAGTGTAAATAAAGATTATTGTGATCAAATAATTTGGAATGAATGCAGAAAAGATTGAAATGTTCAAATGTACTCAGAATTGCATTGTTTGCAATTTATATGCGTAATTGCCATGCATAAACCAATCTTTTTTTATTAATAACATATGAATCATATTTTAGACAATATAAAAAGTTTAAATGTAGATTATTGTAATCTAATGACTTGCAATAAATCCAGAAACAATTGAAATGCTCAAATGATGCTCAGAATTGAATTATCTGCATAATTACCATGTATAATACAATCTATTTGAATAAATAACACATGAATATATTCTAGACAATATAAAGCATTTAAAAGTAGATTATTATGATCAAATGACTTAGAATAAATCCAGAAACGATAGAAATGCTCAAATGATGATCAGAATAGCATAATTTGCGCTTTATATGCGTAATTACCAGGTATAATCAAATCTTTTTGAATAAATAACATATGAATAATATATTGGACCATATAAAGATTTTAAATGTAGATTATTGGGACAAAAAAACTTAGAATGAATATCCAGAAATGATTATATTGCTTAAATGATGCTCAGAATTGTATAATTTGCACTTTATATGCGTAAATACGAAGTATAATCCAATCTATTTGAATAAATAACACATGAATTCTACTCTAGACAAAATAATGAGTTTAAATATAGATTATTGTCATCAAATAACTTAGAATTTATTCAGAAACCATTGAAATGCTCAAATGATTCTAACAATTGCATTATTTGCAATTTATGTGCGTAATTACCATGTATGATCCAATCTTTTTGAACAAATAATATATGAATACTATTCAAGAAAACATAACTAGTTTAAATGTAGATTAATGTTATCGAATGACATAGGATGAATCCAGAAACCATTGAAATGCTCAAATGATGATCAGAATTGCATTATTAGCATTTTATATACGTAATTACCATGTGTAATCCAATATTTTTGAATAAATAATATATAAATCATATTCTAGATAATATAAAGAGTTTAAATTTAGATTATTGTGATCAAAAGATTTGGAATTAATCCAGAAACAATTGAAATGCTCAAAAAATATGCTCAGAATTGCATTATTTGCAATTTAAATACGTAATTACCATGTATAATCCAATCTTTTTGAATAAATAACATATGAAAAATTTTCTAGCCAATATAAAGAGTTTGAATGTAGATTATTGTCATCAAATGACTTAGAATGAATCCAAAAACGATTAAATACTCAAATGACGGTTAGAATTTTATTAGTTGCACAATTATATGCGTAAACCGTGTATAATCCAATATTTTTGAATAAATAACATATGATTCATATTCTATAAAATATAAAGAGTTTGAATGTAGATTATTGGCTTCAAATGACTAAGAATGAATCCAGAAACGATTTAAATGCTAAAATGATGCTCAGAAATGCATTATTTGCTCTTTATATGCGTAATGACCATGTATAATCTAATTTTTTTGAATAAATAACATATGAATCACATTATAAACAAAGTAAAGAGTATAAATTTAGATTATTGCGACGAAATAACTTGGAATGAATACAGAAATGAATGAAATGCTCAAATGTTGCTAATAATTATATTATTTGAACTTTATATGCGTAATTACTATGTATAATCCAATCTTTTCGAATAAATAACATATGAATCATATTCTAGACCATATAAAGAGTGTAAATGAAGATTATTGTGATCAAATGACTTAGAATGAATCCTGAAATGATTGATATGCTCAAATGATGCACGGAATTGCATTATTTTTAATTTATATGCGTAATTACCATGTATAATAAATCTATTTGAATAAATAACACATGAATCATATTCTAGACTATATAAAGTGTTTAAAGGAAGATTATTGTGATCAAATGACTTAGATTGAATTCAGAAAAGATTAAAATGCTCAAATGATGCTCAGTTTCCCAGCAGATCCTCATCCTCCATCGACTCATCTCTGCCCGTACCAGTTCCAGTGGTACCAGCATGTTCATCTGTTCCTTGGTTGGTACCGGCACTTCTAGCTTCCAAACCTCCTTGTCTGAAATGTTGTTCGAGGCCTCTAATATTCCCTGTCCAAATATGTAATGAGTGTAAAGCAGCATATGTGACTGAGATGAAAGAGCTACTATCTAGGTCATTAAAAGTAATCTTGTTTCTTTCATTCCACAATGTCCACATCCATGCAGCACAGAGGGACTTAAAAATTCCCTTGGTTACGACTTAGTTTGGAACAAGAAAACCAAAACATTTCTAAAGAAGTTAATCTAATAGGTGACCACCTTGGCTCACTCTAGTCCAAAAACGAGAGGAACAATCACAGTATAAAAAAAGATGGTCTATTGTTTCATTATTTTGACAAAAACTACATCTCATGTTTCCTAACCAACCTCTATGACAGAGGTAATCCCTAGTGAGAATTATGTTTTTGATGGCTACCCAATGAAATAATTTTACTTTTTAGAGGGATATTTAGGTTACAAACCGTATCATTGATATTTACTGTTACACCTTCATTATCGAGGAAAGTATATATAGACTTAACAGTAAAGATACCTGATTTATCCCAATTCACAATGACACTATCTAAATCTGAATTAATATCTAAACTAGCTAGTATACTAATGGCATTATGTTTCTCCTCTCTAAGAATTAGAGGAGCTCCTCTTCTTAATCTAAAATTTGGATTTTCTTTGTTCCAAATTTGAGCTATAGAGAAATGGTCTTTTTTAGTCTTCTCAAAAAGAGTTGGCAACAAATCTTTCATTAAGGTATTATCTGTGAGACCCCGAATCCAGGGTTATTAATGATAACATCCTGAACTCAGTGTCGCCATAGCCGCCACAGATGCATGTTAGCCAACACACACCTGTAAGGCTTACAAATACTAAACATGTATTATAATAATTCAAAACAAGCCATCTAAGGTCTTAATAAATATATTACACACTTTTAATACACTACCAGTTATATCAAAACACAAAATATTCGTTTACATAAACTTAATTTGACCAGAAGATCGATGACTTCTTACAAGCTGAATAAGGTCTTAAAACAAGTTCAGTATACATTTTATTGATACATACTACAAGTTACATACCAAAGGGTCTAGTCTACTTCTCACCACAAAACCCGTCGCTCGGTCCAAAACCTGGAACCCACAACCAATGTGGAAACAATGCAAAAGCAAAGAATGAGATAAATATAATTTATCTCAGTGCGGGATTCAGTTCCAGCCACACGAAAAATTTTACATGCTTCGGAACTATTTACCGACCGAGGAAGAAAAACACATGATTTGTATAAGTCAAATATCAATACATTTGTGATACATGATAAGATGGCAATATGAAAATGCAATGCAAATAACCCGACACATTAATCAATTTGAACTGTCACATTCAAATGGTAGCACAAAAGTGTCGGTTCAGCTTGGTCAACTCCCTCCTACTGAGGCTGGTTCAATATCGATCATTCAAGTCAAAACTAAATTATCCCGAAGGATCCATCTCTCCTTGATCAGAGGAGACCGAGTATACAATAGAACATATATTGTATACAATACCATACAATTATCATTAATTCAGACGAATAGATAAGCAAACGGTACTGATTACGTGAACACTGTCAAACCACGGATATAAGCGCTTATTCACGGAGACTGGCACGTCAGGGAGCGACCCCAACGCCCAACCCAACCAGTGTCATTTCACCGTACAAGAGTACCAACAACTATCACAGTCCATTCAATTCGGAACCATTTCGACATGCAATAATAATATTAAATAATATAAGTCATATGATACAATCCAAATATGCGTGCAATTATCAGTTCAAATTATGCAATGCAGCTATGCGTAAATAATTTCTAGCATGTAATCAAGTTGTGTGGGATCCGCACCTGAAAAGCAAAATGAAGAAAACAAGCAAGAGCACGACAATCTACAGATCCTCAGTCGTATCGGCTACCCCCGGCTCCGATAAGCGACTTCCCGAATCTAGACAAAATAAATTCTATTTAAGTTTCTACTTAAACAATTATTCTGTCTTATTCAACAAATAATTGTTCTGATCTTAAGTTTTAATACTAGTATATACGACTTATTTTAAAAAAAAACATGGAGCTAGTTTGTTGTTCTTAAAGTTAGCCCAACAATTTGTCAAAGTTCCTACTATTCATATCGTTTAATTAACAATCAATCAAGACACTGAAACAAATAAAATTTTGGTTATATGCTCTTTATAAATCTAAAATAAAGAAAATTTTGCAAGAACTTTTAAATAATTTCAGCAGAAAGAATTCAATTCAGCTCTGAAAAGAATTCGAGATGATTAGAAAATCATATATGTAATTAACTTTTCAATTTCCCCTTTTATATTCATAATTATACTAAAGAATTCATTTGAATAGAAAATTAAAGAAATATTAGAAATAAAGGTGTACATATACCTCACCTTTAACTTTAACTTGATTAATTTGCACGCTGCCACCAAATAAAAGTATACTTCTATTGCTTCCTACTTTTCATGATTTACTTATCTACTAGATTGCTTGAATGTCGCGGCTTCGCCGCGACTATTTTTTGAAAACAGATTATGTATATATTTATTGGCAATTTTTATTATGTATTATTTAGAAGTTTTGTTCTGTATTGTTTTAGTAATTTATTGACATCTGATTGATCATGTCCAGAAACAAAATGTTTGAGTGCATATTTCAGCTTATATATAAATATGTGCATTCAACCATTTTGGATGTGTGTTATTTTACTTTTATGAAAAGAGCTAAGATGAGTAGTAGTGATTCGGATGATGATGTTGATGCTTGTTGTATGGAGAAGACTTTCGTCGGGGAGACGGACGATGTGTCGTTCGTGATGCAATGAGATATTATACATCTCGTTACACGCAGTACCATGTGGAAGGAGATCATATTATAAGGTACCGTCTTTGGGAAGATAGTAATATTTTGAAGCAGTATGCGGAGGTCGGACATTTAAGTGTCAATGGTATAGTGCTTCTTGTTGTTTTGGAAAAGAAGGCAAAAGCGAGGTGTAGCTATTGTTTTAGAAAAAAGTGTCTAATGACACGTGGGCAGAAAAATAAGCCGAGCGTAGCAGGATTTCATGTGTGTAGTTGATACAATTGACTTTGCTATCTACAAATGTCGTGCCTTACAGTGCAAAAGTCGAAGTTAGTATGTCAAATTATAAGTCTTATTTATTTAATTATGTCCAAAAAGAACGAACAACGCCTGATCTCAGCAACAAAGTAAATCGATGCAACGGAATCTAGGGTCTGATGACACGTGGACGGGAGAGGAGAGTAAGTCGTGGTGTAGCACGATGTCGTCTATAACTGACAAATCTGACTTTGTTATATACAATTCTCATGGCTTTCAATGGAAAAGTCAAAGTAAAAAAATAAGGCAGTATAATATTCATAATCAATAAGAGTTTTGTTTTTTCCATATACGTTAACAGTTACAAACAAAATTAAATAGGACAAATGAATGTAATAAAACTATGCATGAGTTGACTTTAGTAACGGAAGACACGTATATGAACATGACAACAGATAGAATACAATAGTAATATTTGAGATAGATGCTTAAAAAACAAAAGAATTACTTCAACGTTTTTTTGTTTACTTTTGTATGTACTATTTAGGGGGACTATTTGTCGCGGCTTCGCCGCCACCCTCCCTCCGATATTTTTTCTTTGAAAATAGCTCGTGGGCATTGTGTCACGTGTATTGTATGGAAAGAAAATCAATTATTCAATACGAATATAGGGATGTGGGTAGGGGTGCAAACGGTATGGCGTGTACCGTTTGCCGTGCACGTTCCGTCTAAACGGAACGGTAAACGAATATGAAACGGTAAACGGTACGTGTTTCGTCACACATTTGGGTGAATTACAGTTCAAATTTATACGTTCCGCCATGTTCTGTTTAAACAGAATGAATAACGGAATTGTTTGATATGTACTGTTTACGAAACAGAACGCCAAACGAAATGTTCCATTCCGTTTCCGTTTGACACATTGTGCAGGCCTAGATGTGGGCGATCTGCTTGATAAACACTTCTAAGTGCCTCGAACAATCAACGTTTCTCAGCGTCTCTTGTTTAGGTACTTGTGTTCAGCTTGTTACATATATATATTAATTTTAAAAGAATAAGTGTTAAATGAGATTTCTATTGAATGGATTATACAAAATTATGAGAGAAATAAAATTCGAAGAAAATTATTGTACTTTTTTATTGTCTTGATTTTTAAATTATTATTTTGTATATTAAATATATTTTTAAATTTTTTTATTGTTATTAAACTATATATTTGATTTCTCATGAATTTTTTATATACATTATTTTAGAGTTTTCATTTAAAAATTATTATTATTCTATGTCTATATTAGATATTTAATTTTTTAAATAAAATTTATGGATCCTTCTAATGTGAAATTGTAACTTCGTCACTATGACTCTATGAGAAGAGTTAACACACTACTCCATCAGGAGCAAATTAAACATCGTGGACCAAATGTAAATGTAAGATATTGAATTGTAAAATGTTGTATGCCTTCATTTATTATATTACACCCTGTCCATTTAATTTCGTGGTAGTATTTTATTACACCGATTCCTCTGGATGGAACCCACTTAAAAAAGTTTTGACATTTCTACACCCTATCCCACGTAGTCTCAACTGGCGAAAAGCAAAGAAATCAGCCACGAAGCACAACATGGATTGCCACACATACATCCACACGATGACGTCTCTTACAATCAACTATAACTTTTCATCTTCACCGCTCCCATCTGTAAATTCCACGCCGAGTGATCCATGCAAATCTAACTGTCCAAACAAAAGCTACGCTCAAGATAATTCTATGGAAAAAGAAAAAGAATACTGTTTATTCAGTCGGTGTAGATGATAAGAACGAAGAAACGCAAAGGATTTGAGTTCGGCAGGAGTCCGATCGGTAGAGACAGTAAAAAAAAAAGGTGTGCCAAGCCGTAGAGGAAACAAACGGAGCACCATTAAATGTCATAAACCATTGTCTAAATACGCATTAAAAAGACCGAACTAAATGGCGTTTCAGATTTATTGCAGCCGACCTGGTCCAAAGCGACACAAAGAGCTACCGTTCTGCCCTATCATAAACCAAACGCATGATGCTCAAAAGAAAGGTCCGGATAATTCACACGGAAAAAAGATAAATAATATTGTTCATAGGAGTCGGTGGGGCATCAAATTTTAGTTGGGTATAATTTATTTAATTCTGTTAAGAAAAATGAATTACGTATGGTGTAGTAAGTAAACTAAAATGCTGCAATGAGATTCAGTATTTAATGACACGTGTGCAAAAAAGTAAGTAAGGCGTAACAGGATGTCGGGTGTGTAGTTTATACTATTAACTTTGCTATCTACAATTATTGCAGCTCACAATTTAAAAGTCGAAGTCAAATGTATGACAAATTGTACTATGTCAAAAAAAAAAACGAACAACGTCTGATCTCGGCAACCAAAAAAGATTGATGCAACGAAATCCAAGGTTTGATGACACGTGGACGGAAGAGTAAGTAGTGTCTTAGCACGATTTCGTCAAACAATAGACAAAACGTGGCCTACCATGCAGAGGTCAAAGTCGAAAAAATTAGACAGTATAATATTCATAATCAATAAGAGCTTTAATTTTTTTCCCATATACGTTAAAAAATATACGTTAACAACTACAAATAGAATTGAATAAGACAAACGAATGTAATACAAATTTGCATGAGTTGACTGTTATAACGGAAGACATGTATATCAACATATATAACAATAGTATTATTCGAAAGGAATGCTCAAAGAAAACAAAAAAAAATACTACAACATTTTTTTTGTCTATTCTTATTTGTCCTACTTGTACACGAAGTCCTATGCATTGACTAATAGGAATGCTAAAAAAAAGTAGCATTAATTGTATAATTTCTATCATGTATTGTGTATGAACTAATTTTAGTAAACGACAATAAAAATGACAAATCTATGAACCAATTAAAGTGGTCCACTCGATGATATGGGGTGATAAAAAAATTAAAAATAATGTATAATAAATTTCTTTATTGCTTTATTTCAAAAATGATGCATAAACAAATGGTGGGCTATAAGTATCTTAAAATATGTGTATATAAGTCAACCCATGGAAGTACTGACACGTTTGTATATGCGTGTCATAAAAACGGATCGGAAGACAAAGAACGTATGTCAGGTCATTTAAACAGTAGGTTGGCATTTACTATTTGTTTTATTTATTATTTTCAATGTAAATTTTATTCGATCAGATGTAGCATAAAGCAACAGCTGTTGGACTGTTAGTACTTACGAAGTTGATACGTTTTCTATAGATTATATTTTTTTAAAATAATAATTTTATAGTAATTAAAATTGTTACATAAAAATTTGTGGCATGAAAAGATATTTTCATTAGGAATTGCATTGTAAGGGCGGAAATTGAAGATAAATGAGGTCAAAATGTTTGAACAAATGTGATGTGAAAAGAAAATTGTATATATCTTTCATAAAAGTTACTTATTTTGGTGAAATGGTTGCATTATAGAGTAAGACTCTATAAAAAATAATAAAATCCGTTTTGTTCGCTTAATTCGTCTGATTTTATTTGTATTTTAATGTGTTTAAATGTTATTCATATTGAATTGGATTTTGATAATACTAATTTGATTAGGCCAGATCGAACTTTAATTGAAAGATTCATATTCAATTTTTATTTGATCAGTCTCGCTCCATGGACTTTTTTAATTGATCATTATTGCACGTTATTTTTTCTAATTCTATATATTAGAGTTTTTTGTCAATCTTAACTTTTAAGTTATATATAATATTTTTTTATAATGCATTATGAAATTCTGTAGAATTTATAATTGAGAATGGCACCCCCTACAATAATTTTAAAAATAAAATACAAACATTCTTACTTTTTTTATCTTCATGTCAATCGTTCAGATTATTCTGACAATCTTAAATTCAGAAAATTATCACAACAATTATAGCTAACCAATTATAACATGTGATTTTTTCTATCTCACTGGTCCTTTCATGAAGTAGCCAAAAATAGATTGCTAAATTTAAACTCATTGCCCAGAATGGCACCCAACAATTCATTAAAAAAAACAATACAAACATTTTTCCTTTTTTTATCTTCATAACAACCGTTCAGATTATTCTGACAATCTCGTTAAAAAAGATATGCCCCATCTAAAAAAATACAAATTGAAAACCTTCTTGTAGTTGTTCGAATGATGATTCAGCCTATGAAATAGAACTGAAAAACAAAATAAATGCAGGCAAAAATGACAAAACAAATCCAATAAAGAAAGATGATAAAAATCAGAAAATAATTTACTCAAACTTCTACAAAATAACTACGATTTAACTTATGAAATAGAACCGGGAAAAAAAATTAAATGCAGGTAAAAATGACAAAACAAATCTGATAAAGAAAGATAAAAAAAAATCAGAAAATAATTTACTCAAAACTTCTGCAAAAAAAACTACGGAAATATCAAATTCGAAGTATATAAAAATTTAATAAAAAAGCCGAATTTACATTTACTCAATCAATCATCAGCCCTGTTCATTTAGATTCTCCTTAAACTTGATATTGCTAAAACTCGTTTAGTACCTATGATTGGCTCGGATTTGAATCTTCGTCCTGAGAATACAAAGATCGACGACTATCAGCACGGACGAAAAATTAAGAAATGAATTACTTCTCAATTCTCACCTACCCTCTTTCCAAACTCTCTTTTCTCTCTTTCCAAGCTCTCTTTTCTCTCATCCGTTCAAAAAACGGTCAGCAAGAAGCAAAAATAAAGAAGGTCAGCAATTGTCAGTCAGCATGGTAGGAACTTCATTTAATGCCAAAAATCAAGAATACAAATAAGTACACCATAAGATACCGGTCCACATTAAATGCCTACGCCAGATCTACCTCTAATGACAACAGCCATCGATATCAGAATTAAGGAAGCAACCATTCGATCATTGAACAAACGAACCATATAATTATCAATAAAAACAAAATGACACTGTTCATAACACGAATATTGATAGCAACTGGGTGTCGTACTTTTATATAGGTATAATACTCCTCCTCCATGAAACATATATACTTCAATCTTCAATTTAAAAAAATTGAAAACATAATACTCATGCTACAAATTTCAAAGGAAAAATAATTAAAATTTTGCTCAAGCTCAAAGTCATCCTTTTTGAGGCTTTTATACATGGAAAGGTGTAAGAAGTGTTGATATAAAAATACAAAAAAAAACAATTGAATAAAATCGCACCGACTGAAGATTGGCAGCCACTTTTTAGTTTCCATATCTTAATGTTCAGCTGTTTGAATTGATTACCTTCACTCATTATTGAAACTGACATGGATGATGGATTTAGAAACTTATCCAACAACAAATGGGCAGTTCAACATACATCCTTTTAATGGAGGCCGCTCACTGAAAAAGTTATTCACTTGATTCCTATAACTGATCACAAAATAATATTATAAAAAGAAATGAAACATATTATTCGGAAAAATGCACCTTATTAGTGACGTAAGATATCAATTAGTCTGAACTGTAACCTAGAGATAAAAGTCCGAGCATAAAATGAAATGTAATAATTCTAAATTCAAAAATAATCTAGCTCATCTCCAATCAACCAAAACGTTGATTGAACAAATTAAATAAAAAATTACTTAAGAATAAAAAAAAGCTATGAAATAGCATATTAAGCATTCTGTTTGATGGAAGCATAATTACCAATAGTCAAACTCTCACCGACTATTGCACTTGCCAGCTTTGGCTGAATCTTGGCAGCCACCACATTTACTGAAACGCAGAAACAAAACGAAATCAAACTAACTAAAGAATCCGATAAAAGCATATCAAAGGTGAAGGAGAAAAAAAGAGGTTACCGGTGGAATCCTCAAGAGAAAGAGGAGCATAGTCAGGGATGTGTATGATGTCCAAATAAACCAACTGTTCATTTGGAGCTTCCATTACAAGATTCGTCTCTCTCCGATTGAAAATCCAAACCTAGGATTTAAGATACTGAGAGGCTAAGAATATAGATGCAAGGAATAAAAATAGAGGGGAGGTTACTAACCTGGAACTGAGTCGCGTTTGGTTTGTAGTAGAACTTTATGGGATCGTACGTGATTGCATAGCCGTATTAGTCCTCCGCTCAATTAAGGCATTCCATCGCTGGGTGCAAATGGGGAAGAGTAGTCCCCGCTATTGCAATCTGACTTCACCACTGATTCGCTCGGTTTGAAAGTAGACAAAGGAAATTGGGGGAAGTGGGTAGATGCGTGTAGACAAAGAGGGAGTATAGGGAGAGAAAGCGATCAAGGGTGGTGAAATTCTTCTATACAGCTAAGAAGAACTGTGGTACTGAATTTGGCACTTCCTCAAATCCTTATCCAGTGTTGCCTGAATTTGTGAAGCAGGCGGATTCACGACCACATCGTCTGGGATAGAGAGGTAAAGCAGAAGAAAAAAATGTTTAAGACAGATTTTTATCGAATTATTGCGACGAACTAAGCATGGTTGTTCGATCGACTACACAAACGGTTTCTCTATGGTCGGAAATTTTCATTCTCTCTCTCTCTCTCTCTAACCGTCTCACGGCCGCTTAGAATGAGGAAGAAAAAAATTACGACGGAGAAAATGGAGTAAAGAAGCGGTTGGGATTTGTGGGAATTATACCAAAAAAATGGAACGACATTAAATGCAATGGACAAAAAGTGTAATACATATGGAAAAGACTTTATTAAAGAACTTGTTCTCATTTATAATGGTACATCGGGTCCACTCAATGCATATTTTATCACCGCTGATTTTCTTTTTCAAATCTAACCGTTCAATTTCAGTCAAAAGCCCAGATAATTCTCTGGAAAAGAGAAAAGTTACTGTTCATAGGCGCGAATTTTGACAAAAACCAACTGTCGTATAGGTATAATGTAATTTTACAAAATAACGGAGGCTCCGTTTGGATGCGCTGAGAATAAGGTAGGAAGAAGGAAGAAGGGAAGAAATTTATTGGGAAGGGGTAAATTTATTGGGAAGTGTGTAACTTTTGTGAAGAGTTTGGATGGTTAGAAATAAATTTATTGGTAAAAAGTGGTTATTCCTTATTCCTTATTCCGGAAAGAAGCCATCCAAACGGAGCCGGAAAGATGTAAGCTGCTATATCGAGGGCATAAAAAGTGTAAGAAAAAAGAGAAAAAAATCGATCAAAATTGAAACAATTAAAATTCAAATATGAAGAAAGATTTATTACTGAGTGAATTGATTTTGCTCGGTATAGTACCTCAACCATCTTCTCTATCTCTTGATAATCACTGGAATAGCAACTTGTTTCCAAAGTAAATTCGATAAGGGACAAAGCCATGAGAACGTGAAACGTCGGAATTGATACTAAGTCAACCAAGTACCTCCGTCTCCAGACGAGTTTCACCGTCTAGGAAGGAAAGAGGGGACGGATGAGAGGGGCTCAAAAATACACAGTCAACCTCTCTTTCTACTTCTTGTAAAGAGAAGAACACAGCGAAGAAGAACAACAATGACAATACCTCGATCTATAGTCGGAAAAATGAAAGTAAAAGACGAAGCAATTTTTTTGTTCTCATGCTCATTTCCTGTCGCCATCGAGTATTCGAGTAGAGAAAAAAAAAGATAAGAGTGAGAAGACGATAAGAATAAAGGAATAAATTATGTTCAACTATTAGCATATACACCTACAACATATTTAAATGTATGAACCGAAATGATTCAAAAGTAAGCCATTTACATCTAACACCATAGCTTACATAAAACTACGTGTACCAAGCTCACTTTAAGAAATAGCTTAATCCTATCCTACTATGTGGTAGTTCCCACCGTGTGGAAAATATATGGCCACAGAAGAATGATTTTTCACAATGTTTTGTAAATGGGTTGATTACAATGGAACATGACTTGCTACAGAATTAATTGCACATGGCTTGCGAACAGAAGAACGGTGGCTTGCTAGACTCGGAGCGAGAGGTGAGCGATGAGAGGTAACAAAGGTAAACGAAGATCCAACCGTCCAGACAAAACAGACGGTCCAGATAATTCCCCGAAGGCAATAAAATTGACCGTATAGTGACACGTGTACCAAAAAAGCAATACGTGGCTTACCAATATTTCATATATAATTCACACCATTGACTTTCGCAATTCATCTTGTCGTAAATAATAATGCAAAAATCCAAATAAAATGTAGGTCAACATAACATTCATAATTGAGCGGAGCCAAACGTTAAAAATATAAGATAACAACTACAGAAAAAGATAAGATAAATGAATGCACTAAATATATATATTAGTGGACTCTAGCAATGAAAGACACGTATACATACACTGCAATACAACAAACCGAATGCATCAGTAGAATTTGAAAGATCAAACGCTAAACAAAAAACAAAAAAAAATTATAGGAATTGAAAGAATAGATGTAGCGAATAAGACGACACAATAGAAAGAGACAAATTGTGTAAAATGCGGTGAGCAAAAGAGAAACCTTTTAATGATCTCTATCAAAATTTTATTCTTCTCCTCATTTCATTATATGATGTCGACCTACTGATATCCTGAAAAAATAAAAAAGAAACAGCAAAGTTGCTTACTCAGTTTAGAAGTATGAATAATAATTTATCACTTGATATTGTCAATCACCATATGACAGAAAAGGTACCACTATGTAATTAAAGAAAGGCAAGAAGCATCAACAAATCACGTATTAATTACTGGATTGTTGCTCCTTGGAAATAGATGAATGGTCTCTTCTTACAGGTTGTTCCTCTACTATCTAAGCTCAATAGAAAATGAAAATTCAAAGCTTTACTAAGGTAACTTTTCTCTGAAATCAACACATCAAGCTGCACATGACAAAATAATAATAATAATAAAACCTCAATTAATTGTGCACACAAATTTTGATGAGATAATGCTACGAAAACCGAATACTGAACCTACCGAGGTAACTTTGCAATAAATAAATTATTATAAACAATAGGAATATCAAGAAAGTCAGATATAGAAAACAAACTAATAATAGTTCAGCAGAAATTATATCAATTTATTTTTATTTGCTGACGAAGAAATCTTTTTGTTTTATTCTGAGCGTTTTCAGAGAACTTTTCGAGGATACCAGTAGGGAACCCTATACTGGCACGGTACCAATTGAGGTCCAGATACCGGTGGAGTCATTGCTATTTGCAAGGACAACCAAACTGGTTTCGTACAATGAAATAAATAGCAAACATTTCGTACAAACATCTAAAAAGAATGACCTCGATTATTACTAAAAAACCAACATATTGAAAACATAATTAAATAAAATATTTTCTTTTTTTTCTAAAACGCCAACTAACATTTCATTGCCTCATTCACAGCCATATAGTACATAATTATGGCTTCAAAATAGATGACAATTTAATAAAAATATTTCAAAAGCACCTATCGAAACCCTATGACCAAATTACCGCTGTACTTATACTGAAAAAATACAATATCTGCACCTATACTGAAAAATGAATAGAAGAAGGCAAAACAATCTTACTTGACATTTGTAAACATGCAAAATAAAAAAGAACAATAGTATTTTTTTAAATTTGCTTCAATGATAACAGGTTTAAGAGCACCTGATAAATGAAACGGAAAATGTACCTTCCATTTGGCCTACGCAGCTATCTCTGTCAACTTCATCTTTGCTCAGTTCTTAAATCACCATGGCAGAATAAGCCATCACCCTAGATGGGAAACTCTCAGGAGAGGAAGGTGAAAGCCAAAAGCTCCAGATTTTGAACCAAGCAAGCTGTAAAAGAGGCATAAGAAGAACACATGAGTAAAAAAGGAAAAAGAAAGCAAAATCACTGAGAAAGAGGAAAGATCAGAAAGGAACCACCATTGATGAACACAAAGAATATTCTGTCGAGATGGTGGCATAAAATAGGTGAATATGCAGCAGCCCAAAGGACTTTGACTACTTGAAAATGCATCTATTTTGCTAATGTAGAAGGAATAAATATATCATTTTTCTTTATTTCAAATTGTGATGTGTAACAGATTGATTTTATTCAATGGCCAATAATTGTGGATGACGATGAAATCTTTTACCTTTGGACAAACCTGAGTATTATTGGCTCAAAATACGGAAGGTGATAGCAAAAGTTATTTTCCATTATTTGCCTTTGTTTGTCATGAATGTAGCCGGAACAATTCCATAATAAAACATGTAATAAATATTATAGGATGATATTCATCCTGATTTGATTAGTATAAAATGCAGAAATAACATTATCTTTTAATCTCATTCAGTGCCAATGTATTAAATTGTATAAATGATATTAAACCATTGGAGTGAAAGCAAGAACAAAACACAGATGGTCTTTACTAACCTTGAAATAGCTATCGTGCATGATGTGGTGGAGTTCTTTTTCATCAATCTCCTATTTTAATATGAAATGAACTAACCTGAGTTCAAGAAAAAGAAATCGAGATTACCGACCTACTAATCTACCATTTAAATCCTAAATATGAAAATATTACTCATACTACTTATTTAAATATGAAAGATTCCTAAATTGCATGATCTGAATGTGAGTGCATTTCTTACGATTGAGAAGTTCAATGAGAAGTTGAAAAGTGTTATAGAAAAGTAACCCAATTTGCAAACTTATTTACAGGAACAGTAAAATTGAACGACATATATGAATATAAATTTTTTGCAAACAGTACAATTGTTCTTATAGCCTTACAAATTTTACCTCAAATAATATTTTTGCAATATATATTAAGAAAATAGCAGTATTCAACAGGGTGAAGAAAAGTTGCTCCTTCTCTAGTCCACGTCACTTCCTTTTATCTTATGTAAACCCTCACTTTATGCAAAATCTAAAGACGATAAATTAGGAGAAATTCAAGGAAAATTTAGGGAGAACAAAAATATTACAGAACTTACAAAATAAATAACCAATCGACCTGGCCTCAAATTCAGTTTGAAGTTCCTCAGATTTAGTCGAAAGTTGAAAGATCGATAATCTAGAGGGATAAAGGGAAGAAAAGAATCGGTCAAAATTTTACTTTTTAATATTCATTTTTCATTACAACATTTAACAATAGCACTGCTAATAAAAAGCAAAGAATCCTTTAGATTGAGAGATGAAGAGAGAATCGTATCTGAAATTGATTTTCAAGAAAGAGAAAAAGTGCAAGAAAAAGTGCACATTAATTGTAGAAGTGAGAGCAGGAGCGGAGATCACCGTGAGGATATGACGAGGCAGCCGAGCGGAGGCGAGAGGTGCAACTGTAGAGGTGGAGCGAAGATGGAGACGAATCCATACAAAAACCCTCAATGCCCGGAGAGCACAACAATTAGATCCGGTGCTTCTGATTTGTCCGAGATCGTAGAACGAAACAAAGGAATACGTATCTTCTCTCTCTTGTATCCATGGTGCTGAGAAAGAAAAGAAAGAGGAAGAGGGGATAACACACGATGAAAGGGGAAGGAGGCGCAGAGCAAAACGAAGAGAAAGGAAAAAGATCGGTGGGCAGACACTACCCAAAAAAAACGTAACAGAATTAAATGCAATAGACCAAAATTACAATACACATCAAAGGCCTTCAGTAAAGGAGCGGTTTACATTAATAACACAACACCCGGATCAACGCATCCTCAGATCCACCGATCTCCTGTGCACAGATCCAGCCGTCCAAACCAATTGAGCGCCCCAGATAATTCGGAGAAAAATCACAAACGGCACTGTTCATAGGCGTGAATTTTGACGAAAACTACCTACTCCACATTTATATAGGTATAATTTGATGAGTTTATAAATGGAACTGATGTCTCATGCGAAAAGGAAAGAAGGGTGACCTGGGAGGTATTTATATGGAAAGGTGCAGCAAGTTTCATTCTTGTCCAATTTCAATCTTATCCAATCGGTCAACATTTCAAAGTCGGTAATAATATCCATATATTTCAACTTGATACACATGGTGCGTCGCTGGATCAAATGAATGGAATATGACCACCGAACCCACATGTCAGCCCAATAAATATAAACTAATGAACTGTATAGGTTCATATATAAAAAGGAAAATCTAAATGAATATGTATATACATAAAAGTTGCATTCGGCCATGTACTTAAAACAAAAAGTAATAATTATTTTTTTCCTTTTTCCCAAACACTTATTTTTATGTGTAAGAAATTTATGATAAATGCTAGAAAAATATTTAGAACCCAAAATACTATTTTCGAAATTTGAGTCAGATGCCTAACTAATAAAAATATGCATAATTAATTTTAACAATTTAAATAACAGAAAAACCTAATGTTACATTATTCAACCATCTGTCATGCCAAAAAGAAATATTTTTTCCGTTGCCAATTATTTTGGTACAACCTATCTTATTTATATTCATAATTTTCTGGATATTAGACCAGAAAGGAGAGAAGTTTGATGAATTATGGAATTTGTACTTATATTTTATTATGTCTAACCAAATACCTGAACTTTCCTTATATAAGTATTTCCAAGCCCATTTTTCTAAAAGAGTAGAATTCATTTGGTTCACATCAAGTATCCCCCATCCTCCATGAATTTTACTTCTACAAATATTATCCCAACTAACTAAGTTATAACACTTGTCCTTATCTATACCTCTTTCTCCTCCCCATAAAGAGGTTCTTCTAATTTTATTAATATTCTTAACAACCCAAAGAGATGCTTTAAAGAAAGCTAGGTGATATAACGGTATAGCAAATTGAACTGAATTAAAATAAGTACTAATCTACCTCCCATTGAAAGCATCTTGCCTTTCCAGACTGGAAGTTTAGCTCTTATTTTATCTATCATATTATTCCAATCTCCTTTAGTGGGAGCTTTCCAATGTAAGGATAGACCCAAGTATTTCGTTGGTAAAGAGAAAATTTTACAATTCAAAATGTTTGCTAAGCTCAGAGCTTCATTGGTAAGAGGAACAATCTCTGATTTGCAAAATTTATTTTGAGGCCAGAAGCCCCTTCATTTTGCTAAACTCAGAACTTTCTCATTAAATTAATCAAATGATTATTGCATTATTTGCACATTGCATGCGTAATTACCATGTATAATCCAATATTTTTGAGTAAAAAACATATGATTCATATTCTAGACAATTTAAAATGTTTTAATGTAGATTATTATGATCGTATTACTTAGAATGAATTGAGAAATGATTGAAATGCTCAAATGATTCTCAAAATTGCATTATTTGCACTTTATATGCGTAAACCATGTATAATCCAATGCTTTTGAAAAAATAACATTTGAATCATATTCTAGACCATATAAATAGTTTAAATTAGATTATTATGATCAAATAACTTAGAATAAGTCCTGAAATGATTGAAATGCTCCAATGATGCTCAAAATTGTATTATTTTCATTTTAATTGCGTAATTAAGCGTATAATCCAATCTTTTCGAATAAATAATATGTTAATCATATTCTAGACAATATAAAGAGTTTAATGTAGATAATTATGATACAATGACCTAGAATGAATCCAGATATGATTGAAATGCTCAACTGATGCTCAGAATTGTATTATTTACATTTTATATGTGAAATTACCATGTATAATCTGATATTTTGAATAAATAACATATGAATCATATTATAGACAATATGAATAGTGTAAATGAAGATTGTTGTGATCAAATGATTTAGATTGAATCTAGTAACGATTGAAATGGTCAAACGATGCTCAGAATTGCATTATTTGCACTTTATATGCATAATTACCCTGCGTAATCCAATGTTTTTTAATAAAAAAATATGGATCATATTCTATAAAATATAAAGAGTTTAAATATGGATTATCGTGATAAAATGACTTAAAATGAATCCGGAAACAATTGAAATGCTCAAATGATGCTCCGAATTGCATTATTTGCACTTTATATGCTTAATTATTTTGTATAATCCAATATTTTTGAATAAATAACATCTGAATCATATGATAGAAAATATAAAGAGTTTAAATATTGATTATTGTAATCTAATGACTTACAATGAATCCCAAAACGATTGAAATGATCAAATGATGCTCAGAAATGTATTATTAGCACTTTATATGTGTAATTACCATGCATAATCCTATCATTTTGACTAAATAATATATGAATAATATTCTAGGCGATATAAAGAGTGTAAATAAATATTATTGTGAAAAAAATGACTTAGAATGAATCCAGATAACGATTGAAATGCTGAAATTTTGCTCATTATTGCATTAATTGCAATTTATATGTGTAATTATCATGTATAATCCAATCTTTTGAATACATAACATATGAATCATATTCTAGATAATATAAAGAGTTTAAATATAGATTATTGTGATCAAATGACTTAATATTAATCCAAAAACAATTAAAATGCTAAAATGATGCTCCAAATTGCATTATTTGCACTTTATATGTGTAATTACCATGTATAATCCAATCTATTTGAATAAATAACATATGAATCATATACTAGACAATATAAAGTGTTTGAATGTAGATTATTATTATCACATGACTTTGAATGAATCTGTACACGATTGAAATGCTCAAATGATTGTCAGAATTTTATTATTTGCACTTTATATGTGTAATTATGATGTATAATCCAATACTTTTAAATAAATTACATAAGAATGATATTCTAGACAATATAAAGAGTTTACATGTAGATTGTCATGATCAAAAGACTTAGAATCAATCCAAAAATGATTGAAATGCTCTAACGATTCTCAGAATTGCATTATTTGCACTTTATATGTGTAATAACCACGTATAATTTAGTCTTTTTGAATAATAAAATATGAATCTTATTATGGACAATATAAAGAGTTTAAATGTAGATTATTGTGATCAAATGACGTAGAATGAATACAGAAACAATTGAAATGCTCAAATGTTGCTCAAAATTGCATTATTTGCACTTTATATGCATAATTACCATGTATAATCCAATATTTTTAAATAAATAACATATGAATCATATTTTAGGAAATATAAAGCGTGTAAGTGAAGATTATCGTGATCAAATGACTCAGAATGAATGCAAAAATGATTGAAATGCTCAAATGATACTCAGAATTGCATTATTTGCAATTTATATGCGTAATTACCATGTATAATCCAATCTTTTTGAATACATAACATATGAATTATATTCTAGACAATATAAGGAGTTTAAAAGTAGATTATTGTGATAATGACTGAAAATGGATCCAAAAACGATTGATATACTCAAATAATTCACGGAATTGCATTATTTTCACTTTATATGCGCAATTACCATGTACAATCTAATATTTTTGAATAAATAACATATGAATCATATTCTAGGCAATATAAAGATTGTAAATGAAGATAACTGTTATCAAATAATTTAGAATGGATCCTGAAACGATAGAAATGCTCAAATGATGCTCAGAATTGCATTATTTGCAATTTATATGCGTAATTACCATGTATAATCCTATCTTTTTGAATAAAAAACGTATGAATCCTATTCTAGAAATTATGAAGAGTTTGAATGTAGATTATTGTCATCAAATGACTTAGAATGAATCCAGTAACGATTGAAATGCTCAAATGATGCTCAGAATTGCATTATTTGCATTTTATATGCGTAATGACCATGTATAATCTAATATTTTTGAATAAATAATCGATGAATGATATTATAGACAATATAAAGAGTTTAAATGTAGATTATTTTGATCAAATGACTTGGAATGAATCCACAAACGAATGAAATGCTCAAATGATGCTTAGAATTTTATTATTTGCACTTTATATGCGTAATTACCATGTATAATCCAACCTTTTTTTAATAAATAACATAGAATCATATTCTAGACCATATAAAGAATGTAAATGAAGATTATTGTGATCAAATGAATTGGAGTGAATCCATAAATGATTGAAATGCTCAAATGATACTCAGAATTGCAGTATTTGTAATTTATATGTGTTATTACCATGTATAATGATTTTTTTTTAATAAATAACATATGAATCTTATTCTAGACTATATAAAAAGTGTAAATGAAGATTATTGTGATCAAATGACTTAGAATGAATCCATAAATGATTGAAATGCTCAAGTGATGCTCAGGATTGCATTTTGCGCTTTACATGCATAATTACCATGTATAATCCAATCTTTTTGAATAAATAACATATGAATGCTATTCTTGGCAATATAATGAGTTTAAATGTAGATTATAGTCATCAAATAACTTAGAATGAATGCAGAAACCATTGAAATGCTCAAATGATGCTAAGAATTGCATTATTTGCAATTTGCATTCGTAATTACCATGTATTATCCAATTCTTTTAATAAATAACATATGAATACTATTCTAGACAATATGACGAGTTCAAATGTAGTTTGTTATCATCAAGACATCAAATGACTTAAAATGAATCCAGAAACCATTGAAATGCTCAAATGATTCTCAGAATTGCATTATTAACACATTATATGCATAATTACCATGTATAATCCAATGTTTTTGAATAAATAACATATGAATCATATTCTAGATAATATAAAGAGTTTAAATTTAGATTATTGTTATCAAATGACTAAGAATGAGTCCAGAAACGATTGTAATCCTCAAATAATGGTCAGAATCGCATTATTTGCACTTTATTTGCATAATTGCCATGTATAATCCTATGTTTTTGAAAAAATAATATATGAATCATATTCTAGAAAATATAAAGAGTGTAAATGAAGATTATTGTGACCAAATGATTTCGAATGAATCCAAAAACGATTGAAATGCTTAAATGATGGTCAGAATTTCATTATTTTCACTTTATATGCGTAATTAGCTTGTATAATCCAATATTTTTGAATAAATAATATATGAATCATATTCTAGACGGTATAAAAGTCTGAACAAAGATTATTGTGATCAAATGACTTAGAATGAATCCAGAAACGACTGAAATGATGAAATGATACTCAGAATTGCATTATTTGCACTTTATATGCGTAATTACCATTTATAATTCAATCTTTGTGAATAAACAAGACATGAATCATATTCTATACAATATAATGAGTTTAAATGTGGAATGTTGTGATGAAATGACATAGAATGAATCCAGAAACGATTGAAATTCGAAAACGATACTCAGAATTGCATTATTTGCACATTATATATGCATAATTACCATATATAATTCAATCTTTATGAATAAAGTAGATATGACTCATATTCTAAGTATGATCTGAATTATATTCTAAATCGTATAGGGAGCTTAAATGTACATCGTTGTGATGAAATGATTTAGAACGAATGCATAAACGATTGAAACGGTTAAATGATACTCAGAATAATCATTATTCTGAGTAGGTATCTTTCTTAGGCTAGCATAGCAAGGAGCTAGTAGCATAGGTGTGTTAGCACTCTATATGCATAATTACAACGTATAATCCAATCTTTTTGAATAAGTAAGATCAGAATGATATTTTAAACCGTACAGAGAGTTCAAATGTAGATTTTTGCGACGAAATGACTAAGAATGAATTAAAAAAAACAGTTGAAATGCTCAAATGACACTCAGAATGAGCGTTATTTACACTTTATATGTATAATTGCATTCTATAATCTAATCTTTTTTAATAGTTCAGATTAGTAGTATTACATAATAATAATAATAATAATAATAATAATTACTTCTTATAATATTATTATAAGTTATTTTATTATAATATTATATAATTTTATAATATCATTATAATATTCTTCTTATTATTACTTATTTTAGTATTCTTATTATTAGTATTAAATAATAGAAAAAAATCAGTCCCCTAATCTCCTCTTATTGTAAATATATCCCTATAATCATTAAAATTGGATATTTACCCCTCAAATCATATCACTTTTGGTTATTTACCCTTACCAACGATTTTAGTGATAATTTAAATAATAAGAATCTGTAATACATTTTTTGGACCAAAATAACCCCATCTCATCTCTTAAATGACCAACAGACATGGGACGCTTGAACTGGCTAATCTACTAGTGTGTTACCCTCCCACATAAAGCAATCCAACATCTCTTCACCTCTCGTGTAATTTCTCTGAATGGTTAAAACAACTCATTAGCCCATTAAATATGCCGATTTCGATTATCTTTATACTTACTCGAACTTGAGTCTGTTTCTACCTTTTAGTTGCTGGACAATGTGAAATTATGGATGATGATTTTTATTGTGTTGCTTTTATAAAAATATACTTTGTTGGCCTTTAATAAAGCTATTTTTTTTCTCACTAATAAATTTTTTCCCTTGTTCTTATAAATTAAGGATTGGGTCAATTTTTAATCCTCTGTTCTTATGGTCTCGTCAGGCCATAATTTTAATTTATTTTAAGATATTTTGAGTGACCACGGATTAATTCCATTTGTGTCATCAATATGAAAACAAAATTAAGCGTATTAAGTACGAATGAAAGCAAGACAATGTTTCTGCACAATAGTTACATAACCTCTGTATTGCAAATTTGTAATCGTCTTATACGGTTTCATGACTTCATCCACAAAAGCACATATATAGATGATGGGATCAGGCTTGATATGTCGCAGAAGTCAGGAGAGAGTGGAAGAGACTACGGACTGGAGGTGAGTGGGGAGCAGCTTGATAGGTGAGAAGGTAGCACAGTGTTCGATCAACAAGTTTTAAGCGTTTCATGCACATTAGTTTTTCATAGATATTGGACTGGGTTATTTTGGTCAAGAAACATAAAATTGATTTTTATTATTTAAATTATCGCTAAATATATTAACAAGGGTATATATCACAATTAACATGATTTGAAGGGTAAATAAACAATTCCAAAGATTAGAGGGGTATATTTCCAATTAGAGAAGATGTGAGGGGTATATGACTAATTTTTCCATAATAGTAATCGTTTGATCTGAAATAGACAGTCCAACTATGTATTGCATGCTAAACATGCATTGTCTTTTACTTAATCAAATAACTCAAATTCAAGAGCATTTTAGTCTTTTGACTTTAATATATGCATACATTAAGTTACTTTTTCTTATTACATAACACTATATAAACACTTATGCAACTCCTCACTACACAAACCAAAAACCTCCTAAGTCATCAAACATATCTTGTATTAGCTTGCATAGAATGCATAAGTTATGCAATCAAAATAGGTGTCATAAGTTATGTTGATGGACCCACGCATAACATAATAAATAAAAAAAATACTTTTTCAAACCACCATAACAAAAGTAATTTTTAATAATATTATTATTTTCTAATTATAATTATTAATATTAGTTAAGTCTAATTAAAATAATTTGAATTATTATTGTTATAATATTTTTATTATCTTTAATTTTGTGATTACTACTTATTAATAACAATGATAATTCAAATTTTCTTACTATATTATTTATGATTTTTTTTATTTATTAAAAAATTAATTTTTATTATAATAATAAATTTAATTATAAATAAAATTCAATGGTACTTATCAATTAATAGAAAATAAAAATTATTATGTTAAAATATTACCTTCCTATTAAATATAATAATAATAATAATAATAATAATAATAATAATATTGTTATATTAATTATAATAATATCATTAATATTATCATAATAATAATAATTAAGTAATACTGTATGTTATCATGAGTTATTCATCCACCTGTATGGCAACCAAACACCTATGATATAAACACTTATGCAATCATACGTCACCCATCTACTTGTGTCACAACTCATAGGGTGCGTTTGGATCGTTGGAAGAAAGAAGAAGAAAAAGGAAGAAGAAGAAAATAAATTATAAACAATCTAAACTCTTCACAAAGTTACACACTTCCCAATACTTCTTCCCACTTCTTCCCTTCTTCCCTTCTTCCCACACCTATCCAAAACGCACCCTATGAAAGTCGGAAGCCAATCAAATTTTATTGTATTTCATTTAACTTATTCCAATTTGTTTGAGAGTAGAAACTTTATTGTTGTTGTTGTGTTACTTCTTTGCTATTTTTTTGTTTGAAACATGAAGTATAATTATTAAGTTTGGAAACCGTTTGGAAAAGAAGTTCTATATTCTAGTATAAATCCACTTTCACGTGGAAGTGGAAATTTCTGCAATTTCACCTCGAGATCGAGTGTCGATTGATATATATACGAATGTAACTTGAAGAGTTGAGTGGTAGATTACAAGCCCTCAAAAACGTGTGCACTGTAGATAACTTGGTTGTTACAATTTACTGATTTCTATATATAATTATTTTAAGATGTTAACTAGTTTTGAGTTTTTTAGAACTTCTAATTTTGAGAAAATATGATAATGAGAGGGATTGAACAAGAGACAGCTTTAGCAATTTTGATGCCAACGGCTAATTTCAATGAAGAGCAACGCATCAATAATTTAATTACTTCGCGCCACCTGTTAAATTCTCTCTTTATTCGGTCAAAAACATTTAAATATACTTGATCAAACACTTACTCTTATTATTTGTGGACCGTCGATGAAGTTAGTTATTTTTAGATTTTGGGCTTCGGTGCATTAAAGTTCAAAATCAGCTTTTTATTTCCAAGTGAAAGATGATCGTTGGTTGTGATTTGTCACTAATGGAATATGGATAGTTCGAACAATTTGTTTTCATTTGCTTGGTATCTCTTGACTCCTGCGACTAAAAAATGCGTCCAAACAATCAAAAACAGGGACCAAGAGGAATTTTTCAGGTGTGATATACACCATCCATTAAAAAATCATCCAAACCATCTATTTGGATTATTTTAGATGGTCTGAGTACAAGAATCCAGCATACCAATTTTTGCTGACGTCATCAAAATCGCTCGCTGACGTAATCACATTTTTTTTAAAAAATCATGCGCTGGCGTCATCAAAATGAAAAGTTTTGTGTTCAGTTAAACAACTCAAGGGATCATTTAAATTCAGTTAGATGTCTTATTAAAATAAGACAAATAAGTCTTGTGTTCAGTTAAACAACTCAAGGGATGAGTTAATTCAATTTAAGTGTTCAGTTAACAAGCTTCAATAAAGCATATTAAAAAGTTTTTTTTTTCAATTAAATCATTCAAGGGATGAGTTATTTGTAGTTATGTATTCAATTAAATACATTCCGAATTTGACGTTTCAATAACTACAAAACGATAAATTATCATAAAAATTCTAACTATAAGCCAATCACATGCACAAAAGAAGTAAACAATTGTAACCACAAAACTACCAATTTTTCATAATTCATCAGTTTTAACGACCACAAACAAGCACAATTTACCAATTAGGTGATAACAAAAAAAAAAAAACTAAAAACACAAAAATACAACTACAATTCAGTTTTCATCAAATTAAAATAAACTTTTAAGGAGAACAACCCGATTACTCCAACTATAATACCAACAGAGCACAAACCTGTTAAAATTGAGAATAAACATCAACAAATACGAAATGTTAACAACATTATAACCGTTGCATTACTAACAAAATATGTATAGAACAAAATATGTGTAAATACTAACTTGTGCATTCCACGAACTAACTGAACACACATGATAAGTAACTACTCCATTGTAGAAATTAATGGAACATTTATAGCACGTAAATGAACACGAAACTAACTTCTCATTAATTTTAACTAAACCTAATCTAATTCAAATACGCACCAATCTTTATTATGCATGATGAACACTTCAATAACTAAATTGAACACTTATTTCTTGTATATGAACATCATTGATAACCTATCTCTAATAGCTACAAAACAAGTCAACTACATAATTCCAGCCTTAATTTCATATCTCGTGTCAACAATATGATCCCTTATCCCAACCTTAGTATCCCTCAATATAACAATATGATCTCTTACCATCAGATCTAACAAAAAAAAAATAGAGATTATTTCCCAAATGTACTTTATGATCACAATTAATCGAAATAAACCACAATCAAGCACACCTATGACAAAAAATACACTAAAATTAGAGATTAAAAGGTTAAAAGTGATTAGAATAATTACTTGATGTATGATTCTTCGAAACCACATCTTTCCTCTTCATTTGATAAGTCGAAAGTGTTGTCTTCAGTGATTGTCTTTGTAGAGAAAAGAGATTCCAACCCTATGACGAAGAAAGAGATGTCGATTGAAGTGCAGAGTGATGGATTTCTCCAGAGAAGTGCGTGAATCAGGAAGCGATATGTCGAAACTCTAACCCTAGGTGTTGAATTTTCTTCGAAGATAACAAGAGGAAGAGATGAGTGAGCGAGAGAGGTATGGTGCGAAGAGGTACGAAGACAGAGAGAGGCGGCTCCTGCTGTATTGCTGAGAGACAGAGAGAGACAAAGGCGGCTTTTTATAAAAAATAAAGAGGTGCGTAAATTATACTGCTGGATCTCTCTGTCATCACGTGACTATCATGTCTATCACGTGTCTCTTAATTTGGATGGATGGATGGAAAAAATTGGGATGGTAATTACCAATTTCCGGAATTTTTTATTGGTAAAATCCACCTATCGAAGGAGCACTTGTTCTAACAAAAAATATATATATATATATATATATATATATATATATATATAGAGGAATGATATACTACACTCTGGAGTATTGAGGCCTCATACACTGAACATTTCTGCCTTTGGATCGTTTTAAAATTCGTGCACCAGATTGAGACGAACGGATCGGATAGAGACGCTGATTTCTCCGAACTTCTTTATTTTTTTCGTTGAGCGCCTTTCTCCTCCCGTCAGTGCTGTTAAAGTGCTTTCTTCTCTTCTACTCCCGTTTGGACAAAAATCGATCACACCTTTCCCTGACTAAATTTGCAAAAAAACCCTAGAAGCATCGCAACTCCGTTCTCCATCGACAGACCTCTCTTCTCTGTTCCTCTTCCTCTCTCATTGCTCGTTGGTATTTGCTCCGTTCCTCTCTGATTTGGTTACAAAGGTGAGAGACACTTTTGTCTTAAAATTTTCTCGCACTGTTCCTCTCCGATCTGGTTACTTCTGACATTTTTCTTGCACGTTTTAAAATTAGCTCGTAGTACTTCTGTCTCACACGTTTTAAACAAAAAGTCTAAAACTTTAATGTCGTCCTTTTCTTGTGAAATTGTGGAGCCACTTTTATTCTGAAACTACAAGTGAAATTGTGAGAAATTGTGATGGTTCTTTGCTAAAATAATGACCAAAACCAAATTAGACCAAATTGTGATGGTTCCTTGCTTATTGGACTAGATTGCGAGAAAAACAATAGCTAAATTCTGACCAAATAGTTGCACTGTTCTTTTTGCGATAACATACATAATTACTGTATTATATTTTTTCTGGTAAAACAGTAGTCATGGAATACATTAATATAACAGTAGCCATGGAATAACTTGAAATTGGTTATGCTTAATTCAATGTATGGTTATGCCAAATTCTGTACTTGTTCTGTAAGCATTATAGAACTGATTTTTAACAAGAACAAACTTTTTGTACAATTTTATAGAAATTAGAAAATGGTGAGCATAAATGTGAGGAATGAAGGAGCTTCTTTTACAATTTCCAGGAACAATTTGTTTCATCTCTCTAAATCTTTATTTATGAATTAAATTAGTTGAATACGCCATAAGGACAGACAAATTGATATAAGCTCCTGGACACATACACTTTGTACTGTATAACTGGTGCATATCACTGATGCGTATCGGTGATGTTTTAATTATTTTTTCAGATGAAGAACATGCGAAAAAAGGGCAGGAAAACACAAGAGGATGATGGCGTGGAGAGTGGACAAGGAGAAGAAGAAGTTATGTCATCAGATGGTTCATATGAACACTAGTCTACATGAATATTAAGCACATTTTGTTTAGAATTGAAAACTATTAAGCACATTTCGTTTAGACTTGGTGATAGAAATGGATAGACTTGATGACAAGTAAGCTAATTTTGTATAGAACTGGTGATAGAAATAGATATTGCGTATGAATGGACAGACTTTTTTTACTAGAGCTATGTTTATTCTATATCTGATGCTATGTTTCCCAATTTTATGAAAAAAATGTCGTGTTAATTGCAGCATTTTACAAGATCCCTACCTGGAATCGGTAACATTTTATATGATTTTTAGTGCTTAAACTATTACTGTGAAATACCAAGTGTACTATTGTACTATGCAACAGAATTTATATCTGGAAGCGCAATTGGCCTACATTTTAAAACTTGATGTTATTCTACAAGTCATACAAGAGCATAGATTATATCTGGAATCGTAATTTTAAATCTTGATGCTACTACAAGTCGTACAAGAGCATGGATTACAAATTATACAAGCATCAGCATTGATTAAAAACTACTACTACAAGTCATCTATTACAAGCATTCTAATCATCCATTAATCACTTCCCTTGGTCGCCCTTCAATGTGATCGTCATACCAGCTACTATAAGTCATCTGTTACAAGAATTCTAATCATCCATTAATCACTTCCCTTGCTCGCCCTTCAATGCGATCATCGTACCAGCTAAATTATCGACATGCTGTCGACATCTACAAAATTAACAAATTAGATCTGAAAATACTTCCATTGTTAATGAAGCTAATGTAAGATTAAATAAGTGAAGCTATCAACTATTAACCAAAAGCATCGATCTTAAATGTCTTGAAATCAGATTGCCAGTTAATGAAATAGAAGTTAAACAAATTTACTCATCGACACTAACTTCTATTCTTTTTGCAATATCAAAATCAGAGTGTGACAAACTATTTCATGATTCAATCAGAATTTTTTTTTCTGTTTTGCAACTTTTGGTACAGAGGTAGAAGCCATGCGCGAGCCATAGGGCCATAGATTGGTCCAAAAAACAAATCTTTTATAAATGGATTTTTTTCCCAACTATTGACTGATTGCATACCTAAAATTCTGCCCAATTCTTCACAGATTGCTCCCAGAAAAAAATTATGGTGACGGAATGCATACCCAAAATTGCTAATTCTAACAACTTGGACAGAAGACTTACTCAGGATGACGAACTAAGATGGATGGAGGAGTGCACAGTAGGACTAAACCAGGATCGATTTTTGCACTGTAAAATTGATCCAAAATGCTTGTTGTTGATCGAGCAGTTCAGGAGGTAGAGGCGGAGGGAGGAGATAGCTGCAAGGTTGCCTAGGGTAGCCAGTTGAGGCGGATAGAGGAGACAGATCTGTGGAGACAGGAGTCGGCGAAGAGAGGCAGCGGCGGAGTCTAGGTTTTTGAAATTTTTTTCCGGAAGGGGCCGTGCCTGTGGGGAGAGAGAGAAAGACCGAACGTTAGAGAATAAAAGAGACGGAAACTTTAAAGGAGAGACGGAAAGTTTTAAAACTGACGGAGAGTTCGGAGAAATCAGCGCCTCTATCCGATCCGCTCATCTCAATCTAGTGCACGACTTTTAAAGGAATCCAAAGACACAGAAGTTCAGTGTATGAGGCCTCAATACTCCAGAGTGTAGTATATCATTCCTCTATATATATATATATATATATATTTTCACAATATCTTTAAGCTATCGTTGTAACCAAGTTTGAATTTACTCATTCAAATGAGTGTGAACCGCTAGAAAAAGATAAAAGTAAAAAAGTACCAAGATGAGATCGTTGTTAGTCCGTACACACGAAGGACGAATATTTGGTAAAGTTCGTGGCTGTGGTTTTGTGTATATACTTTTGATTTTCGATAATATTGTGAATTTTGACGAAGATATTAAAGTAATTGCTGAATGAATTTCAATAGCGAGGCGTACCAACATTATTCGTATCATCTTTCATTTTTACAAGTTACAAAATTGATAGGTGCTATCTGTTGCGGCTTTTTCGTCATTATTCTCCTCGAAGGAATTTCTCGAAGAACAATGGGAACATAGCCTTAGATTCACCTCCCTTAAGATTTCGATCTCTATGGCGGGTATCTCTCAACACAAGAGAACCCTAACAAGAGTCGCTACTTAAAGAAGTTTCTTAATTTAGCGGGTCCTTTCTTTCCAGTAGGAGCAAGCCCCTACTGTTAATTACCCCGTAGTTGCCTACGGGAACCTCTGATTAAGGGACATGAAGGGGTATCGACATAATGGGCTAAGAAAAGAGAGATTTACGGAGTGCTATTAAGGAGGACTTAATTGATGGTACCAAACCTAATCGACGGGACCCAATTAAGGATCGCTAAATTGAGGACTTTTGGCTTAAGGGATGGTTTTCGTTTGAAAAGAAGAGCTCTTCATATGGAGTCGTTTAAAAGCCACTTGATAATTTAAGTCATCTGAGATTGATCTCAACCCCAGCGAGGGACTTTTCCTCAAACGAAGAGGTCTCGGTTTTGACTTTGGGTTTCGTATTTTAACTTTTAATTTTCTGAGGTTTCACTTTGGATATAGATAATTTTTATTCACTTTGACTTTTTTTTTGCGCTTTTGACTTTTATAAATTTCTCTTTTTTTTTTAGTTCGAAAATATTTAACCTTGAATATATTTGACTTTAGAAGATATCGTTCTTGAAATTATTTGTTCTTTCGAAAATATTTATAATCGAGAATATCTAGCTTTTGAAAATATCATATTTGAAATTATCTCAAAAATACTTAATTTTAACTTTAGAAATTTTATAAATGAGTTTACTAATTTTCTAAGATTTATAAAATTCATTTTAAAAGGTGGAAATACTTCAAAAATACAAAAGGCCGCTACTTTCACATAATTTCATATTAAAATATCAGTGAACTTGGTTTATTTTAATTTTTAGGATTTTATGGATATTTTATTTGTATTTTTCTGAGGTTCTTGCTATTTTTAATGAGTTTTTAAATTTTCAGTTCGTTTATTAATTTTCTTATTGGGCCACGTCACCAAGCTGAGCTGATGTGGCAGAGACAGATTCTAATTTCGTTGTTGGGCTCAACCCTCAATTGTCAGGAGTCAACCTCATGGGTTCTATTGTTGCTTCGCCACAGACGATCGAAGAGTTCACGGCGCTGAGGCTCAAACAAAGGAGACGGGTTTGTTTCATCGCTATCGGGTCCGACAAGGCGGATTTGAATCCGCTAACGACTCCGGCCGTCACAACCATCAAAAAGAGGCTCGTTAGCATCGTGGGACAGAGAGGAAGAAGGTGGTTGTCTTTGTTTCGAGTGCGTCGATTTCGTTTGGTAGGGGTACCAATGACTGGTATGGTTATGCGATTTTGGTATCGAGAGAAGTTCAGGGGGAATTGAATAACACTGACAGTAAATCATTTGGGATTATTATAGCGTAAAAGAGAAGTTGCATAGCTCAATTTAACTTTCACATGCTCAATTTAATGAACGTCATTCTTCTTAGTGCTAGACTATCATTTTTAAATTTAGTACTTTTATGTGGTCATGCAACATCTGAGTGCCTAAGTACAATTAGTTCATTAGCCTCATAATCACTTTCTTTCTCTACATGCCAATTACAGTCATGATGTATAGGTTACTAGAGGTCAATTGTTCACTGATTACAAGTCATATGTTAATATACTGTCACCCAGTATTGAGAATTTCAATTTCTTATAAATTCGATTGTTAATGAAATATTACACTATTCTTATCTTACTCTCTGAAATTTAACAAATGTTCAACAAAATTGAGGAATGTTTAAACCCTTGTCAAAGAAGTAAATTACATTTTTACCAGGAATCTTTGTACTACTCACGCTGTTTGTCTTAACCCATCACTACATCTTATTTGAAGATGCTAATTTGTAACAGTTCAAACAATTGCACAGGGAGACGTGACCCAACTTCTTTCTAGCTTTAATGCACTAGTTCAAACGAGATTAATACAACTAATAAGGCTTATTTACCCATGTCAGGTCAGATACTACATATGCAAAGATTTTGTACTTTTACCTGATGAACCTTAAGCTTTGACAATTTACAGGCACACTCAAACTATACCAGTATAAGGCAGGGACGAAAATTCACATCAAAACACCTTTCTTGTTTAAAGAATCATGAAGAAAAGTTTATGACTTTATGCAGAACGACCCTCACAAGAACCTTTTATCCACACTCCTGAGATTATAACATAAATTAAAGAGGGGAAATTGATACTTAGTATTCTGAACAAAATTGGACAGCATCTCCCCTTGATTCTCTCTTCTTTTGAAGTTTAATGGATCAAACTGAGCTTGAAATTAGCTCAATTCAACCAATTAAACTCGATCCGCTATGGAGGCCGAGCCTCTTAGCAAATCATAAGAGAGAATCCAGCTATGGAGCCGTGCTCCTAGCTAAGATGAAATCCGCCATGGGAGCCGTGCTCCCCGGCAGAAGGAAATCGGATTCGAAAGAGAAGAGACGAATGCAACATAAAAAAAAAAGGTCAAGAACGTCATAATCAAGCGATTAAGCAACTTAATTCTACGATTTTTGAAACTTGAGACCTGCCATGGGAGCCGTGCTCCCTGGTTGATCTTGTTCCTTAGCATAAGAACTTTCACTGATCATGCAATTTATGTATAAAGAAAGTAAAGAGACGAAGGAATTATAGATCCACCATGGGAGCCGTGCTCCCTAGTAAATCCTTTCTTCCACTCCAAGAAGAGAACTGTTAAGCTAATGCTTACACAGACATCAAAATGAACTAAGGACGCTTGTCATCCAGGAAAGAATCAAAAGAAAATGAATATAACCAATGCAAATTCAAAGAAATCAAACAAGTCTATCCTCTTGAACGAAATCAAACAATTTACAAATTTGAAAGTTTCGATCCCCATTCAGATCGTTTCTCCCTCATCTAAGCACCTACCGTTACCTTTGCCACTTAGATCTTGAACCCTTCTTTCACTTCCTTTCTCTCTGCTACAATGCCTAACAACTGTTTGTAAGAATGTCTCTCTCTAACGTGTGTGTGTGTACAATGTGTCTCTTCCTTGGTCTAGAAAAGAATGGAAAGTTGGAACTGATCGGCCTCATCTTCTTCGTCTTCTGGCCTATTTATAGGCTCAACCTTCGGTCTTCTTTCCATCCAGGTTCCATGAATCTTGGGAGGAGCCCGGCGGTTACAACTTCTTTCACCGACAAATTTCTGTTTGTGTGTTTCATCTTTTCCTCCTTTTTATTGTTCCCGGCGTACCATGCAACGCCTCTCTGACAGCGGGGCCCTTGAATAGTTTCCCCACTTCGTTCTCGTGCTCTGAGTGCATCACTTCTGTTCCTCGTGAACGGGTTGGTTTTGATCGGGAAGCAGACCTCAGAGACATCTCTTTTTTCTTTCTTTTTTTCTTTTCTTTTTTTTTTCTGTCGTGCTCCCGGTTCATGATGAACCATGCAGAGAGGCATATGCGGTGCACATACTCCCTGTCCAACCATCTCAGGTGCTTTGCGGGGGAGTTTTGAAATTTCCTCTTGACTTCTTCTCCGTTCCCCTTATGCTGAATATATTCATTAAATGGACATCTCCATTTATTTGTGTATGGCATTTTCCATTGGTTGCTGATTCTCAAATAAATTGTTTAAAGGCTTTTCCAATTGAATTTGTGCATGAAATTTTATACATGCCTTCACAAAAATGTGCAAAATTTAATAGTGCCAAGATTTTTTCCAAAAATACCCCTCTCATTATTTTATTCATTTTTTCCAAAATCTGGGGTTTTATTGCATGGAATGGAATATCTGTAACTCCTTTATTCATTCTGAAAGCACCATAATTTTCTTCACCATCTCTTGAATTTTTGGGGTCCATTTACTATTTTTCATGATTTTCTCAAACTTCTCGTAAATCGGTCTGTGTCTCCAATCGCGAAATTTTAGGGTCAAACACTATCACGACACGACGCTGTGATATTTTTTATCATTGATTAGTTATCAAGTCCTATTAATATTTGAATAATCATGAATAGTATTAATCATGAATTATATGATCAAGAAATTAAATAAAATTAATTTATAACAAAATAATTTGTGGGATTTCTGATATGAGAACATAGTATTGTTCTATAAAATAATAAGAAAATATATGTATAATTGCCACGATTATCTGACTATTGTTCTGAGCGAATTGAATTTAAATTAGTGAAATAGCTAATTTACAAAATTAGAATTCTGAATAAGCCACACAGTTGACTGCATGGTTTGGCCACAGAAGATCTTTGAGAATTTTTATTAAAAAAAAGAGAGAGAACGAGACAGACGAGGTCTCTCCCTTCTTCTGCCTCGTCTCCCCCTTCTGATCTGGCGATGTCTTCGCTTCTCCCTTTCTTTATGCTATGAGACTCGAAGAGCATCACGCTCTTCCCTCTGTGTTGCGATGTGAGTGGGTGAGAGTGAGGCTGCCTCTAACTGGCCCAACCAGAGGTTGGCACCTCTCAATCTGTTGTGTGTTGGCACGAGGAGACCCCTCTTCTCCTCCTCATTAGTGTTGCTTTGGCTGTAGCCCCTAACTGGCGCGTTGCCGTGACTCAATTAACTCTCTTGAACTTCACTCCTCTCTCGTCTCTTCTGTCCTTCGCTGTCGAGGTAAGCCTATATATTCAATTGGGGGATTTAGGGTTTTGATTTGGGGATAACAGTTGTTGATGTGAGAGGAGGATTGAAACTAAGGGAGGTACTGTATCTCTATCTTTCTTTCGATTTCAAGTTGATTCTTAATCTGTCGATGCTTACTAATTGATACTACTAGATTTGAACGGATTATGGAATTGTCCTTGTTCTTGATTTGCTTGGCTTTGATACTGACTTTGATTATTCTTGAGTGCTTGAGACGATTTGTTAAAGCTCACGAGCAAGGTATATCCCTACTGTGATCCCTAATTTTGATGAATTGAACTAACTGCTAGGCTAATTGTTGATGCTGAGATTGTATATAAGCTTAATTAGATAGTTAATAGTCTGTTAAAGATTATAATTGGGGATTCGGCATGCTAGAATCATACATTAAGAACTGTGTTTGTCTCTTAACCTCACTTCTATGCATGTTAATTAGTATATTAACATTTTTATGTGATGATTAACTATAGTACATGAGCATTAGTGATACTGGAGGGTTCATTTCGGTATATTTAAGTTAGAAAATGCTATAGTATACTTACTGTCATGTCTTGGGTATAAAAGCTTCAACATTTGAATTTATGTGCAACATTTGTGTCATATTGCATTTTTAGATGTAGTATCAGTATACTACAACAGTGGCACATCAATATAGAGTTATGAACTGCTAGATGCCTTGATTCTGTCATGGTTCAATATACATTAGTGAACTGTTATATGTCTTTTCTAAAGTACAATGAATGTTGGAGTTATAAATGTGCTGTGTATATGCTTAATACCTACTGTTATGATGGTTAAGCCATTCTGTCATGAAGTCTGTTGGGAGAGTCTTGCATCAGGAACTGTGCTTCTATCATTTAAGCATATAAGTATCAGTTTATTGCATGATATATAGTGTATAAATATGTAACTGGGTCAAGACTAGCTATTGCATACTTGATATTATCTCATGAGCATGAAAGAGTCTCAAAGTTTGAAATTATATGCATGACTTCTGTTACTTGACATTTGAGAACTGTTAAATTGCATTATTGTTAAGAACACCCTTGATTTTAATAAATAGGTTAGCGTAACAGTGGGATAATTGTGCATTAGGTTGGACATTTGTATGAGTATTTGGATTCTGTTATTAGCTAAAAACCTAGTGATAATATGTCATATACTAATTGCATAGTATTATCAGTGGATTAATGTGCATAATTATGATGTAGCCATGCTAGGTCAGTGAAAACAGAAGTTGAAGGTGGTTTAGTTGCATATCAATTGCATATGTGCAGCTACAACACCTAGCGGTGCTAGTTTCATGGGTTTTGAGATAAATTTTGATGTGCATCATGCATTTTAGTGTAAACAGTACCTATATAGAGTAATATATGAGTTACTCAAGCTTTGTTGTGTGCTTAAGATGCATTTTAGTGAGTTATGTGACTAACTTTCTGTTCGTACCAGTTTCTGGTACAGGTTCTGTGGATCAGGGACTAAATCGTAAGGATAAATTAAGTTCTGGGGACTTAAGTGTAAATTTCTGAGGGCTAATTTGTGACATATGATGGATTTATAAATTTTTGTGGGCATTTATGTGAGAAAGAAGGGCTTGAAAATTATTTCTGGGCTTTTATGCAAATTTATCGGAGAGTTAATGGATGTGGATGTTATTTAGGACTATTGGATCAGATTTAAATCTGATTGGATCTGTCGGACCCGTTACGACTGACTCAGTTAGCTGGGTCAGGCTGACTGGGTTTAGTCGACTGCGATGTGGGCCGGATTCTGTTTTGGGCCGAGTGGAAAATAAAATTAAAGTTGGGCCGAAATTATTTCCTTTGAGCCTTCTTTGATCTGTTGGGCGTTTTGACTTGTGGGCCGAAATTAATTAAAATTCTGTGGGCTTTTATAAAATTGGAATTTCGGATTTGATATTAAATTCTAATTAGACGCAGTTCTGTTGAGCTTGGTAAACGGTAGACTAGAAGACAGATCCGATAATATTAGGCTAACCTCGATAGTCAGATTTTTGGGATATGATGAGATTAAGTCTGCTTTTTGAACAGATACAGTGGCAATAAATTATACAGACTATTCTGATCCCACAAAATTATAAATTAATTATAATTTTCTTGTGTTTAATTAATTATTTCTGAATTTGGATTTACTGTATTATTGCTTGTATTCTGTAAATTCTGTCTGTAATAAATGAATGAAATTTGATCTTGATATGTTTGTTATTATGATTATTATTCTATTAGAACGAACAAGCAATTACATAATACAGTACTCTGAATTAATTGATGATTGGGCAAGTAACTAAATTACTAACGGACTTGAAAAACTACGTCAATTGGTTAATTAGACGATTTATAGATAAACCATCGTTCACTTAAAAGGAATTATAGAACCCGTTAACAAATCTTAACGTGCCTTAATCTATGATTGTGAACAGGGACAACTAGCGGAGCTATCTCCAAACCCGGTTCAGAAGGTGTGGATTACACGAAATCTTTATTAGAATTCTAGACATTCGGTAATTTTAAATTCATGCATAGTATGTTGAAAAACTCGTTTGAAATTGCATTATATTGTTCATATAGTCAATAGACGCCTCAAAAATATATAGACTACATGTTGATAAATTTCGATTGTTCAATTGAAAATATTAAGTCTGATTTGGAATATTCATTTTTATGCTAATGATAATTCAGACTTAATGATAAAGGATTGGAATGGTTTCAAAGAATTTATTCTATCAAAAGATAGATTTGACTTGATTATGAAACCATAATGGATTATGTTAGCATAACAAAATTCTGATATAACTCACTCATCCGGTGATAATCGGTTTGGCCCCCGACCCGGCCAGAGTCTTAGCGCTATTACTACTGAAAAATTTCCTATGTTTGCTCTGTACCAAGTGGAATAAAACCATTGGTTTGGGAACGGTTCTCTCTGTATCTGTAAGGCCTTAAAAACTGGAGTGTATGTTATTTTGTAATGAATATTTTTGCTATGTTATGCTTGATTCTGTCTGTGCAACTTGCATATTTTGCAGTATTCCAGTGCTAGGCCCTTTTCGCCTAGTACCTACGTTATGATTCAGTTCAAATTTCTGCATGAAAAATTTAAAAGAAAATTATGGATTCATATAAAGAACTATGTAACCGGAACTAAAAATCACACTGGAAAATTATTTTCTCACTCTGTTTATCGTTTGTTTGTTCCTCATTAATTTGGGGTTCCAAGAAACGCGAAGCCATCCTAGGCCCGCGATAGCTACGTTTGAGTGCTCTATCCTCAAGTTCAGGATTCGCATCCCTAGCATAGATGCTGATGCCACTCTTCTTTTTTTCCCTCGATGCGCTGCCCGAGGTTTATGTTTACTTGTATCTTGAGTCGCCTGATCCGGCTACTCTTAGCGATGGCATGGTGCCAGAGCAGGAACCCTCCCTGCAAGCGTAAAAGGGAGGATTCCTAGTTGGAGTGGGTGACGTTGCTTTTATGTTGTTGTTGCTACTATTGTGCTGCTGGTGTGTTGGTTGTTGTTCTTTTGGTCGGTTGGTGGTGAAATCAAACAAACAATAATAATTTGTATAATATGTATAATATCTTTGTATAAAGCTGGATGATACAAATTCCCAGCTTATGTTGTAAGATAGAATAATGTGAAATACAATTCTTTGTACACAATGATTTTGGGATCTGTGGTGTTTTGTCTGTTCTGGGTTTGGTTGAAAAGAAAAAAAAAATTCAGTCAAACCGTCACACTTTCCTCTTTTAATTTGAGGATTAGAAGATGGGGGTGTGACAGACGCCCTGAGAATAGGTCCCGTTTTTACGGAACAAATATTCGATTTAGTGATGTAACTAAAAACGATCAAATAACACAAACAATAATATAAAATTTAGATTTTCATATATCAAATAGTCTCAACATGTGTCACCTTGATAATTTGGATCTCGTGTGGCAACCACTTCTAGCTCTGAATCTGTATCCGAGCCTGACCTCGTGTCGAAGTCGAATAGCTCGACTTGCAAAGCGTCATGCTGTTTTGGTCGCATTTATGTCATAACATAATAAAGACTAGGTGGAGGGTGGCGGCTTCGCCGCCATTTGAGTGCCAAACTGCCAATGTGTTATATACAAAACTATTTTTTTTAAAAAAAATGGCAAACCTTTCTTTTCCGGAATAAATCATAATATTAATTTTCAAATAATAATGATGCTAAATAGCAAATCAGTCACCAAGGAGGATATCAATAAACCACTATATCAATCTTTTAAATGTCAAATCAGTCACCAAGGAGTAGGAGGATACCAATAAGCCACTATATCAATTTTCAATTAATAATGTTGCTAAATCTATTTTCATTTAAAGAACTACATATATTTTTAATGATGTCTTCAAGTTCGTTATTTTGCCGCTATGTATGTGTGTGTGTGTTTTTGTTGCTTTTTAATGAGCCAATGGCCTAACTTTGTTCACCTTATGGGCTTTATATTAGGCATATGAAATACAGATCAAGATGTCCTTTTTTTGTCTTCTATGTAAACTCAGATGAGAAATTTAGTTGCTATCCTCAAAAAGGATACCAATAAACAACTCTATTACATAAACCAAAACATGAATAGATAATAAACTTACACAATAGAACAGCGAAAAGAGGAGAGATTTGCCAGAAAATGGAATCGGACACTCACGGAATTTAATTAATACTTCAGATTACATATATTTACCTATATTCTTACACCGGTTATTACCGTGAAATTAGTGAGATTTCCATCTAAAATTTTAACCAATAATAGCAATAAGACCGATCCATAAAAACAAAAATTTAAGAGTGATCAAAATAAAAAGATGAGAAATAAATAATTAATTAAGGAATCGACCACTCAATAATTTCTTTATTAAATTCCAAAAAACCATTTGGTCATATTTCAGCATAATCTAATCCTTTTAATAATATATTTTCTATAAGGTATAGAATGTTTGAACTATAAGTAGGGCTGCATAACGTCTAAAATGATCACGAAAACGATCGATTTCGTTAACCGTTTCGTTTTGAAATCGAAATTAGCTACTTATTTGCGTTAATTGTTTCATCCAAAACGAAACGGTAGAAACCACGAAAATATACATGGACGAAATCTTTTCAAACTTTCGTTAACCGTTTCGTTTTTGAAATGCAACCAAAATTTTTTAACCGTTTCGTTTCGTTTCGTTTCGTTTTAGACAAAATGAAACGAAAGGACAGTCGAAACGGTGACCGTTTTCACCCTTATAGTTAGGCGTCTGTATTTATTATTATTATTATTATTTAGACAATAAGTGGATCGTTATACACAACATTTTTTTCATTATAAAAGCACAAAGTCTTGCTGATTTTGTTGGGTAATCCAGTGACATTTGGGTATCATAAAAAATAGAAAGCCCATCACCAGTCCAGAAGCCGGTTAGCCTGTTACCAAACAACATTAAAAGCATCCCAACCCAATAACCAAATTCACAAGCTGACGACAAAAAAAACTCTAGCTTGACCAGTCAAATTGGTTCAAGTCTGACAGAGAGTCAGAGACAACTACGTCTTCAGGAATTTAAAATCATCATTACTCAAACAAAGAAAGAAGATACAAGTCATCTTTGGTGATCTCGCCAACTCTTCTACAAAACAATTCTTCTTCTTCTTCCAATTTTTATTTTATAACATAAGAACTAAACTATTCCTGGCACAACTAGTTCCCAATCATGCTTGCAGTTTTCTATAGTATATAATCTTTACTTACCTAAAGTAAAGTAAAATTAACATGAGAAGTATTTTTTGGTAGTTCTCTAGGTAGTCGCTACCTAGTTGTCAAACAAAAGAGAGTACTTTTTGGCAGTTTTCTGTACAGCTAAATTGCTCCAATTGCAATTGGAGACTCTGTATTGAGGAAAAAAAATTATTTCCTTTTTTTTATTTGCAGTTGAAAATGCCATTTACCAGGACTACGATGCAATCCTTTATATTATATTATTTTTAGAGAAAAAGGTTTCTCTGCACAGGATACCTGCCTTCCACTGCAAGAATAGAAGCACTTTACATCATCCAACCCAAACCAAAACAGCTAGAAAATTAACCAAAATAAAGGAAAAAGTAAATAACAATACACATCAAGGCAACCTTTATTTCATCTAGTAAGCAAAAAGCAACAATGGTGAAACAACTTTAAATTGCAACTAATAAAGAAAGGATATAAACACACAAAAGCACCATACATAAGCAGTCATCATAATAAACAAGCTGTCTTTGTATCCAGCAACAACGAATAGAAAAAATAATATAAGCCAAAATATATAGGCTTGTTGAAATTGCAATAGACTAATTGTGGCCTTTTTGCATAATTACTTTTGCTAACAAACAAACACCTCTAATTACTTGCTTATTTACCAAACATCTCAAAATCAGAAACCAATAATACAAATTTCTGATTAATTGACCTATTTTTTGCTAGCTTTTTACAAAGTATCTCATTGAAGATCCCACCAAACAAAACCGGGAATATTACTAAAATTTCTCTATTTTACTTTATCCATCCTCGTGGAAAATCACAAGAAAACCAGAGATAATTAGAAAAATAAATAATCAAATCCGAGGTAGCCCTGCTCTGAGCCGCTTCTTCGGAGGGAGAGAAGCGAACACCACCGACAAATTGCGCGGCACGAGTTGGCACAAACTCGGCAACTTCTCGACCTTCTTCCTCTTCAATGGCGGGGGCTTGCGCGGGGCTGGGGGGCACTCGGTCGGAGGCTTGATTCGGTACTCCTCTGATGTGGGAGTCACACATCCTTCCACGTCATCACCTGACTTCTCCTCCTCCAAAGAATCGCCATCTTTGACGAGTTTGGTTTTAATTTTGGGAAGAGAAGGAAGCGATTGATCCGTCGTTGGGATCGAGATGCCTTCCGATTGAACCATGGATGAGGAATTGGAACTCAATTGAGGTTTCTGTTCCATAAATAAATAAACAAATCAACAAATTGGGGGTACAGAAAGAGAGGAGGAGAGCGCGCGAAAGAAAATGGTGGGAAAAGGAATATATATATAGATAGATCGATGAGAAGAGAGAGAAAATAGGCGTCGAAATATTTCTTTAGATGCAAAAATAAATAAAGAGAGAGATGGGGAGAAACCGAGAAAGAGAAGAAAATAGTACCTCTGTTTTCAGAAAGGTCCAGGGAAAACGCATGGAAAGTTATAAATAAGGAAAGACGATATAATACTTCCGATTACATATGATGACGTGGCGAGTTTTAATTGGACAAAAGAATGTTTACGCCATACCACCATGTAGTAAATAAACGTAAATTTTGATGTGAGGTAAAGCGCGAGTCGCTTTCTCTTCTGTGGGACCAGGGTTGTTCGGATAATTTTCGGTACTGTAAGGAATCCAAAGTAAACCGTTTCGGTTCATAAATAGTGGGACCCAAGCGTCATTGTGACAATTTTCTGAATCGTGTATGAACCAGGTGTATTCAGTTTTATTATAGAGAAATTAGTCCGTTGGGATTCCTTAACCTCAGGACGCCTGTCAAGGCAGCGTTGGTCAGAACATGTTTTTGCAATAAAGAGAGCCTGTCAGCCTGGATTAATATTTACAAATTTGCCATTTGGCTATGAATATGTTCTATTTGGAATCATGATCTATTTTACAAGACCATTAATTTACTGGTGGTTAAATATAGTAAATTACGTTGCATCCAGTGCGTTGCCAAGTTATGAGTACTTAAGGGGGAAAAAAAATAAGTTAATGAGTTATTACCAACATTTCCGAATTAATTGGGTTAAAAATTTAAAATGTAGGTTGTGAGTATCGTAAATAACATCCAAAGAAAGTAAGAAAACACCTTTGACTTATTTAACAGGCCATGCCATAAGCTGTGTCAATAAATATCCAACTAATCAGTTGAAAACATTGCTTTTTTTATTTAGATTATTATTAATTTATAAGGCTCTCTAAATAGTAAATTCTAACTAATGAACTTAATATTCTATTTAGTTTAACGTCCCTTTCATAAGTCTTATATTTGTACATTTGGAAAATATACCTCCAATAATACAAAATTGCAATAATACATAGTAATACACTAAAAATATGTTTGGAATTACGAATATAATCTAGAATCTGAAAGCCTTAAAAATCGTACAAACTATAATTAAAAAAATTAATAAAAGTTTTTTAACAGATGTGATTTTGCTGCTTAAAAAAACAAGAAACGTCAGTCATCATGATATCTTACTCAAATGTTTAAGATAGGCAATGACAATAACGTATATATGTAATTCTTTGGATAATATAGTGTGTAATAAAAATAAATAAATGCAGTAATACCATATTACAAATGTATTTTTGGATAATTCTTGCCGGCTTACAATTTCATGCAACGGTCACTTAACATTTTTGTCAATTTTTTCATAAAATATATTAAAAATCTAAAAGTTTAAATTATAATTTTTTTTTATGGTTGTTTAAAAAATATAGTGGATAGCAATCGTAATTTAATTTAGAAATTATCGTAATTTCAATTGGACTCAATTTGAATGTCACCCTGTTTGAATCTTGAATAACTCCTCTTTGATTCAAACTATTTGATTTGGACGATATTATCAAATATGCTAAATATTTACAACCATAAACTTATGGCTGCCAGAGTTACTGTATTTCCTTAGTGACAAAAAAGAAATAACTCAATATTTGCTATGCAGGTATCTCTGATATTTGGACAATTAATGATAGTAAAATAAATTGATAAAAGATCCTTTACTTGCAAATTATATGGAAAATATTACCTATTCTTTCCATGTTATAATTCCATAGAAATAATCAAACGAAAACTTAGAAATAACGACAAACGCTTAGCCAAGGACCACACCTTAATTATTCATATGTACAATTTAAAACAATCTATTACTGACATGTGCTCTTTCGGCGGGCATTCCTGTAGTTCGTGATACATTAATGCAAATCTTTGCGACAATTTGAACTACCCATTGAAAAAGTTTTCTTCCAAGGAAAAAAGAAAATGCAGAATGATTCCCATTCTGTTCAAGCAGTCATAAGAGAATAAAACGGAGAATAAAAAGAATCCCCTGGTTTATTAATCAAATCATGTCGCCAGCAAGGACATTATAATTCGATATATTAACAGCAAATTATGTTGTGGACATAATTTTATAATTAGACTTCAATCCTGATGGTTTATTTAAAATTATAAACAAAGACCAATGATCATGATTTCAACCTGATTTAAAATTTCTGTCCGGCCGCCATAGAATAACCATAAATTAATTGAGATGGGCTCAAATCATCCACGACTGACGGATGCAACCGTCAGCTACGATTAAATCTCAATTTTTGTGATTCTAATAGTCGATCCGAACCGTTCAATGTATTCTCCATATTGAAATCTCATTAGAGACCAAATTTTACATTTTTCTGATTTTATTTACTATTTTATTGAGATTTTTAAAAATCATAGTTATTGAAGGGTCCAGAATTGTTTAGATTAAGAATTTTGTAAAATATCAAACAAATACTAAAAAATTTCAGAAAAATATTAAATTTTGTCTCCAACGAGATTTCAATATGGAGAACACAATGAACGGTTCAGATCGACTGTTAGAATCACGAAAATTGAGATTTGATCGTAGTTGACGGTTGCATCCGTAAGTCGTGGCTGATTTTAGTTATCTAAAAAAGGAATATGTAAATTTAATTTTTATTATTTGACAAAAGAAAACTTTATTGCAAACTTTTGAAAGCATTGTCCTAGTCACAGTATAGCAGCTGACTGCTGAGTGATGAATCAGGATCAGACATTCAGACGCCTAGGACCAGGAAAAAGGAGACTTATTGTTCTCTCCAATTGGTGAGAAAATGGAACCTCTCTTCCTTGTGTATGAAATTGGATACTGCATCTACTATTCTACTATGACAGAAGGTGGATTACATTGTAAAAAGATCATCTAACTCCTGGAGAGCACAGCGACATCCTAACTGATTAACTCTCAGGCATGAATCATGATGCATCGCTTTCATTTCAGGCACTGTGTTCCCTGTTGTGGACAACAAACAGAGAATTAATTTGAAGCAATGGTGCTGCATTTGACAAATGGCATAGCCATGTGGTTCCATACTTGCAAATCAAATTGCATGAAGAGCAGGTCTGGAAAGGTATGCTTGCAAATCTAATTGCATGAAAAGCATGTGGGAAAAGGTAGACGGGGGTCCCTTATTTACTAGCTGCAGTTTGATTTTAGACCCAAATCAAATGTGTGATTATGCCTAGGTAATTTACTATCGAAAATATACTATTTGAATAAGAAAAGTTTTTAATGACTTGTGTTTTTAAAAAATTATTTTGAGCTTAGATGAATGCTATTAAAATAGAGGATACATAAAAGATAAAAATTATTGACATTTTTTAATTTAGTGGTAGATATATAAAAGTTCTGCAAATATAAGTTTATTTCCAATCGGTCATGGCAAGTTGATCACCCCTACAGATCTTATCTAGCCGTATAATTATTTCTAGCATGCATGAATGATATTATAGTAAGCTAATGCGCAATCCATTCCAGAAAATGTAGCCTCAATTACTATGACGTGGATCACTTTTTGATGATGTGAACAATAATAATATTTGTTCTTCACTGAGATTTTAGTTTTCAAACCTAAAGATGGCAAACCAGTTTGAACAACCGTTTAGATCAAAAAATACTGATCGAATATGGTGTACGTACTGAGAGGAAATTAAACATGTAGCTAGGAATAGACATGTGGCCAGAAATTATATGGATTATCCTATTAAAATAGACGGACGAATGCAATCCGTATAATTGGAATACAACTCTTAATTATTCACGCAAGATTTTCTTAAAACCTTTCATGTATCTAGACAGACCAAAAAGATTAATGTACCAGCATCAGAAAAGGACCACTCTTATCAATTCTGTCGAAGGATATCAGGAATCCGGGACCTCATTCCATGTGACACGTTATATGATGCAGCCTATTTCCATCTAGGTCTCATTAAAGTACATAAGCGGCGAATTATTTTATCAATATGAAAATGAAAATTAGATATGTTGAATTATAAAATTCGTTCAATTTTAAAAAAAAGGGAAAAAAATGTGCTTAGCCTATTCCTTATATTATTTCTTTAAAATTATAAAATAAAGTATTATATATATATAGAGAATGGCTAATATGCCATCAATGACACTGCCACCCATTTTCTATCGACTCGTTTTTCGAGATCCAAAATTTAAACCGTCGATCCAAACCGTTTGAGTTGATCATCATATTGAAATATCCCTGGAGATCAAATTATATATATTTTTTTTCAAAATTTTTTGCTATGTATTATGGTATTTTTCAAATTGGACGGCCAGAAATCAAGTTTCAAAAGTTTCACTAACAGTATATTTGGACAGAGGAAAGTAGAGATGGAAAATATTTTTTGTTTGGATGGTAGAAAATTACGATAATAAATTTTTAATACTAATTTATTCTCCCCAAATTGAAGGAGAATGGAGGGAATTATTTTCCCCCTTCTGTGTAGTTTTTATTCTGGTTTATCATCCTTTTAGTTAGACAATTCCAAATAGAGAAAAGAAGAGAAACAAATTTTTCATTCATTAATTGTCAAAATATGCATATATTAGATAATTTTTCATCCCTTTAGTTAGACTATCCAAATAGAAAAAAAATGAAGTGATTGAATCATAATTTATATTAGATAAAATGCTTCTATTGTTCAGTTTAATTATTTAAGTTCGATTTTAAAATTGTGGAAGTTCAGGTTTCTGATTATAATTTGCTTTTGCAATTCATAACGAAATATGCAGAATAAGATCAAATGAATTTTAATATTTATTAAATATTATGTTAGGCTCCGTTTGGATTCCATTTGGAAAGAAAGAAAGAAGAAAATAATAAAATAAATTTATTATAAACAATTCAAACTCTTCACAAAGTTACACACTTCCCAATACTTCTTCTTATTTCTTCCATTCTTCTCTTCTTCCCACACCTTATCCAAACAGAGCCTTAGTATAGTACTATCAAGATAACATGTAGTGATGGTTATATCATTTCAATTTTAATACTGATTCTGCCAATTCGATTTGATCAAATAAACTGATTAAACTTTGATTTATTGTACTGTTATTTATATTGTTCAATCGGTTCGTTTTTATATATATATACAAACTAAACAAGATTTTAGTTCAACAAATTTAGTTTGGCTTGAATCAACCGGAAGGAATGGACAGCTATGCGCAACTGTTCTTGCTTCCTACTTTGTGTGAGATGTAAATGATTAGAGAAGCTTTAGCCGGCTAAAACTTAGCTTCCTATATTCCACCTTTTGATCAGAGAATACCATGTTTCCTCTTGTCTTCATCTGGCAGTTGTTCCTCTTCATGAATAATTGGATTAGGTGACTACTACCAAAGTGCCAACTCCACTGTTTTTTTTTTATTTTTTGTCTATCTTCTCCAGTTTTCAAAACAAAGAAACGGAATGCCAGTTCAGAAGAAATTCCAAAGTCTAGACGGCTTGGTCATTTATGGCCACAACTATGCAGATCAGCGTGGTGCAGCACCAGACATGAACTTATTAGAAACAAATGGTTGAACAAAGTCGTCAAGAATTTGTAAAGAAAGGTTTTTTTTTAATGAGAAAAATTAACCTTGCCTTTTATTTATGTTTCAGATTGGGACAAATCACTGCAATTTGTCTACACCTACGAACTAGTCGACATCTTTGACAAATTTTGTGAACTGATTCTCCAATTTTCATAGTTTTTATTTGTTGATTTCACTTTTTTTTTAACCAAACAATTCATACAGAACGGACGGTAAAAAATTTGGATTAGGTTTCATCTTTGAAATTTGCTAAAATCCACAAAGATCACGCCATTCAAGCAGATACATGAATTGGTAGTGGGCAAAGTTGCATCTAATTTAATGAATAAAGATAGTGATTGTACCAGCATTAGATTGACTAACATGACCGAGGATATGTAATAATTAGGCGGGAAAGGAAATTAGATATTTGAAGCTAGAATTGGAACTCTATTGGTTGTACCTTCTTGCTATTTATTCCGATTTACTTAAGTGTGGTTGATGTAAATAATTTGTCTAGCCAAAACAATGAAACCATATAAAGAGGAAAAGTAACTAATTGCTCATACCATAATAGCTGTCTGGAGGAAGTCCTTAATCTCATGGATTTACTTCGGCTGTTTAAATTTCCATAAAATAGACAATAAGATCAGTAAAGAATATCAACAATTAAATTTCAAATTAGTAATGGTATGTAGCTGGGAGGTGTGTAGCTATTAAAGGGTGCGTTTGGATCGTTGGAAGAAAGAAGAAGAAGAAGGAAGAAGAAGAAAAAAAATTATAAACAATCCAAACTCTTCACAAAATTACACACTTCCCAATACTTATTTTCACTTCTTCCCTTCTTCCCTTCTTCCCACACCTATCCAAACGCACCCAAAGAGGAGAAGCGCAATTTTCAGTGTTCTTTTTTTTTTTTGGGAAAATTAGATTTATGCCACTTCAAAGTTGGAAAATTAGAATAATACCACTTCAAACTTGACACTTAGGAAATTGGCACTCTAAATTTATTTTATTTAGATTTTTGCCACAAATATACTAATTTTAAAAATATACTTTTGTATTGACTGATATGCCCTTCGTTTTCTTCTCTTCCTTTACTTTCTATCCTTCGTCTCTTTATTTGTTCTCTGTGCAATCGTGCATAGATGGACTCAGATACTTGTGCGCGTATGCAAAGAACCCAAATCTAATATTTTTCAGTTTTCATGTCTTTCACGAGTTCTAAAGTTTTGGTTCTTTTTCCCTCAAAATCTAAGTGCCTAGATTGATTTCATTTTCTTGATCTATTTCTCTTTACTTTTGGGGCCTTTAATGGTACAATCAGGGGCGTAGCTAGGATTTTATGTAAGGAGGGTCCATAATTTTTTTTAAAAAATTATATATATTACAACGTCTAATATAGATATAGTATAACAATATTTTTCAAACAAACAATTCTAAAATAATGTAACTAAAAAAATTTTCATCAGAAATCGAATAAATCTATAACAACAACACAAAAAATAACATATCAAATATCCAAAATAATAATTCAAGGCAATCAATAAAGTAAAAATCTATAACGAGTTTTCATTTTCTGATAATTTTACATAATAGGTTCATTAGAAATTTCATTGAACACATCTCTTTTTATATATGTTACAAGACAATCATTCATCCAACTATCTCCCATTCTATTTCTAAGTTTTGTCTTAATAAGATTCATTGCCGAGAATACCCGTTCGACAGATGCCGTTGCCACCGTTAAAATGTCCGTTCGCTACTCGCTAGTTCTTTCACGACGGAGACGGAAGAAGGCAAACAGGCAAGTCGGAGAAGGAGGAAACAAATCAATTTCTGATTTTCTAAGATGGGTCCTCTGGATTTTTTAGATGGGTCCATATAATTTTTTTTATTTACATACAAGTCCTATTCTAAGTAAATTTCTTTTCCAAGGTGGGTCCCTGGACCCACCAATCAAAGTTTGCCTTCGCCCCTGGGTACAATCGTGAGACCACACTCTACATGTTTGTTGGACCAATTCAACCAAAGCTTAAAAAAGTTTTATCAAATGTGAAATCATTCTTAGCCATCAGATGGCTTTAGAGCCCAATGTTCCCCGGGATGCATCACATTTTTTAATTTTCTTTCAAGTCTGTACTTTTGAATTGCTTTAGTGGCATAAAATTGTGCCTACGGTGCTTCAATGGCAAAAAAACCTTACCCACCAGATAATTTGGCCCAAAAGAGACGAATATTACGGATGAAGAGATGAATGACAAAACGAGGAGAAAATGAACAAGAAGAAGAAGGGCATATTAGTCAATATAAATGTATATTTTAAAATACAGTATATTTGTGGCAAATATCTGAATGAAATGAATTTAGGGTGGCATTTTTCTAAGTTTCAAGTTTGGAGTGGCATATTTCTAATTTTGCAACTTTATAGTGGCATGAATCTAATTTTCCCTTTCTTTTTTTTTTTGTTGGTTTCAGTATATCATCCCATCTTATTTGTGCTTATCTGACATTTCCAAGAATCAGGTCTTCAAAAGCCATCAAAATATAAGCTTTCAGTGAGGAGAAATAAGTGTTAAATTCATTTTTTTTTTATTGAAGATGAGAGACCAAAAGTTTTAGGGGAACAAGTGGCATAACGTCAATTTTTATTATTTCGTAGTGGTATAACATAATTTTTTTTCTATTTTGTAGTGGCATAAGATTAATTGCTTAATTTGTGATGGCATATTGCGAAATTTTAATAATTTATAGAGACATATTCAAAAGGGCATGATTGTAATTTTAGTTGGTTAATGGCATAAAATCATTTTTTACGATTTTGCAGTGGCATAAAAGAATTATTCATTTAGTGATGGCATATCATAAATTTTAGCTTTTTGTAGTGCATGAACAAAATTGCCCCAAAAACAAATAGCACATGAGCAAAAACACTTCGTATAAGTCCACCTGCACCAAAATGGTATTCTATTCTAGTAAGGAGCTGTTTAAACAAAAAACATCTGAAATCTGTTTTGAACCTAGCCCAGGCTTGTTTGAACAAGTGCTAAGTTATTTGTTCTCCCTGTGTCATAAGGCCCATGATTTATTTTACTTGAAGTGGCCCAGACAAATGTTATATACCGCAATGCTGAGAAGACGTTGGCTGTTGGATCCCAGAATAGTAGAATACTAACAAAATTGCTCTCGGTCTGCATTTTACTTTTTTTTTTTTTATATAGTAGCCTTATTTTTAGACGAGCAAAATCCAATATTTTTGACATTAAATGTTTATATCAGTGAGATTTGATACTGTTTCCGTTGGGGAAAAAAAATGAAATCACTGACCATTAGAGGCACTATTGTCAGAAACAATTCCTTAATATCAGTTGCTTTTGCCTTATCTTGGTTTTTACAACGGGGGTACAGACAAACACCAGGTCTTTGCAGAACTGGTATTTGTATCAGACTATCAGCTTTATGCACAGCTGCCTTCTTGCAACTACATCAGAGAGAAACATAAGAGATTTGTTGTGCCAAGCATTGTAAAACTTGAGCTTGTTTGCATTGGATCTATATAAGCATCCTTTCGAAAAAGGATCCTTTTTTCATGTCTAATCCATTTGATCTAAAACGAACGGATGAGATTGGATCTACCAGTTCTATTTAGATTAGATTCAGAAAATTTGATCTGTTTATTATGATAAATCAAACGATTTAGACACCTTTTCATGGGATGAGTAACAGGGCAAACAAATCCATGTATTTCAGGAATAATCTCACAATGATTCACTTCCAAAGGCACTTGTCTCATAACCAAAAAGAAGATTTTATGAGGCTGCAACAGATACTTACTCCAAAGAACATACTGCAAATGGGACATTTTCCACTAGAAGTTTATATAAAATGGCTAGACATTAGAGGTGTTCAGAATACCTTTGGCTATCTGATATCAGAAAATACCCCTAAAATCAACATACTTTCCTTGGATGATTAGTTGACGAAATTTATTGTATATGAAAGATTAGAGAGGAAGTCGTGTATCTGATTTCTTGAAATGTATTCTGTTATCTTTTACAGGAGTGATATGTCCTATTATATATAGACTACCTGAACTATCAGAGATTTTTTTATTACATGGATTAACTAGCCTGATACAATGAATCTAGCTTAAACCCCTGGACCCGGTGTATCATTAACACTAATACCCCCCCCCCCCCCCCCCCAACAAGCCAAAGGAGAGGATGCTACTGCAAGCTTGTGTTTCAGATCAGTGAATCGACGAGTAGATAAAGGTTTGGTGAACACATCCGCTAGCTGGTCATTAGAGCATACAAACTGTACTCTTAATTCTTTGTTGGCAATCCGTTCGCGGACAAAATGGTAATCAATCTCGATGTGTTTAGTGCGAGCATGGAACATCGGATTCGAAGCCAAGAATGTTGCGCCAATGTTGTCGCACCATAGAGTAGGAGCATGAGATAAGGGAACTTGAAGCTCATTGAGGAGATATTGGAGCCATAGAATTTCAGCACATGTAATAGCGAGGCTTCGGTACTCGGCTTCAGTGCTCGATCTAGAAACCGTGTTCTGTTTCTTAGCACTCCAAGAGACCAAGTTTCCACCAAGAAAAATACAAAAGCCAGTTGTGGACCTCCGATCATCGCGACATCCAGCCCAATCCACATCACTAAACGCCTCAAGAGTGAGAAAGGGTCTGTGTTGGAAGTGTAAACCATGACACAAAGTGCCACATAAGTAGCGCAATATGCGTTTTACTGCCAACCAGTGGGGAACCATGGGGTTTTGCATAAATTGCGAGATTTTATTGACCGCAAAGGAAATATCAGGCCGGGTTAGAGTGACATATTGAAGAGCACCGATTATACTCCTATATTGTTGCGGGTTGTCAAAAGGTTCACCATCATCTTTGGATAAAGAGCAATCAGATGCCATGGGGGTTGAGCAAGGCTTGGCATTGACCATGTTAGCTCGAGAGAGAATATCGAGAATATACTTAGGTTGAGAGATGTGAAGACCATGAGGTTGAGGAGTAACCTCGATTCCCAGAAAGTAGTGTAACCCCCCTAAGTCTTTGAGTGAGAATTTGGAATGAAGTATGTTGATATAGGAAGAGATGAGGGACGGATTGCTGCCAGTGATGAGAATGTCATCGACATATACTAGAATAATGGTGAGGGCTTGGTGTGAGTGAGAAATAAAGAGAGAGGGGTCATATTTAGAGTCACAAAACCCGATATCCAAAAGTGTAGTGCTAAGTTTGTGAAACCATGCTCGAGGGGACTGTTTTAAACCATAGAGGGATTTGGATAAGAGACAAACGTGGTTAGGTTTTGCATCATCAATAAATCCGGGTGGTTGCTCCATAAAGACTTGCTCTTTAAGGTCGCCGTGTAGAAACGCATTTTGAACATCTAATTGCCAAATTGGCCATTGATTGGAGACAGCAACGGATAGAATCACTCGGATCGTGGTTGGACGAACCACTGGACTAAAGGTGTCGGAATAATCAACGCCTTCTTGTTGATGAAATCCTTTGGCGACTAGTCGGGCTTTATATCGCTCAATGGACCCGTCGGCTTTCCTTTTGATTTTGTAAACCCATTTGCAACCTATGATCTTCTTTCCTGGTGGAGGTGGAACTAGGGACCATGTCTTGTTAGCGGCAAGGGCATTGATTTCAGTAGACATGGCTTGGCGCCATTGCTGGTGCGGCTGTGCTTGTTTGAAGGTGTGTGGTTCTTGTTCAACAGTTGAAGCATAAGCCACAAACTCAGGAAAATGACGCTGCTTACGGGTGTTATCCTTAGATCGGGTAATCATTGGGTGAACAGAAGCCGTTGGCGGAAGACATGAAGAAGATGAGTCATGATTTTGAGCTGGATCAGAGATAGAAGATGTCGGGTTGTGAATGGAGGGAGGAGATACAGTTACATTAGAATTGTCTGGGGCAGCAGGAAGAGGCTGGTCAGGCAGAAAGTTTAAATTGTTAGGTCGGTCAGGGGATGTTGGATGTACACGGGCAGGAAGAGATGCGTGGGCAGTAGAAGGGGCAGCTTCATTTGAAGGTGAAATATGGGCCGCATGTATGTCCTGATGGGATGGAGCTTGGTTTGATCTATTAACAATTGGTAATATAGTGTGCTGGACGCAAGTATGGTCTGGTACATTAGGATTGTGGTGACAAGAGTTGGTTTTAAAAGGGAAACTAGTTTCATCAAATCGTACATTGTTGAGAAATTAACCGGTACGGTACCACAACTACACAATCAAGAAATTGAAACAACCAATTGCATACAACTAACCCGTCAAGCACCAATAGAGGAAAGATGTTACCGTGTATAGATCGAGGCACAACAAGCACAAGAGAAGAGAAAACACAAGAGTAAAGTGGTTCGGCCGAGCCTACTCCACCGGGAGACAACGAACCGACAAATTTCACTATTCACCAAGGAGATTACAAGAGTTTCCAAGAGGCTCTCAAGAGAATACAAGAAGGTACAAGAGTATCTCAATTGCTGGAACAAGCAATCACTCTCTCTCTCTATCTCTACCTCTCTCTCTACCCTATCTCTCTCTCACTCTATTCTCTCTCTCACTCTCTGTCTGCAGCAGCCGAAGGAGAAGCCAAGCTCCAAAACCTAGCGACACATACTCTGGAGGAGAAGAAATAAAGGATACCAAGAAATGGGTCGGGCCCAATTTGGGCCTAAACTCAACAAATCTCCACCGTAAGCTCAAATTGGCAACACAAGCATACACGTAGATTTTCACAAGCATACACCTTGATCTTCACAAGCATACACCTTAATCTTCGCTCCATACACAATCAAGTGCCAAGCATCACAGCCCAATAGTCTATCTGTCGGTAACCACATCACCTCCCACAAGCCTCTAAATCCAGAGACTAACCGCATCTACCTGAGTCCACGGACCGTGGCCGCCCAGGTCCAATGCACCATGCGGAATCAGCAACCACATGTCCCCGCCTGCCTCCACCGGCATCAAGGCGTCCACCAGAAGAACCAAGACAGTCAAGCCTACCGTCTCCAGCATGCCCTAATCCAGGCTGCTGTGCAATGTGTGACATGCCCTCAACCACCGCAACAACTCCACTGCAATGGGCCACATAGTCACCTCCTACAGCTCCACAAGCTATAGTGCCGGCCGATACAACAGTGGCCGCAGACTCCACCGTACCGACCACCTCATAGAGGTCACCGTGCCTAGCACCTCGAATGACAACTCTATCACCTCGAAGTACCTCCATGAATCCATCACGGGTTCTGAACTCAAACCCGCGTGAATCCAACTCACTGAGTGACACAAGACTCCTTCGTACACCAGGCACATACCGAACATCAGTAACCGTACGAACCACACCATCCCACATCCGAAATCTTACTGTGCCAACTCCAACGATCGACAAAGCCGACCCATCAGCCAGAGTCACAGTGCCACCGGACTGCTCACGCAAGGAATAGAACCAATCCCTCCGTGGACAAACATGGAATGTGCTACCAGAGTCTAACACCCACCTACTCAAGGCACCACTGCTACCGCCACTCATCCCACCAACAACAGTCTCAGTCACATCCTCCTCACCAACACACAAGAAAATATCATCCACATCACCGACCACAACCGCCGTGTGACTAGATCCATGTGTAGAAGGACTAACATGTCGTAACTCGGGACAGTCGCGTCGAAAGTGACCAGGCTTCCCGCACTTATGGCATGTTCCATGGCCGGATTTCTTCCGTCGCCGCCGATCCGATACAGTCACTAGCGCATTGGAGGATTCTGGCACATCCTCCTCACGCCTCCTCAAGGACTCGGAATCCAAAAGTACGGTAGTCACCTCCGCCATGGTTAGCTCGCTCTTCTTCCCCAACAAAGGCATCGTAATAGCATCATACGACTTTGGTAGGGATGCCATAAACAAACAAGCTTGATCCTCATCCTCGATCTTTCCACCCGCATTGAGCACATCTCTTACCAAAGTGTTGAACGCACCAAGGTGAACCCTCAAGTCCGTACCCTCCTCCATCCTAAGTCGGTACAACCGCTTCTTCAAAGCAGTCCGACTTGCCAAGGACTTAGACAGATACATCTCCTCCAGTTTCTTCCACAAGTCATTCGGAGAGGTCTCGGCCATGAACGGGGCTTTGACCTCATTCGACAAACAAAACCGGATTGTACTTAGGGCTTTACCACACAACGTCTTCCACTTATCATCCTCTAACCCAGCTGGTTTGGTATCACTCAATGCATCATCTAAACCCTGAAGCACAAGGGCATCACGAACCGTGCCTTGCCACAATGCAAAATTTTGTTTCCCATCAAACTTCTCAATCCCAAATATGGATGCTACACTAGGGTTTGCCATTGCCATATTTTGCCCAAGTTGAAACCGTACCAACGAACATGTCGCTCTGATACCACTTGTTGAGAAATTAACCGGTACGGTACCACAACTACACAATCAAGAAATTGAAACAACCAATTGCATACAACCAAACCATCAAGCACCAATAGAGGAAAGATGTTACCGTGTATAGATCGAGGCACAACAAGCACAAGAGAAGAGAAAACACAAGAGTAAAGTGGTTCGGCCGAGCCTACTCCACCGGGAGACAACGAACCGACAAATTTCACTATTCACCAAGGAGATTACAAGAGTTTCCAAGAGGCTCTCAAGAGAATACAAGAAGGTACAAGAGTATCTCAATTGCTGGAACAAGCAATCACTCTCTCTCTCTATCTCTACCTCTCTCTCTACCCTATCTCTCTCTCACTCTATTCTCTCTCTCACTCTCTGTCTGCAGCAGCCGAAGGAGAAGCCAAGCTCCAAAACATAGCGACACATACTCTGGAGGAGAAGAAATAAAGGATACCAAGAAATGGGTCGGGCCCAATTTGGGCCTAAACTCAACATACATGTCGAGAAACATATATTTTGTTAGTGGGTAAATGGAGGCAACTATAACCCTTTTGATTAGTGGAATATCCTAAGAACAAACAAGGTATAGATCTAGGTTCTAATTTATGTTTGTTATAGGGTCTAGTATACGGGAAACAAGTACAACCAAGAATACGTAGATTGGAATAATCCGGATCTTTTTTAAAGAGAAGGGTGTAGGGAATATCATTAATAGTAGTAGGTAAACGGTTAATAAGGAAAACAACACTAGAGAAAATTTCGTCCCAAAAACCATGAGGTAAAGAAGCATGTGACATAATGGATAAGGAAAGTTCAATGATGTGTCGATGTTTCCTTTCGGATACACCGTTTGTTGGGGGGTGTAAGGACACGAAGTTTGATGAACAATTTGAGGAAACAAATTACCAATTGGCTTAAACTCGGTACCACCATTGGTTCGTAAGGTCTTAATATGACAATCAAAAAAGTTCTCAACTTGAGCTTTAAATTTAGCAAAAATTGAACACACATCACTCTTGTTGGTCATAAAATAAATCCAAGAAAAACACGAAAAATCATCAATAAAGATCACATAGTATCTAAAACCATTGTTCGATACAATTGGGGAAGGACCCCATACATCACTATGAATCAATTCCAAAGGAAAAGAAGAAATAGAGGAAGAAGAGGGAAAAGGCAATTTATGTGCCTTTCCAAGTATACAGTCATGACATATATCAAGTTTTTGAGAACTACAAGGCAAATCGAAAGTTCTCAAAATTTGTAAGGTAGTATGATTGGATGGATGACCAAGACATCGATGCCATGAATTGGCGTCGGTGCGAAGGCCAAAGAAAGCTTGTGGTGTAGAATGGAAATAAGGAGTAGCATGAACAAAATAAAGTCCATTTGAGCAAGGGAACTCAATTATGGTCTTCTGGGATGAGAGGTCCTTCAGAGAACAAGTGGAATTAGAAAAAGTGATAACTAAAGACGTGTTATCTAGTAACAATTTAGAGAGGCTAATCAAATTCCTAGAAAAATTGGCAACATGTAAAGTATCCTTAAGAGTAACATGATAATTAGATATCAAGAGAGAAGTTGTACCAATGTGATGGATTGGCAGACCTGACCCATCCCCTATCTGTAAATTGTCTTGACCGTTGTATTGGAAGAAGGTTGAAAGATTATTAATGTCGTTGGTGACATGATGACTCGCGCCCGAGTCGATAATCCAATCGGCCGAGGTGTTCGTATTGGAAGGTTGAGCCACATAGGCTTGATAATTGTTCTTTTGTTTATAGTTTGGATCAGGTGTATAACGGAAGCGACAGTTCTTAGCAGTGTGATTTGGTTTCTTACAAATTTGACAAATTGAGTTGTTTCCTGAAGCAGCATCGGTTGGTAAGTTTGATTTAGGTGGGAAAGTAAACTGATTGGGCTGTTGTTGAGAAGTAGAAGCCTGTTTGTGTTGTGGTGCAGGAACTTTGGGCTGAGAGTTAGTATTGCTTACAAAATGAGTTGGCCCACATGAATTGTTTCGATACTGATTGGAGTGGTTGTTCTGGCTAGACGAACCAAAATTCGATTGAGTTGCGAAGGCAGCTGGTAAGGAGGAGACGCCAGAAGTAGAGAGCTGAGTTGAAGAAGCGCCTCATGGCTGAGTAGCATGCCTTGCAGATCAGAGAAAGACAGAGGTTCATGGCGATTAGAAGCCGTGACTGCAGCGACAAAGGAGTTGTATTCGGAACCGAGGCCATGGATGGCAGTCAGGACGAGATCATCGTCAAAGACTGGAGCGCCTATGAAAGCAAGTTCATCCGCTACGCCTCGAATTTGTTGAAGAAATTCAGCACAAGAGGATGAATTCTTGGTAGTCGATTGGAGTTGTCTCTTCAGATCAATTAATTTTGCACGGGAGGATGAAGTAAATTGAGACTGAAGTGTCGACCAGATAGCAGCGGAAGTAGAGCACGACACGACCTGAGCCTGAATGGACTCTGATAGAGAAGCACGAAGCCATCCAAGTAGAAGTTGATCTTGTTGATGCCAAGAAAGGTAGTCTTGATTGAATTCGAGTTGACCATCATTGTTGTGTCTCGTGGGGTTGGGAGGAGACGAATGTAGGAATTGTGTCAGGTTGTGACCATAAATCAGAGGCAAGATTTGAGCTTGCCAGGTTAGATAATTGGTTTGGTTGAGTTTAATTGGAACCGGGAGGGTAATGGGTATGATATGATTGTGTGAAGAACAAGGAAGTGATGTATTAAAGAATGAATTGGGAGAAACAGTTGGTTGTCGAATGGTATGAGAAGGAGGCATAAAAGGAAGAGTAGAGGTAGATAGGAGTGGTGGTGGTCGAATGTTGGAGTTAAAACCGGGTGATGGCGGTTGCTGGTGAGGAAAGACGGGTGGTGGCGGTTGCTGGTGAGTAAAGACTGGTGGTGGCATCGGCTGAGGAAAGCCTCGTGGCGGCGGCTGTGAAAAACCCAGTGGTGGTGGTGGTTGGGGAAAGCCCGGTGGTGTATCGGCGTTAGCCATGGAAGAGGCTCTTGATACCATGACGAAATTTATTGTATATGAAAGATTAGAGAGGAAGTCGTGTATCTGATTTCTTGAAATGTATTCTGTTATCTTTTACAGGAGTGATATGTCCTATTATATATAGACTACCTGAACTATCAGAGATTCTTGATTACATGGATTAACTAGCCTGATACAATGAATCTAGCTTAAACCCCTGGACCCGGTGTATCATTAACACTAATATTAGTCAACAGAAATTGTTGACAGAGATAACTAGAAAAGCATGAAACCTGTATTAGTGTGAGCAGATAGGATCTTTAGATCATTTGTTCCTTCCGATGCTCTCAGTTCCATCTCCTTTCGCAATGGTGCTTATCCAAGTTTAGTTTTCAGTTAAATCGTAAGTGCTTAGAGGATCTGGTTCTCCATATATGAGTTTACGTAAAGCAACACTTAAAATACTTTTTTAATATGAGTAGTGCAGCTACTATATGGATATATTGGTTGCATAGGAATGAGGTGTGTTTATAATTTGTTAAGGCTATATCTAGAAACTTGGGACAAATTATAAGCTTCACTGTTGGTCAGGATTATGGTATGACAAGATCAAAAGCCAGGTTTTAATGTTTATTCCTGAGATTGAAGGGTCTACCTCTGCAACTGTCAACGGATGAAGTGGCAACAGCTTGAAGGAATGAAGAGAGAAGAATTTCTGGTTTCTAGAGTGTCTGCTATTTTTACTATATATTTTCCTTGTTATTTGGTTGTATAAACTTGTACGGCTGTGCATAGATTTTCGTAATTGGTGATGGTATGGTTTGCTGGTTAAAGTACTCTGGTTAAGGGTTATAGAAAATAATAGATAGAGGTTTTGCATTGGTACCGGTAGAAAATGTATAACAGCGCATCAGTAGCTTTTGATGTCGCTCATAGTGTATATGTAATACAAGTTGGATGCTGTTGTGCTCTTTTCTTTATAATATATAAAAGAGGCAGAGAAGCATCTCTGCTAATTTCAAAAAACACATAGCATTGGGTATGAAAACTATCCTTGATCTGTTGTCTAGTGCAATGACCAAATATTCCAGAACAATCAATTAAAATCAGACCGGTTACAAGGGAGTATGGCACGGACCAGCATGGCTGATATCTATTACCTAACACACATCAAAAGGAACGTTCAACTACTTCTACGATCTACGTACTTACCCACGTTATGCAAATCAGATACTACTCACAAGGAATCAAGGATGATGCAAGCGATAGGATTTAGAAACAAGGAGACATAATTGAAAATTAATTGCACATATACCATATATTTTTACCTAATCATGATAGAAAGTACAAAATTACATCTAATACATATACCACATGGCCAATTATACCCCCAAATAAACAAATTGTATACTAAACTAATCCCATAAGATTCAAGAATTACCTATTATCAATAATAAAAATTAAAATTTCAAAGAATCTGATGTCAATGGCCTCCAGCATATCTGGTATACCAGCATTTACACTTTAGCACCTGAATTTTTTTGCCTACCCCAACACCACCACCACCACCACCAGAAATCGTCTGTAACCTAATTTTACAATCTGCCACCTCAGATACTCTAATTATTTCCAAAGAATAAGAAAACTCCTCTACATACACTAACTTCATTCTATTCTAAACAGATTGTTATTTATAAAGCTACAAATGATCAATTATAGCAAAATTCAGGTGCCAAAGTGCAAATGCATAACCTTTCATGGAGATAGAACGATACATCATTTGTATTTTTAACTACTTGACTGTTGAAGTAGAGCGGTACAAACCAGTACCGGCATGATTAACCTTCCCATTTGAGTGCCTAACATTAAAACTAGCTGCTTTTTTGGGCTTATTCTGAAAGAGTGAAGCAAGCATCTTCTCCAGTCCTTGGGCCGTAAATTTTGCATATTTACTCGCACTAGCATCTTGTTCAACCAGAGGGCCATAATTTTGCATGTAACTCCTGTAAACTGGTACAATAGCCTGCACCACTAAACTACACATCTTATCCCTCAACTCCTTATCAGAGATGACCCAGTTTGATTGTGTCTGATACATCTCATTGAACATCTCATTAAAAGATTTTAACCTTTTCTTTACCAAATCCCGTGCTGTGGCTCGGCCACCAGAGAAAATCATCAACCCTTCCCTGCTAAGAAGCCCTGGCAATTTACCCCAAGTCTCCCTCAAGAACACAGCTACATGGTAATCCTTGTATTGTTCATGTTCCCTCAACCACGTGTCCCCCAAATGGTCCCCGAGCCTGGTTCCTTTAAGGTGCTTGAAGAAATGCCAATGAGTATTCATCATGAAAAGACAGGCCAAATTGGGGTCTTCATATCCCTTCGACCAGGTCTCAAAATTTAGCTCTAATGCTTTCACTAAATTCAACATGGCCTCAATTAAAAGCCTTTCATGAAACCTCTCCTGTTTCCAGCTCCGCTGGATTATCAGCACCTGTGTCAAAACAGGTCGGTATTCATCAGAGAGAAGTCTATTACAATACTCAGTAATGAAGCTGACAAGGCGAGGCACCCCTCCATCAGGTGGTGGCATCACATTTCGCTGTAGCTCCACTTGAACAAGCAGCTCACCAAAAATCTCACATGCCCCTTCCACTACCCGTTTGATAAGATCACGGGTTCGGTTTTGAATATCTGCACATGCCTTCGACCCAAAAAGCCGGTTGAAATCCAATCTCAGTTTGTTAAGGGAGTCGAAAATTTCTAACAGACGTAATAGTTTAATGGGGTCTTTCTTTGCATCAGCTACGGTGCGACCAAATTTAATGAAGTCCAAAATCCCAGCCTGGGCTGCTACTTCAGCAAAGCAGTATGCTGAGTCAGCAGGTCGTCGGTCAAACACCTCAGTGCAGACCCTGTGTTCTGATTCTAGAAGGTGCTTGACTGCGAATTCAAGATGCCGTCCCCACCGCTGCACATGTGGACCAAGCATCTGTGCCTCATCTAAGGGAGAGCCCAAATAATCAATTCCAAGAGCCTCAAGACTCTTGCGCACATTCGACCCGCGTATGTCAACAAATGCAGACACGCATTTATCAAGGCGATTGTTCGCAGCCAATCGATCAAGGATCAATGAGAGTTTGCGGACTACCGGAACAGGAAGTGGAGATGGTGCAATCGCAATTGCAGTATCTCCAGAATTCTCAGGTGGTTGCAATGGGATTGGGTTAGAGTGGGCTGATAAAAGCTGACAGAACTCCAACTCAAGCCGGTCCAGTGTGGCTGATAACAAACCACCATCAAGAGGTTCGGGCAGGTTCTGGTTGGTACCTGAACCCGATTTGAGGGAAGAAAGAGTGTCTGTGAGTTGAGAAATGAACCTGGGGTCGGCTAGTGAATGATCAGCCAAGTACTCAACTATATCATCCAGCCATTGAACAGCAAGTCCCGAGTTGTCAGAGAGGAACTTTAAGGCCTCCTCGAGCCGGGTTAAGACATCTAAGAAACCCTTCAAATCCTCAGCAGGGCCGTCGCCAGAGAGGAGAGGACGTTCTAGCCCATGGACCGCATCAAACACCTTGAGCACAGCCGCGGCAGGGCCCACGGCACGATCGATGTGGCCGCCAACCTCCATCAATGCCTCGCGAGGGGCCCGGATCGGCCGAACAGATGCCTCGAGAGAGGGAAGCCGGTGCTTAATCTCTTCCAAGTGTGGCCCGGCCCGGGATAGGGCCGAGGCGAGGGAACGGGACCTGTCCAAGCAAGAGGTTAGACAGCGGCGAGCGGCAAGAAGGCTCGCCATGGCCTTGTCTTCATCAGAGTCAGTCTGGCTCTGGCACTGATCCATGGTTGGGACTTGGGAGAAGGTTCTAGAAAGGGGAAAGGCAGGTGTGAAGTGTGAAGTGAGTTTGAATGAGGGTTTAAGAGGGGGCAGTCTAATTAGAGGATTGGTTTGGTGAGAAAAAATGGAGGGAAAAGGAGAGGAGGAAATAGGGAAGGAGGAGGAGGAGAAAAAGAAAGAGAGGGGTTTGAGAAAAGGTTGAGAGAGAAAGAGAGAGAGGTGTAATAAAGGGGATCTGGGTTGAGAGAAGTGGGGCAGAGAGAGGGAAGAGGGATTTGTTTGTTGTTGGGTTAGAGGAATTTGGGAGAATCTGAGAGAGAGAAAAAAGTGATTGAGGAGGCGGGGATAGAAAGAGAACCAGAGAGAGAGAGAGGGAAGAAAGAAGACTTTGGCAGAAGCGAGTCGGAGGCGCACACTCACACGGCTTCTGAGGTGTGGTGTTGTGTTTTCGCTGATCCTGGTGCACACAGCTAAGCACTTGCTGGACCTCACTTGTAGATTCTTGAGAATTTCTTGGGTCCACAAACAGTGGTTGTGACTTATAATAGAATAATCTTTCAGAAATTCTCGGACAGAATTTAAAATATACTAAGAACCGGCCAATTAGTTGGTTGATTAGTCCAAAACATTAATCCTACTGTCGTAAAGAGTGTATTCGGTAGCCGGCAGGTACTTTTCAAATTACTGTAAAGATAAGTTTAATTATCACCGTCGAATTGAATTAAACGTTTTTTTAAGATCGGTCTATTCTTGTAACTAGGTGGGGAGACGCGGCGAAAGTGAATTTTTTCTATTTCAATTTAAAAAACCACTAATATTTTGTCATGAAGTCCAAATTATGTGAGACACACATATATGTGCAAAGGAAAAATGCCATAATTTTTCTTTTCACATGACCTGTAAAAAATTAAGTGCATAAGCATCATACATGAGTAAAAAATTAAGTGTAAACATATCAAGCAGTTAGTTCTCTTATCATCTCTTCTCTTCTGTATGGCACACTGTTAACGATGCATTTCATCAAAATTAAATTTTGTTAAGAAATAAACCTTATTAAGGATATGACTTAATGACAAATTAAATTAAAATTACACTTGTAAACATATAATTAAATTAAATATCCTGAATTAAACGACAATTAAATAAGATAACTCCTAACACCAAGTGGGACACTACCAGTATGGACACACAATCATGATGGGACTTCTTATAGTCACATTAATTCCCCTTTCCTCAGCACGTACTTGCCTTGGAACTCCACTGTTTCATACCATTCACTCTTGTAACATTTGCCAGCACAACTGCCTGCCTTACCACTTCCCTGACCACATATGCATTACCAGTATCTAATTTCTTAATTGGTTCTTAATTCTCATTATTCCCAGCATTTCTTGCGTCGCCTTTCAAGAAGATAGGCTATCAGTATCATCCTCATTTTCTTAACTGCACTCCATACCATATATCGTTGAATAGAAAGTTAGAATCATGGGATGGCTATCGAGTAAATTAGTAGCATAAGAAAAAATTGGAAAAAGAAAACATATACTACTTTGAGCATCATCCGGATAGAGACAAACTTGTCTCAGCGCAATTCTTTTTCCTGTTCAACCAAGTAACCATATCATGCATACCTAACAAAAGAATTGCATACGTGCAGTAAAATAAATAAAAAAAATTAAATATAACATCTACGGTATGGTAATTTTTTAATTATCCTTTTTAAAATAAAATCAAATATTTCAGTGTGTCATTGTTGGATAGTTATAATTATCAAAATTCAAAAGAGTTAATGCCATTTGAGTATCAAAATAGTTACCTGATGTGGCAGGTCCCACACAGAAACAGGACATGTCAGCCTCTCCCTTTCCTAGGCTCCCCAACTTAATTACATCTGAATGAGCAAAATCCAGGGTCAACATAAGCAGACTTACATCACACAGAATGTACTTGCAAAAATAAAAGAAAACTACTCTAAATGCCATACTGCAAAAGAAAGATTGGCCTTTACCAGAGTAGTATAACGGCGTGCTTTGTTGCGAGTGAGGTAGGTTGTGGGGCCCATTGCAAGGACACATATCTCTTAGATTCTTTCAAACACTGCATTAAAAGAATAAACAAACGTATTAGTAAATATACTAAATTCAACACAAATTTATTGTAGTATTGTTAAAACAATTTAACAGTCCACATAGATGACAATTTCTTTTTTAACATTTAATTCTCTTCAATTTTAACTATATTTTTTATGGGATCTGATTATCTTTTTAAGAGCTTTAAGAAACTTCAATCGAACAAAAATAAGAAATAGAGAAAAACATTAAATTGCTGCTCGTATAGGCACATTTCAATGATGAAAGAAAATTAAGAGCAAAGTGAAATAATTACCAAGCACTTTCATATTAGTTGGGATCTAGTAAAACAGTGAGCTCCAAGGATACCAAAAAAAAAAAAATTCTCTACTTAAGTTAATGGAGACACACCTTCCACTCCTCTTGGCTGTTTAATCCGTCATAGGCCATCAAGAAAGGTTTTGTTGTCTCCAAAGGCTCCTCAAGGGACATCGTCACATCAGGGGCTTCTCTTCTATATGATGGAAATAAAAGTCACTTTGAATTACTGGACTATCATAGAATCACAGTACCCTTGATCTCGAATAATTTTCATGAAGCTTAATTCTGCATCTTTGATTAAAGTTCAAGGGTACTGTGATAATACTTTGATTAAAAAGTCCTCTAAGGCCAGACACCATAAAAAATGTATCCAAATCAAAGTAAAATTACGTATGATAGGTCAAAGTCAATACATATCAGTTAATCCTAAAAGTTTTGCCTCAAATTTAACATAAAATAGACAATAGCCTGCACAAAGCAACATGCAGTGAAGCATGTCTATGCAATCTGGTTCCACATCGTCCAAAATGACAAGCTGCCATAGTCATTAGTACATAAGCACCAGAGTTCACCTACCAGTGCCAAACAACATCTTGATTTTGACCTATCATATGTAAAATCCATCTTAATTCTGACTACATAATCCAACGAACAATACTCAGACAAATTCCTCAGAAAAAGAAAAACAAAAAAATAGAGAAGGAAGGAAAGAAGAAGGTTACCATATTATCCATGTGCTCAGCATTTTGAAAGGCATTCATCAACGGAAAAGGCAAGGCTCGCATAGCTGCTTGGTCAAAAGCCTAATCCAAAATTTCAATCAGAATAGCCGATGTTTTTTGATGAATGAATAGCCGGTGTAGTTTTAATACAAAATGGTGCCAAATAACTGGATTTTACATTTTTTTCCTGCCATCACATGCTTCAGAAGTTCAGATAGATTAGTCAAAATATGAATTATTTTGAATCAGATAGCTTGTGTATTGTCAAATAAAAACTGGCACATACTTGTGCCACCTAACTTGACCAGCATAGTCTATAAACTGCACACTCTATCTCTAGTATCATAGAATCTATGGATGATAGGAATATTTATGAAATTTTCTGAACTAAATGATAGGAATATCACTATGGATGATAACATTACTGCCAAAATAAAGTCATAAGTTTTGTTATGTTATCCAAAATAAGCTTGATTAAGCGGTAAGACTTGTTTGGCTTTCTTTCTCCAGCCTATCAAGTTAATGATATCTGATCTTTGTCAATCACCATCAGTATATCTATCACAAAGTATTAAATACTACTTCATTAATCCCTCATTTACCCTTTTCCAGTAAATTGTATCATTCTATCACCATCAAACTCATGGTATGTATTGTAATTTAAGAGTAGCTTTAAGTACAACAAATTCACTTTTCAGAAAAGAAGTTTATGATCAAAGATTCAAAGGCACTAACATGCACTTTCAGAGCCTAAGTCTGAGTGGTGGTCAAATTTGAACGTCAGTCACTTGAAAATTGATCTAGCTAGTCTAATCGATTTAATTATAATGGAGATTAAATTAATTTGGTTCCAACCTGGGAAGGTCATACTCGAAGCGTTGCCAACGCCAGAATTGGTATTCCTTTTCAAGTCTGCTTCTTTCGAGACAGGTAATTGTGGCTGTATAAAGGGACAATCGGCCTCTTGGTATAGCAGTTGAGTTACCGCATCTCTGACCCACTTCCGCTGAACAGGTTGCATGACTCGCCATTGTCAAGTTCGTCGATTACAAATGGTAACCTCACTTTTCCTTTTTCTGACTCTAAAAATATAAAAGAAAGAAAAAAGACATAGTTATGATGTTGATAGTGATATCCACAGCTGAATATAATTAACAGTGTCAGATATCAGCTTGTTCATGTTTTTCCTTTATTGAAAGCTGTATGAATTTCATTGCAGAAATGTACCTTTCAATGTTGTGTAAGTAGAAGAATACTCCCTTTTGTTTTATGTACTTGAGAAATTTTTAGCTTCCGAAAAAATAGCTTTACCATTTCAAAGTAGTTGTTTTCCTGGAATTAGAAATTAGTCATTTTCAATCATTTGAGATGACCAGTGTTCTTTGTAACTCAAAAGGTAAAGAGAAAATATCAATGATTCCATGTAAACAAAACAAAATCATACTTGAAAGTTTGATAGAAATAAAATAATTCTCACTGGTAATGACACTCGACTGACAAAGTTGTAACACTGGTCACATTGACCCGACTGGGTTAAAATGGCTGACAAATTGTGCAAAGTCTTTTAGGTCATTTTAATAACCATGATCAAAACTCCATGTAAAGATGTCGGCTATTTCTTGCATAAGTTAAAAGTAATAAATTAATTACCTCAAAAGACCAAGGGTCGGACAGATAAAAAGCTAGGGTTTGTTAACAGTATCGAGGGAGCCCCTGTACTCTTTTAGCCATGTCACACGAAAGGCTGTTGAGCTGAGCAAAATCCATCTATGAAAACCAAGCAACTATAAGAAATTAGAATTAACAAAAAAAATCGCAGAAGCTTTTGAGATTTAACAAATTACTCGGAAAGCTTCTGTTTGGTGGGGGAAGTCGACGGATGAGGTAGGAGGGGTTGGCCATGGAGGAGGTGAGGCGGTGGTTTTTTCGTTGTGCAAGACATCGAAGGGTGCTTTTCAGGTCTACCTCTTTCAAGACAGGTGCTTCGAGAGGAGATGAGGCGGAGGTGCTTCGAGAGGAGAAGGAGATGGGGATGGGGAGAGCGAAGAGGCGGAGGTTAGTGTTTGGATGGAGATTGGAGGCTACGAAGAAAATGAACGGTCAGATTGCCGTGTCCTGACGGAAAAAAATAGCGGTCTACGATACCCACGGGATTTAATTAATACTATATAGATATAGATATGGGAACCAAATAATTGAGTTTTGTGATGATGTTGTTTCCAATATAAATAGTAATTTTGCATATTTTTATTATTATTAAAAATGTGATAGATATGTTTTTAACAAATATGTTAATAATACTATAACCGTCGGTCGAGTACATCCTGTTTTCTTTTTCTACGATACTAAATTAGTAAATCGGATTAAATGCATGCAAATTGTACGGCCGGACATTTAAATAATAATAAAATATAATACTATAATAGACAGTGTAAGACGGGCATTCTAAGAAGGCACATGGTAATGGTACAGGGTTATTGTTCGTAAACTTTAAATGCAGCGTGTGATGTCAGAAAAGAGCCCCGGAAAGTTGGTTAAGTGATTAGTCCGTAACTAATTACGTTACATCCAATTAAATTGTAAATGTGTGTTTGAGTCGACAGTGCATAAAATTTTCGCTGAGACTCTTTAGGTGAACTAATTTAACCGAGAAAATATGAAATTTGATTTGGCTGAAATTCATCAGTTCAGAATACTATTTTATAAACGAACAAAAAAAAAAGTGATTTCTATTTTGGCTTTTTACCTCAAAGTTGAGCTAAGAACTCTGGATTTGTGAGGTCGATATGATGCAATTGATATCATCCATCCGTGTCAACTGTAATATTAATGGCTCCGTTTGGATTCCATTTGGGAAGAAGGAAAGAAGAGAATAAATTTATTATAAACAATTCAAACTCTTCATAAAGTTACACACTTCCCGATACTTCTTCTCACTTCTTTCATTTTTCTCTTCTTCCCACACCCTATCCAAACGGAGCAAACATGCGAAACTTTTTGCTCAAATCATTTTAATAGTGTTATTATTATTAACATATATGCTATCCTCACAAACCTCGAACTAACAATTTATCTTACAGCACCATTTTTTTCGAATTCATTTCAGTTGTTTGATTAACCGAAGAAGATGGGAAAAAAAATAAATTTAGTTTTGACTATTTAAATATCAAAGTTAGTGCATTGGATTATGGTAATTCAGATTTAAACGCGTGGAGCCTGCCGAAATTCAATCTATATTATCTTCATTGTTTTGGAAGATTAAAGTAACTTCACTGTCCCTAATCATATAAACCCTTCAAAAATATGACATTTGATAAAACTGATATAGACCGTTACATTTTTTATTTTTTTTTGTTGTGTTGGAGGCTTGGAGCATCACTCGCTTTTTTCTCAGTTTTGAATATTATTTTATCCTTTTAAATCACTTTTTCTAGAAAAAAAATTATATCAAATTTACTCAAGTTTTTACCAGCCTCTGGCTCTTTAAGTTACTATTTATGAATAACGAATTAACGACTAAGTTTATGATGCTACATATATTGCAACGATATGAAAATATACCCAACTTTTCTAAAATTCAAAAGGTTGATCTGAGTTGTTCAGTTCAATTTTTATAAAAAATCTTAACAAAACAAAATTTTCCGATTTGAATTTTTTTTTTAGGTTGGTTTGAAACCAACAATTTTATTATAAGAAATTTGAAAATAAATGCTCTCTGTGAATTGAACCAATGACCACTTGGTTGGCGGAATAGAGTGAAATCACTGGGCCAAACAACCCTGCTTTATTTTGAAAAATTATTAAATATTATTTTTTATAAAGAGAAAATTATTTTCATTGAATGTCTACAGATTATAATCAGAATTCTGCTTCTAGTATCCTCCAACATTCATCAAAAGTAACAACCTTCATGATCATGGGCTTTTGACGAGAAAAAGTTGCACACGCGCCGATCTTAATTTGTATCCAAATAGCATGGTCACCGTCACACTCGAGATTATTTTTCCTATATTCTGCTAGTGGAAAGTGGAAACTATTGGTCCTGGTCCTCATCCGAATTCGGGGAACATGTAATTTTCACTAAAAGTAATATATTTAGAATGTTGGTTGGATAGATTAGTTTGGTTGAGTTTGGTTTACTTGTGGGCAAGACTTTGGTTTTGCTTGTAGTATTGGATTAGGCTTTAAGAGCGTGCTTGAACTTTAAAGAGAGTTTAACATATTTTTTACTAAAGAGAGTAAGCAGTAAGCACTCAAGACAATGAAAAAGATGGTATTTGGTGGAGTTCAGGTGTGAATTTTTGCATACTTTCGTCATATAAGTAACCTACTTATCTTTTTTGAATGAGAAATTGGCAAGCACAAACAATCCAACCATGTGCTTCAGCATTTCAAAAATGGGACCCCAGAAAAAGATATCTTACAGAATTATAATAGACAGCGGCTGTCAAACGAGAAACTGAAACAAAAACAAAAACTAATCTACACCCGTCTCAGCAGTGATTCGAGAAGAGCGTTGCCTCACTGATTATCCACCTGCAGATTGGCTCCACCCCCCTACTAATTCCTCTGAAGATCCTGTTGTTCCTCTCTAACCAAGTAGCCCAGAGGAAAGTAGAAAGGAGAGTCTGAAAAGCTTTATCATTCCCTTTCTGCAGCAAAGTCTGTGACAGTGCCTCCCGTACCGTGTATGCCTCAATCAAAGGCGGTAAACTGACGAATGAGCTGAGCTTGAGCCAGCAAAGACCGGTAAAAGGGCAGGAGAAAAAAAGATGGAGACTGTCCTCAAGGATACTTTGGTTGCACAGAACACAGCACGGGGGCAGGGATAGCAAATTCCTCCTCAGCAGCTGTTGTTGAGTCAACAATTTGTTGGTCGAAACCAAGTATAGGAAAAACCTGATGGAGGGTGGAATCGCGAAACTCCAAATGCCAGATAAATTGCAGAGAATCCTCCCTGACATAGAGATGATGTTGTAGAAGGAAGATACAGAGAAGTTACCATTACTGGACCACATCCAATCAACATCGTCTGCCATATCCTGAAGCCCTGTGGCCGGGTGATTCTGCAATAACAGCATAGTCGAATGGGCCCATGGTCTTGGAAGTAAGGAATTGATTGATGCTAATCCCTGCCTGAAAGCTATTTTATGTCTTGGCGGCCTAGCTGTTGCTTTGTGAAGGGGGACAAGAGGCTTACCCGCCCAATTGTCATACCAGAAAGAAGAGTTGCAACCAGAATTAATTCTGGACCACGTTGAAAACTGGAACAAGTAACCCAAGGATCGAAGATCCCTCCAGAAAAAGGAGCCAGTTTTATTCCAAATTAGAGGAGATGCATGTGGCCTGCCTGGAGAGTAAATTTTTGATGTTGTCACGAACCAAAGTGAGCTATGATTCTTATAAAGAAACCACAGCCAGCGCAGAAGGAAAGCATGATTATGCAACCTCAGGTTTTTAAGCCCCAGCCCCCCCACCTCCTTTGGAAGACAGAGCTTGTCCCACGCCACAAGATGTATTCTTTGCTTTCCTCCTGATTGGTACCCCAAATGAAGCGCTTTCTGGCTCTGTCAATGGCATCCACAAGCCATCTTGGTAGCAAGAAAACAGACATGAAGTAAGACGGAATGGCTGTTAAGACAGAGGAGGCTAAAGTTATTCGACCAGCTCTAGAAAGGAAGCCGTTCTTCCATCCTTGCAGTCGCAACTCAATTTTGTTTAGCAAGGTCATGAAGCATGCCTTATCCGGTCTGTTCAAAGTCAGAGGAAGACCTAAGTATTCCATTGGAAGAGTCGAAGTATGAAAACCCAGAAACTGTGCAATTTCTTCAGCTTGGGCTGGGGATAGATTTAATGGCACGAACACTGATTTGCTGTTATTGATGCTAAGCCCCGAGGCCAGCTGGAACATGCGCAGAGCCAACTGCATTACCTGCAAGGTGTTATGCTGGACCGTAGAGAACAGAAGGGTATCGTCCGCGTATTGCAAGATGAAGAAAGGGGCATTGAAACGAGGGGAAATTGAGCAGTGTAGGGCCATTGAAGCAGCCTGCAACATTCTCGCGAGCACATCCGCAACCAAGATGAATAAGAAGGGTGAGAGTGGGTCGCCCTGACGAAGACCCCTTTTATGCCGAAAAGGGTTCCCCCTCAAGCCATTTACCAGCACTGATGAGGTAGCAGTACTGAGCAGTGAGTTAACCCAGGATATGAAAAGTAGCGGGAAGCCTCTCACCGATAGAATCCGGTTGAGAAACCCCCAATCGACCGTATCGAATGCCTTATAGAAGTCTAGCTTCATCATGATTGTAGGGAAGTTACCAGAATTAAGGTGACTAAGCAGCTCTCTAGCTACCAGAAAGTTTTCGGAAATTAGGCGGCCCTTGATAAAGCCAGTTTGAGAGGAAGAAATGAGTTTAGGCAAGAAGGGTTGCAGTCTCATAGCCAAAACTTTGGAGATCAGCTTTGGAACAAAGTTGATTACACTGATAGGACGGAAGTCCGTCAAAGTTGAAGCCCCATCCACCTTGGGTAGTAGGATTAAGTTTGCTTCGTTGTAGCAGCCGAGTGATAAGCTTCCATCAAAGAGACAGGCAAAAATAGAGAACACCTCGGCTTTAACCAGTGGCCAATTTTGCTTGAAAAATTCGTTTAGAAGGCCATCGGGTCCGCTGGATTTGTTATTAGCCAATTTCATGACTGCTCTCCCTATCTCTATCTCTGTGAAAGGTTCGGCTAAGACCGATAGATCCAGGTCATCAATGAACAACGAGGTTCCAGAGAAAGGAATAGTGCGAGAGGTTTCACCGAAAAGCTGTGAGTAAAACGTGGTGAAAGCCTCCAGTATCTCGGTTGAAGAAGTTTTTGTTGTTCCCTGTACTGAGAGAGAAGGCACAAATTTCAATCTTTGCTTTGTAGAGGCAATTGCGTGAAAGTACTTCGTGTTACGGTCCCCACACCGTAGCCATTTGACTCTTGATCTGTGGTGCCATTTTTTCTCTAGAAGGTTGGATAATTCAAACGCCTTTTCTCTTAACTTGATCCTGAGAGTAAACTCGAGAGCAGTCAATTGCCTCAACTCCTCTAACTTATCCAATGCGCCTATGAGGTTCTTAGCGTTTAACAGGGAAACATTTGGAATGTTGAAAACCTGTTTACTCCAATCTTTCAAATCCAAATGCAAGTGCTTGACCTTTGATCTGAAAGATGCTAGAGGATCAGCAGCGGAAGTGCCTCTGGACCAAGCCTGATTCGCTATTTTTCCAAAGTCTCGATGACAAAGCCAGAAGAGCTCCATCCTAGGAGGCCTTTTCTGCGTTGGATACTTAGAGCAACAAAGTAGGATAGGACTATGATCCGACACGGCAGTAGGCAAGGCGGTGAGCACAATCTTAGGGAAAGCAAGTACCCAGTCGGAAGAAAGGAGGAACCTATCCAATCGAGAGAGAATTGGCAGCGGCTGCTTATTTGACCAGGTAAACCGCTTGTTTACTAGGGGGACATCAAAAAGACGCAAACCATTAATTAGTTCATTGAAAGCCTCCATAGAATCAAACTCAGTGGCCATTGACGACCTCTCATGCATCCATCGAAGGACGTTAAAATCCCCAAGAACGACCCACCTCTGCGATCTAACATTAGCTATGTATCTGATCTCCTGAAGGAAACCCGACCGCAAATGATCATTGTTCGGTCCATACACATTAGTTACAAGAAGCTCCGTGTTAGTGCGTGTGTCTAAAAGCAGAGCCGAACAAGTATGTTTAGTCACCCACGAGTTCAGCAAAGTGAAGAACCTCTTCCAGGCAATCACACACCCACCCCTCGCATTAACAGAGTCCAGTGAAGTAAAAGAGTGAGCATCAAAAAAAGATGGAGCAAAAGTTGCCACCAAAAACGAGTTTACACATTGCAGTTTGGTTTCTTGCAACCCAAAAATATCACAACGGGAAGTTCTAATTAAATCGGAGACCACGCGTCTCTTACACAAATCCCCAAGGCCCCTTACATTCCAAGAAAGTATTTTTAAGGGTCTAAAAACCATAAACAAATACAAACTGCTCCAACACCACAAAACACATCTAGAAGCAGACTCAATCATAGTCAACTAAATCCAGATACCGATCATCAAAGTCGGAATCTTCCTTTTCCCTGCCGGTGGAGCCGAATCCCTCCCCTTTTCGCTTCTTGAAGCTCCCTCCCTGCGATTTGGAAGAGGAGGCAGACTTTGAGTTATTAATCGGGGAAGGAATCGAGTTTAACTCTAGGCTGGTGGCCTCTCTGAAAGTAATCCTTGGCCCAATAGAGGTATTTGTGTTATTTAGATGGGCCGGTAACTGATTGACCACTGACTCAGAAAAGCCCATTAGATTGGCTATATCGATGGCCTCAGAATAGAAAAGAGGAACATCAACCAGCTTTGTATGATCTAGTGTGGCCACAACCCTACTGCTTCCATGCGAAGCTTTGTTCTGGATACCTTTTTGAGGAATTTTTTTAGGGGGCAAGGGTGGCTTGTTAACGCACTGTAGGGAGGTCCCTAGTGGGACCACCGGACCTTCCAAAAGTGGAATTGAGGTGTGACTTGGGATCAGTGGAGGGGGTACAAAAGGTAAGGTACTTGGTTTGTTGTGTAGCTCTGGAAAAAGCCAAGTATGACAAACCTCATAGAAAGAAGAGCTGTCCCCTTGTACACGTGGCATGATCAAAGAGGCAGCAGGGTCACAACCATTGACCAGTCCTGATTCCATTGAGCGTGCCCTGTAGCCGACTGACACCTCCAGCTCATGTAAATCAATGGATGATAGGCGTTTGGGATGTGCTTGGGTCTGAGGAGACACTGACTGTGTAACTCGTGGTGTTTTCTGACGCCTTAGCTCCTTGTAACGGATTGTCTCGACCCGCCTGATGAAGTGAATCCTCTTTCCTGTTCAAGTTATTCACAGAGAGGTCACGGCGGAGTAGCGTGACCTCTCCAGCTGGCTGCTTTCCTTTCTCTTTGCTGACATCACCCCTACCGATGATGGTGGCAAACTCCGGTGGTATCTGACTGGCCGGGACTTGACGGAAAATCCTCTTTAAAGATTGCACTGAGAAGGAAACCATATCCATTGCGCCCGGGGGAGTCACCGGAGTAGGCTGCTCACGAGGTGGAGAGCGCAGAAAGGGTGGTTGGATGGTCGGGGGTTCCTTTGGTACGTCATCCGCCTTGTACACTGGGGCGCAGTGCCACTTCCTAACGTAAACCTGGGCACTTCTGTTGAAAGGTCCCGCCTTAAAGATGGCGTGTCTAGGAATTTTCCTTAGGTCAGAGATGGCTATGGCAGCTGACCAACAGGAGATACTGCCTGACTCCAAGGGAGGTATTGTGCCAAGGTAGGTAGCAAATTGCGAAACAGCATCCATGACAAAATCTTCCCTCCAGAGATCAGGAGGAATCCCAACAAGGTCAATCCATACCTTGAAATTGGGAAAATCTAATTGTGCATCCAAGTGTGGAGACCAGAGAGAAGCCTTGAAACCACTTTCCCACCACTCATTTGGAAACGCCATGGCCAGATCTTTGGCATGGACCCCAGTTGGAGGTTCTACTAGGTAACGATTGCCTGACATCTCAGCCACCTTGAGTTGTTCAGTCTTTACCAAACCAGTGCTTGCCACATGTTTAGCTATCTCGTCCACTGACAAATTGACTTCAAACTCCGGCGGCTGTGAGATTACCAGGCAATTGAGTAGCCTGTCTAACTCTTGGAAGTACATTGAGTCCCGTGACACGTGGTAGCATGCTTGCACAGGCCTCTCATGGTCTTCCGGAACCAGAGTGTGGAGGGTAGAATTGGGGTCAAACAATTCGCTGAAATCCACCTCCTTCCTAGTACTCTCCGTCCTGTGCTGGCCGCTCCGCGGTAGTTGACTGTTATGAGGGGGGGTGGTTGGGCATTTTTTGGCTAGAGAAGGTGACGGAATTCGTCCCCTTAGATCAGGACATTCATCGTACTTGTGACCCTGACCCCAGCAAAACGCACAACGAAGAGCATTTGTGCATTTCTCGGAGTAGTGGCCTCGCCTGAAGCAGCGGTAGCAGCGGGCCCACCACTCCTCATATGAGGCTTTGGGCGGGAAGCGGAGGTTAATGGGGCTATCAGGAGATTTGATGGTGGTGGGTATTGATCTCCTTGTTGGAGCAGTCGGTGGTGAGGCCCTTTGAGTAGGCGTAGCAATGGGACGAGAGTTGGAGAGGAGGACCTGGGAGTAAGAAGGACGAAGGGAGGAATAGAGGGACAGCTCACCAGTGAGGGCTGGAGGTGACGGGGGATCCACCGGATGGCCGCTAGGGTTACGGCGTTGTCGCCGGGACTGAACTACCTGCCACTCATAAGTCGTCTTCATAATCGCCTTCCGGAGTCTGGAGTCCAGAACAGCGTAGGTAGGTCCGATGTTAGAAGTATTTGTGCCAACTGTTATGTTTTATCTTATCTATCCCACTAGCTACTGATGTGTTGAAAACTTGAAATTCGAATGTGTGATTTCTATAAGAGTTGTTTTGTGCATGTTCGAAACATTAAAAAATGAAATTACTCGAGTTATTTTGTGTTACGTTCAACATACGCACCTCAATGTTACAGAACGAAATTGAAATTACAATATTGCACTTTAATTTAATCAGGTGCACGGCTTGCTATAGATCCAATATTAACTTAAATTTGATAAAGTACGTAGGCCAAGAAGTCATTAATTAAGTTCCCTTCCCAATTTAAAGATAAAATACTTCCAAGATAACAATTGAATCAAACAATTACCTTCCAAAATACACTAAAAATAGGCCCGAAATACATTTATATATTATCTTCCATATGGTGATAAATGATTAACAGCATTAAGTTTTCATTTTTTGTTGCATTTCACATGTGAATTCCCCACGGTTGACTCTGCTTTCATTCCCAGGCTTAATATTTTTATACAAAAAAAAAAGATTGTTACCACAACGAACGCTGATTAAAATGAAAAAAAAATCTGATTATTATTATATTTCTTTTTACAAAAAGCCGAACATGTACTGTACTATCGGTCCAAAACAAAAATTCAGATGTGTGTATAAGATTTTCTTTCCGTTGCTAGGAAAACCTAAGCAAATTTTAATGCTGAATAATACTTCAAAACAATTGTGAATGTCAAACGAGTGCGTAGCAAGGACACATGACTACTAAAATATTTACTGGTAGAAAGGCTAGCTGTACATGTGACCTCTGCGCGATCAGCAATCATCAAACCTCTCTTGTTCTTCTGTACGTAATTTTCTGCACAATTATTTGCTTTAAGTTCCACATTTTTTGAAAAAAAATAATTGTTCAGGTAATTAGAGTTTTTGGATACAAGAAAGAGGTTAAGGTTTTTCCTTATGCAGAAATAAATTCAAAAGGCTCGTCGGACAATTAGAGTACTGATCAAGGTTATACACTCGATAAGAGATTATTATCAAATGAAAAAAAATATGTATAAAAGTTAAAGCTTCAAAAATTAATTTAGTTTTTTTTTTCCATACACGTCTACACAATCAACACGTCATGGTCCATTAGATAACCAACATTTACTTCAATTTTTTAACCTATCCTACTACGTACGCAGCATCTTTAATTTTATTTTTCATCTGTATACTTCAATGTCCGCCAACGAATTAAAAGAGTAAACAAATAAATAAATTTTCAATGGCATCCCACATGCAAAACATATACTGAGGCCACATGTAAAAATTTTTTAAGCTTGATAAAATAAAATACTTTCTCTCGACAACTTTTTTTCTTCTACTTGTGGGGCCGTTTGGATCGCTTAGGAAGTTGGGGAATTTGGGGAAGTTGCAATTCCTAGGAATAAATTTATTGAGAAGTGTGTAATTTTGTGAAGAGTTTGGATTGTTTATAATAAATTTATGGTAGGAAGATGAAATTCTCCAAAATCTCATGGGGATCCAAACGGCCCCTGTAATAGTAAGAAAAAGATTGTTTAATAACTTTTTTTTTTTTAAAGAGAAAGTTATGATAAGATTTCATTTATAAGAGACTCTCATACATAATTACATTACATGCCGAAAAAGTGAGCGTAATGTACCTTTGGAGTAACGGTAATCATGTGAAACATTTCGTTTGATCTAAATAAGATGTTTCGAAAGACAAAACATACTGAACTCAAAATTTGGATAACAAATGATTAAGTAGAGGATTGATTTTGATACTCAATTTAGTCGGAGCAATCCAAAAGATTTTTAAGACTAAATTATTCACGTATGTTTAACGTAATTATATAAGGAGAAATTGTCTTCATGCCACCACAAAATTGAAAAATTAGAAAAATGTCATCTCAAAATGAATTCTTTGAAAAATGTCACCCTAAACTCAATATATTCAGAAAACTGCCACGCTTATACCAATATTATACCCTTCAAATAAAATGATATTTTATTTTTAGATAGAATTTTGTATTTCTAAAAATACCCTTCTACTCTCCTCCTTCTGTGGATCAAAATTGTCGTTGTTCTTTCTACGCCTTCTGTGACCCTTCTCTCTTTCCCTCCCACTATCTCAATCACTCTCACAAATCGCTAGTTCGGAGAGAAATTTCAGTCTGTTTAGTCGTTCAACCTCTTTTGACCTCATGATTGTCTCTCTCCTCGTGAGAATTCAATGAGGAAAGACCCAACAATATGAGTACTCCACACCGTCACTACTCTCCCTCACATCTCTTACTAGTCTCTCTTATTCCTAAATTGTTCGATTTTTTTGAAATAATGTTAAATAATATGTGATTTCATAGATTTTAATTTAAGGCAGATAGGTGCTGGAAGAGTAGACATGATGAAACTCGAGACAAGTTCTTCAAGTCGTTCACACTGTCTTTCCAAAAGTTAATTGAGTATAATTCTATTATCATTCGATTTTCATTCTCTACAAATTTGCAATTGTCCATTTTGATGGAATAAAGAGTCTCTATATATATAACTGCTTAAGAAATAAGCATATAAGTATGCACTTACTTGTCTCGTTAATTGACAATATTTTAGTTTAAATTTTTCATTCTTTTTATTTCTAATAGTACTAAACGGGTTGATTTTACTATTTTAGTTTCAATTCAGATACTTTTCTTTTTTTACTTCTTTAAATTGTTTCATTGAATTACAATATATCAAATATTACTAATGAGGAATTATCCAACAATTGCTTATCTAGAGCCATCGATTGTTCCCTCTAAATGTGACGTCTTAGCCACTGTGACGTCTAGTTTTTATGAAATCGTGCCAGGTGTATTTGGCGAGAGATCAAAAGCGATCAAGATTTTTTAGGGTGGGACGAGCTCAGCAAGAGAGGTGGTCAACTGGTGATGGAGGAAGATCGAATGAATAGATGGGCGGAGCTAGCGATTTGTGGGAGAGGATTGAGGAAGAGGGAGGGGAAGAGAGACGCACCGCCAAGGTCACAACAAGAAGAGAAATGAAAGGTCGAGGAAGAACAACGACAATTTTGATCCACAGGAGGAGAATGAGAGTAGAAGGGTAATCTTGAAAATACAAAAAATCTATCTCAAAATACAATATTATATTATAAAAAAGGGTATAATGATTGTATAGTTGTGACAATTTTATGAATATGTTGTGTTTAGAGTGGTATTTTCCAAGGAGTTCATTTTGATGTGGCATTTTTAAAAATTTTCAATTTTGATGTGGCATAGATCCGATTTTTCCATTATATAATTAGTAATTCTATCATTACTAACCACTAACCACTAGGAACACCACCGTTTGAATACGAACAAAAAGAAAAGAGTAACAATTTCTAATTAGAGAACTTAAAATCAGAAATTGCCTTCATGGTCTTATTTTCGTGCTTAATTCATTCAAAATTTTGATGACCTTTTTTTTTCCTTGGCACATACAAGATTACAAATCATAAAACATTCATAATTGAGTGGCTCAATCTACAGTAATTTTCTGGCCAATCTAAGCTGTCCGATTTCCGTTTGTTTGTGATAGATTTCATCATGCTCATCGGTCTCCACTATCAATTTTGTGTTGTGGATTTTTTGGTCGTTATTTTATGTTGCCTTCTATGTTGTACGGAATTTCTTACGTGGTTTTCTATTTAGCTTCTTGCAGGAACATGAACGGCTACTGGGACGTCTCCGCTATCGATCTGTATTTTGGATTTTCCTTGAGTTGTTTGTTGTAGGCTTCTGTGTTGCATGAAATTCCTTATATGCCTTTCTTTTTAAATTCTTTTGACACAGGGATGGCTACAAAATAACAGGGATCAATGAAGCCTTCTTCAACGCAAGTCTTTCTAGACCCTTCTTCCATCCTTCACTTTTTTGCACGAACCCAAAAAGGAGGCCGGGAGAGAGGGGAAAGCAACACCAGATTCGAGTTGGAGAGGGAGCTCCATACTTCTCCTCTTCGACACAGACACTTCTCGAATTTTCTTTGCTCTGCGTGGAGCAAAAAGGAGAGAGAGGGTGATAGGGAGATGGGGATCGCTGATCGCAGAGGGTTCTTTCTACCCCTCATGATTATTCTTCTCTCATGTTGGGCCATCGAGACAAGGTGAAGAAGAACCATTCCCTGGCCTCCGATCTCAACTCGTAGCATCAGTTTTGTGGATCAGTATTGTTGCGGTTTTTTCGTCATTCCCTCGAAGAATGGAATTTGAACTTCCTCGAGAAACGAGAACATAGCCTTGGATTCACCCCCCTTAAGGTTCGATCTCAGTTCGAGTATCTCTTTACGACAGGAGAACCAAAACGTGAGTCGCTTCTTAAAGAGGTTTCTTGATTTAGCGGGTCCTTTCTTTCCAATAGGCGCAAGCCCCTACTGTTAATTACCCCGCGGTCGCTCACGAAAACCTCTGATTAAGGGATCTGAAGAATTTTATGTAAAGGCTAGGAGGAATCGTTTGTTTTACTTTGGGTTTATTTCTTTTGGTTTAGACCGGACTCGATTGGTGTACCAGACTTAATTAACGGGACCCAATTGAGGACACTTGAATGATTTTGTTATTTGAGACAGACTTGATTTTAGTTTTGATGTTGAGGCGTTGTTTTCGATCCTTAGGCTACTTTGGGCCTTTGGGCGATTTGAATTTAGATTTGAGTTTTCAAGGCTATTTTGGACCTTGGGATTTGATTTGAAGGCTATTTTGAGCCTTTTGACTTGATTTGGATTTTATTTGAATTTTAAGGTTATTTTGAGCCTTTTATTTAGTTTGAATTTTGAGGCTATTTTGGGCCTTTCGATTTGATTTGGATTTGATTTGAAATTTCAAGACTATTTTAGGTCTTGGATTTGATTTGAGTTTTCTCGGGGTTATTTTAGACCACTTCTTGAGAATTTCCAATCTGGGAGTTGCTTGAAGTCGATTTCGATTTGTTGAAGAGATTTCGTTCCTTAAGTGAAGAGGTTTCGGTCTTGACTTTGGGTTTCGTGTTTGGACTTTTAATTTCTTGAGTTTCTCTTTGGGTTTTATCATTTTCACAATTTTCCCTTTTTTTATTTTTAATTTTAGACTTTTGAAATATCTTTTTATATTTTTAGTTATGTTTATTTTCAAAATATTTGTTATTTAATATATTCCCTTTAAATTCTCAATCTTTATTTATGAAAATTTGTTAAGACAATTTAATTGAGTTTTAATATCATTTTGGAATTTTTATAAATTGATTTAACATCATTTTAGAATTTTATAAAATTTATTTGATATTGAAAATACTTCAAAAATAGAAAAGACCAATAATTTGACAGATTTTTATATCAAAATATAAGTAAATTTGGTTTTTTTGGATTTTTAGGATTTTATGGATATTTTATTTGAATTTTTCTGAGTTTCCTACTATTTTTAATGAATTTTCGAAGTTTTATGTTTATTTGTAAATTCCTGATTGGTCCACGTCATCAGAGAAAGTCGAGTTGGCAGCCACCTGGTCCTGACGTGGTATTTATTTATTTTTATTTATTTTATTTTTCTGATAATGGGCCCCACATGTCAAATATATTTTGTTTTGTTTTTTTTATAATTTCAGAATTTTCATGTAACGAGTCACTGTCTTGTCAGTGACCCGCCACAAGTCATCTAGACACAGAAGATCCGGAACCCTGCGGGTTTAAACCCATCTCCTCCAACGGAAGAGGGTTTTTATTCGTTTTGGTCCCTGGTTTTTCGCCGGTCAAATTACGGCTGCTCCGATCACCATTTCGTTTGAGGGTTGTCTTGTTAGAATTTTGAAGGTGAGGAGATCACAACATACAATCAATTGGAGTTATGGAGCCTTGTGCTTCCCTGTGGAAGCTGAGAGAGATAGGGCCGCCATTAATGGTGTTCGAACCATCACACCTCCCTTTCTTTGCCAGAAGTAGGTTGGGGTGATCCATGGATGTATGTAGAAGATAGCGGTGATTTCTAATTTTCGTGAGGTAGCTTAGAGATTGGTGATCTCGACTGAGGTGGCTCGGCCTCAATTAGGTCTGAACTGAGCTCAGTTGATGGGGCCCACAGAGAGACTTTCTTATGCCAGTAACGAATTGGGGAGAATCAGGAGGTCAAACTTGACTTGTCCATGTCTTTGTTTCGATTTGAGGCATCATGGTCGGATGCGAGAGGGATTGAGGCAGAATTGCACTTATTTTGTTTGTCTTTGTTAATTTCAATTTGCATGCAAGTGGATTTACAACAAAAAGGCTTGGTTCAATATTTAGCGTTTGTCATAATTTTGATCCATTCAAACTTATTTCAAGTGTCTAGACTAGCACAGAAGGCAAGTATGGAGTATTTAGCGTTTGTCATAATTTGAAACTTTTATATTTAAGTAACTTTACTACTGTTTTGATATGATTTTTGTTTGAGTTGCTCTAGTTGCAGGAAAATGAATTACAGAGGTTAGAATATGAGGAATACTTGAAACTATTGCAAGTGACTTTGACACATTATTACCTTTTATTGTAACCATTCATCTATACACATGATTTCAGTTTCTTTTCTTTGACAGAGATATTCTCCTACAGCTTTCATGCACATATCTTTACAAGATAGTCCATAGTTTTATAAGATATCAACTTATTTAGAGAATGCCTCTATTACCTTTATTAATTTGCATAAAATCAAATAAATTTTTGAAAATTGTAAAAGTTATACCCTGTGGTCCAAGAGTTTACACATTTACTATCCATATAAACTTTATGTTTTTTGTGCAAAGAAACCCACAAGTTTTGTTTATTTTCAGTTTTGGCCAGATTTGTATATTTATACACATTTTTACTTTATTAGAATATGAATTTGAGTTTAGAGATGCAGAACTCAGGTTGTTTTATGCATTTTGATCCTACACTCCAAGCAAATTGCAACACATAAAGACTGGTTAAGATTTAACATAACTTTCACCATTTTTGTATTATTTTGGATCATTTATGACTTGAACATGGCTAGGCCAGAGCCAGTGCTCTGGACCTATGCCAAGTCAAGTTGATACTGCCATGAGAGACTAAAGCTGGGCTAAAGACCTCTACATGGCAGCCATGGTGTTTTTCACATTTGACATGATGATGCCACATGAAGCGAAGAGCCATGCTCTAAACCTTCATGAGACACCTTTATTTGAACCCCCCTTGGCCATGACTGATGCTATTCTTCAGACCATGGCTCAAAGGAGCTTTATTTACATGGCTCGAGCACACCATTGTTTTGGTGGCTGAGCTAGAGAAAGAGAAGAAACAAAACAGCAAAACGATGGATTGACACTTCAAATTGATTTATTTGATCTGGAAACAGAGAATTACACACTTGCTTTACTCGATTTTACCCTCTTCCTCCCTTTTACAAAGTGCTCGATGAATTGCCTCTCTCTAACTGTGCTAATGACATAAGTTTACACCTAGCCTAAGATTGTGGCCTTTTTTTTTCTCCTCTTTTTCTCCTTCGAATTGGGGTGCTTATATAGCCAATTGGTTAGGGCAACACTTCCCTTGGCCGTATGCATCTCCGCCATCCAATTCCCATCCAATGGCTAGGAGTCGACTGCGCTAGGGTTTAGTTTGGGAAAACCATGGGAGCAGGTAAGTGGTTTCACCCGGCATGCGTGCGGTAAGAAGTCGGGGCTTCATTTTTTACTCTGGGGAAGGGACATATGACAGGTGGGCCCAGCGAATAATATTAACCAAAGAGAAGGATATAGCTGGGTTTGTTTCACAGTGAGCCAGTTAAATAGTTTAAATTTCAAAGCATGGCGCGCGAACACCAGGTGCATCCAGCCGTTCAATGGAGATGGTATCCTGGGGGGCAGCGACATATCCGGCCACCTTTGGATCCGCTCCAATGGATGCATGCGACAAATGCTAGGGATTTTTGTGGGAATTTCATTTGATTTCCATGATTTATCATTTATTTTTCAATGCTGATCCAAAATAAATTGTTTGGGGGCCTTCCTTTTGGTATTTTTTGATGAACTTTTATGGGTAGGCTTAGAAAAATATAATAAATTTAATGGTTCAACTGGTTCTGCCAAATTCCTCATAGAATTATTTTGGTAATTTTGTGACTTTTTTGGGTTTGTTTGCAAATTTTGGAATTTGTGTGGGCATTTTTGGGATTTAAAAATTATGATAATTCACCATAATTCTTAAGGAATTTTTGGGTATTTTTTTGGTGATTTTTGGAGTTTGTTTGGTATTTTTCGCAATTTGGCTTTGATTTATTTGATTTTGAGGGTTTAATTTTTAGGGTCAACAAGTATATCATCCGCTTCTTTTCTTTTTCAGTCTATTTTTTTCCCCCCCTCTTTCGCGTCTATTTCTTTTGTTGTTGCTTAATGTCGTTCCATTTTGTTCAATTTATATAATTTTGCGGTTTCCTTTATTTATTTTTAAGCAAAATTTCGTCACGGTGGCATTTTGGCTTAATTTTTTTTTTGCTGCTTTGCAGGGTTCCTGATTTTAGATTTGGGCTTCCTGTTCTATCCTCCTCGGTGACTGTGTTATTCTCCATTTTCATTGCTTCAGGTAGTATTTTCTTTACTCCATTCCGTTTGATGTATAATAATGTTTGTTTTTTATAGAAATAAAATAGTTTTTGCCATGTGTTTGTAGGAGAAAATATTGTTGTCCACCATAACTTCTCCTCCTTATGTTTGCCTTTCGAATTTTTGGTGCTTCTGGAAACAAGCCTCCACACTCTTTTGCTTTTCCTGTTGAAGGTATTAGCTCCTATTTTAGTATGATTTTTCATTTTACACATGGCCATCAAAACAAGAAGAAAATATCATGATGGTTTTAATTAGTGATTTGTTAATTTAGTTGGTATTTGAATTTAAGAGGCACACTTTTCTTCACTGATTATTTTTTTTTTCGTCGTGCGCATCAATTGAGATTGGTTTAGCTGATTAAACCTTTGGTTTTAGAGATATTTCAGCTTGGTTGTTTTTAAGTGTAAAGCTGGATATTTTGGGGTGTTTGGAGGATCACTGAAGACTACTTAAATTTTGTGATATGTTGCATCAGGATTTTCAAGGTATATAGGATATCCTGGAGCAGTTGTCTGTGCTTGGTGAATTTTTGCATCTGTTATGTTTTTTAAAATGTTATTTCAGTTCTACAAATTTGCTATTAATACAGATATGAATTCAACCTTAGGCTATAATCAAAGATGAGAGGTATAGAATATAGATGCAATGCATTCTCATTGATGCATGTCATTATAATTATCTTTTTATTTGAGCCAAAATGCAGATATGGTGGATCTAAAGATTTCTATCTTCTATATTTCAGGTTAAGCACTAGGCTATTTGGGACTGTATCATGGGAGACCATCTAGGTTATTGTGGGATTCCTGCACATGGTACTGTATTATGCGATAATATTGTTGGATATGATCAATCAAAGAGGTATAGTACTAACTTCTATTTTATGCGAAGGGTTGTTATTGCTGGGCATAATAGCATTTTATTTTATCTAATATGTGGCTCTACCATCCTATATCAGTATGATATGACTACGTTAAGCCTCTGTAGAATAATTTAGCACATTAGTGCCGCATTTGTGAGAAGTATGTTGTGTTAGGTACTACAATTTACACTAAGTTGTAAAAGTATGTTATTTTTTTTAAACCCAGAAACTTCGAATTAAACATGCATCATGTTAAGGCCACAATTTATGCTGAGTCCTTTTTAAAACGATTATTGAAAAAGTAAAGACCTGCAACAGAATTGTTGTGATGTGTGCTGTCTACAGACTAATGCAACAGCATCATGTTAGTGCTCACTTAATCAAGTTTCTCTATATTCTTGGGTCAGTTAATTGGCTCGGTTGTTTAGATTTTCCCTTTTTTCAATGTACAGACTAATGCAATGGCCTCAGGAGTTAAAAAAAAGAGGAGCACTTTCCTTTTTATTGAGATTACAGTTAATTGTGATTACCAAAAAGCATTAAGCGTAGCTCTTTCGGATGGCTGCATCTCCACTCATGCAAAAAGGTAACTGTAACTCTTCCAATCTCCGAGCTTATTCGTAATTAATTCAAGCCTTATTATTCAATTTTTAACAATATCAACGAGTTTGTGCATGGCTCATCTGTCATCTCCTTTTTGTCATCTTTCATTTTCATTTTTTTTTACTTTATACTTTCTTGCTTATTGAATTAGGCGACAATGTACCGGACTTAGTTGGAAACATACATAACTGGTACGGTGGTACTGGCATGTGCTGATAGTCTGGCATTCTAGCTCTATCCTGTATATTGACTGTTATATGAATGTTAGACTGTAGGATACCCGCTATTGTCCCCATTTGTTTGCAACATACATTTGCTTTTCATTTTATAATTTCTTATTGCATTTTTAAAATGTTAGGTCTGCCATGATCCAAAAAAATGAAGTTAAGTGAACTTGAAAATCTTCTAGCTGCCAAAACAAATGGTAACATAGACTGACAGATGAGTAACACAAAAAAGAACTGACAAAACTATGACGCATGGTTGTGATATCTTGGGTAGTTTGATTAAATTCAAGGTGTTTGCAGGAATGCTTGGATAATTGTGGCAGAACTATATGACTCATGGTTGCTGTTGTTATATTTCTATTGCACCTTCCTATTTTTTTTTTTTCAAATTGAGGCTCCACTGCATTCATGGGACAATAAAAAGGTATGGTTGTTGTGTTCTAAATTTTCTAAATCTTTCTTTAGGCAATTTAGGTGGTATGGATGTGAGCCTTTTGTGATGTTTTATTGAGCTGAATGGCGTTTCCTTTGATCCAATTGTCTTAGGTCAAAAATAACTTTATTTGTCTATCGGACCAACTTAAATCCTTCATGTGTATAGAACATTCACTGATTGTTGATAATTATTGATGGAATGAATTGCTATTTATGGACTCAACTAAGGTGCATATTCGCTGTTTATATTCTGTATATTTTTTTCCCGTTTCAGCTCTTTACAATATTGCAGCCTTTTACAATATTGCGGCCTTTTACAATGTTGGTTATTAAGGTCTTCAGTTTTTTTATTAGCCCCGTTACTAAAAAAAGGAAAAACTATACTATGCTTATACCAAATAATGCACCCGTTACTGGTAAATAATTCAGCGAAAATCAGGGAAAATTTTATTTACAAGAGTTACCATACATTAAAAAAAAATTAAGGACAAGCAACAACAATTCCATCTGTCATCACCTGACCATAACAACCACCATCCTAAGGACATCTTTCGCCATAAATCACAGCCAGAACTACATCGCGCGAAGCGCGATGAGATGCCTAATTATAAATAAATTTTCTATGAAGATAAAAACTAGTTGAAACACTGATGTTAGGTTATTAAAACCCACCAGAGAATTGAGTCAGCTTATAATTAAGTACACATATAATTTGTATAATTATATTCATACACATTGATTTCTATAATTATTTTTAGTTTTTCTCCAATGTCTCATAAATTTAACTAAAGAAAAATAAAATTAAATCTTCTTTTGCAATAATTTCATGAACACAAAAAAAATAAATTTTATTATTTATGAGTCGTCTAGGATGTGCTACAGTTTATATAAGGTAAGCCGAATTCGACCCACTAAAATTTGCCCGTCAACACTATTGGCATGAGCTGCAGCTTAAATATATTTGTTTCTGACTCCGTTCGAACGAACCATTTGTTGATAAAAATGAGTAAGGTATGAAGTTACAACGAACTTGTTGCTGTAAAGATTGCTGACCCAAAAAAAAAAAGAACTTGTTGCTGTAAACAGTGGCAAAGTTAGGATTTCGTATCAGTCCGTAGGGTCTGTAAATTTTTTTTGCTGAAAATATATGTATGATGTAAGTCTAATATAGACATAGCATAATAATAATTCTTAAATAAACAACTCTAAACTAATATTAAATAAAAAAATTCATGAGAAATCAAATATATATTATAATAACAATAGAAAATCTAAAATAATATATTTAATATACAAGATAATAATTCAAAAATCAAGACAATAAAAAAATACAATAATTTTCTATGAATTTTTTTTTCTTAATTTTGCAATAATAAGTTCTTTAGAAATCTCATTGTGCACTTATTTTTCTTATTTTTAGTGGTAGTTTTTATATAACATCCGAGTTGTATTTTTATTCTTTGTGGTAGCTTTATTTATAATGTCTTAAAGTTCGTAAAATATTATATAGACGAATCACGTAATGCTCGAGATTCGCGCTAGTATATATATACTACAAATAATTTTTCATCCAAATATTCCATTATATTCTAAGTTTTATCTTAATAAAATTCATTGGGTAGGAGGGAAGAAGACGATTAGCCAAGAACAAATGTTACCTGGGTCCCTATACGATTTTTAAAGTATTGTTATGCAATTCAAATCAAACACAACATGTTCAGCTGGGTCCTTCAAATTTTTGAGATGGATCTCTAATTTTTTATGGACTTTTTTTTAATTACAAACAAATGTAATATTAAATAAAATTTTTTTTGAAGTAGGTCCATGCAATGGTGAAGCCAGAATTGAAGAATGATGGGGGCCAAAATTTGACTAAATGAAATTGAGAATCAAGAGAATAACAAGTTTAAGTACAAATTACTTGGAACAATACCAACATCCATTAACCTTTCTTTAACTGAAGCATTATTGAGCATAATATTTTGGATCTAGAAGAGGCCAATGAACTTAATTATATAAATTTATCTTAATTAATTAAGGTATGATGAGCGCAATTCTAATTATTAGGGGAGGCCTGGCCCTTTCCAGTCCCCCTCTGTCTTCGCCACTGAGTCCATGGACCCACCTTATTCCATGTAGCTTCGCCCCTGCTGTAAACAACGCTGACGGACGAGGTGATACATATTGAGTTATATATAATGCGCTAGTGACGAAATATTTTAATTAGAGTGGGCCGTTTTATTTATTTATTTATTTATTTTTAATATAAGAAAGGTCGATAGGCTACGTTGCTACCACACATTTTATAGTTGAGATACAATATGAACCATATGTTAGATAAAATTAGCAAAAAAATTTCTCATTTGTGGGTAGATAAAGAAACAAAATAATATTAAAAAATAAAGATATGTTGCTCAATCTACTCATGATATAGATAAATGTGTTTTTCATTTTGTTTCTTTTTTAGACTAAAACTCAAAGTATATTATTATTTCATCTAGCGATTGATGACCAACTACAGATCAAATCGATCGAACGACATATATAAACACGTGTTTACATGCTAGATCTAACGTGTAATATCTCTCGAATCCGTGAGTTAACAAGAGTAGAGATAACCCAATTCGTCGCGCTTTTATAATTGAGATGGTTTTCATTAAATCTAATCTTTGGCTCCGTTTGGATAGGTGTGGGAAGAAGAGAAGAAGGGAAGAAGTATTGGAAAGTGTGTAACTTTATGAAGAGTTTGGATTGTTTATAATTTTTTGTCTTCTTCTTCCTTCTTCTTCTTCTTTCTTCCAACGATGATGTAACCTAAATCATCCTAAAACATCTGATGTAACCTTTAGACAGATGATGTAACCTAAATCATCCTAAAACATCTGAACCATACATTTAGATGAAAAAAAATTCATTTACTATATAATGATAACTTGAAAAGGTTGTTTGCATCCATCTATCAATATATTTCATCATGGAACTAAAGGAAATTTAATTCATTCAATTTGTTTAGATTTGGTAATCATAATGCTGTTTACAGCAAAAAAGAAAAACCCATTTGTCTCTAAACCAAAGAAAAGAGTAGTGATAGTGAGAGTGTTATTTCGACGCTTTAGATAAGATGTCCCTCTCGAGACCGTTTTGAAGTATGATGGTGAGTCCAACGGCTGGCCGTGGGCAGAAATCGTGACCGTTCGATGCGATTTGGAATGTTGTGGTTGTTTATACGTTGTTGATTTAGGCCTCATTGGAATGTTTTAATATTCATTTCTCGTGATTAAACTTTTGGATCTCCGGTCACCAAAAAAAATCTCCAAATTTTGCACCCGCATATCAAAAGTAATTCGAACAACCCCTTGTGGCAATGATAATGACAACACTTCTTGCTAAATTATTTGGGTATTATGTGTACGTAATATTCAACTCCTCGATTATTTGATTTTACCGGATTCCATAACGGTATAGATAAGAATTCCTTAGCGTCTGGTTATTAGTTGATAGTCCGGATAAAAAAATATTTTCCTAGCAAAACATAAAGATGCGAGTTCTTTCGTAATTTTAATCATACTAGCAAAAATTCCTCATATATGGACAAATAAAGAAATAAATATTATATAAATAAAATATGTTGCTCGATCTACTAGTGATACAGATAGATATGTTGTTTCATCTAACGATTGATATCCAACCATAGATCAAATCGATCGAACGACACAAAACAGATGTTTACACGCTAGATTTAGCGTGTAACCCTCAAATTTTCTCAATCGAAAATTTATTCCTTAAATTTAAAAATTTAGCGCTTATATTTATTGATCGAAGATATTACAAAAATCTCAATCTATTTAATATAATTTAATTTTAAAATTCTGTTTAGTCAATTTTGGACTTAAAGTATCTTTATCACCGTCCCTTACCTTTGATATTCATGCACTCACCGACGAAGCATGCCGTTGCAATTTGCAACCTTTCTAAGTTCTCACCGCCAACATTCTTACCCTTGCTTGAAAGAGCCTTTACTACACTTTCCTTTTTTGGCATTCAGAAATTAGAGCTGTCAATGGGTAGGATAAGGTACGATAGAGACATTTTCGTTACCCGCATCCGTTAAAATTTTCTTTATCCATACCCTACTCGTACCTGTTAAAAATTAACTTACCCGTACTCTATCCTTACCCGTTATGAATTAACGATAAGGGTAGGATAACGATAGAAAGCAAATAATAATGATAATAATAATTCAATAAAAAAATATACAATATGGATGGATAAATAATATCAAATAAATATAATAAAGTGTAAAATTGAATAATACTTTAAATATAATAAAATCATATAATATCTTCTCATGAAAAATATATATAACTAATTAATAATTAAAAGTTTACTTACTCATCATCATGAATTATAAATTATTAATGTAGTATATTGTCTTAGTTAAATCTACAATTTGAAATTAACTTATTAGTTATTAACATATTAATTGGATATTATAATCATATCTTTTCCCATTAATGATTATCAATTATATATTATATATATAACGGTATGGGTAAATAACGGTTACGAAATAGCGTTACCCTTACCCAATAAATTAACGAAAATTTTTTCTTACCCATACCCATACCCGATAACTTAACGAAAATAAAACCTTATCCATACCCGTCTTATCGAATACGATACGGGTAGGATAAACGATTAAAAGAGTACCGTTGACAGCCCTATCAGAAATCAGAACGCATGTATGCTTCCTTGCGCTTTATTCTTCCGAACGGAGGAGTTAACTTATTTCAGCTGGCAAGTTTGACAGGGCCCGACCTATATATGACATGACCACACCACTAATCCCCTGATACATCGTACCAGCAGGTACAGATGCCGTCTGACCACCAGAAACATTTCTTATATGTGGCCCAGATTGCATAGCCCCAACTTGATTATTAGCATTGGTATCACCCCCTTCAGTAGTCGAGATACCAGCACCACCTGATGGGGCCAAAGGAAACAATGGCAGCAAAACTGATTCTGCAGTGGATACAGCTCCATGGACGCCACCATGTAACGGGTCACCTGCAACAGAGTAATATGTAGGAGCCACCTGTGCATCTTGTACCACATCGGTAGAACCCCCAGTGTCGCGGGTGCGCTTCTTCTTCCTACCAGTACTTGCATCAAATTCCATGAAGCCTGGCACTGTGAGGCCTGAGGTGGTAGTACGTTGACTGTATAGGGATTTTGAATTTTTGATAACCCCATCCACAGTAGTTGCTATCTCTGGTATAGTTCCAGGACCAGTGTCAGCAATGATTGCCGGTTCAGCCTTTTGCAAAAGCCAGTGTATCGTCTCGCTAGCATATCTGTGTTTCAATGCACCTGTCAGTTCGGAAATTCGGGCCAAACAATCAGCAGGCACGTCAATAATACACTGACGACCTTCTACTTTTGGGTGGATATCTTCGTATTTTGGTGGATATCTTCGTGTTTTCGGCATCCATACTATCAACTGTTGTACTGGTATGGAGCTTGGGGTAGCCGGTACAATATGCCTCATCGGTCCCAGCCTCTGCACTTTGCTTTGTCGCCTTCTTCACTTTCTTCACTGCGCCTCGCTCGTCAGACTGATCACCTTTGTGTTGCATCTGGTTCTCCATTGGCAGACTTAAGGATTTAGCCTTGGTTTTTTTGATACGTGGAGAAGAATTGAACAAGCGGGAAAAAACGATTCTGATATATATGGGTGAGTTGGGTGGGAGGGTATCCTCTGCCAACCTTTTGAGGTTGGTAGAGGGCCAACTCTTGATCCGAGCCGTTCGATCAAATCTCGACGGTTAAGATTTTTCGAGCCTATCAATCTCAGTTACATGCACGGGGCTCCCTTAACCGTTGAGATTAGATCTAACGGTTTAGATCGAAAGTTGTCACTCTACCAACCTTAAAAGGTCGGTAGAGGATGTGATTCCGAGTTGGGTTGGGTCCTTGCCTTTTGTTTCTTGGTTTCTTTAAACGAGACCCAGAGAATACTTAGACAAATCAAACGGGTCGGATTGAGAGCATTAGATCGCGAACCGATGGGATCCAACGGTGTAGGTTGCATTGCTCTATGCCAATTTGGTACGTTAAAAGATTTGAGTTCGGATTTTTCGCCATTTACCTAGAAAATTTGTTATTTGTAATGACCTCCTTAACCGGTTTTATTAAGATTATCAAGAGTGATAGTATGGTTTGAGTTAACTACCTGGAAAAAAAATAATAATTAAACGTATTTTTTGTAAAGATAGTAAGGCAATTAAGAAAACTTGCATTTTTTTTAATAAAATCTGATTCAGGCAATTACTTAAATACTCTTTTACATAAATTTCAGATAATATTATAAAAATTATGATCTTGAAAGCCCGTAGGTATCTAATTTAAAAGGTAACAGAAAATATTTCTACCTTGCTCCGTTCATAGTGCATATAAACTCATTAATAGACACCTATACCGTCAAAGGTAAAAGAAAATATTGCTACCTTGCTCCATTAATACTTCATATAAACTCAATATATTAAAAAATAGAGAAAATTGGTGTTATGCCACTGCAAAATAGTCTAATTCTAAATATACCATCACAAAATGACTAATTGAAAATATGCCATTACAAAACTAAATAAATTTGATATTTGCCACTATTTTATAACAAAAGCATATAAAAATTCATATATGTCATTTAAATTATGTCAGTTTTTTTGAAATTGTCCAAACTACCCTCTCCTTTTTCTCTTCCAAATCACCTCTCCCCATAACCCATCTCTTCTCCCGTTCACATTTTTCCTCTAAAATTGACCTTTGTGACTCTGTACCACTCTGCCCCTCGCGACACAATACCATCGTTGCACCTGCCTTCCACTTCCGCCTGCCTCACCTCGCACCGTCGACGCGACAACCCACCGCCACCTCCGCCTCACTACGCACGACTGGTGCTGCAACCTGCCCAACATCTTCCTCTCACATGTCCCCCCTCATTGCACCTCAGTCCAACTCCGCTTCACCAAATACCCTCCGCTTCTTACATGCCTCGGCTGCTTGCTCCGCACCGTCAAACGTCGTTCAACTTCAGTAGCTTTGTGTCCTCTTCTAGCGATGCCTTTATTCGATTCGAGCAACAACGACAATGCCAGCCTTCGTTACATCATGTGCCACCTCAATCTCATTCAGATCCGACTCTATTCTAAAAGGGATATTATGGTCATTTTAACTAGTCGATGACATATAATCAATTTGTATTGTATTACGGTCATCGTACAAATCATTAAGCACCTAAAGGTTTTATCATTAAACAAGTGGGAGTTTAGTCCTCCAAATGCCATTTTCAACATAAATCACCAATCATATGAGATACCCCTTTGACCTGGACCTTTAGCTTAGAATAGTAACAACAAAGCCATTTTGTCAATGTTTGAGTTGGAGATTTAGGATGTTAACAGCTGGCGGAGAAAATTATCTAAAAAAGTAAACATCACATAGTTGTTCACAATTTCAATAATTTTCCAAATTAATTTAAACTATTTACATTAAATTCCAATTAAAGACAGGAAGCGAATCGTCCTAACCCATACAAATCGGGTCAAGTAGTCTAAATAAAGTGGTTTTCAAGGGTTTAATTGCAAATTTGGTTGTCTCAAGTCTCAAGGGCGGTAAACAGGACGAGCTTGAACCAGCTGATTCTAATTCTTGCTTGATTTTAGTCGAACACGAGCTAGAGGAACCGAGCCTTATCGAACCCAAGCCGTTATCGACAGATAAACGAGGTCAATTATTATAAAATTTTATATATATTAAATTTCAAACTTATTCATAATTATTTTTTAAATAAGATTTTTGTTGAACATTGTCATTAATATATTTCTATATAGTAAACAAGTACATTTCTATCATATCAAGTACTAAATGTTATAAAATTTTTAATGAAATTACATCCACTGAGCTACAAGCTTTTCTTACATGAGTTGCATCCCCTCAACACATCGAACCGGAAGGACAACTGTTTCTGGGCCCAGCAGACCGACCGATCCGGTCCAGTCCGATTCAGTAAAAAATGCTGTAATTCGTTCGTTCCCATCAGCTTGGCAGAAAGTCGAATGGAAAATCGGAGTCGACGCCTCCACGGCCCAACATTTTCCTCTCTCTTTCGCGCGAATCTAAAATCTCTCCTCAAATCAAAAAGAACAAAGAAAGGCGAAACCTCCAAACTCATCCCATGGAGGCCCAAGCGCAAGGCAAAGGTGACGACTCGGAGGAGCGAGAAGCGACGGCGGCGCCTGGGATCGCTGGAGGATTCATCGTTCCGGTAGCTCCTAGCTCCATACCGGGACACCAGTACATACTACCGAAACCGGAACCCATGGAATTGTTTGGCGCTGGCGGCCTCCAGCTCGTACGAAAGACTCCTGCCCGAAGTAAAGACCGCCACACAAAGGTAGAAGGTCGCGGGCGCAGGATCCGCATGCCCCCTGCATGCGCTGCCCGAATTTTTCAATTGACACGTGAATTGGGTCACAAGTCGGATGGCGAGACAGTGCGCTGGCTCTTACAACAGGCTGAACCAGCAATTATTGCTGCCACTGGTACGGGTACTGTACCTGCCATAGCAACCACCGTTGATGGGGTTATCAAAATCCCTACCGAGTCGTCTACGGCGGCTGGTTTGACTGTGTCAGAGGCTTTGGAAGTTAGTGGGAGTACTGGGAAGAGGAGGAAGAAGCTACAGCCGACCCGCAATACTGGGGTTGGTGCTGCTTTGGTTGAAAATGCGCAGGTGGCTCCCATGTATTATTCGGTTGCCGCTGACCCGTTACTCGGTGGTGGAGGTGTCTCTTTGTCTTCTGGTCTTGCACCCATTGCAACTGGACAATCTGGTTTCATGCCGCTTATTGCTCTGGCCCCTTCTGGTGGTGCCGGTGTGCCGTCTGGTGCGATATGGATGGTACCTGCTGTGCTGTCTACTGGAGCGGACGGTACCAGTGTTGGTAATCCAGTTTGGGCCATACCACCGGGAGCACAGATGATAAACCTTGCCGGTGGTCAGGCAGTATCAGCTGTACCTGGTGGTATGATGTATCAGGGGATTAGTGTTGCGGCTCCTGGTAATGGTATGGAGGTTTACCAAGGTGGGCACGGTGATGGAAACGGAAGAGGGGAGGATGCAGCTATGGGACAGCATGATCAGGTGGAGATTGAAGGGAACAAGGCGGAACAATTGTCACAGTCAAGCCCTGAGAATTGAGGGTTTTGGGGTAATTTTTATATTTATTGGAGGAGGTTTAGCAAAATTTTTTGTCTAGCTTTTTCTATGGTGGAATAGTTACATCTTGTGCTTTAGTTTTAGTTAGGAGCGTAGAATTAGCTGCAACACTTTAGGCCGACCATGTTAGCAAAAATTATCCTCTTATTTCTAACTTTCTAATTCAACTCAAGATTAGCAATTGTACTAAACCCGGCAGGTTTGCACCACTAATCTTCTCATTTTGTTGAAGTTGTTATCTGGATGGCATTGAAAGTATCGCGATTGTGCATTAACCATTGAATGCAGTATATGTGTGTTAGTTACATCTTATATAAGAGTCATTCTGCAATGGGTCAGAATTTAGAGAAAATTTCTTTCAGATCAATCAGAGCTGTTTATCTCTTTATTAGCGACCATCCTCTCTTCCACATAATGTCTAACAGTCAGGTGCTGCATGGAAATCTATGTCTCCGCCATGAAAAAGGTAGTGCTACAGCTGGCACAGCAGCTCGATGGTAGAAAATTGAGGGTACATGAGGCCATTTCAGTCTTACTTGTTCTTATAGTTGCACAATTGAAGTCTGATATGAGATCGAGGCTAAGCTAAAACAACAGGTTTATTTTGATAGTTATATAATGTTGCCCATTAAACTTAATTTAGGCATGCTTTTGTATTGGCAGGCAAACTGATATACATTTTTTCTTATAAGTGCTACAAATAGGCGCATGTAGAGTAGGGGTGCTTATGGGAGGGCCTCGGCCCCAAACCCTGTCCGTATCCATAATGTGGACGGGATACCCAAAACCAGATTCGACCCTTTTTTGAGATAACAAGCTCAAACCCAGCCCTGTCCAAAGTATATTCAACCTGAGCTTGGCTTGAACTCGGCCCTCAACCAATTGAACTACGCCCTCTACTTTAGTCTTTAGATCCACTCACGCAACACAGGAATTCTGGATAATACAAAAGTTGATTTTATTTGCATTACTAATTTCTAATCTGTAATTAAATATTAAATAATGAAGGTGCCAGTGGAGCTTCAACGAGGTTACAAATTCAAACACTCTCACACAAATCGCTATTAGCCCAGTGACGGAGGCAAAGGGGGCTTGGTCCCCCCTAACATTTGAAATATGTTTTAAGAAATATCAGATTATGGTTTATTTTTGTTCATAGTTTAACTGTATCTTAGATATTCAAAACAATTTTATTAAAATAAAGAAAAATATGAAATATAACAGCCATTTGATTATGATCAGACATTGAGGATGTAAATGATATGTCATAGGTACAAAATTAGGACCTTTAACTTTCTTTGTGTGTATACATTGTAGAGCATAGGATAAAGAGAAAAAAAAAATACAATCTTGTTAAATATGAAAGTAGTGTATGGTACTGTGTTATAAAAAAAAAATAAATAAAAAGAGAAGGCCATGGTCAACTGGTTTTGAAGTGGCATCTTTTATCCATTGACTGGCAAATACTATTATATGCTGGTGTGGGTATGTACTATGTAGGACCAATAGCCACTTATTCCAGTCGTAACCATATATCATTTTTAAGTTTCTGTTTCTACTTCCAACTTCAACTGTACCTACTTCTTGACTTCAAACTTCAAAGCAACCTTTTAGGTTTACTTTGGTCAAATTAGCTGAAAATTCTATGCGTGGCTTGGCTAGGAAGCATTTGATGTGGGCGAATTGAAACAGATGTTATTACAGTGAAGTTGAGCCAATGAAATTTTAGTGTAATTTGCATATCGAATACAATTTGTAGACACGTTTTGTGACATATAATTTGACTATTGGTCAATTTGTTCCTATAAATTTTATTTTCGACATTGAACAATTCAAATTTTCAGGACCAAATTCATATGAGCTTTTCAAGCTAGAGTCAGTTAAGAAGAAGTATATTGTGATTGAAAACTATAGCTCTCCCTTATTGATTTTGCTTTGTCATTCATGAAAAATGAACCAAAAGCTTGAATTTGATATTGAGAATAATACGTAGTTGTGTGCTGCCATTCACGTTGACAAATTGAATACCTGGCTGTCAATTTCAAGAAAATGATATACTTCTATGAAATGCATTCAATTTGAAAACAGGATTTCTAGTATTTGTTTTCCGGCCAAGTTTATATTTATAGATTTGTACATTCAAATAAACTGAGTTTCATGAAAACAAGGTACCTTTTCTCTTAATCGAAGTTATTAGCTTATTGATCAGTTGGACAGTTACAAACTGCTATAGCAATGTTTATTGTACTGGTATTGTCTTCTAGTACTAGTTTCTCCAACTTTGTGTGTTTTCTAAATTTTCATTGTATAAGGGCCGTTTGGATCGTCCAAGGAATTTGGGGAATTTCATCTTCCTACCATAAATTTATTATAAACAATCCAAACTCTTCACAAAATTACACACTTTCCAATAAATTTATTCCTAGAAATTGCAACTTCCCCAAATTCCCCAAATTCCTAAGCGATCCAAACGGCCCCATAGGGATGATTCCTTTGCAATTGTTTTTACCAGTTCTGATATGCGAGAAGCATGTCAAGGGGTTTGAGTACTTTTATAGGCTAGAACATGCAATTGATGATATTTGAAGGGCTAAAATGAAATAAAAGTCTTTGGTATCTTATGTTGGCAGGGCTGTCAAACGTGTGAGATGGAACGGAAATCCATCATTCCGTTTCCATTCCACTTTAAAATACGAAACAGAAAACCATTTCATTTCCATTCCATTTCGTTAAACGGAACGGAAATTTCACTTCCACATTCATTTTACATTGAAATTTCTAATTTCAACGTTCCATTTCCATTCCGTTTCTGAAAATGAAACTACTTTTCCTTCCACTTTTGTTCCATTTCAGACGGAACGAAACGGAAACGTTCGAAACGGCGGTATATTGACAGCCCTATATGTTGGTGCTCGATTGAGCTTGGAATTTGTCCTTTTATATGCCTTGTGGTGAATAAATTGTAAGTTGTTCGATACAGTTTGGCCTCCACTATTGGATACTGGTACTGGCAGAAAGATTAGGAGCTAGTACAATCTTTTGTCATATCATTCTTTTGATAGAATCTATGTTGTGAAACAAAAACTGGCATCTCTATTGGAGGGATAATTTTCCAAATTTCTGATAGCATTAAGTGCTTCATTTGATACTTCCTTTTGCACCTTTTCTGAGAACAGATTGCTAAGCTTCGTTGTATCCAAATTGCTGCATTTTATTTATTTATTTATTGTGACAATGTGTAATGCTCTTCCCATTTTGTTAAGAAACAACTAGCTAGCCTGGATGATCTCATGTTCCATCACTAGACTCGCCTATAACAAGATCAACTATCGGCAAATTCTTGTTCACTCGCTTTTTTTGTTGTTAGTTGCATAAAGTTACTAAAAATATTAATTCAAAGAAACTTATTCATCTCATATCACTGAAACTTATCTGAGGCTCCAGTTGTTCTTGTTCTAAAAGAATGGTTTGCCATCTGAGAAGTTATTTTCTTCTGCTTTGTTTCATTTAAGGCAATGAGGTACTGGTCCCAGAAATAAGCGCGGATTCAATGATTTTTGTTTTGATAGCAAATAGTGGGACAAAGTTATGTATTTTACTATTTTATATGAATGTTTCAGTAGGCTTACAAGTTATGTATTACGTGTTTGCTGTTTGCTTGAAGTGTCAACTCTGCTTTTCCTAATTGGCTCTGTAGCTTGTTCTTTCCATTTTTATCAATTTTGGGCATCTTCACAAACATCTCTCATAACTAGTAAATCTCAAAAGAACAATCAAGATCCTTGCATGTATGTGGTAAGCCAGAAATCAACATCTAACAAGAAGTAAGAGCCTATGCTATTTTCCATTTTCAGTAAATTAAGCAAATCACTGACGTTACAATTAAGGCACGCTACAATACAAACCTACCACTGATAACTCGAGCATTTCGAACCAATAAGCCCCATAATTACAGAAATAAAATAGAAATAATAAGAAAACATCACCATAAATCATTTTTTTTCTATTATGGATATTTTTAAGGATACATATTGGCATAAATGTTACAGATTGGATAGAAGCGTCCTTAATGCTAACTATAAGTTAGTCCGCCAAGATGATTGCTATATTTGTAGATGATTTTTATGTGTATATTTTTCTATGGTTGGTTTATATAAAATTAAAGACTAACTTGGGTAACAAATTTGGAAGTGACAAATCCGTTAGTACTTTTGCATCTTGCATCTAGAGCTGTCAAACATGCAAAATGGGCACGAAAGACACCATTTTCATTTTCATTCCGTTCCGGGTAATGAAACAGACATATGTTTTGTTTCCGTTCCGTTTCATCAAACGAAATAATTTTCTATTTTTTTATGTTCCGTCCTTCATTTACTATTGATTTCAATCCATTTCAATATTCTGTTTCGTCCATTTTAGTACCATTCACAAATTTCTGTTTCGTTTCTGTTATGTTTCCAAAAACTAAACTCATTTTCACTTCCATTTTTGTTCCGTTTCAGACGGACCGAAACTGAACGAAACATGTGAAACGGATGAAAATTGACAGCCCGGCTGCATCTAGCCATGATCATGCGATGCGAGTAACACTCCATTCCACATTAAGCTACTAATAAATGAACCACCAAACGAATTGACCGCAATTAAGCATTTCACGGAACTCAATGCAGTACCAGTCAGGCTCAAATAACGGTATAGCCGTATAGGGCAATCACATTTACCATTATCTTTTATTATTGTCCACAAAAAATAATTAAAAAAAAAAGATATACCATGTCACGCTCTCGTGTTAGGTTGTAAAAGGGTTGGGATATATTGCTTAGCTATTCATATTAGCCAAGTCAACTAATTCTAAATATGAAATTCATTCTACTAAACATGAATCATATATAATTTTAAACCCCAACCTCCACTGATTAATAGCATAGTATTTAACTACTAGACCAAAAACCAATTATAGTAAGTAAAAATTTGAGTCACCTTATTTCTTTTTTTTTCCCCGATAAGTAAAAAAATTAAGATTTCCTTTCTCATTTATTATTTGTTGTTCATCTATGCATTTCTTTGGATTTAGACATATCCTTAGACATGGTCACATCAGATGATCTGTAAACTATTTGTTTATTAGGCCTTATTTCTAATTCTAAATGAAAATTTAAATTTCGTTTGTACGCAATTAATTATTTTAAGAACAGGAGGCCGCAGCATCCCGGATGCTAATATACGAAGGAATTAAACAATGTGGAGTGTTTCGTGACTAGATTAAAGAGGATTAACCTACTCTTGTTTATTTTATTTAATTTTTTTAGTTTCACTTTTTAGCTTTTGACTTCTCAGTTCTCATGGCTTTCGGCCTCTATTATCCCACCATTCCTTTTCCAAATTTTCTCTCTGTGCATTTCTTCCTTCTTCTCCTATACTTAATTTCTCTTTATATCTCCTGCTTTCTCTTTATATATGAATCTCTTTTTGAAATTTTTTATAATGTATATATTTTTCCTCGAACTTCCGACTGCACCTGTCTATTTGCAGAGTCCAACTTCGCTGGCGACCCCTTAAACAAATGATAATCAAGTAATAAAAATAAAAATAAATATAAAAAAATAGCCACCCCTCGTTGGTGCATGTGTAAGTTACGAATATGCTACCTATGGGACACACTGGCGTGTTAACGGGCGTCACTTAGCATTTAATAAAATAAAACAAATCGTGGGTTAATCATTAGTCAATATCTAGCGCTAAGACTGCCAATAGGTCAGGTATAATTTTTTTTTTAAAAAAATTTGGTCAGATATAAATTGGATACTAATAGAATCAAATTAAATTTACTGAAATAAAAAAAAATTATATCCAATAAAAATTTTTGTATTCAAATACGAATCACCTCTCATTTTTTATTTTAACGGATTTAGAATTAGATTCGGACCATGTGTCAAATTTTTACGCTAATACGTTAGAATTAGCATATTAATCATGATCATTTCACATTGAAGCGTAAAAAATTGAAAACATAAATTAACAAAATTACGAAAAAAAAATATATAGATAACTTTTTATATTAAACAAATTAAAAAATATTTAAATCGTTTTTTTTTTCAATCCACCTTTATGCCAGATTCAGAACGCATTTAAAGTTGAATCCAACAAATTAAGAGATCTAAATGCGGATGTATCATGTAAGATGGATCATCTCCCATATCCATATGTGAGTTCAATAAATAAATTATAAGATAAAAGCCGACTTGGATGACTTTGTTGGATTATGAATACTCAATCACTCGCTCTATTTTAAGGTGGTCACTGGTCTTACATTGATGTATTAGCTAACATTTTGGTTGATATTAGTATTACAGTTATTTTAATCAGTAGCAGGGTAGCAGGGTTTGTTATGGCCTATGGGCAACCCGATTTTTTTTTAAAAAAATAAAAATAAAAAAATCCCCGGCAAAAGTAAGGATGCTATGTATAGCACTTTAAGCAAGAACTTTACATATCCATCCTTTCTGAAAAAAAAAGGAAGGAAAGGGGGAAAAGAGAGAGAGGATTAAAGTGATTCCTGGGTTTCAGATAAGAACAAAGAACATGTCCGGTTCAATGGTTAATATAATGATTGAAATTTTTATTTGATCCAATGGCGTCATAGCTTTATTTTAACATATCACATACGCGGGCATGCCGAGAACGGTTACGTATAATTACAAACATAGGTGATAAAAGAATACATACATGATGTTAAAATTGTCTTTCAAAAATCGAAAGGCGAACATATACACAGTCGCGGATTTAGGAAAAATATTCAGGTGGAACTTGTGTTAATTAAAATGACACGACACGATCATATTGGTACGAGACGATGTACGTGTTGACACGACATGACACGACACAAATATAAAATTGGCATGACACGATCGTGTTATCGTGTCGTGTCATAATCGTGTCGTGTTGGGACATTAGAAAATTTGACACGATTCAACACGACACGAACACGAATTAACACGACACCTCAACACAAATTTAATTATTTATGTTGATTATTTAAACAAAACTAATAATTTAATTTTAATTTATAATACTACATCATATTAGTTACCATCAGTTAATATTGTTCTAATCTAATTATTATTTTTTTATAAAAAATATTAATAAAAAGTTTAAACTTAATCAAATAATAAATTATCACGCTTAGTAATTTTTTCCATACTTTTAATTTTTTATTTAAAAAATAATAAAATAATTTAACACGACTAACACAACGTGTCAATACGACACGTCACGATCGTGCCAGTCGTGTCGTGTCAGAATGCGTATCGTGTTGCCTCTTTTCACCGCTAAGCACGACACGATTAAAAAGGTAGTTCGTGTTAACACGACACGAGACTCTAACATAATCGTATTTGACATGACACGACACGATTACGACACACATGATTGGAAAACACTAGGTGGGGTTGAGTTTACAAAAACATTGGATCAACATAAGTTCATCATATATCCATCTCATACAATACTAAAGATATAGTTTAAAGTCCGTGACTTCAACGACGTAGGTGAGCTTTAGCCCCATCCGACCCAGTGGTGGATCCGCCACTGCATATATATGCTCGTCTGTTGAATATGTGAAATTTTGCTTATCCACAGCTAATATTAATTTTCTTAATTAATATATTCGCCTCGCCCTTCGGCCTTTCATTTCCTCTCTTGCATTTGTTGGCAGTATCTTTTATGTTTATAAGGAAAATACAAAAGAACAGATAATAAATAATTCGGTGGGATTACAGATGTTAATCCACTACTAAAGAAGACACGGTCTTGATGTTATCGAACCTGATGCAGTTGTTATTTCTTTAAAACTAGCGCTGGCTAGCAATCCGGATATCAATCCCCAAGTTACCTCCCGCACTGCATTCATTAATGAAAAAGTCTAGTATAAACTTTTTGTTTTTTTAATATTATTATTGCTGTTTCCACTGCAGACTTAAATTATTCATAGCAAAATAAATTCGTACCAGCATGGTATAAATTTGTTCTTCAATTACAAGAGATGTCTCAACGTTCATCAGATTTATGTTAAAACAAATACATAAGATGAAGAATATTTTGTTCAATTATCAAATAATATAGACGTATAATATCAAATAGAAGAATAGATATATACAAATCGAACAAATGATTGCATCAAAATACATACCAAATTCTATTAAAATGTTCCTAAAAAACTGATAGTTTTGTCTTCTTGCGGTGCGTTGTAACGCCAACTAAGATGATCACCTGACAAAAAAGTGGTTGCAAGTTTTGCATGTTTGTGGTACAAAAAGATGACTTTAGGGATGCGAGCTTAGAAAAATTACTTAATCAAAATTTAAACAAGAAAAAAGCCAGGGTGGTGATGATATTAATTATCGAGATAGGAGTCCCTAAAAATTAGATTATTTTTTATATTCCCTAATAATTAGATTATGATAAATAGTGATTGTAAGTACAACGAAGCAAACATACATTTAATAAAATAAATACCGATATAAAATGCGAGCCTGCTAAAAGATATACTACGATAAATTCATATATCACTATTGGAAAAAAAAAAGATGCAAAATATTGTTGCATTTGCAATGCAGAAAACCTTAGAAACCAAATTTCAAAATAATATTTATATTATAGTCATATTCTTTTATTAGCATCTTTTTAATAATGACGGATTAAATCAATACTACTTCAGAATAATTTGTCAATTATTTTATTCAAAGATTTTAATAATTTTACGAATAATGCACAATTTATGTCGGCCTTACTCATGATATAAGTAACTATGGTATATCAATTACATTATATTAATTTTCAAATCTATATGTATTATATCCAAATCAACAAATAAAAAATTGGCCAAATTATTTTTTAGTTTCTTACACTGCAGGTGACGGAAAATTTTTATCAATGACAAAAATGCCTCTGACAATTTTAAAAAAAGACAAAAGAGTCTCTGAAATTTTAAAAAGAGCACAACTATAGCGATAATTGGACTGCCGTAATAGCTCAGCCCTATAGCGGTAATAGCAATGCCGCTATAGATTTTTTTTTCGGGCAGACACACTTCTGTTTTTGCGCAGAAAAAGAAAAGTGGATAGTTTGTTTTGGAATTTTCCTCTATAGCGGCATTGCCTTTGCCATCAAAGAACTTTTTACCATAATCTAATTGATAAAAAAATATTCAATCATATGTAGAAGAAATTGTTGTGACTAATTTTTTACCATAAACTATGACATCGTCATTAATTCAATAATTTCTATTAAATAATTTTTTCCATAAACTAATTTAATCTATAATTTCCATTAAATAATAATATACATAAACTAATTTATTCAAAATTTTCTATTAACTTTTTTAAAATTAACTATTTTTTACCATAAACTAACTAATTCAATAATTTCCATTAACTAATTTCTTAAATAATTTCTATTAACTTTCAAGGCTGTTTTATCAAATTTTCCCTATATTTGATTTTCTTCTACTCAATTTCAAACTTTTTTAAAATTGTTAGGGGCTTTTTTTGTCATTGATAATGTAGGGAATTAATTTTAAAATTTGATAATGCTTTTGGTATTGAGTAAAAGAAAATCAACTATAATAAATATTTACACTTTTTTTTTTGGTGATACAAATTGATTGTGTTTAAAGTTTGTATAGTTTAGTGTAGCTTTCATCAAATTTAATTAAATTTTATTTTTTTTCCGATATATTATTATTCAAAAATTCAACTCATTTCTTAGTGATTTGTAAATTAGAAAATAATTTATTGTCAAAAACTACCCACATATGACTATACTTCCTTTTTTTTTCTCCAAATTTTTTTTATATAACAAACACGCATGGAAATTCACTTACATCATAAAAAAATTTAAACTTATGTACAAACTGCGTAAAAAATGGAAAAAAAAATTATCTATGTTAAACATAGGCTTATCCTATTACAAAAAAAAAAAATCCAACATTTTCCATAAATTTCCAATACATTTACCAAAACAATCTATACCATTTTTCTCATACAATTCCCATCACAATAGAAATTCAATATTTAATATTCAAAATTAAACAAAAAACTACATTTCATTAATCGAGTCGTTATCGGTTATCGCTTGCCGATTGTCGATATCTCGCTCCGAACCGACTCAACGCGCGTCTCACCTTCCCTTCTTTCTCTCTTCCTATGGCTGCCACGCCTCTCCTCTCCTTTCTCTTCTTCTTATTCTTCTTTTGCTTTTCTCTTCTTTCTCTTTCTCTCTTTCTTTCTTTCTTCTCTCTCGGCCGAACAAACAAAAAGTGGCGCAAAAAAAAACCAATGTACATTAACTCTCCTCTCAACCATCACCTACTCCCTTCAATGCTGAACAAAAAATAAAAAAGTGGCGCAAAAAACAATACATGTCAGCTCCGGAAAAAAAACTCCCTATAGTGGCATTCCTATTACCGCAATAGCAGAAAAAACAAAATCCCACAGAGGTGTCAGCCTGAAAAGAAAAAAAAACCTATAGCGGCATTGCTATTACCGCTATAGTCCCCTATAGCGGCAATAGCATTACCGCTATAGGGCTGAGCTATTACGACAGTCCAATTACCGCTATAGCTGTGCTCTTTTTAAAATTTCAGAAGCTCTTTTATTATTTTTAAAATTATTAGAGATATTTTTGTCATCGATAAAAATTTTCCGCAGGTGACTGTTCACAAAATGTCACAGACAAAGCGCCAGCGGATATCCTTATATGGGAAAAGTAAAATAAAAAAAATATATGTATATATTTTTTTGAAAAGTAATTGCCCGTAGGCTAATAATTAAAAAAAAAAGTAATTGGACAAATGTGGATGTTTCTTGTAAGATCTGAAAAATCAAAAGCGGCACTTCCAAACAACACATGCCTTGGACCCTTGGATGGTTTTCTTTCCTGTAAAGTCAACAACACCATCCCGGAAAGACGAAAAAAGAGTACCCAAGTCCTTTTTCTCTCTGACTCTCTCGGGTGAGAATATTGGCTATGCCTGGAGCACCTACTTTATAGTTATTAGTTTACATTTGAGAATGATTTAGTTTTTGTCCAACAGTACTTATAACAATGATTTCACAATAATGATATAGTTGTTATCTTTTGTTGAGTGCTGAGTGCTGACCATATATTTGTTTCTTGCAATCACACAAGACGCTAACAACCATTCTCTCTCTATTTTAGTTGACTTCCAAACATAACTTCTGCAAATACACATTAAATTAATTGCCTTATATTATAATAGAATGATTAAAAGTTACTTAAAATAAGTATTTATTGATTATTAGGGAGTGCTTTGTCAAATGAAGTAAAACTAAAATAGAGCATACACTAAGACTTATAATCAAAATGATTTTCATGCAGAATTTTATTTTATTTCATTTAGTTAGAATTGGATTTTCATAATTCCCTCGGGTTTAATAATATAGAAATTTCAATCAAATGTTATCAAATCTGTTTATTTTGATCAAATAATTTCTAAATAAATGAAATTTCACATGAAAAAAAATGATCCTAATTAGGGCCTAATTGACCGTAACTTATTTATGTTTGATAGTAGTATAGTAGTAAATAAGTAGATGATGTAATTAGTAGTGGAGTAAAGATTAAAAAAATGTCAAAATATGATATTTTCATGCATTAAGTTTACTCTATCAATAAAAGGTGTTGTAACTTTATTCTATCTCACTTCACTTTAAAACACCATTTTTCTGATACATTAATAATGGAGTCCAATTGACAACCACTATCAACTTCTCGAAAAAAAAATGGAGTTGAAATTTACTTAATTTCTTACTTCATGCTCTCACATGCTGAATTTTGTTTACATGTTCAATTTTATTAAGTTTAGAAGTTTTTGTTTGACTCATTGTATGAAAAAAAAATACTCAATTTTAATTTAAGTACGTACTTATAGTTTTTAAGTCACATGTAGTTATATTTTATTATTTTTTTTTCAAACGCATGTTGTGAGAAATATTAATTGCTTTACACACAAATATTATGAGTGCATTTTATCTATCGTGCACCACACAAATGTTTGTGCTATTTATATTTAGATAATAAAAATAGTCTGTCAATAGTAATTTAAATGGAAAGTATACTAGTTATGTTTGTTCGCTTTCCTACTTAGTTTTATATGATTTAAAGTCACGCATAAAAAATACAAGCTCGAACCATACATTCATACTTGATAATAACACTATAAAAATTTTTGGGATGAAACATATTAACAAAATATAAGTTGAGGATTGCTAAAATGCTATGCATAGCACGGATGCCCTTCGTGCTACGGATTCGTTCTTGCATTTCATACTTCAAACAACCGATCCAAATCGTTCATTATCTTCTTCAAATTGAAATCTCATTAGAAACCAAATTTTACATTTTTTTGAATTTTTTTCATATTTTTGAAAATACTTAATCTAATAAATTCTGGACCCTTCAATAACAGTGATTTTCAAAAATCTGAGAAAAATAGTAAAAAAATTTAAAAAAATGTAAATTTGATTTCTAATGAGATTTCAATATGTAGAAGATAATGAACGGTTTGGATCGGTTGTTTGAAACATGAAATACAATAACGAATCCGTAGCACGAAGTGCATCCGTACTATGCATAGTATTTTAGCAATCCTCATATAAGTTATATATTCCAGGCCGTGCTCCGGGTTCAGGCAAACAATCTCTAATCCCTCCGCCCAATGGTAATCTCGTAAATATCTCTATCTTCCATGTCGACTTGGGACCCACGAGGCCATTACTGTTTTATAGCTCCTCACTCTTGTTAGGTCCCCGGAAGCAAATAAACCCCGCAAAATTTCTAATTTTGCGCCCTTTTTTAAGCTATTTTTCCTTCTTAACCCGAAATAAACACACTAAAATTATAAATTATAAATAAAAAAAGCCATAGAGGCAGCGTCATCGATGGGTCCCAGGACGGGCGAGGCCGACCTCGCCAACGGCGGATCGAGCTCCGAACCCGAATCGGACCCGGAATCCAACTCCAACTCCAACTCCGACTCGCCATCGTACAACTGGCGGGAGGAGGCGATCAACGGCGGCTCGCTGCGCCACGTGGACCTGGAGAAGGGATCCAACGGCTGGGCGTCGCCTCCTGGCGATCTGTTCCATTTGAGAGCCAAAGGGTATTTCTCGCGCCGCAAGAAGGCGCCGTCGGGAGAGTGGTTGCTGCTGCCAGCTGGCGTCGACTGGCTCAGATCACCCGCACGTGTCGATCACGTGCTCGCCCGCTCTGACAATCGCGTCGCCGCTGCTCTCAGGCGCGCCAATCGACTCGGAGTCGCCAAGAAAGGGTCCTTTATTTTCGCCGTTAATCTTCAGGTTTGTTTTTATTAACAAAAGAAAGAAAGAAAGAAAAGGGAAAATAATTCTCAAGTCAACAGTAGTAATATCTCTTCTATTTCTTTATGTTGGATGCATTTGTGCAATTCAGCTCTTATTTCTTGTTATGATAATTTGAACTATTAATATCTGTTTCTGTAATCAGGTCCCGGCACGGCCGGATGCATACAGCGCTGTATTCTACTTCGCCTCTGAAGAACCGATTCAGCCTGATTCTCTGCTCCATAAATTTATTTACGGAGACGATGCTTTCCGCAATTCCCGGTTCAAGCTGGTGAATCGGATTGTTAAAGGTCCCTGGCTTGTCAAAGCAGCAGTTGGGAATTATGCTGCATGCCTGCTTGGGAAAGCGCTTCCTTGCAAGTAATTGTTTCTCTTTTTCTGATGTAGAGATAATTTTAGTGTCAGTTTGATATTTCTTGGTTTTGCAAAAGACGCGTAATTGTGCTGAGATTCTCAACCGAGCACCAAGTCTCCTGATATATTTTATTGATGTTGACTATTTTGCCTTACCTTATTCTTGTGTCTATGTTTGTCTAGTTGACATTAATATTAGAGATTGAAAGATTGAGGATTTAGATGCCAGCTGCACTGTTTGCATTAACTAGTTTTGTACCAACTGGCTGGGTTTACATCGCCTGTAGTTTCAGACATATTGATCCACAGAACCTATAATTTCGATATTTGAGCTTTATTTTGCAAATAAATTGAGCTCTGTGTAATTTGCAAGATAATCATTATCCAATTGCAATGTCAGGTTATATTGACACCTTTTCCCTGCCCAATGCAGATATTATAGGGGAGAGGATTATCTAGAAATAGATGTGGACATTGGTACCTCAGCTATTGCCAGTGCAATTTTAAGTCTGGCGCTGGGTTGTGTAACTGCCGTTACAATAGACATGGGGTTTGTGGTTGAGTCGCAACAAGAAGAGGAGCTGCCTGAGCAGCTTATAGGAGCTGTCAGGATTGCTCAGATGGAGATGAAATCAGCTTGTTTTGTGCCTGTCGTTCCAGCCCCAGATCCTGCTGACTGGTCAGCAGCTGGCTGATTATGTTATGTTATTACTAGTGTCTATGTAGAGGTTAGTATTCTTTGTTCATTCCTGTTTTGGAAATGAATGGAAATGTCAAAAATCTCATGTGTATACTAATTTCACTTGTATATCCTGAAAACAGAGTATGCATATCTCTTGAATAAAAGCGCCTTAAATACCCTCTTCAAAGGAGTATAATTTTGCGTTTCTCTCATTTCAGTTTCTTCTTGGCTTCTTTCCTCTTCTTTCATGTTAGTTTATTGATCATTAACATTATCAACAACATTTATATTATATTTGTATTTTTATTAATTGTTGGTGGAGAGAGGGGAGATGCATCTACTTTGATTTCTAACATATGACTGCCTTGGTCAAATATGTGCTGAATTTTGGTAGATTTGGTCTGTCCATGCAATGCTAGTGATGGCTTTGCTTTACTTGGAGCAGCCATCTCTTTTGTTTCTTTTTGCATAAATGTGAAAGGTAATACAACAAGATCAAACAATAGATATTTTATCAGCCAGACATTGGCTATACCCAAGTTCGCATTTGTTTCTTGCCTGGCTGATGCTGACTTTTCTTTTGCTACCTTCCTTTGTTTTTGGTGCTATATGGGGTTCATCTCTTCTAGAATCATCTATGTACAATCTTGTTCTATTGTAGAGTTCAAAATGGGAACACCCACAATCATTGATTTTGGCCCAATCCTTTGTGTTTTGTTCTTTCATGATCAGATGTACGTGAATGTTTTTTTGTAAAAGTATGTTACACGGTATTTTTTTTAAATAGTGTTAGTATCAAATAGTGTTACAAAATCGAAAGAAGTAAAATTGTAGAGTTGTTCATGAAAGATAGATTTTGCTCCCAAATTCTTGAAACAATGGTTCAAGCTTGGTGATTTTGATATGTGACTGTGAAATTATGGTTCCTTTTGTTTGAAAGATCATAACGGGCATTAAACACTTTACTAATGGCTTAGTCATAAGGGTTGCAAGTTACAAGTGATCTGCTAAAAGATTTCACTCTTGATTCTTCTGAAATGATTGTAGAGGAATAGAACCCACTAGTATTGTGATACAAGTGTGAGATCCAGGCCTTAAGTTGAAGATCTTAACAGCTTGGTATTGCATCTACTTCAGCATCATTTTTAGCTGTCCTCTCTTTATAGGGAACCTGGACCATTGGTTGATGTGTCATTTTTCCTGTAATACCCTTTGAGTGAATCTTCATTTATTTTAAATTGGTGAGGGACTTGATACTTGGTGTAGTATTTCACTTGCAAATAATTTCATGTTATATAGAAAATAAAGTGGGTCCTTTAGTCAAATGAAACACAAATGGTCTGGGTCACCATTTTTCAGTTTGTTAGGCCATATAGGATTTGAACTTCTTTAGAACGTCAGGGAAAATAAAATATTAGGTGCTGTTACAGTATTATATAACATACAGTTGGAAGGAGTTTGGTATTTGTAATAGTTATATACTGCAGTTGTAACATACAACCATTGGACTATTGCACTATTTAGTCTATTCTGAACAAGCAAAAGACCTGATGTAATATAATTCCTTTGCACTTTGTAGGGGTGTAGTTTTCAATCGTTCAAATGGGGATATCAACACAGCGTGGATGCTTTCACCGGGAATGTTGACAGGGAAGTGGCAGGGTAAATCAGCTTCCATGAATTGATAAAAGGGAAAAGAGAAAAATAACTAGTTTCTTTTTTGAGATAATACACTAATGCTCTCTTCTCGTCGCCTAGCAATTGATTTACATAATTATATAATACATATATTTTTTTTCCCTCTCTATTTGTTTCCTTTTGAAGGGAAATTATTTACAATTTTACGGCCATCCCAGCATCTCTGCTTGTTATCCACTGATGTCATTATTCGTCTAGCAGTAGGTTTCTGCCGACAGCCGAGTCAGAAAGCTCATTATATATTCGCATGAGATGGAAACTCCAATCTGCTCTCTATATGTTTATTCTCAAACATATTTTCCTTTCACGTGGCGATCATTTAAGCTCATAATGATACTTTTTAATGTTTGATGCTGAAATTTTTTAATTACGCATATCTAAGATTAATGAAAATATTCTTCGGAATTCGCGAGGCCAAGCTCAACCAAATGGGTGTACCTTTTGTCTTAAACAACTACATATTACTATATAATCACCGATGTAAATAGTTTGTGATAGCTGGACAATAGCCTGACCACAAAGAAGATTGAGATTTATTGGTTTGAATTTGAGTTCAGTTCTCATCATCTACAGACTACAGTGCGTTATAGCGCGACTAGTTGAAATCAAATTTTGTTTGTTTTATTTTCCCCATCCCTTTTCTGCTCCAATTAAGCTTAGATTATATACGTTTTGTCGTGAGGCCGCGTATTCGACACATTATATTGGAGTAAAATGACGGATGCAAATAGTAGATATATAAAACAGTTTAAATTAAAATTTAAAACCAATCATGCTAGGATTTGGAGATGAACATTAAACTAACTTTTTGTCATTTCCTGCATTCCTGGGATGTACCGGCCCATATATTGGATGAGCACACAGTGAATTATTTCCAAGTAAACGAGTAATAATCACATAATATTTGTTTCGAGGTCATTTTGGAAAAATAACAAATATAAAAACAGGCTCATCATGTCAACGAAACAAACTTATCTTGCAAGCATCAATGGGGCATAAATTAATATTATTATAAATATAAAAGCATCAACTGGGTATAAATTAAAGATGTAATCAGGGCCTTGTGAACCTTCAGTCTTCAACAGAACAAAAAATAAAAATGAAAGAATAAAAAGTATGAGATAAAAACTTAGTTTCCCTTTTCAATCTTTTTTATAGGGAAATGTCTGTTTCCAATAGTTCATGTAAAAGAAAAAGTCGACATGGATGCAAGCATCCTGGACTCTTGAGAGGAAAAAGGAAAACAGAGGTTCTCACAATTTTGGGCCCGCAGATTCCTAAGTCCTATTAAAGGTCATTGGATCAGGACCAGTATGAATCTAAAAAAGCGCCTTACTTCGGCCTAGACATTGGGTCAGAACAGAAAATGGGTAATTATTATCCCGAAAAATTTAAAAATAGTATTAAAATAATATAATATATTAAAAATAATATTAATATAATAAGATTAATTTAAATAGTACCACAAGATCGGAATTCTGGATTCCGAACGCAAGATCGGAATCCTGGATTCCGATCAAAGCTTAGATCGGATTCTGGGATTCCGATCTAAGCTTTGATCGGAATCCAGGATTCCGAACAGGGCTGTAACACGATTTTTTATCGTTTCCAATGAATTTATTATACTTCTATTATAAACATTAATTATATATATAAAATTTTTATATTAAGTTAATATATTAAAAATATTAATTTGGCTAGAACTGGATTTTTTATATTAAGTTAATATAATATAATTCTATATTATGAATAATATTTTAATATTAAAAGTTTTGATATTAATTTAATATGGATGGTTTTATTTTTTATTTTTTTTTAATTATGTTAAATGTTGTACATAATAAGTACATAATACTTTATGTAAGAATTTATTTATGGCAATAATTATAATTTTAACTTATAATTAAATATTAGATTTATTTCATTTAATTCATAATATAAAAATACAAGAATTGTAAGTGTCATCGGCAAATATACCATCCCATCCATCGGTAAATACAAAGTGAACATATACCGTAAATAAACTAAACATATAGGCGATCTAAGTGAACACTTACAAACAAATAATTGTTGTCATCGACTTATTTTCATTGAACTTATTTGTTTGTATGTGTTCACTTAGATCGTTTATATGTTCACTTTGTTTTATGTATATGTTCACTTTATATTTAGCGATGATAGGGATGACAATTTCCTATAAAAATACACAACATACTAGTAACCATAATATAAATTAGCACACTAAAATAAAAAAGGGAAAAATACATGAAAATCATAATATAATTTAGCACACTAAAATAATAAAAAAGGAAAAATGTACATAAAAATCCATAATATAAATTAGCACACTGAACTTAGTTTGCTACTTAAAAATAAAGTAATAAATACTTAGAGATCTTGATCATGTACATGTTGCAGAATTTCATCCCACCAGGGTTGATATTCTTCCGCATTCATTTCTTGTTGATTACTGGCACCATGGTTGTCGGCGAATTGAGCGGCCTCGTTCCAGAAAGCGGCATCAGGTTGTTGTTCATTACTGGCTCTGTGGTTTTCAGCGAGTTGAGCTGCTTCATTCCAAAAAGCCTCATCATGTTCTTGTTGATTACTCGCAGCAGGGTTGTCAGCGAATTGAGCAGCTTCGTTCCAGAAAGCTGCCTCGGCTTCTTGTTGCTCAATCTCAGCCATTCTAGCTACTGCAATTTTCCGTTGTTCATCTCTCTTCTTGATCTTTATTAGGCTCTCCTTAATTTTTTTCAATTTTTTCTTGTTGCAACCTCCGGCTCTCTTCGGCCGCCTTTTCTTCCATTCTTCTCCTTTCGAACCATTGTTCTTTCACTCTGAATCTCTTTAGAATTTCATCCCTCTCTTTTTGTTTTTTGTGTTCATCGTAGTGGTCACGCAAAATGGTATCTTTGAAATTGAAAACCTGACCACACTTTGTACAGCTCACTGTGTGGTCTCCACGAAAATCGTATATGCTTTCGTAAACAATCATCGGTGTAGGATCTGGTTTCCACGGTTTAAGTTCCGGCATCGGTTCAGGTTCTGTGTAGTACTTTTTATACCGTTCACAGTTGCTCAACTCAGGTTTAGTCATGTAATGTCGCCATCTCTCCCTGCGGTCTCTTTCTGGGCCACCATGAATGTGCCACTGATAGTGGGTGTATAATGGCCACTCGCCACCATATTGCGAATGGATATTGTAGTCGAATTTGCGGTAACATTTATTACATATCGCATGATAATCTCCTTTTTCGATCTCATTTGGATTGGCAGGGGAGTGTTTGTAATTTGGCCAGTACTCATGTCGAGTAGATGGCCATTCCCGCACTTCACTGTTGGAGGTATTTCCTTTCTCCATGGTAGTGAATGTTTAAGAAAGAAGGATTGAGTGGGTGTGACATATTTTGGCTGAGGAAGGATACTTTTATAGATCATTTTAGACTTACAATTATTTAAAATTAATAGATATAATGTGATATCTTTTCAGACTCTATGAGAATACATTTGTTCTTTTGCATAGCTTAGGTAGGCATCAGTATACTTTTCAGACTTTATCAGTGCTAGTCCTGTTGCATGAATTTATTGACATTAGAAATTAATTAAATTTAATTATTTAATAATTTAATTTAATATAATGTAATAAAATTTAATTTAATTTAATTTAATTTCATTGAACTAATTTAATTTAATTTTAAAATCTTACTAATTATTAATTTAATTTAATTTAATTTAAATTTAAATTACAATATTTGAATTATTTAATTTAATTTAATATAATATAATTAAATTTAATTTCAGACATTAATAATTAATTAAATTAAATTATTACTAAATAATTTAATTTAATGCAATGTAGCTAATGAATTTGGAATAATTAATTATGTAGCTAATGAATATGGAATAATTAATTATGTAGCTAATGAATATGGATTTAATTTAATTAAGTAATTTAATTTAACTAATTAAATTAATTTAACTAATTGATTTAATTTAATTTCATTTAATTTTAACTAATTTAATTTAATTTCATTTAATTTTAACTAATTTAATTTAACTAATTATATTTCAAAAAAATGAATTATTTTAGGTAATGAATTATTATAATTAATGAGTTTGATAAAATTAAATTAAATTATAATTACATAAAAATGACTAAATTAATTTTTTTTCAAAATATTTGAAATCAATATTATTAATATAATTATAATATTTAAAATAATAATTATTAATTTAATTAAATAAATAACAGTAAAAAGAAAAAGCCAAAACAGTGATTTCATTGGGCGGTGGATTCCTGACATGCTAAGATCGGAATCCTGGATTCCGATCTAAGCTAAGATCGGATTCCTGGATTCCGATCTTAGCAATAATTTCGCCAGACATCGGCAAATTATTTGATGTGATTCGGAATTGACGTGAACTTTTAATTTTGTTTGTTAATATCGGAATCTCATATTCTGATCTTAGCACTATAAATAGTTGGTCGTTATCACAATCTTAATATCATCTATCTTTTCAAATTAATTCTTAGCCATATAGAAATGTATTCAATTAGTGTTTTTGTCAATCAATATCCGTTTAATCCAGCAAACAATTTCCGTTTTGATGTCTTTCCAAAAACTGATTATGAATCTATTAAACAAATCATTTTGTCCTCATTAGGAATTTATCAAGGTGAGTTCAATTTGAGAATCGTTTCTCGTTTCAACGTCATTATGGAAGGAAGGTTTCAACAAATTATTTTGCCGGTCAACTCTCAAAATGAATGGCGATACGTTCAACACGAGTGCTTTGAGGCAAGGCGACTTGATGGTCTAGAAATGCATGTCGATTTATTTCTGGCACAAGGTAAATTTAATTTTGAATGTAATTATGTGACATTTAATTTTGAAAAATAGAATTATGTTAATATTAACTATGAAAAAAAATCATATTTATAATTGTGAATTATAAATCATATTTAGTAATATTAACTATGCATAATTAAGCATTTACCCATTTAATAATTGTGAACTTTTAAATTAAAATTGAATGAAGAACACCTCAAAACATCATATCTATACGGACGGATATATATATATATATATATATATATTTTTAGAAATGGCTATGTTAGTTATTATGAAATAAAAACATTATATTTATTATTTATTATTAATTATTTTAGAAATGGCTATGTTATTTATTATTAAAAATATAAATAAGTATTGTAGTAGTATAACTTTATTAATTATGACTTTATTTTTTAATATAAATCGTATTGTGAAGAACACTTTATTTTATTTAATTTTTGTATGTGATTATAACACATTTGTTTTTATTATAATTAGGTGGTTATTATAATTATAATTATAATGAACAACAAAATTATGAGGAAGAAGAACACCAACAACCAAATGCAACCAATCAAGAAGAAGAGAATGAAACCATTACATTAGATTGGAATTCTTGGGACTCTAACAGTACAGATCCTCGTGATAGTACACTTCAGGAAGAAGAAGGTACATACTATGAGTCTTACACCGGTCAAGGCACTTGGGAACATGGTGGTAGTAGTAGGCAACAACATGGTGGTAGTAGTAGGCAAGAACATGGTGGTAGTAGTAGGCGAGGCCGGCCACAAGAAGAAGAAGATGTCGTACAAGTAAACGAAGAAAGCGAAGAAGAAACACGTCGACTCGATGATTTATACGACCGAGGTCCCGGTTTTCAGTCAGACTATGCAACATGTGAGGACTTTAGTGATGAAGAAGTGGACTTATTTGAGTCAGAGGGAATCGATGGTGAACCCCAATCAAACGTGAACCCCAATCACCAGTATTACCTTACAGGAAGGACAGAAACATACCATCCCGTAGAGCAATTTCTAGATATTTCTGAGTATAGAAATTCCGTACCTCAACCGTCTCAACCTCATGGATCAGGGCCATTAGCAGAAGGGACAATTTTTTTCTCGAAAGAACAAATCTTAGGAGCGTGTAATAATTACTCATTACGTTTAAATGTACAACACAAAACCACTGCTAGTTCCCCGAAAAAATTAATATTGAACTGTAAGGAATATGGTTGTAAGTGGCGTTTGTATGTCCGTACAGAAAGAGAAGGTAAATTTTGGAAGATAATAACAAATGAACACAAGCATACATGCGTGAGGAGGGCCGGAGACTTCACACATGATAATCTAACGGCTGAGGTTATTGCCAACTGTATTAGAAATGCAGTAAAGAGAGATGTCGGTATTTTCTTACCCGACGTTAAATCTCTATTGGAGAAAGAATACCCGAATGTGGTGCCCACTTATAACAAGATTTGGCGGGGGCGAGAAAGAGCAATCGAACATCTTTTTGGATCATGGGAAGATTCGTACAACAAACTCCCGAGTCTTTTATTGGCTATACAGAGGACGACACCCGGGACGCAGATAAAGTGGTTGTTTAAAAGCGTAGGTGATCCGAACAGAGCTATGTTCGAAGCAGCAGCATGGGCATTCGGGCCTTGTATCGCAGCAGTTCCGTATATTAGGCCCGTGATTAGCATTGATGCCTCTTTCTTATCAGGTCGCTGTAAGGGTAAATTCTTAGCGGCTTGCGGTTACGATCATGAGAAACGGCTGGTTCCGTTAGCATTTGCTTGAGTGCGAACGGAGGATGAAGCTTGTTGGGGTTGGTTCATGAAATTTCTAAGGGAACAAGTGGTGGGACCAAAAAAATTTTGTGTTGTTTCAGACCGTCATTGGGGAATAAGGAACATGTTTAAAAGACCACATTACGGATGACAAGAAAGTGCGGAGCCTGCATTGGCCGTACATCGGTATTGTATGCAACATTTATGTGAAAATGTGTACAAGGTTTCTGATAAAGACAAAGGTATACCACACAAATTTAGAAATAAGTTGGCTAACAAGAAAAAGAAACGGGCATTCATGAAAATGTGGGATGAACTCCGAGTGACAAATCCTGAAGTTATCGATTATCTTAAGAAGTGTGGTAAAGAAAACGAGACAGATATCAATGAGCGAATGAGACCAGAGAGGTGGGCACAAACTCTTGACACTGGTGCACGTTGGGGTCTTATGACTAGTAACGGATCTGAAAGTCTAAATAGCCGGTACAAGGTTGAGAGAAGACTCCCAGTTGTTGGACTCGTAGAAGGCACTTGGTACAAGACTGTGCAGTGGTTCAATGAAAGGAAACAAATAGCATTGGGAAGACAGGCAGATGGAGAACGGTGGCCAAAAGAGGTGCAATTAAAAGTTATGAAGCATACTCTTAAAGCGGGTAAGGATTACCGTTGTATAATCTAATAAAAATTAACCTTCATTTATATTTACATGTTTTTTTTGATATATTTTAATATTTACAGCGCTGATGACTGTGGTAACCATTGATATTGAACGTGGAGAGTTCGAAGTACAGGTGCACAACGAGAAAGATTTCCCTGGAAGAACGTGGAAGTACAAAGTTCTCATCAACCGCAATTATCAACCAGAAGATCCTCAACTACCGACTAGGCGTGTGACGTGCAAATGTCAAAAACCTCAACTGACTGGAATACCATGTGCTCATGTTGTTGCCATATGCGGTACATATAGATGGAAGTAGATGAATTTATAGACCCACTATATAGTACAGAGAACATGGTAAAAATATGGTCATCAAGTGACTTCCACTGCTATGAAAACGAAGAGAACTGGCCTCGCTTCGATGGACATGTGGTGTTCCCTGATAAGAATATGATTAATCGGGGGCGGCGAAAGAAGGACCGTGATTGGATGTGGATGGATGCAATGCGAAATAATAAAAACAAAAAAAGAAGAATCACAGAGGACAATAACCCACAACCACCTATCTCTTTGGAGGAACTTCAATCTGGTCGCCGTGCCAACAAGCATAGACGAACAAGTACAAGGAATAGAGCTCCGCCTTCAACAGGTAACCGAGGTGAAACTTCTTTTTCCAGGGAGCCAGTTCAACCTAGCCGAAATTCTGTTAGCGTAGATCCACGAACTCAAAACCGTATTAGTCTTGGTATAGGAGGAAATGAACCATGCCGAAATTCCATTAGCGTAGATCCACGCTCAGCTTCTGCTAGATATGTCACAAGTCAGGGGACATCAATTACAAGGGGCAGTCAAGGAGCATCGAGTAGCAGAGCACAAACATGAATACGTGGTGGAATTTTACGTCTTGGCGCAAAAATAACTAATTTTGCAAGAGGAGGAAGAAAATAAGTGTAATATTTGTGGTTATAATGTAATATTTAGTTGAATTGTAATTTTATGTGATGTGAAAAATAATTGTAATATTCGTAATATTAAGTTGAATCCAGAGATGTTTTTTCAGTTCAAAGTGTGATTATCTTGGTCATTTGTCATTTTTGTTGTGATCAAATGGTACGTCTAAAAATATTAAAATTTAAGTTTAGGAAAATAGGTCCGCCAATAAACTGCTCAGTATTTTTCTTAGAATTTTTCAAAGCGTCTTTGATATTTTTCTAGCGCCAAACTTTTCGAATCCAGAGCTGTTTTTTCAGTTCAAAGTGTGACTATCTTGGTCATTTGTCATTTTTGTTGTGATCAAATGGTACGTCTAAAAATTTTGAAATTTAAGTTTAGGAAAATAGGTCCGCCAATAAACAGCTCAGTATTTTTCTTAGAATTTTTCAAAGCATCTTTGATATTTTTCTAGCGCCAAACTTTTCGAATCCAGAGCTATTTTTTCAGTTCAAAGTGTGACTATCTTGGTCATTTGTCATTTTTGTTGTGATCAAATGGTACGTCTAAAAATTTTGAAATTTATGTTTAGAAAAATAGGTCCGCCAATAAACAGTTTAGTATTTTTCTTAGAATTTTTCAAGGCGTCGTTGATATTTTTCTAGCGTCAAACTTTTCGAATCCAGAGCTGTTTCGTACTTGGGTGTTTCGTACTTGTTGTGATCGGTCCTAATAAGTTTATAGTTATTATAAAATAAAAATAAATATGGAAGTCATAAATATAGAAGTCATACATAAGTAAATAAAATATAGAAGTCATACATATCATCATCATAAAATATAGAAGTCATACATAAATATAAAATACAAATAAATCCTAAATATGTCCAGTACGGGGGATCCACCTCCCCTCACTAGGGGACAAAATACACGGAGGACCTGGCGGCTGGCGGGGGTCTCGTCCGCGAGCAAGTCCGGCAGGTGGTGGACGAGAAGCCATGTGAGGAGTGGAATGACGAGGCGGTGCACTAGAAGAAGAGGCTCCGCCATATGTCTGACCAAATGGACCATAGCTCTGACCGAATGGAGATGGATGAACTGGAGGTGTGTACGGCTCGTCCAAATGTACTCCAATGGATGAGAAATAAGCGTCAGCCGGGCTCAAGATAGGCTCGCCCTGAGAATATGGTGGTGGTCCAGGTGGATACTGTGTCTGGTATGAAAGATACTGTGTGTGGTATGGTGGGTACTGGGTCTGGTACTCATAATGGGTAGGTGGGTCTGGATATGGGCCAGGAGGTGGGCCTGGTGGTGTCGGTAACTCGCCACTGGATGGCTCCGAGACAGCATGGATGGGTGGTTGTGTAGATGGGTGGATGGGTGACTGTGTGGATGGGTGGATGGGTGGCTGTGTGGATGGCTGACTGTCTGTCCGTCTGCTCCGCACAATAGGCTAGCTGGGTCTCGGCTGATCAAAATATGTGTCCTAGTCGTGTAGAGTATACCCAGATGGCTATTACATATAATGATATTACAAATAATATTAATATTATCGATAACATAATAACAAAAAATAATAATATTACAAATTTTAGGTTACCGTCATAAACTGCTGCTCCTCAAATCCAGGCTCTGGCGCGTGATCCTCCTCCGGCGAATCAGGTATGGAGTCTATGTCTGTAGCTAGACCCTTCGCCTCTAAAAGGTGAGGTAACCGATGCGGCTCCCCAACCAGCTCCAACTGCGTCCTGCAGCCCTTGAGCATCTCCTTCCCAGCCCGTCTGAATCCTTTCTTCACCGCCCATGCACATGCTCGCAGAGCTTGCGTCAATATGTGCTTCACCTGTTTATTTGTTGTTAGTGACCAAAATACAAATCAATCCATTTTAATTGAGTAAAAAACTTACCATAGTCACGCGCTCGGGCGCATCCTCTAGATAGGTCATCCGGCTAGCTGGAATCTGCTGTGCTACTCCCGGAATGGGGACAAGATGAGCACCTCCATGTAGCCGCATCCATCTATCGTATGCGGGCAAAATATCGTCACTCCATGGCCGCGCCTCTGCCACCTCGACCTGCGTCGTGTCGGCCCACATCGCAACCTCTACTGTGAAAAGATCCTGCCAATCCCTCTGACGAAATGTGTTATGCCGGTACTGTAACAACGCCTCCATCCTCCTCCAAGCCTGTTTTTTTAGGTCATATTTAATGCATGTATTATAAATATTTCAATTTAAATCACGAAGGTCAAAAGAATAACGTACCGTAGGAAGAGAAGGCGAAACAGTCTGGAACAACATGAACTGATGCATCACCCGATCGGCATAGTGCCACGCCACGACCCAGAAATGGATGCATGGAACGCGGAGCCGGTAGAACCTCTGCTCGTAGCGGGCATAAGGAGGCATGACCACCTGTCTGAGCTCATCCTCGTATGGCCGCCACACCACGTGTGCATGCTCTATCTTCATAAGTACGTCTCGAGCGTACTCAATACCGCTGCGAACGGGACCTTTCACCTTTTTCGACCTAAGTCGTGTCGTCCATTGCCTGGCAAATCATTACGATTATCATGATTTTAATTGTTTAACTAAGTAATTAATTTTAAATTACATAATTTAATTTGTTTACAATTATGACTAATTTAATTTTAATTTGTTTACAATTATGACTAATTTTAATTGTTTAACTAACTAATTTTAAATAACGAATTTTGACTAATTTTAACTAATTAATTTTAACTATCTAATTTGTTTATCAAAATTCTTAATTATAATTTTTAAACGAACAAATTGATGTTATATTACAATATTTCATTTATTTTATTTAATACAAATATAATTAAAATAAAATTAAAGATGAGCACCTCCATATATTTGATTTATTTTATTTAAGAAAAATATTATACCTCCCATACGGCAGACATCTCTCAACTGACGGCTTGCCCCAACCTTGGAAACTTTTCGTAACAGACGGCCGACAAAGTAATAACCGGGTGTACGACCACAACTGAAGCAGAAGCCACAGAGCAGGAACCTTCTGAGCGGCATTTGCCAGGACTTCCAAGTCCAGGCCGCGGTATAACATAGCAAGTGTGGCCGCACCCCAGTTATATCTCACTGACTCAGATGCATGAACATCCTGCAAATAAGAAAAAATAATTTTCGTTAGTTTTTCCAGATTTTTAACTAAGTTATCCAAGTTAGTACTAATGTAAGAGATGTTCTTAATATTTACAATTACTAACCCGAAGTAACTCCAGATAAAAACAAGGAACATAATCTCCTGTGGTATCTGGAAACATCTCGCAACCCATCAACTCCAACACCAGGGCCCGTGTGTATCTATCGATCCTATCTGCGTCCTCTGACCCAGGTCCCTGTGCCCACATATCACGTAGTTTCCCAAACTGTACTGCATGACATTTCCTGCATTACATAAACATTACATATATATATATATATATATATATATATTGCAGCATATCTTAAAATTATAGTTAAATTTTAAAACGTTTGTTACCTCCCAGCACATCGATCCGTCGCCCTCTCTCTGAAGCAATCTAGAACATCCTACATAGGAGTGTCTCGTGGCAAAGCAAAGTCTGCTAGCTTCTGCACATCGTCGTAATCAGTATGACCGGTCACCGGTCGTCCAGTCGTAGGCAAGCCAAAAATGAAGGCGACATCCTGCAAATTTCATTTTCATTTTTTATTCAACAAAAAAAATAATAAATAAATAAATATGTACCAACAGAACTTGGAAAAAATAATACCTCAAGAGTAACGGTCATCTCGCCAATGCGGGAAAAGTGGAACGTGTGGGTCTCGGGCCTCCAGAACATGGCTAGACCCTGTATCATGGAATGATCCAATGGCATGTGACCTAACTCAACGAAATGAATAAGGCCCAATATCACAAGACGCTGGTCCACCTCCTCGGTTCGTATCATTTTTGCCTTATGCATTTCGGGCGTCCACGCCTAAATAATTTAAAAAACAAATTATTTACTATATGTACTATTAACTGTATACAAAAATTAACTATATAAATAAAAAAAATAATTATTTCCTTAAACCCTAAACCCTAAACCCTAAATAATTTAAAAAACAAATTATTTCCTATATATACTATTAACTATATACATAAAAAAGAATTAACTATATAAATAAAAAAAATAACTTACTCGTACGCCTCGAAGCTCAGACTGAGTAAGATGCAGAAGCTGATCAGCAGGAGGAGGAACGGGGGGGAAATAGGGGGGGCAGATGAAGAAGCGCCAGGATCTCCTCCTGATGTAGATGCGCCCGGATCTCTTCCTGATGTAGATGCGCCAGGATCTCCTCGAGGCCTCGTGGATCGACGTGGATTCTCTGGTCTTCTTCTTCGCGGTGGCATTTCGACTGTTACTGCAATTAAAATTTAATAAATGAAAAAATCTACCAAAATTTCGGCAGCATCTCCCCTGTACTGGGAGAGTTTTCCAAAAATCTGAACCCAATTTCAACCCAATTTAAATCAATCAGTCAAGCATTTCACAAGCAATCATTGCATTTCACAACCATTTCACAAGTATAAATGAATCAATAATTCAATCATTGCATTTCACAAGCATTTCTATTCAAACAATAATAAAATAAACATATAAAAAAGCTAACTTGGAGTAGAAACAGATTGACTCTCTTCCAAACAATTTTTCCCTACATTTTTAATTAATATCATCAATTATTACCACTTTTTAATTTTTTTTTCATATTTAATTATCAAAATCTTAATTATTAAAAGTAAAAAAAAAATTACATAAACATTTTCATATGATTTTTTCTTATTTTTTCGTATTTTTAAAATAATTTTACAATTTATTATCTATTTTTCTAATTAATTAAGTAATGAATAAACAAATAAAAAGACAAAAAAATCCAATATAATTAATAAATTACATATAAATTTACATTTTATTTTTCCTGATTTTTTCGAAATTTTTAAATATTTTTACAATATTTTTTCTATTTTTTAATTTAATTAACTAATTAATAAACTAATAAACTAAATAAATAAATAATTAAATAAATAAAAAAAATAAACTAACCTTTTTTTTTCCTGCCGCGTCGTCCAGAGAGAGAGCGAGCGAGAGAGCGAAGAGAGAAGGCGAGATCAGAAGTCCTTATAAAAGCGAAAGCTTAGATCGGAATCCTGGATTCCGATCTAAGCTTGGATCGGAATCCCAGAATCCGATCTAAGCTTAGATCGGAATCCAGGATTCCGATCTTGCGTTCGGAATCCAGGATTCCGATCTCGTGATACTATTTAAATTAATCTTATTATATTGATATTATTTTTAATATATTATATTAATTTAATACTATTTTTTAATTGATTATCGCCAATTCGCCATCGGCCCATTTACCATCCTGCACCAACGCTGAGGCGCCCCCGTAGTGTATCCTCCCCAACCTTTTGAGGTCGGTAGAGGGCCAATTTTTTATCCGAGCCGTTCGATCTAATCTCGACAGTTAAGATTTTTCGGGCCTATCAATCTAAGTTACATGCACGGAGCTCCCTTAACCGTTGAGATTAGATCTAACGGTTTAGATCAGAAGTTGTCACTCTACCAACCTTAAAAGGTCGGTAGAGGATGTGATCCCCCCTAGCGAGTCCTCAATGACGTGCACTTATTTTTTCACTTTATTGCTATAAATGTTCACTTTTTATTATAAAAAAAATCGCTATGTTCACTCTCGATTTTTCCTCACCCGAAGTCTATTTTTTTTTTCACTCCGTTGTTATTTCTTATTCAAATATTTAGTTGGATAAGTTCAAATGTTAAGTTAATCGAGTATAAATGTTCAGTTATTGCGATAAAAAAATTATAAATGTTAAAAGCAAAAGTGTTTACTTTATTAAGTATAAATGTTTAGTTTAGTAAGTACAAATGTTCAGATTATTAAGTATTAATTTTTTTATTTTTTTAATAGGTGCGATGGCAAGCGAAGGGTCATGATTCGGACAAAAAATACGTAAAAAAATTAGAAGTGGTCATGAACTAAAAATTTTTCCGACTCTGCCCCTAGCGCGTCCCTCTCCAAGACCGATGCGTGATGGTATGTAATAAAATAATCAATTGACACATTTAACTGAACACATTTGATTATATATTAAACTGGACACGTTAGTTATTATACTAAACATATATAACATATACTTGCCAGTCACGTGAAGCTCACGCATGCGCGCCAAAAACAAGTTTTCTTATGCTTTTTGTTTCTTATTCTCCTCCTCAATTCCTTCTTTCTTTGTTTTCTTTGAAATAATGCCAGGTATTTGACATGGTATGAGTCTGGTATTTGACTCTGGCCTGGTATTTGGCCTTAAAAAAAATAACTCCAATCCGGTATTTGGCTGTGTAATGGTTCTCTCGTGATGAGCTAATGGTGTAACTAAGGCACATGGATTCCTAACCTGTGTGCAGGAGTGCCACCCTCGGAAACAAATAATGGTGTGTGGATTCCTAAGCCAGTGTGTAAGGACTGCACACCACCATTAACTCAAATAAAAGTGATCAAAATTATGTTTTCAAAATTGCATTATGTAAAAAAAATGATTTCAAAACAAGGCATTTATTGCATCTGTCTATTGTCATTCATATTAAGTCCAGTACATTCATGTTAGGATAGGCCAAAAGCATGGCTAAAAAAACAAAAACAAAAACAAAAACAAGTGCATTCATTAATATTAAGTCCAGTGCATTCATGTTAGGATAGCTTCGTCTCTTTCTCTCTCTTCTAATTCGAAACAAAAACTAGAGCAAACCCTAGAAATCAGAGAGGATGAGAGCACCTCCTCCCCCATTAAATTTCTTGAAAGAAATGAAAAATGGCGTCGTCGCTCCGGCCACAACCGCAACCGCCGCCGCTGCCTCAACCTCATCCTTCCATTTCTCGCCGTTCTCCAAGCTTCCTCCTAACTCCTGCTTCTAAGAACAACACTGTCAGCTCTCTCTCCCTTTTCATCTTTCTACAATTGAAGTAGTGCAACCCTTTTCATCGGGTTTGTTCAATTGGAGTAATGATGGTTACAATTAGGAATTTTACTGTAAATAGGTGTATGGTGACTACTATGCTGGTAGCAGCTTTTGGGTTTTTCTTAAGATTGAGATAATCAGTGATGGCTTATGACATAGTGTAAACAGTTGGTTGGTCGACAAATTTGTATCTTTTTCATGTAAGGCTACATTGGAACGATGCTAATTTGGTTTTGTTGACAGCAACATGAAAGCCCATGAAGGCTACATGAAAGCCCATGATTTTTTACACATATTTTCCCGACAATTCTTGAGTTTCTTAATGATTGTGCAGAATATCCTGTTGTTCTTGCGTGTGAAACAGGATCTTGGTTATGACAGTCAGTACTTATGCAAATTTCATTTTGTAGCGTCCTCCATTTCAACTTAGTTACCAAGGGCTTGGTGAGCCACTTTGTTTTGCAGCATTTGGTCCTTTTGCTACAATTGCCTTTTATTTTGCAAGGTACATCTGTTCAAAATGTTTATGTTGCCAACATATTTGATTTTCAAGAATTTTCATATATTGTTCAACTGCCTTTGCTTTTCAAGCTACAACTGCCTTCTATTTTGCAAGAATTTTCATATTTCCAGTGATTCTTTTTGACTTCTTAAATTAAACGAGGATTTTAATTTCCAACCTACTCTTCAACCTGATCTATTTTTGATGTATTTTTACATTTTTCTTATCTGTTTGCAAGCATCGAACCAGCTACATGTATAAATGAAAAAAAAATCCATTCCAGAGAATCTCGAGCTTCAGACTGGCATAATCCACATTTTGCAAGTTGGAATTTTAAGCTAATATTTTCTTATTTTCAACCGTGATACCGGGGTGAAGAAAAGACGGAGATGTGAAGTCTATAATAAGATAGCGGGTCACAATGCAAGGACATGCCCATTGGTAAGTGAAGATGATTTATGTACTAATTTCTCTTTAATTAGGCCATTGGAGATACTTTTTGTATTAATTTCTATTTATTTTCTGTTTAATTAGGAGACATATTTCTATGTTAATGGATCTGTTAGACATATTTCTATGTTAAAGGTACTTCAAATAAGTTGAGTTTGTTTATCGATTGTAGCCTCTCCTTCAAAACTTGCCAGTGCAGCTAGAAGATGATGGGACGGGTTCTGACATGGGGGCCCAAGAGGTTGATGGCATAGGAGCAGTGATGGGGAATGTTGAAGTGCTCATGTTGGAGTGTAGCTTTGATGGCTGCCTGGGGGGAGATATTGGCACTTATTATGGCAGTGAGAAACAGTTAGCATTTTTTGGATGAAACAGTGACCATTTTAGGGTTTCAAATAGTGAGAAACAATATTCTTTTGACAATAGAAATGACTGTGGTTGATACAATTTTAATTTTTAGTGATTTTAATTTCTTGTATGTTCTGGATACAATTTAAGCAACTACTTTTATTTGGATTTTCAGTTTACTACAAATGTTAATTGGATGCAATTGGCTACCTATTTGATATGTACCAAGTCGTGTGATACAAAGTCATGTGGTACAGTCTAGTGATACAATGTTTGATATGTACCTGTTTGCTAAATATTATTCCAGAATAGGGTTTTGGAATGGGGTGAGTAATTTCTGGAAAAAAACATTATGAAGGTGAAAAATGAGTTAAAGGTAGTGGGTTCACCTTGGTTCATGGACTGGCAACAGGTTCAGAGCTAAAAAATTTGATGTTAAAGATATACTGATCAAAGCGCAGTGTCAGTTATGGTGGCTAATGAGAGGCACGCAATACAAACAAATAAAAGATCTCACATAACTCGGTACATTTTGCCAAGGGATGCAGCTCCGGTGATTCTTGATGGCTCTCAGGATCAAAAACGCAATGTGGGCATAGCCTTTGTAATTTATAAACCCGGAGGACATTTCTTAGCAGCAACCAACAAGGGTTGCAAGTGAAACTGCTATTGATGCTTTTTCAACAGAGGCTATGGCTCTCTTACATGCATTAATTTATATAAATTCCATCCATATTGATTGTTCTGAGTTTCAGGTGTTTACTGACTCCAAAATGCTGGTGCATACTGCTGACACTTGTGATTTGCAGGATATTCCTTGTTGGCAATCTCTATCGACTGTGCAAAAGTGTATTGCTCTCATACATAAAGCCAGCAAGGTAAGAGTTAGATATGCATAAAGGGAGCATCTGGTGCAAGCACATATCCTAGCAAATCGAGCGAGAAGAACAAAAGTTGATGTTTCAATTGGTGAGTGACAGGAATGTATCTTGTAATAGATATTATTGTTTTAATGTTAGAGCCTACAGGCGTTTCGTTTCAAAAAAAAAAAATATGTACCTGTTTGATATTTAACTTACATTAATGCGTATGTTCCAATTAAGAAACGTGTATATACACAACATTGAAATTTGACTGGTGCCAAGTAAATGCAAGTAAAAACATTTTTATTGGTAAAAAATTGCAATTCCAATCCACAGTACATGCATTTCACTGGTAAGACAGCTTAACATATCATCATTTGTTTAAATAAACTACATCGGAACAGGTACATCTAGACACGCATGTAAATAAACAGCAGTTGCTACATAAGCTAGCATACTTGTAAATGCAAATAAAAAGGTACATCTAGACACGCATGTAAATTACACATCCAAAAATTAATAGGTACAGAAATTGTACAAACAGATCCAATAACATGCTCCAACAACACACTTGTAAGCAACTTCAATACAACTGGTACAAATCCAATAACACACATAGTCTCAAAGCAAATTAACACACTTGTAAAGCAAATTAACATAGAAATAGTACAAACAGAAATAGTAGTCTACTACAAACACATTTGAGTTTACTACAAACAGAAATAGTAGTCTAACATGCTCTCTGTTTCACTTGTCTCCATTAACCTATTCTTCACTTATCTCCAAGTGCCTAATTAAACAGAAAATAAATAGAAATTAGTACAGAAATTAGTACAAATGGCCTAATTTAACAAATTCAAAACATAGAAAAATGAAAGTTCAGGCTTCCTAGTCAAAGAATGAAATTAGATTGGCCTAATTAAATGCAAGTATTTCCAATGGTACTTATACTGTTGCTGGTTTAAACAATAGAAAAAGAAATTAGATTGGCCTAATTTCAGTAGAAGCTTAAAATAAAAAAATTCTCCACTGTCAGACTAGCAAAGCAAAACAATGTAAAAAGTACTAAAATTTTCCTGCAGGCCAATTGAAAAATTAAGGATTTACATCTATCAACTTTACAATCTTGTACTGGTACTTCGGCAGTACAAACTGGTAAGCAGTACGACCAATAAATTTGGTCTTTGTGATTTAAATAAAGGTAGATTTTCACAGAATCAGTGTAAAATTAGGGCTACTGTATGAATAAATAAATAATGCATGAAATTAGGAAACAGACCTCAGTTGCTCCCAAGTTCTCTATAACAGCAATCTTATTACCTGAAAACCAAAAGGATCCACTTAAATACAAGATAAGGCGAGAGAAAGAGAGATGGCGCTCAACCAACTAATGTTAAAATTACCAAAGACCAGAAATCAGGGAGGAGGCAAGGCGAGAGAAATTAAAGAAAAATTAAGGAAATCAGTGAAATTAAAGAGACTAGTCACGGCGAGAGAAAGAGAGATCTTGTTCATGAAGGGAAGATCATCTGAGAGGCTGAGAGGAGGAGGCAGCAATACGCTTTCAGGCTTCGAAGGAGGAGGCTGAAAGAAGAGAGGAGGAGGCGTGCGTGCGAAATGGAGGAGGCGGCGGAATGGAGGCTCTGAGAATCGAAGGAGGCATGCATAACGGAGGCGCTGATGCTCTCCGACTGAGGTGCTGATTTCTAGGGTTTGGGTCTGTTTTGTTTCGATTTGAGAGAGAGAGAGAGAAAGAGAGGAGAGACAAAAATAGAAGGAGACGGGGAGAAAATAACAGACGTAACAACGAAATTTGAATCGCTCAGCGATGTAGATCTGCACGAATTTTTCACGAAGGCTTAGGATATCAAATAAATTTATAACTAGAGCTAGTCTCACTAATCGTTCGGAATATAGTTTTAGGGTCGAATTCAAGGGACGGATCTTTGAGTACCGGACTTATCTTTTCTTAAAATCTAGACAAAAATATTTTATGAAGTTTTAAATGATATAAAATTAAATAGTGCTTTAATTGTAAATGTTTTTGGTTGGTTTTTGGACTTGAAATAAATTAATCAAACTAAATAATAATAAAATACTAAAAGTAAGGTCTTTTGAGTTTTGAACAATAATTAAGACATCCTAGGAGTCAGGTTTCTGTTATGTTTGGCTGCTAAAACTCTAAAGTTTAGCACTTTCGCACTAACTTGACGTTTTAGGTACAATTACCACTCTGCTCGGTCCGAATAAGGACTTACTCGGTCCGAGCAGAAGATAAAAGTGAGTTTTCTTGGTTTGTTATGCTAAGTTATGCTTCAAGTCAGGGTTTATTGGTCAAACCTAGTTATTCTAAACCTCAGCTTTCGCTTGTTGGAACAGATACTGGTTCAATCACAATCTAACCTAATTAATTTGATCGGTTCACAACTTTTGGTATAGAGTTCAATCAATTAAGCTTGTTTATTGAAGTTCGTAGGGATATTTAGAAGTCTTTTGAACTATTCTAAAAGCTACACTTTTGGTGTTAACTAATTTTCCCTTTCGGATCCACAATTTACCCCAAATACTTAGATCAATTCAACTTGTTTATCCTAACTTAGGCTTACTAGATGCAGATGTTCAACTAGAAGGTAATTAGCAATCTAACAAGTGATTTAACTCAAGCAATAAAAATAATTCACAATAAATAAATCTCAAAGCATAATATAACATATCAAGTCAAGCAAACATCAAGATAATCCCCTAATCCTAACACAACATAGATAACTAGCCTAACCTAGTAGCAAAACACATAATAAATAGCACATAAAGGTAAAGATACAAGCCCATCAAATCACAAGTGAAAATCATAAAGAAATAGAAAACAAATACTCCTTTATGATCTAAATCAAGATCTAGTAGGCGGTGAGGTGTTGCTAGATGGTAGAATCGCTGCCAACTGCTGCGGTCGTCTGCTAGAACAAAGGTCTAATGATCTCCAATGGTGAAAGAGAGAAAAGAGAGAAAGAACGCCTTAGGAAGGTGCAATAGGAGATAGAAAGTGGAATATCCTTCACCAAGGCCTGCAGGAGGTATATATGGACGCCCCCAGGTGCATAGAAAGGAAGATTCGGCGCCAAGGTAAGGAAAGATGCCAAGAAAATGCGTTTCCATGTAGAAATCCATACCATATATGTCATGGTGGCCATCTGTTCGGACCAAGTACGGTGCCACTCGGACCGAGTGAAGTATATGGCAAGTGCTATGGCGGCTGAGATCCACTCGGACTGAGTAAGATGCCACTCGGACCGAGCAGAAGGCTGAGAATCACCTCCAATGCTAGGAATGAGCCATCTAGCGTGCAGAGAACACCGAGAACCCATCAAAACGCTCCGATATCACCAAAAATCACTAAAACCTGTACATAGAGAAGAGAAGAAACGACGACAGAGCCAAATCCTGGAAAAACATGACAATTTATAAGTATTTCGTTGGTTTGAGTCAATTTTTAGTGCCAAGTACGATTCAAATAACAATAAATATTGACTACGTCAAATCCCCCCAAACTTAAACTTTGCTTGTCCTCAAGCATCACCATAAGCTTAGAATTTATGGACTATACTTAAATCTAAATCCACATTGTAACTCGAACCAGGAAAATGGCATGAAACTTAATCACTTGTGACTAAGAATTGTCTCACACTCTAATCAAATAAGTCGAACCAAAGATTTATTTCAAAAACCAAGTTTAGTATTCTACGATTTAGCATTGCAACTCTTGGCCTTAATGAAATTTCTTTTCTCAAAACTTAGAACTCTAGCTTCTCTTTATTATTTCAAATGCGATCTCAATTTCAATTACCCGTTCCTTTTCACATTCCACAAAAAAATTGTAAAGGCCTTTATCAACTTCAGAAATTTTATAATGAACTTCTCTTAAAAGCAATTTCAATTTTTCACCAATGTTTTTTTTTTTTGTGCAAGTCGAGCAGTGGGGCTTTACACCCTAGAGGATAATGCGGTATCATTGGCCTTAACTTTGCTACTAGCATATGTCGCGCTAGGGAGGTTGGACGGGTGTTGCTCGATTATGGCCACGGTACACTTGGGCCATAATACTCAACAACTCCTTTACCAATGCTTAAGCAACGGGTCCGGTAGAAATTAATTACAAGCTACCCAGTTATACCTCGAGAGGTTTGAGTTATAATTCATGACAACTTGTAATTAACCCAATACCCTCCAATTTGTGGTTAAGTTGGTGGAGAAGGCCTCAGTGCGTCCTCGTTTTCACAGCTATTTGATTTAATTTTCCATTATTGTTGCTCGTTGGTGATTCAAGCGATTTTTCAAAAATTTTCAACAAGACCAAATTCATTTTACAATTTCCAAAGTCGATAAATTTCTTTTCAAAAGTTTGTCTAAACATGAATCAGTTCACTCGGTAAAAACTTGTGAGAATCAACTAAAATTAATCTAACAGTTCTAAGCATCCAAGATCGAGTTCTAATTTTTGCTAAAATAGTCTCAACTTAGTCCATTGGTCAAGGATAAAGTCGAGATATCAAAAATTCTAGGATTTGTTTGAAAAATTTTAGTTTTACTCAAAACAGTTTCGAGGAGTGTGAGACTTTCATCCAAAATCCAAAACGAGAGAGAGATAGGCAAAATCGACTCAATTTCATGCAAATTCGTGATTTTTTAACTTTCACTCGGACCGAGTAGCTTCCCACTCAGACCGAGTACAGGGACACAATTTAAAATCTCAGATCAAAGTTTACTCGGACCGAGTAGAAGGCGTGATTGTCAAAAGAAGTCACTCAGACCGAGTAAAACCCCACTCGGACCGAGCATAAAAGAGAAAAAATCGACAAAAATTCCCCTACTTGACCCGTTTCATCCAGAATTGACCCATATAACCCCCGAATACGCTTTTTCTCCTATGTCACCCCCCAAACTTGTATAATGCTTGTCCCAAGCATGCATTCACAGAGAAAATGTAAAATTGGAGAAAAAGAAGAGTTACCTATCAAAGTTGGCGAGAAGACGAGCTCCGGGAAGAGGAGCTGTGTCGGGACCCACTGTGATGGCTTGGGGAGGCCTCATGTGTGGCAGAAAGAGTCGCAGAGCAGCTGCTGCTCGCCGATGGCACCGGATCCTTCGGCTCATCCAAGGGTTGGTCATCCTCATCTCCCATCCAATAGAGCTCATCAAGGCGCTGGCCTAGCTGCATCACTTCATTCGAGAGGCGACTCAAGTGCATCCCATAGTCAGCACAAGCATTGGTGTTGCGCCTCACTTCATCTCTCACTTTGTCACACCCCGAGTCATTTTTATACGACTCGCGAGTGCATCTTGACAACCCACCGCGTATTTCTACGCAAGGCGAAACATACATCACATACATACCAATAATCTACTCATAAAATGCCACAAAACTTTGTTTATTAAGAAATAAAAGAGTTTGACAAACGACAAGGACTAACATAGCGAGTTGAAAACGAGACTCCCATGCTAGTTCATTGTATCCAAAAGTAACTACTTAGAAGCTAATAATACCATAGTGGCATTTATTTGACATGCTCGTTTTCCTCTTTTTTCTTACGAAAGCTCTAACACACTGTCTTCAATACCTGGAACCCATATAACATGGAGAAACAACGGATGAGAGACCGAAATAATCTCTCCGTGCGGTATTCAGTTCAAGCCCGGAGAGTTGTGAAATTTAATGGAACATGCTATGACAATCAATAATCTCTCCGTGCGGTATTCTCCGTGAGGTGTTGCTAGATGGTAGAATTGCTACCAACTGCTGCCGTCATCTGCTAGAACGAAGGTCTAATGATCTCCAATGGTGAAAGAGAGAAAAGAGAGAAAGAACGCCTTAGGAAGGTGCAATAGGAGATAGAAAGTGGAATATCCTTCACCAAGGCCTGCAGGAGGTATATATGGACGCCCCCAGGTGCATAGAAAGTAAGATTCGGCGCCAAGATAAGGAAAGATGCCAAGAAAATGCATTTCCATGTAGAAATCCATACCATATATGTCATGGTGGCCATCTGCTCAGAACGAGTACGGTGCCACTCGAACCGAGTGAAGTATATGGCAAATGCTATGGCGGTTGAGATCCACTCGGAACGAGTAAGATGCCACTCGGACCGAGCAGAAGGCTGAGAATCACCTCCAATGCTAGGAATGAGCCATTTAGCGTGCAGAGAACACTGGGAACCCATCAAAACGCTCTGATATCACCATAAATCACTAAAACCTGTACATAGAGAAGAGAAGAAACGACGGAAGAGCCAAATCCTGGAAAAACATGACAATTTATAAGTATTTCGTTGGTTTGAGTCAATTTTAAGTGCCAAGTACGGTCCAAATAACAATAAATATTGACTACGTCAATTTTGATGGCAAACAGACTGCTTCGATTGCGACTCACCAGAGCTCATGTGAGTTGCAACTCACCATAGCAAAATTCTATATATATATATAGAGAGAGAGAGAGTTTTGCTATGGTGAGTTGCAACTCACCAAAGCGTCCGTGAGTCGCGCTCAAAATTCCGAAATTAGTTCAAAATGACCGATCGAAACCGTCTAATACGATCTCCCTATTGAAATCTCCATGCAAACCAAATTTTATATTTTTTCGAAATTTTTAAGTATTTTTTAGAAATTTTAGAAATCATTAATTTAATTAGTTCTGAACCATTAAAAAACAACAGTTTTTAAAAATCCAAAATAAATACTTAAAAATTAAAAGAAATATAAAATTTGGTCTGCATGGATATTTAAATAGGGAGATCGTATTTGACGGTTTGGATCGGTCATTTCAAACTAAATTTCGAAATTTTGAGCGCGACTCACGGACCCTTGGATGAGTTGCAACTCACCATAGCAAAACTCTCTCTATATATATATAGGGAGATTCTGCCATGAGGACTGATTACAGCCCGAGTCAAACCCGGATTTTGCAATCCATAATCACAACCGTTCAAAATGTGGGGAGTATTATTGGAATTGCACAGTTTCGTTAATTTTTTTAACTCTCCGTTCAGTTCTTTTCCTCTCAACTTGTTTTTCTCTAACAAAAAATTGATTGACGCCTCTCTTCGACAACTTGTTCAGTCTCTCTTCTTCTCTCAACTTTTACTCGCCGTGTTTCCTTCTCTTCGGATCACCAATCAATATTGCCTCCAGTCTCTTGTCCCCATCACGAACTCCGGAGTTCAGATCCCTCGCGCCTCTTCCACGATTCTGGATGAGTTTTTTCAACACTGAACGGAAGCATTAGGTCTAACTGATTTCTCTATTTCCTTTTCTTATTTTATATTTCTTGAATGAGATTTGATTGGAGATACTGAATTGTTGTTCGCAAATAGGCTACTGAATTAGATTTTCATTGTTCGGTTTTACTGAATCTGGTTCTGTTTGGTAAGAGATAACTCGTCATAGTTTGTTATTTGTGCTACATAATTGCTCATAGTTAGATCGATTGTGAATTTGACGATTGTGACTTTGTGTTAGTAATACAATTTGGAATTTTGATATTGTAAATTAGCAACGCAATCTGTGATTGTAAATTAGTAATGGAATTTGTGTTAAATTTGGTTCGCAATAACGCATCTGGGAGGTTAGGTATAGTCCTGTTAGTATTTTTTTTCCGTAGCTTAGAATGGGAACAATAAATGCACTTTGTGCTTGCACTATCTCAAGAAACAATTGAGAAAGCCTGTGAACATTACAATTTGAAAAATACAATGCACACACTCAGTAGTAAAAGCTCATGTCTGACTAATCAGCTAGCTAACAGATCTAGTCGGCAAATAATTATGGTACTGCTCAGTATTACAAGCTCACCATATGTTGCTACATACTAGATCAATTCTTTTGTAGGCACTATCTATACATTATTATGTACCCTAGAAGTGTAGTTATGCTCGTTTCACCTTCCTCCCTGGAGTAAGCCCACTGAGACTGTACCATAGGAAGGGAATAATTGTCGGGATAGGTCAGCTGACCCGCATGACCAAGGGAATGATTTTTGGGCTGAGAAGCTCATTGAACCAGGATTAAGATATACCAGCTTCAAATCATCTAGCAGCTGCTCAGTACCATTGAGATATGTATTACTTGTCTCACACTGGGTCTAACTTCTGCAATAGACTGGCAGCAAACCAGACCTAACTTCAATGCCATCTCAATGAGCTGAATAGTCTAGCCAGACTAATCCACTCTGAAGTTACTAAATCACCCGAAGGCTATTTGAGGAAGATGGAATCTCTAAAAGAAGAAATACAGCAATACGAAGATAACCACAAGCATGCTGAGAAGTGTAAAGTCAAACAAGAGCTTGCAGACGGTGTAAAAGCATCACCAAGGATTGCCAATCCTAAACCAATTGTAACTAAGGGCGCACCGAAGAAGAATAAGACAACATATGAGAGGATTAAGTCTGCGGTCGAGAGCAACTGAAAGAACAAATGCAGACATTGTGGGTAGGGAGGGCATAATCAACAAACTTGTAAACTCCTTCGTCAGGTCAGTATTTTGGTTTGCTAGTTAATTAAACTTGTCTTGGTAATTTAAATTGATTTTATTCTTAATTTGAAGGATATTGCGTTGAACCTTCACCTGTATTCAATTCAGTAAATTAATTTAATCCAACTAAACAGACCAACTGCTTATTCAGTGCCTTTTCAGATTGCTGGATACACTTGATATATTAGAAGTAAAACTTGGATGTTACAAGACCATAATAGAAGCACTGAAGCTTCAAGGACCATAATAGTGTGTACTACAGTGAACTATTTACTTTGAATTGTGACCTAGCGTGGTAATTGATATATGATAAACTATTAAATATGAAGTATATAATGGATTGTAGGTGTTGGACTTGTATGTGCAGCCTGTATGTCCATTACTGTACATGCTTCCTAAAGTTCAATAGGTTTAAGGACCAAAATGGAGTTTTTGGAACTTTGTAATTAACTCTGAGGGTACCGTTTGGGATTTGTAGTGGTTTTCTTAATTTGTGTTTATTAATCCATGCAGCTAAATTGAAGAGTTTTTTTGTAAGATCTGGAGGACACAGACCATTCAGGAAGGATCAACCAACTGCTCAAGAGACAGCAAAGAAGAGCTTAGAATAGAAGGAATTATGTATTTGTGATGATGTATTCAATATTTCAAATGAACAATAGACGAGAGAATAAAAGTTTTCTTATTATATGAATGTCTTGGAACCTTTAAAAGCTTTCTTGTACCTTTAAACACATCATCATCCAAGTCGCCAATTTGAATATTATTTTTCCGCACATTTTGTTGATTTTGATAATTAACTCTGAGGGAACCTTTAAAATGTCAATATTTGTGTCTAATATTTGTACTACTACCAAACGATACCAAGATTCATTTTCAATAAAAAACCGAATTAAAAGAGAAATATCAGATGTGAATCCTTACACTTATTCCTACGAAATAACTTTGCTACAAATCATATCAGTTAAAGCATGTTTTATAGTCCACACAGATTCTTTGTTTTAAATCACAACTAAGAAGTAGCCATCCCACAATATTTCTTGCAATACTTTTCTAAAATTTACGGAGCTGATTTAACAAGCTTTTCACTGAATCGCCACAAGTCCTTTGCCAATTTCTCATCATCCGCCAGAATGTTGGGCTTATCTTCATTGCAATCTTGAAAATACTTTGCTGTGACCCCCTCAAGGCTTGGGTGTGTTGCTACAAAGCATGTTGTAGCTGCCCCCTATAAAACAGTTTTGCAATAAAATAAGAATGTTGTAGTACAAAAGTAAAAGCAATAAGATTGGACTATGTTCTGCCACTTGTATTGTACCACTCGATATCATGTTGAATTGCCTTGCCTGGTACAGTGATGCTTGATTATAGTTAATTACATCAGTGAAAACAAAGAATAGTACAGTTAGAAATAGAAACTTAATATTTTCAAAAAAAAATTAGGGAAGTTGACTCTATAGTTAGAAATGATTTAAAGACTAATTTTTCATATTTACAAATAAAAAAATTAAAAGCCAACTATGTCAGATATTTGACTGACCTGAGTTCAATCTGCATATTGTCATTCTCTTTCCTAATCCTTTCAATCTGAACACTTGAGCTCTGGAATCAAAAGAAATGCAGCAAAATGAAAGGAATACTTTAAAGATGATACAAAATGATTGATGCTGGATACTGGTACGACATTACCTTCATTCTGATACTTGTGAAGCCATCATTGTTTGAAGTGGAAATAACACCTGACAACACAAATTTTCTTAGGTAAGTTCGTATGAAAAGGCATCAGCAGTTAACTTGAGATTATTTTCAAGGCAAAAAAATAACAAACCTTTAGGCAAGTCGGTGGGCTCACCAGTCTCAGACCCAGTCGGGTCAATTTAAAAGAAGCTTTCACTAACGCCTCCAATTACCACATCATCAAGTGCTCCCCGTATAAGCTTCCCAGATAAATTGTCTATTTATGACGAATTTTAAAGAGAATATGCAAACACAGCAGAATTTTTATAAGCCACCTCAATTTATACCTTGAGTTCAAATAGTAATTTCCCACCATTGAATAATATAAGCAGCTTATGACTAACCAAGTCGATGTCAGGTCCAAACATACTTCTTGTCTTCTCTTCATTTCTAACCTAAATACAAGAATAAAATTCAGGAATCACAAATCGTATTCAAAATAAGAAATCAGTGAAAGTTCACAAATATGAAAACAAAAAGCAGTCTTTTGGTCGAACTTCGGTACCAGAATTCGAGAGTCGAGCCGGGGAGAAAGCCTGACTTTCTGAGTGACGGGGAGAGTCGGGCCGTCAAGGAGAGATCGCACTCTTTGTTGAGAGGAGAAGTATGGAATTTGACATCATAACTGCTCTGAAATTTTTAGACACCGCCAATTTTATTTATCGATGGCATCCGATTAATTTTCTCACCAACATATTTTTGGAGATAATTTCTGTTTTCTTGCTTTAGATAACCGTCTTTCGATCAATTTACACATGGCACTTTCTGACTGGTTGATTTCATGTGTCATGGATCATGTCCACGGATAGATGACATAGATAGCTTAGTGCTTCATATTTTAATAAAATTTAGCAGATATATTTCGATTTATAAGCCAAATATTATTATGCATGGAAAATATCTTAAATTTCATTTTTCAGTTTTTTAAATTGGAAATATTTTGTCCTAGATGAAATATTAAAAATGTAAACCTAATATTTGTCCCAAATGAAATTTTTAAAATTGTTTCAATGATTCAATAGAGAAATAAATTGTTTTAGCAAATTAATAGATTTAAGCTTATATTCTACTAACTATGGAGGAATGCTACAATAAAAGTAATTTGTCTAATCACTCCGACAAACTCGAATACATCTTTAATTCAGAAGTTTAAATAACCAATCCAAAACACCAAAGGTGATTTAGTTGTCGAATATCACTATGCATAGAAAGTATCGTAAACTTTCATTTATCAATTTTTTAAATTATTTCCAGTCGAGCTTTGGCAAAAAATTTCCCAAATATTTGAGGAAATATCATGACGTGTCTACATTCCCATATTACAAACTTCACATTTAAAAGAAAAAATAATGCAATTATTCAAACAAATATCGTTAAATGATTTTTAAAATTTTTATTTTTAATTTATTTTTTTATGATTAAATCATGGAAATTGCTGAACCACTATCGATTTAATTTTGCAAATTCCTAAATGATTCCCTTCCATTTATACATTTGCTTCATTTAATTCAGCCGTGATTTTTTTTTTTTTGACAATCTTATTTCTTTCATTCTGCAATTAAAATACAAGACTCAAAGTCAGGCACCAAATTGTTAGGTATCTACATATAGCCCATTTATTATTTACATGAATAATTTTTTTTGGCATATGCAATTATATACGTGGCATTTCCTGTCCGGTTGGTTTCATGTGTAATGGATCAAGACCATGAATAGATGACGTGGATAATTGCAGAACAATTATATTGCTTAGTGATTTAAAAAAAATGAGTTTGAACTATTGTGTCATATAAAAATAGTTATCTAATTAAAATGTCAATAAATGTAGAACAATTATATTACTTAGTGATTTTTAAAACAAAAAAAATATTTCAGAAAAAAATTCGAAAATTTTTTCCCCTGTTGAGCTTTGGGAAAAGAAAATCCCCAAATATTTGACGTGTCTGCATTCCAATTGCATCTAGCTATGTTCTTTGTTGAATATATCTAGTTTTAACATATAAGATTATAATAAGATCACACAATTAGACTATCATATTGAAAATATTTTTCGGAAATGTTTAATTAAACACTTTCATAAATCTGTCTGTTTAATTTTAGACACTTCAATTTTTAAAAAAATGAAAAAAATACTTAAATTTGAACCTATTATCTGTCCTAAATGAATTTTTTAATTGTTTCAATGATTCAATGGACAAAAAAATTGTTTCAGTAAATTAATAGCTTTTATGCTCGCATTGTACTAAACTTTGGAGGAATACTAGAGAAAAAGTGATTTGACTAATTGCTCCGTCAAATCCGGATAGATCTTTAATTCAGAAGTTCAAATAACCAATCCAAAACAAAGACATGATGTTTTACCATCTTACAAATTATTACTACAATTTTATATTTTAAGATTGAAGGTTGTTTTTGTTAGAGTTATGTCCTAGAAGTCAATTATTTAATGACTTAATTATTAGTTTATGTATGGGATGATATTTTATCATCTGTTCCTAGGTTTATTATTGACAGATTATTCAGGTTGAGGATCTGAATAGTAGATCTCTGTGGATCATTCTTTAGAATGACAATAATAAATCTAAACGGTCCATAATCTTGATAATTAACAAGGAACATTAATTATCTTATAAGATTAGTATACAAGTTAAGTGATGATTAAGTTCTACTAATCATAGGTAAAGAGTTACCAACTTAATTGCATATGTGTATGTTATGGAACATAGCACAGGACTTGACCCATCGAAATAAACATATGGATTGTGTTATGTGTCATTGTTTATTTCGTTATGATTTTGGTTCTAAGTTTGAGATGTTTATCTTTTCCACATGAGGATAGGTTCAATAAATACTGTCTACCGCTGATTCCCGATAAGGGCTGCTATACGGACTTTATTTATGTTCTCTTGAATTGTGCGGGGAAAAGCTAATCATCAAGAAAACCGTATGTCCCTCATTAATTCACTTAGTGAGTGACGATATCTGTTTGGGCCCCTTGATGGAGATAGATTGTTTGCATGCAACTTTATACAATTATCTCTAGATCAAGAAACGTATAATCTGCAAGAATGACACATTCCTATCTTGGATTATACGATGATATCGTGTGACATAAGAATCAAAATAGAGAAATATTTTTAATCTCTTATGCAGGATTTAAATACTGTAGTAGTACACTATTTATGCGAATTGGGAATCATAACGTGTTGCTAGATACCGCTTATGATTATTGGAATTAAATAGCGATTTAATTCCATGTCCAACTTAGCATAAATCCTCAAAGGGTCACACAAAATAGAGTTTTGACCAAGACAATGCATTATTTATTTATCCGCAATAGTTCGTATTGCGGAAATATGATAAGTTGATTAATTAATTATATACCGTTATAATTAATTAAGTCAAATGGATCATATTGAAATAAATTAATGTATTAGCTAATCCTAGAATAATTATTAATTAGTTAATAATTATTTTAGCTCGACACAATTTAATATAAATAGTTATATTAATTTATTGGGCCAATATTTATGTATTAAATGTATAGCCCAATTGAAGAGCATTTGGAGTAGGTTCTAATTATATGAATTAGAGGCCTAAACAATTGAGATGAGAGGCCCAAAAGCCCATTATAGGACCAGCCATATAGGGTGGTAGGTAGGTGGCATTCTTGTAAATAGATGGTAGGAGGTAGGTAGGGTTTGTGCACTATATAAGGAGGTGTATAGTAGCAAAATCCAACCTTCTCTCTTCCCCTTCTCCTAGCCGCCACCTCTTTCCTCCCTCTCTTGGCCGGCGCCACTCTCTCCTCCTCTCCTCCATATGCTCATGTGTTGAGCTACAACTCTCCACCATAATCAAATAGGTTGATTCTTGAAGAGGGTTGATCCTTAGGATTAGCTTTGTTCTAATCGAATCGCTAGCACGAATCGATTTAGACCTTGGTTAATCTCTAGGTGGACTCGAGGCGAATTGGAGAAGAAAGAGAAGCACCCCATCGATTCCCATGCCGTAGGATCGAGCCCCGCGAATGCGATTTCGCGGGAGGTACAATTTCCACCTATCTCTTTGTGTCGAATAGCTTTGTACTAGATCCCTTTGTTGCTTGTGTTTTAATTGGATTAATTAAGGGTAATTAGTCACAAAATTAAAATTGGGTAATTTCCTAACAGTTTTAACAAATTGTCAAATTTATCAGTTAAATTAAATCTCTCAGACCTTAAAGCCTTGAAAGATATACTTGAATTATCCAAGTACATCATTAATCTACTATTTCTCAATTCAAACTTCTCCAAATTTCAACCACGTCATATTTTTTATTTTTTCGCATTTCTGTGTCAATTAAAAGTCCATTTGAAATCATCTAAACAGAAAATACAAACGAATTTTCAGAAAAAAAATATTGGACAAAAAGATTTATTTCCTGTCGAGCATTGGAAAAAAAATTTCCCAAATATTTGAGGAAAAAATTAATAAACTTAAAAAAATTTCCCAAATATTTGGATGCTACGGGAATAGGAAGAATTTCCTATTCCTAGGCATAAATTATTATAAATAATCCAAACTCTTCACAAAATTACACACTTCCCAATACTTTATGCCTAGGAAGAATAGGAAATTCCTCCTATTTCTAAGCGATCCAAACGGCCCCATAAAATAAAGTGATAATATAGTAATTATGTCACTTAGTAATATAATTCTTCTAACATTTATTGGCAATTCAATTGATAGCTATTTTTAAATCACCTAATAATTCAAAATCATATATCTAATTGATTTTTTATTTTAATTTTTTCATTTGTTTTTTATGATTAAATTATGAAAATTGCTGAACCATTATCGATTTAATTTTGCACAATTGCTAAATGGTTCCCTTCCATTTATACACTTGCTTCATCAGCCGTATTTTTTGTCAATCTTATTTCTTTCATTCTTCAGAAAAAAAAAATTCCTGTCGAAAAAAAATAGTACTACCACTTTAATTTGTTAATGAAAAATATTCATTTCAAAAACTTTTTGAAGTTATTTTTGGAAATTTTAATTAAACACTTTCTTAGATAAGCTTGTTTGATTTTTATTTAGTACCACGGCACCATTAGGCCTTCATCATTTTGTACTTATTATAAAGACAAAGTCAAAATATAAAATTGTAATAATAATTTGTACAAAGTGCGAAACACTAATGTATTGTTAGGTACGTACATATAGCCTATTTATTACTTACATAAATAATTTTTTTTGGCATGCAATTATACAATGACATCTGGTGTGAATTCCAAATTTTAATTTGGAGAGCAACCACTCTCCAAATTGGCTGATAATGCTATGGGTGGTTATTTTTAGTCGACACCTTTTTTAGCGCCTTTCCCTTTTTATTTTACGCAATTTAACAACATTTTAGAAATGGAAATTAAACCCCGTCTGCAGTCTAACACCATTTCGTAAGCTATGTTGCAGCATCAAATTTAGCTAACCAGCCATTTATGCGCTTCCATCATTAGTCGTGCTTTTTTTTTTTTGGCACTTCCATCATTAGCCGTCCATCATTGATCTATATCTTATCACAATTGTTCACTGATAAATCAAAGTTTTTTATATCTAAATTATATATGCTATACCTATCCTACATTTACATTTTTCTAACTGATATTTTGTAACTACAAAGGGAATTGATCTATCAGCCCAATTTGCGAATTTGCTGGCAAATTTACATCTTGCACAAAGGAGACAAATAACTGAATTAGGTGATAAAAGTGATTAATATTAACATAAACTACAATACACATGCGTTTATCAAGTATAAAATTTGTTCACATATGCAGATCTATCATCCTGCTCAAAATATAAAAATAATTGGACTTGAGCATATTACTTGCCAGCATGAGAAGAAATTCATGTTTGATTCTATATTTTAAACCCTCTGTCAGAGTGAAAAAGGTTCACATTTTCTTATACCTTATAGTCCAGATAATATGCATGATGAAAAGAGGAAAGGGAAGTGTCAGTGTTTGCCAAATTTACAAAATCTCACATAAAAATTAAATCACAAAATAAATAAATAAATTCTTACCTCCCACATATCCAGGCCAATGATTGGCTGACCAACAGAAAAAAACATAATAAATTTAGCAAACTATTTGAAGAATGCAAAATACAAATAAAACACGGCATGAAACTGACTGAGCTACTCATTTTGACTTACAATATCACCCCAAACTAATGAAGAGATGACATTTTGAGTTGGAGCAACTGCAAGATTTTTTTTTGTCAATTCTCTTTACTGAAATAAGAAAAAAAAAACATCAAACTTAAAGTAACTCAAATTACATGGTAAGAATAGAGGATTTCATTTGTCACCATATCATACCATGATATACAAATTGAATGTTTGGTCCCTTTTTCCCCTTTATTTATAGCCCAAAACAAGAATAGAAAACATATATTAAACAAAATGAGTTCAATATGGTACTTCAGAAGGATACCACTAGGATCCATTTCTTGGTGAGGTCTACTTCAGGTACCAACCTGTACTGTTATTTCTGGCCTTTACCACTGAAAAAACACTGACTTCAAAAAAGGAACAACCATGTAAAGCTTCAAGCCATTTACATAAATGACATACAGTAGTAGCAAAGATTTGAGATAGAAAGACTTGGTGCCCATGCTTTTGAAGTACTATCAATCTATGATTACCAGTAATCAAGGTTCTAAAATGCGGCGCATTATCGCCGAATTATCGAAAATAGCGGTTTTGAGAGACCAACCGCACGATAACATTGAGATATTTTCTGAAAAAGCGGTCCTTCGCATAAACGGATTTAACGTCGTTTTATCGTTAAATTAATTCGGTTTTAGCGGAAAAAAAACGGAACAACACTCCAAATATAAAACCCAACCCAAATTTCTTCAGAACCCTAGATCCCTTCCTCAGTTCTATCGCCGTTCCTCATATCGTCACTCTTCTGCTTCCCCACCCACAGCCCCTCACCATCTTCTCCGTCGATCTTTCCGTTCTCCGCCGTTTGCTCCGCTCCTCTTCCACCCACAGCCCCATTTGCTCCGCCTCTTTCTCTTCTCCGCTGGTCCATATTAACCGTAAGTTTTTCTCATGTCTTTTCACACTTCTTTGCTAAATAATCTGATATTCGTAAGTTTTTCTCTTCTCCGCTGGTCCATATCAATACTTTTTTATTCATTCATTTTACAAAGCATTTACCTTCTTCGCTCCCAATACTTTTTTATTCTCTGGAATTGCTCCCAATACTTTAGTATTCACTAAAATTGCTAACGAATTAAGTTTGGTTTCATCATTAATGAATAAATCGCTGGGCTATGTAATAGTTTAACCTTTTTGTTTTGATTCTGGTATCGTACCAGTAAAAAGTGAAAACCAAATGATGCAAGGAAGAAAGGAACAATTGGATTTTGGTTTTTATCAGGAATTCATGATGCTTTAATCACTGTAATATACTCTTTGGTTTTTAATGTATGCCTACGGGCTTGTTTCAAAAAAAAAAAATGTAAAAACCATCTTGTAAGGTGACCTGTTGTGTACTTAAAATATCTTAATTGAGTTAATTCTTAAAATATTGTTGGGCTTACTCAAATCTTACTGTTATTTATGCACTATATGTATGTCAAATTGTCAATATTTTTTTCATTGATTCTGTTATTTATACATCAATCTCTTTGTTCTCTCTTTGTAGTTAAGAATTATGGCGAGCTCTTCGACAAATAAGCCAAAGTCTAAAGATACAGGATGGGACCACTGCTCCTTAACGAGTCCAAATAGCAATTTGAAGGTCACCTGCAAGCATTGTCTGAAGATAGTGCATGGGATTACTCGATTGAAGTATCATCTTGCTGGGATTCCAAAGGATGTTGCTCCCTGCACGAGTGTCCCTGAAGAGGTGAGAAAGATCTTTTCTGATGATATTCTTGCCAAAAATAGATTGAAGGAGAAAAAAATTGAGGAAACAAGTCGAGTGAGGAGGGAAGTAAATTTAAGCCACTCAGAAGGAGAAGAATCAGATGGTGATGAGGCTCAAGCTAATGTGATTAAAATTGTGAGGAAGAAATCTGTTGGGGCTGGACCTATGGATAGTTTTTGTAAGCTATCTCCTAAAGAAGCAAGAAAACAAGGTGCTAAGGAAAAGGTTCAATCTACAATGACAACAAAAAATCAAGAAGATAGAAGGAATCGTGCTTGTGAATACATTACACAATGATTTTATGAGGCTGGAATTCCACATAACACGGTGACACTGCCTAGTTTTGACCGTATGTTGGAAGCTATAGGAGATTATGGTCGAGGTTTAAAGGGTCCATCCCCTTATGAACTTAGCGGGCCTTTCCTACAAAAGTGCAAGAAGAAAGTACAAGAGGCAGTTATGAAACATAAAGTTACATGGGAGTCCAGTGGTTGTTCGGTTATGACAGATGGATGGACTGATAAGAAGGGAAGAGGAATTATGAATCTTATGATTCATAGTGCAGAAGGTGTCTGTTTTCTCAAGTCAATTGATGCTTCAGCTAAAAAGAAAAATGGTTCATATATTTTTTATATGGTTGATAGATGCATTGAGGAGATTGGTGAGAAGAATGTGGTTCAAGTGGTCACTGACACTGCCAGACCTAATTAGACCATGGGAGCCTTGTTGAGGGAAAAATGGCCACATATCTATTGGACAGGATGTGCTGCTCACTGCATAGATCTCATGCTAGAAGATATAGGGGGCTTACCAAAGGTGAGAAGCACTATTAAAGATGCAAAGGTGATCACTGTTTTTCTTTATGCACATACACGTGTCTTAAGTTTAATGAGAGAGTACCTTGGCAAGGATCTGGTTCGTGCTGGTATTACTCGTTTTGCAACAGCTTATTTGAATTTAAAAAGCCTCTTGGAAAGAAAAAATGACTTGCGAAGGTTACTTCGATCTGATGAGCTTAATGATATGGGGTACTTGGGCAGTGTCAAGGGAAAGAGAGCTGATAAGTTAATTAGGTCTGATAAGTTCTGGCAAGGAGTAGAAGATGCTATTGTTTGCCTCTAAATTCTGCTGCATAAAACCCTGAACAATTCCCTATCTTATCACCAAAATCCAAAACCATATAATCAAAATCCCATCCACATAACCAATGACCCAACAAAATAGCCTTGATAATTGGTCATAATGCATGAAAGAAAAAACACAAAAATTCTCAAAATGGACAGTAAATTAATTAATTACGAGGAATGCCATTATGAGCCTCTGATATCCTTATAATTAATTACCAGAGTCCTAAAAATAGAAAATTTGTGGTAGCTAAATTCTTCATATTTTTATGAGGAGCCATGCAAAATTTCATGTCAAATTGACCTATGAAGGGCACCAAACAATTTTTCTAAGAATAAATCAGCTTAATTATCCTCAAAATTCAGTCAAATGGACAGCTCCATTTTGAAACAAATGGAGATAAACCCCACCAGGCCAAACATAAATGGAGACAATTTCGGTTGAGGCTTTTAGGTTAATAATACAATCTATTTTGGGCCAAGACCAAAAGCCCATTCAAATTGTGTTCGAGCCCAAATCAATGATGATTTAAAAAAAAAAGAGAAAGAGTAAATCATATTGATCTAACGGCCATGATAAATTCCTATAACATTATCTGAAATCAACGGTTGGATGTTACCCAAGCTTAAAATATGGGACTGGATTTTCTGATTGGTTGGAAACAGTGGGTCCCACAAGCTCCGTTTGAAAGAAAAAAGGAAGGGTGGAGCAGTACAGTCTGACAAAGAGTTTCGTACGCCGACGCAAGAAGGAGCTTCGCCGATGTTCTACACAGCCTCAGCCCCAATTGACCTCGCCTCTGCTCTGGCGATGCCTTTGCGGTTCCGATGATATCTAACTCGGCGACGAAAGAAGGAAGAATCGGCGGAGAGCGAGATCGCTACCTGAAAAGAAATTCATGCAATTGGGTCTGAGAAAGCACAGAATCAAACTGCTAAACAACTGGGGAACATCAGGGAGGCATACATGGTATGCCCAGTAAGTTAATTATGGAGTGTGAATCGCGCATCAACTAACCTGCTACTTCAGTAAGAGAACGCAGCGATAGGAGTTGTATGTGTGAAAATTAGGCGAAATTAGTGAGCGAATGATGAGAGTAGCCACCTCAAAAGGTTGGTAGGAGATTCGAGAGGAGTTATCACATGTCAAAGAGCCTTAATTTTACTAGAGAGGAGAAGGGAGGCCGTCAGCCATGGCGTCGAAACAAGTACCAATGGAGTGAGGAAGAATAAAGACGAGGAGGCTTGAGTCACTGCCAATAGTCGCTTTCTCCCCTTCCATTTGATACAAATTCACATAAAAAAGGGGTATAGGGAGTGCAACAACCTTATGCTCATATAGAATTGGACATCTCCAGTGTGAGAATGAAGAAGGAAAAGGAGAGTGGAGCCAAATGGAGAATGTTACGGAATTTTTTCTTAAAAAATAAAAAAAAAAAGACGGAAGTGGCCTAAAGTGGTCTGGAAATTGCTTAAATGGCCTCCCGCAGGAAACATCGCCCACTGCTACCCTGGGCCCCACCTGCACACATTTAATTTTCCTTACCAAACCTCTTCTCTCCCCTCCCATTCACCATTCCCCATTTTTTCACTCCCAACCGGCCTCCATTCGAGAGCAAAGAAAAAAGTGTAATAGAAAAAAAAAATTTGAAGGAAAAAACAAGATTTTTGAAGGAAAAAACAAGATTTTTGAAGGTAAGATCATCTCTCCCTCCCATTTATCATAAGATTTTTGAAGGAAATAGAATTATTTCTAGGAAATGATAATATTCGTAGTAAAAATATTTATTTGTAGGAAATGATAATATTTGTTGGAAAGTAATGTTTAAAAAATTATTTGTAAGAATTATTTTTTTGGTCATACATTTCAATAATTTTAATCAATTTTTAAAATGTTCATATTTGTAGGAAAATTTCAATGTTTATCATTAATACATATATCGGGGGCAGTACAGTACACGGTCCAACGGGCGTGCATTATTCTCAAGGGCCTACATTTAATTTTTCCGCAAGCGAGGACATACAATATGAACAACTAAGAGGTGAGCTTTACAATCGCCTACAAGTCTGTGAATCCCAAAATGAGCTTGATATCCGTGTACGAATGAATATAGCTCCAATTGGTACCCTTTTTTTTCCGAGCTTCAAATTGGAGATAATGATTCATGGAGAATGGTAATTCAAAATTTGGTTAGTACAAGTAATTGGGCGATGATTGAGTTGTATGTAGATGTGAGGCCGCGGTTGACTAACCGCGCTAGTAGAAGAAGGGAGCATACAAACATTACAAGAGAAATTAGCCCGCCTGTTCCATTACAAGAAGTTGAAGAAGGGCTAGAAGAGATTGGTGAATTTGGTGATATTTTCTCAACTTAAGGCGGTGATATACATGAGAATGTTGCTAACTTAGTTTTCTCCAACAACAACAACCCCATTGAAAATACCTGTGGTAATGAGAATTTTTTCAGTGGCGATACAAATATTGATACAAATTTAGGTCCATTTAAGGAAGAAGAAGATGATGATGATAATGTGGCAATCAATGTTCCGGAGACCTCTACTCGGTCTACTTGGAGACTGACCGGTCGGTCTGACAGTCATCCAGTACCTTCATTTAATGATGTGGAATTCCTTCGTATAAGGGGAGATGGAAACTTTTTCCCTAAAGGTTCGTACTCTACCAATGAATCTTTACAAGAGGGTGATCTATACCGGTCCAAAGCACACTTAAAATGGTTTGTGCACCATTACCATATTAAAAGGAATAAAACTTTTCGTGTCAAGAAGTCCAATAAATCAGTGTATGCAGTCATATGCACAGAAAAAAATGTAAATGGAGGTTGTATGCTACTCGTCGTGAGGAAGACAGTGCATTTATCATAATCAAGAATGAATACCCCCATACCTGTGTACTAGAACATGATAGACCTATCCAACCCCATTTGACATGTTCTTTTGTTGCCACACTTATCAGAGATAATGTAAAGGAGAATGTTGAATTTAAAATTAAAGACATTAGGGCCAATGTCCGACAGATGTATGATTTTGGTCTGCCATATTACAAGGCTTGGCGTGCCAAAGATATTGCCATAAACCAATTATTTGGAGGATGGAGAGAGTCTTATAACTTGATGGTACCTTTACTCTATGCAATTTGTCGTGCCAATCCCGGTTCCAAACTTCAATGGTTCATTTCAGAGTCCACAGAACCAATAGACTTGTTCCCATTGTACGGGATGTATTTAGGCAAAAACAACCATACAAGTTCAACAAGGCAATTCAAAGATTGGATAATAAAAATCATGAAGCTTGCGAATGGTTGATGTCAGTTGGGTCCGATGATCCAGCTGCTCCAAATCTAGAGATATGGTCACAGGTATATGATGGGGGGAATCGATGGGGTATTATGACCACTAATGGCCCTGAATCACTCAATAATGTATTTAGAGAGGCACGTTTACTGCCAGTTACCGCAATTGTGGAGGTTACATTCTACAAGTCGGTTAAATTTTTCTCAGAGCGACGCAAAGCAGCAGAAAAATGCATTGAGTCCAACCTACAGAATGCACCAGTAGTGGCCAAATTATTAGAGGAGAGAAGGATAAAGGCAAACCGTCACAAGGTGAAATCATTCCGAGAGCAACAAAAATATGAGGTCGTTACACCTTCTCGGCGTGAAGATGGTAAAAAGAAAGGAGGACGCACTCATACAGTGTACATTAATCGTCCCGGTGGTGTATGCTCTTGTATGAAGCCACAACTAACATGTCTACCATGTTCGCACATACTTGCAGCTTGTGCTAAGGCAGGAGTTGATAGCAATCAATTTGTGCATGGATTTTACAGTGCAAACGCACTGCAACAAACATGGGCTCCTGAATTTAATGGCTTCGGTAATCCGGATGAGTGGCCAGTGCACAACGGGCCCTTTGTAATACCTGATCCGACATTATATAAAATTGCCAAAGGTCGCCGCAAAACACTAAGAATACATAATGAAATGGATGTCGTGCCTACCAATAGAAAGTCATATACTTGCAAAAAATGTGGTCAACCTGGACATAGTCGTAAGACATGCACGACAACAACAAATGCTGAAGGTATTACTTGTAGTAAAAATTTTGAATTCCTAAATATGTATTCTATTACATATATGCTAATTTTATCTTTTATATTAAACTCCAATGCAGGGAATTAGAGGACAAAGAGTGTAACGATGTGCCATGCAAATTAGTTTAATTAGCTTCTTATTATTGTAGTGGACAATTTGTATTATTTACTTAGCTTTTAATTAATTTTTGTATCCTTGTAGTATTTATCCTTGTAGCACGTACTCATCTTTTATTCTTGTAGTATTTACTCATCTTTTATTCTTGTATACTCATCTTGGTGTTGTGAAATATGTTATTTTAAAATTTTATTATTTCATTGGAAGTAAGTTGTAGCAGTTGACGACGTTGCTAGCTGCGTCTCTTGGGGTTCCAACCATCACAGAGGGCAGGCCTTCCTTATGGACGACGTTGCTACCTGCGTCCGACGTGGGACCCAACTGGAGAGGGAGAGAAGAGAGGGGCAGTACCTGGAGAGGAGAACCGAGAGGAGAGGGGTGAGGGGGGGGGCGATCTGCGTGGGACGAGGGGTGCTTTGAGAGGGGGACGAGGGGACGAGGGGGGGGCGATCTGCCGTGGGTATCCGGTGGGGTGCTTTGAGAGGAGGGGTCGGGTAGAGAGAAAGAGAGGAGGGGTTTGAATGTGAGGAGAGAGAAGAGGTTTGGTAAGGTAAATTAAATGTGTGCAGGTGGGGCCCAGGGTAGCAGTGGGCGACGTTTCCTGCGGGAGGCCATTTAAGCAATTTCCAGACCACTTTAGGCCACTTCCGTCTTTTCTTTTTTTGTTTGGATTTTTTAAGAAAAAATTCCGAATGTTACCCTCCCTCCCTACAACCTACGACCTGGAAAAAGAGGGACTAGCTCTGCAGTAGTTCTTGGCGCCAGAAAGTGTAACAATAACAGGTGAACTCACCAGTCCAATCGGGACCGTTGGATTTAAGATGAGATTTAAACAAAGGCTGAAAAGTCCCCCACACTTTAATCACAACAGTACAACCATCAATTCACTTGTGGCACATGCATGTGAGATACAAAAGGGGATATACCTGACAAAAGAAAAGCAATGCATCTCACCGTATATTTACATCTCAGATAAGGTTGAAAGGAGAAGGGACGGTTTGAGATCAAATTATCGTTACTCCCCAGTAGATATGGGGTATGAATGCATCATATTACACCTGGAGAACAAGTGAGTCATGTGTGATCTCTTTTGACCTGGGGCAGATCAGTCATTAAAAGAAAAGACAAAAAAAAATAAGATAGGCAGTAAGGAAACTTGAGAAGCATATATATATATACCCATATTGCCCCTAGAGTACCCTCATATGATAATTGCAAAAAAAATGGAATTTAAAACTAAAAGAGAAATGCAATGACTAAACTCATAGGCCAGTGAAAGCACTATTAATCCTTTTAAAATAAATTGAAGTGGAAAGTTTAAAGCAGTAGTAAATGGGAGTAAAAAAGAAATTAAATTTGGAGGAAATGAAGCAAAAAATTCCAAATATAAAGAAAGGACTAAATTCAAAAATACCAAGGACAGCCACAAAAAAGGGCCCAGCTAGAAGTGACCCCCCCCCCCAGTATATGCAACAAGGATAAGCACACCAGAATAAAAAAAAAGAGAGAGAGACAAATGGAGAAAATGAATAGCATGCTGCTGATGCACCAGACCTATACCCCTAGGAACAACAACTATATCCCAAAGAGATGCTTCACCTATGTAAATCACAGCCTTCCATAATCTATGGGCTAATAGATGGGAGACAGCACACCTCACCCCAGAATTGGCGCTAAAACAAGCATGACTCCTCCTCCAAGTCCACTGTGAAAAGGAAACAAAGTTACATATGCCAAGTGGCATGTTATCATTGGCTGGTGAAAAGAAGTAGCAAAGAGATAGGTGAAATTGGAATTATAAAAGTATGGCGGCAGCCTCACCTCATATCCAGCCCCTTCACCACAGATCCAAAGGAGGAGATGCTGCCATGTGTTAAGAAGATGAAGCCAAACCCTAAGGAGCTTTGCTATAAAAGAAGGTCAAGAAAAAAGAAGAAGAGAGGAGAGAGGTTAGCAAGCCAAGGTTCTGTCAATTCGTTTAGTTATACTACTGTAATCAAAGAGAGAAAGAAATAGGATTGATTTCAAAGAAAGGCAGGGAAGTTACTGTATCAAGGTTCAATACATAATTTTCTGTCAAAAAAAAAAAAGGCTTTTACCCCGTTGTTTCTTTTACTTCCAGTCTGTGTGCTTTTTTTTAATTTCTTTTCTCTGGAAGCTAAGCATTGATTAAAAGAGGGGGTCTCCATGCAGGGGCGGATACAGGCAGGGGCAGGCATAGGCCTGGCCTACGCTGCGAAAATTATTTTTAGTGTTAAAATGTAAAAAACACAGTGGTAATTCGGTTATCTAATGTATCTGGCCTACTCTACTATTAAAATTTCAAGTTACTAATGTCTAGTTGAAGTCGACCTCAACAATTCGGCCTACTCTGTCCTCAAATCCTGGATCCGCCCCTGTCTCCATGTAGGTCATTTACTCACATTGCTTCAAGGCTCGGAGACATGGGTAAGGGGTGCTTGCCAGAGAGCGCACACTTACCTGTGTTGATGAGACCCTTAGTGTAGAAATACTAAAACATAACGCTTCAAGGAGAAGCATGGTTTTGTGTGTGAGGGATGCTTGCCTGAGAGCGCATACTCATACACTTAACTGTGTTTTAACATCAAGTAACAAGTTATTTCAAAAAAATAAAGTAAAACTTATGCCAACAAGCCCCCTAATGAAAACATTAAAAATGGAGTTCTGTGAAGTAATATGGCTCTATGCATGGGGGGTGCTTGTGTGACACCCCGTCGAATACTGTAACTGGACAACACGCGACGGAGTGCCCGCCGCGAATGCCTGCTGCACCCGCAAGGCTTAGAACCACTCATTTTACAAATTACTATTAATTATACACAATTAATATACATGTCAATTATAATTATTTACTTAAACATAAAATAAATCCTAGAAAGGTCTGGTACATTTAGGTTACTAATCACAATATCCAATGGCCCGCTACTCGTCTTGCTGTCCAGCACTTGACCTGAAACCTGGAACCCACAACCAATCGTGGAAAACAATGCAAAAGCACGGAATGAGATAAATAAAATTTATCTCAGTACGGTATTCAGTTCCAGCCACTTGAGTTTTGATTATCATGTGTTGGAACTAAATACAAGACTGAGTCAAATCAAATCCAAATCAAAATTCATTTCTTTTTATTTCAAATAACATTAAAACTAGACTTTCGATCAACCAATGCAATTAGACAAATAAATTCAATACTATTCAAAATCCTTTAAAATTCAGAATATATATCAATTGTCATTTCAATTCCTTAGAGAAAAAAAATAATTAATCGTTATATATCAATTACCGTGTAAAAACATTCACCTCTTGTTCAAAGCAGAATAGCAATGTCAAAATTAATTAAATCAATGCAATATGCAATGTGAGCTCGGCATCAATTCCATAACAATTCAAATGTCAATGTATAGCAAAAGCCGACTCATTTGGTTGGGCAATTACCTAATATGCAAGTCTGGTTTATCACAAGTCAATCATTTCAGTCATTTCCTTCAGATACCGCGAACCACCCTATAGATGGATGCCAACGGCCAATTCAATTCATACATAATTCAATCAATTTAAATCATCAAAATGTACAAGCAAGCTGGGAACACTCACACTCCGGTCCATTCCAGACTAGACCTACTGAGTCCCGGTACATAAGCGCTTATTACACGGTGCTTGGTAGGATGGGTCATGACTCCACCTCCAAACATTACGAGTGTCTATCTCAACCACACAAGCTGTACTTCCTCAATCAAATCACATTTCAATCGGATACCATTCAATATGCCATTTTTCAACATTTCAATCGGATACCATTCAATATGCCACTTTCCAATCATGCATCAATTATACAATTTCACAAAATGATCTCATGAACAAAATTCCAATTATGAATTCAGAATGCATAATGATAATAATAACAATAATAATAATAAGCACAATCAAAACTTATGTCACATATAATTAAAACTCAAGTGAGATCCGTACCTGATAACAAAATGAACATCAGCAAGCAAACAAATAATCATACAGATCCTCAGTTGCACCAGCCCTATTCGGCTTGAAAACCTGCCCCGACTCTACATAAACAAATACTAGACTAAGTCCTTACTTTAGCAAGCAAACATTAACAATTCACATTCAACAACTCCGTTGATAAGGTTAAGGGTTTGATTAGTTCTTTGATTACCTCATACAATTATAGTACACCTTATTAACAACTCTAGAAATCAATACACAATGGTAAAACAATAGTGCTGGACAATTTTCTGGCACAACCCGTGAAGGGTATTTTCGACAGTTTACAAAATCCTTTTTATTTCAAGAACGGCTGAACGGAATCAAATGAAAATTTAACTGTGAATGAAACATGATAGGACTCATCTACTGTAAAAATTTCATGATGTTTGGACATACAGATTAATTATAGTGAATTTTCGAAATCAGACAGAATCAGATTTCAGAAAATCTGTTCCAGCAAATTGTGCCAGTAAATACGTCTGAAAGTTCCTGCCTTGAAACCCTTCAAATAAATCTCTAAAAATTTTGTAAAATTTACAGAAGCTGCCTCTAGATGTCTAGTTTCATACCTAAAAGTTTCAAGTCCTAAATGCAAACAGAGAATAAATGAAAAATCAAAAACCGCACTGGGGTCTGTCTGTTCCAGAAACTGATTTCCAAAAGTTGCCCTGGTTTCAAAAATCTTGTAAAAATACCAAATCAACTCAAAAAAATTCATATTAGATACCAAAATTTTTGTATGGAAGTCTAGTTTTAAACAAAACAACTCTCATATCCAAATTCAAAACAGAATAGTAGCAGTTACTTCAAAACTGAAGCAAGGTCACAGTGGTAACAGTAAAATTGTAAATATACTCATTCAATTTGACCCTTTTCAAAACCTGTTTGAGCTATGTGAACATATGAACTTTGTAATAATTTTAAAGGAGAATATAAACCAGGGAAAAATAAAAGAATGCATGTAAAGTTAGGACATAAAAGAGAACGCCAGAAGGAAGTGAAATTGACATTTTATTAACAAACTCCTACTTTTATGTTACTAGGATGCAAGAAAGATGCATGCTTATTATCAAGACCAGATCAAACCAAGAGACATCAAGAAAGCTAAAATCAAGTCAAATTCACCTTAAATTCAGATATAGTCACAGAAATTCTACCTCTTTTTCCTTCATTATCTCTTCCCACTCTGCCTAATCGAGCTCACGGTGCCTCCTTTTCCTCAACAGATCGGAGGTGTGAAAGAAAGAAAAAAATGAACTCGACCTTCAGAAATTCCCATTCCTAGCACTTAGTCTGCTAAAGAGACTTAATCCTAAATTGGAACTTGGTTTTCCTTTCGATTTTGAGGTACAGTTTGAAGATGAGCAGCTTAGATGACCAAAAGAAAAGCCAATTAGAGAGGAGTTAGGCGTGAAGAGAGTCAAGAGACCAGATCCAAAATTTACGGTAAAAAGGTTTCTCCTAAGTTTCTTACTTCTATACCACACTTGCACCTGGTGCATGATCAATTCAATAAACCTAAGACTTATATTACAAATGGGTCCTAATAAGGGAAGCTATACTAAAAAGAATATCCAACTTAAGAAAATAATTTGATTTAAGAAGTATTGTATCCACCAGGTTTCAATTGACCAACATCGCACTTTAAACAGCGGCCCAAAGCAATTATGGGTATATACTTTTATTATATTATTATTATTATTTTATTTCAAATACTCATATTTCACTAAAAACATCCAACGATTTCCTATGTACAGAAACTTATGAGGCATAATAGAAACTTTACAATGCAAAACAAAATTTCCGGATTTCCTTATTTTATTTTTTTTTTTTTTTTTTTTTGGCATTCTTAATCCAAATAGCAATGAGTATAAACATGAAACTTAAATTTCATGAGACAAAATTACTACTAAAATAAATTTAAAAAACGTGCAATTTCAACCAACTTCAGAAATTTGAAAAGAAGTAGAAAACTTCTAATATTACAATAAGTTTAAAATTTAATTTCATGCAAAGAAAGTACTCAAATAAACCACGCAAGTGCACTGAATTTTATATTAAAAACAAATTCAGAAATAGTAAAAAAATTCAGGGTATCACATTCTTCCCTCCTAAAAAAAAATTTCGTCCTCGAAATCATTCAAGCACATAGCAATTATACAATCAATAATATAGGTAGATGGTACGAATATACTATGCAGCAATTATTGAGCAATTACAAATTTATGTAATGCAAGTGAGCCCGACATTTTATTCAATCTAAAATTCGAATACTAATGATAATACTAGAATGTCGGCTCAATTTTGGTAAAATTTTTTTTTTTTTAATACAAGTTTGGTAATCACAAGTCACAATCACAGATCAATCAATTCAAAGTTAGACATCGCGAGTCTCTTTCTCAGAGAGCAACCATCAATTACAGATATTCAGATACCGTGAATCACCTCTAAAGAGGGTTGCCAACGGTCAATCAATTCTTTTTACAATTCAGACAATTCCATATCATAACATCATAACAATTCAAATAATAAAGTACTACAAGCAGAGAATACTACCACTCCTTACGTTATCATTTAAAAAAAAACAAAATCTTTCAATTCTTGTAACTAATAACATTTTGAAATGTCCAGTTCTTTTCTTATCTTTTAGGAAGCACGGTAATATCAAAATTATTCTTGGCTGTCTTGGTGATCAGTCAAGGAAGTAAGAATAATTCTGGTATTATTGAGATTCAATTAACAAGTCAGATGATCAGTCAGCTTGTTTGATCCTTGTGCCAACAAAAGATAAGATCTTTACTCAACTAAGCCACTAAAGCTTTAAAATAACTCAAATCTATTTTTTGAAGTTCTTATCAACATGAATTGCTTACAACTTATGTAAAAACCTCATGCAAAACATATATATCTTTACATCTTTAGTAATAGTAAAACTACATTTTCAAAATATCAATGGAGTGTTTATTCAACTGCACCAAGAAAACTAGAATTTAATAAATTCCAAATTTTCCATACTAGATCCTTATGTTGTCTTAATTCAAACTATGCACGATAAAAACAATTTGCGAAAGTCAAATTTATGCTCCCTTTAACTAAAATGAGTCACCCTCGACAAACAATGTTCGCCAAAGAATATATTTAAATATATAATAGAAAATATCATCTTGAGTTGTGACTTTAAATTGAAATTATAACATATCACACTAAATTTTTTTTTTTTTGAACCAACATATATAGTCAAAATATCAAAGAGTTTCGAGCTACCTCATATAAAATATTAAACTATGAATTCAAATATATATTATAGTTTAAAACTATGCAATATAAGCATCCAACTTAATTCAACTATTCGACACGCAAAAAGAACAATCTTTGAGGAAAGTTTTCAAGAATCCAATTTTGTTGCTAAAGTAAGCACTAGAGCAACAAGGTAATCAAATATAAAACAATCAATCAATATATATATATACTAGTATATATACAAATACAAAGGATCATTAGTACATCATATCATAGTTATAAATAAGTCAAACAAATTTTAAATCTACCGTCACAAAAACTATGAAATAAAATCTACTTATAAGAACAACCCATTAGACTTACCTCACTCACGTGTTCTATTGGCCTGGTTCGGTTGCTAAACCATTCTCTGATACCACCTGTGACACCCCGTCGAATACTGTAACTGGACAACACGCGACGGAGTGCCCGCCGCGAATGCCTGCTGCACCCGCAAGGCTTAGAACCACTCATTTTACAAATTACTATTAATTATACACAATTAATATACATGTCAATTATAATTATTTACTTAAACATAAAATAAATCCTAGAAAGGTCTGGTACATTTAGGTTACTAATCACAATATCCAATGGCCCGCTACTCGTCTTGCTGTCCAGCACTTGACCTGAAACCTGGAACCCACAACCAATCGTGGAAAACAATGCAAAAGCACGGAATGAGATAAATAAAATTTATCTCAGTACGGTATTCAGTTCCAGCCACTTGAGTTTTGATTATCATGTGTTGGAACTAAATACAAGACTGAGTCAAATCAAATCCAAATCAAAATTCATTTCTTTTTATTTCAAATAACATTAAAACTAGACTTTCGATCAACCAATGCAATTAGACAAATAAATTCAATACTATTCAAAATCCTTTAAAATTCAGAATATATATCAATTGTCATTTCAATTCCTTAGAGAAAAAAAATAATTAATCGTTATATATCAATTACCGTGTAAAAACATTCACCTCTTGTTCAAAGCAGAATAGCAATGTCAAAATTAATTAAATCAATGCAATATGCAATGTGAGCTCGGCATCAATTCCATAACAATTCAAATGTCAATGTATAGCAAAAGCCGACTCATTTGGTTGGGCAATTACCTAATATGCAAGTCTGGTTTATCACAAGTCAATCATTTCAGTCATTTCCTTCAGATACCGCGAACCACCCTATAGATGGATGCCAACGGCCAATTCAATTCATACATAATTCAATCAATTTAAATCATCAAAATGTACAAGCAAGCTGGGAACACTCACACTCCGGTCCATTCCAGACTAGACCTACTGAGTCCCGGTACATAAGCGCTTATTACACGGTGCTTGGTAGGATGGGTCATGACTCCACCTCCAAACATTACGAGTGTCTATCTCAACCACACAAGCTGTACTTCCTCAATCAAATCACATTTCAATCGGATACCATTCAATATGCCATTTTTCAACATTTCAATCGGATACCATTCAATATGCCACTTTCCAATCATGCATCAATTATACAATTTCACAAAATGATCTCATGAACAAAATTCCAATTATGAATTCAGAATGCATAATGATAATAATAACAATAATAATAATAAGCACAATCAAAACTTATGTCACATATAATTAAAACTCAAGTGAGATCCGTACCTGATAACAAAATGAACATCAGCAAGCAAACAAATAATCATACAGATCCTCAGTTGCACCAGCCCTATTCGGCTTGAAAACCTGCCCCGACTCTACATAAACAAATACTAGACTAAGTCCTTACTTTAGCAAGCAAACATTAACAATTCACATTCAACAACTCCGTTGATAAGGTTAAGGGTTTGATTAGTTCTTTGATTACCTCATACAATTATAGTACACCTTATTAACAACTCTAGAAATCAATACACAATGGTAAAACAATAGTGCTGGACAATTTTCTGGCACAACCCGTGAAGGGTATTTTCGACAGTTTACAAAATCCTTTTTATTTCAAGAACGGCTGAACGGAATCAAATGAAAATTTAACTGTGAATGAAACATGATAGGACTCATCTACTGTAAAAATTTCATGATGTTTGGACATACAGATTAATTATAGTGAATTTTCGAAATCAGACAGAATCAGATTTCAGAAAATCTGTTCCAGCAAATTGTGCCAGTAAATACGTCTGAAAGTTCCTGCCTTGAAACCCTTCAAATAAATCTCTAAAAATTTTGTAAAATTTACAGAAGCTGCCTCTAGATGTCTAGTTTCATACCTAAAAGTTTCAAGTCCTAAATGCAAACAGAGAATAAATGAAAAATCAAAAACCGCACTGGGGTCTGTCTGTTCCAGAAACTGATTTCCAAAAGTTGCCCTGGTTTCAAAAATCTTGTAAAAATACCAAATCAACTCAAAAAAATTCATATTAGATACCAAAATTTTTGTATGGAAGTCTAGTTTTAAACAAAACAACTCTCATATCCAAATTCAAAACAGAATAGTAGCAGTTACTTCAAAACTGAAGCAAGGTCACAGTGGTAACAGTAAAATTGTAAATATACTCATTCAATTTGACCCTTTTCAAAACCTGTTTGAGCTATGTGAACATATGAACTTTGTAATAATTTTAAAGGAGAATATAAACCAGGGAAAAATAAAAGAATGCATGTAAAGTTAGGACATAAAAGAGAACGCCAGAAGGAAGTGAAATTGACATTTTATTAACAAACTCCTACTTTTATGTTACTAGGATGCAAGAAAGATGCATGCTTATTATCAAGACCAGATCAAACCAAGAGACATCAAGAAAGCTAAAATCAAGTCAAATTCACCTTAAATTCAGATATAGTCACAGAAATTCTACCTCTTTTTCCTTCATTATCTCTTCCCACTCTGCCTAATCGAGCTCACGGTGCCTCCTTTTCCTCAACAGATCGGAGGTGTGAAAGAAAGAAAAAAATGAACTCGACCTTCAGAAATTCCCATTCCTAGCACTTAGTCTGCTAAAGAGACTTAATCCTAAATTGGAACTTGGTTTTCCTTTCGATTTTGAGGTACAGTTTGAAGATGAGCAGCTTAGATGACCAAAAGAAAAGCCAATTAGAGAGGAGTTAGGCGTGAAGAGAGTCAAGAGACCAGATCCAAAATTTACGGTAAAAAGGTTTCTCCTAAGTTTCTTACTTCTATACCACACTTGCACCTGGTGCATGATCAATTCAATAAACCTAAGACTTATATTACAAATGGGTCCTAATAAGGGAAGCTATACTAAAAAGAATATCCAACTTAAGAAAATAATTTGATTTAAGAAGTATTGTATCCACCAGGTTTCAATTGACCAACATCGCACTTTAAACAGCGGCCCAAAGCAATTATGGATATATACTTTTATTATATTATTATTATTATTTTATTTCAAATACTCATATTTCACTAAAAACATCCAACGATTTCCTATGTACAGAAACTTATGAGGCATAATAGAAACTTTACAATGCAAAACAAAATTTCCGGATTTCCTTATTTTATTTTTTTATTTTTTTTTTTTGGCATTCTTAATCCAAATAGCAATGAGTATAAACATGAAACTTAAATTTCATGAGACAAAATTACTACTAAAATAAATTTAAAAAACGTGCAATTTCAACCAACTTCAGAAATTTGAAAAGAAGTAGAAAACTTCTAATATTACAATAAGTTTAAAATTTAATTTCATGCAAAGAAAGTACTCAAATAAACCACGCAAGTGCACTGAATTTTATATTAAAAACAAATTCAGAAATAGTAAAAAAATTCAGGGTATCACAGCTTGCCTGAGAGCGCACACCTATGCATTTAGCTGTGTTTTGTTGATGTTAGTGTTAGTCCTTGCAAATCTCATATATGAAGATAAGTGATAAGGAAAGTTAAACATAATAAAGTATAATAAAATAGAAAGTCAAGGGTATATATGCAAATAAACCATGTTTAGAGCAAAAGTTTTAACATGCAGTGAACAAACTCTATTTGGTAAAAAAAATATATATACATGTGTTGCCAGAATCATGTTAGTAAAAGCTATCTTTTAGTAAAAAAAAAAGAAAGAAACTGAAATATTTTAATTAAATATGCCTCTATGGTGTAAAAAAAAAAAAAAAAAAGAAGGGAACCTTAACTTAATGACGACAGTAACAATACAAGGGTAAATAAAAAATGTTAAAGGGGCATGATATAAAATATATATAGCATATAAATAAATCACTTTTCTGCCCTTTATTATCATCTCTCTGGAACGTTTTGTTCAATTTAAATGAAAAGGCATGCTCAGCACATCAAGATAAACCAAGTACTATCATAATAGGGATGAGCAACAAAGTGGTAAAAATTCAGCATGACAGTCATAGCTTGGTCAGTATAAGGATGGTGATTAAGGATGAGTTCTGAGTTTCGAATATCCAGTAAGTTGTTACTGAGACTTGAGATTTATGTCTTGTGAAATTGTGAATGAGTGTAATGAGATACTATGATAAAATGTCCCTCACCACTTATCACAGGTATGTGCCACGGTAAGATTGGTTACACACACCAAAAATCCAAAGTCAGGTCCTATATCTAGTGAAGCTCTAAAATTAAATTAATGGCAAAATTAGTGGTGACATGTCAGGACATTTCCAGTATTGGGTATCAATTGTTAAATACATATGAAAAAGAAGGGTAAATAAGTCTCGATAGTCAGAATTAGATGATGACCAGAAGACAGTAAAACCAGACTCACCACCCAGTTTACAACCAAAATTAAAGTACTCATACCTAAATTGATGTCATTAACAACTTCGTGGAGTGCTCTTAGCACTTGATGAATAATCCCTATCAAGGAATCACTGCCAGTTGTCCCGAATTGTCATCCCAATTTGCTGACAGATGAGAAATGTAGCGAAGGAAGTATGCTCTCAATAAGAAGATGGTAACAAAATTGAAGGCAGAATTGAGGAAAGGGGAAAGAGGCGATCTCAAGAAGCCTGTTTCTGAACGGAATGATAGACGGAACGTCGGAGTCAACGGCGACCGTTGCGGAGGTCAACAAAGTCGGGGAAAACATGGGAGAGAAGGGAGAGATTAAGAGAAGGGAAGTGAAATGAACCTGGTGTGTGGCCTCGAACATGGACCAAGTGGCGGAGCTAACTTCAAACTCGTTCCCCTTTCATGATCTTCTGTGACGTCCTATACGCGGCGAATTACTGATAACATAACACACACAACATCATTACAACCAATCAGAAAATTCTGCGAAGCAGAAAGCTTCAAAAATGCATTAAAAATAGTTAGGTTATCAGAAAAATTCTCATAAAATATCAAAATGTCAAGAAAAATATGAGGAATATTTTGATGTGTCATATTTTGATGTGTCTATTAACCGTTACAAATGTTCTCCATAAAACCGTAACCACATTTTCGTCCACAATACCATAACGGTTATTAGATAATAACCGTTACAGAAGACTGGCTTCTGTAATGGTTGTTATATAATAACCGTTACAGAAGCCAGTCTTCTGTGTAACAGTTATTAGATAATAATCGTTATAGATCTGTAACGGTTATTAGAACTTCTGTAACGGGGGCTACTGTAACGTTACGTGTACCGTTACAAATGCCTTTTATTAACCGTTACAGAAGTCGAAATTTCGCGTAGTGTATACTACTTATAAAGCACCCATATGAAAGGAGTAAACTTGTCATATAAAAGGGTGTAAACAATTCTTATATCAATTATGGACCATTGATTTGTGTACTTTGATTTTATCAGTGGTCTACATCAATGTTAGACTTTTCTTAAAAAAAAAGTTAAGTTACTACCAAATTAGCTATTTATTTAAAAGGAAAGACTAAATTATTGATTTTACCATATCTTTATTGTCTAACATGTAACATTTTATATATAACAAAAATAATATCAACATTATTTAATTTGCCTGCTTATCGAGGGCATCTTTTTGCTAGTATATATATAAGTTCATACACTTTAATTATTAATGCAGAAACTGGTAGATTCTTTGGAGCCAACCATGAGGTTGCGTGACATTGTTACTTGCTTGTTATCTTTGGCAGTGAATCCTCTCAAACACTATATTTTTTGTATGCTTATTTTGCTTCTTTTGCTGGTTGGCAATGGCACAAAGTGTTGCCTCATTTTGTTTTAAGTATGTGTTGTCTTATTTTGTATGTGTATGTGTTGCCTTTGTTGAGACCTTGAAATTGAGACAATATGTGTATGTGTTGCTATTACACTTGTGCATGTAAGTGTGTGTGGCTATTACACTTGGCATCTTGAATTCCAACAACTGAGTTTCTACGATGATACATGTGTTATTATAGCTTTAATGGCTGAGAAAGGTTTCTGAATTCTGAGAAACTTCAAAGGGATCCAAGTGTTGGAATTGTGTTCTAAAAGTTATCTTATGGTGATTACTTTTATATGTTATATTTATGAATTGGATGTTATTACATTTTGTTCCATGAGTTTATATTCGTATTTAGAAGTGTTCAAGAAGATGCTCTTGGTCTTGAACCGCAGAACTCTAAATAAAATGAATATATATCTCTAAAATGTTCACAGGTCTTGGATATTAGCAGGAACACTAATATGCCATACAAGACTGTCGTGTTGATTAAAAGTACGTTGTAGTTCTGTAAACGTTGATAAAGGATTATCATTTAATAACACGAGTATATGAAAAGTTTCATATATTGAACAGACCTAATTGATAAAAATATTATATGGATTGTGTTTGTGTCATTAATATTTTTATCGTGTCATTAATTCTAAGATTGATATGATATATTTTCACATAAGAAATATGCAACGTGATTATTACTTAAAGCCATTTGAAGCTTGTGGTGATAAAAGTAATAGTTCTTTGTATATAACTTGTGTAGGAGGGAAATATATATGTCAATAGCTAATTGCCACTCATGAATTGAGGAATGATATTATAAAGGGCCCCTTGGTAAAGTAAGATTATAAATGGATCCAATATAACTGAAGTGCAGTTATAATTATATAATCATACTTATTGGAGACCAAGAAAAGATTATAATACGAAGATGACACAGCCCTACTTTGTATAATAATCATAATATCATATGGCAAGGAATAGACACAAGTAATGTTAATAACATTACTAGAAGGATCGTGTTTCGTAAAAGGATTTGCTAAACATCTATATTATTTGGGTAGCTGTAATGTATGCTAGAGTACCGCTTACAGTTTATGGAATAAAATGTTTTATTCCATTGCCAACATAATATGGATCCTCAATATAGGTCACACCAACTGAATGGGAAACAAGAAATATATTTTCTATGTACAAGGTTTCATGTTGTATGAAACAAAGTATACAAATAGAAAATTATATCACATGACGTGATTAACTAGCAATGAATAAATTTATTGAGATGTGAATATTATAAGTATAATATGTGTTTCACATAATATAATAATATATGAATATTATTATAGAGTGCATAAATTTATTTAAAGCCCAAGCCCAATTATTTTAACAAATGAAGAGAGAAAGAAAGCTTTAAATTCGGGTCAGAATTTGAGCCAATTTTAAACTGATAATTAGTATAGCAAATGATAACCAAATTGGACAAATGATATATGAAAATTATAGCCCTGGAAGTGTAGAATCCAATGGTTCAAGTTTCATGTCGTTTGGAGTTTCCTATAAAGAGTTATCATTGTTTTAGTGCTGAGACGTCAGAAATTAAAGTGCTGTTTTAATTTCTGATTAATGGCTTTAATTGCTATACGAATTTGAAAGGTTTATTCTGATGTTTTAAAGGTAAAACAGATCAGAAATTGTGGAAACAAGTAAGTCTTCATGTGTTGAAGCTTTGGCTTTCTCATCCTCAAAATATTTGTTAAAATATTCTATCGATTAAGCAATCGATCAAGACACGGGTGGCGGAGCTAGGTGTTGACGGGGAGTTCGCTAGCACGGATTCAACTGTCATTCTTGTTTCGGATTCAAGGTGAACCAAGAGGAACAAAGCTTCGTTAGAGACCATAGGTATGGCTCAACAATCCTTCTTATAGGAATATATGTGATTGTGATGCAAATATAATATAGGAAAGTTAGCGATAATAAGAACGATCTTAGATGTTATCGGTTAATAAAAATTTTAAAATTACCCGATTCGCATCATGAAATCCTTCAATTGGTATCAGAGCATTAGGTTCTTTATTATCGCTAATTAGGCTATTTTATTATGTAATTTTATTACATAAGTGCTTAGTTAATTGTTCTTTTGTGTTGCGGTTCTAAAATTCGAGCTGAATTTTTGTTACATGCTTTGCAATATTGTTATTAGATTACTGGTTGATTATTTTTGAAATTTCTAAAATTCTTACTATTGTGAAAGAAGTTTAGAATAGGATAATTATATAGATCAAGGTTTTTGGACAGATCTATGAGGTTAAACAAAAATAAGAAAAATAGCGCGTTGCTGGATTTTTCCAGCAGCAGTAGCAGTTTTTGCTGAAATTAAAATAACGATTTCTCTCAAATGGATTATCGTATTTTGATGAAACCAGTTTCTAAATTTAGATATTGAAGTCTAGTTTTTTAAATAATAAAACTTTCCTATACAAAAGTTTTATAGAATTTCGTCACAAAGGCAAAACAGCAACAGTGCGCAGTTTTTCTGTGACAAGAACAATAACGGTTTGAGTTTTCTTTTAAATGTTTAAAAGATTATTTTTCAAACTATGGTGCAGATCGTAACAGAGAATTATAAATCATTTTTCTGGGATTTAAATGATTTAGAGAACCGCAATTGCATAAGAAATGGAAATTAACTAAAAGGTACAAAATAGTGCATCGGTATGCAATTCCTATTCTAATTTTGTTTTGCAGGGAACCGAGTTTGTATGTCTCATTTCAATGCCTTGTGTGATGTAAATTTTGATGTGATGTGTTTGTTTGATTGTAAGCAAGTTTAATAAGTGTTTATTAATTAGGCACAAAAGACAATTTATGTATAGGATGCCTTTATTTATTATTTACATCATATGCATTGTGAGAATGAGATGGGTTCCTAATACTTGCACTTAGCAAATTTTATTTTGAAAGGATTCATAATAAAGTTTGGGGCAGCATATTTATTTTATATGCAATTTTTCATCCAATGGTGCAAGAAGACAAAACGGTGGATGAAGAGAAGCGCAAGAGGCATACAAACTCACATATGTTTTGTGATTGTGTTATGTGATGTGCTTTATGATTATATGTGAATGATATGTTAGGATAGGTATGGGTGTATGGAAACATGACCTACCAAACTATAGTCACATTTGAATTGTCCAATGAAAAATTAAGTATTTTTCCTTCTTATTTTATCCACTTTGAGCTAAAGATTATTGAGATGCATGAGTGTAATCTTTAATCTTTAGAAATCGTGGAATGTGTTAGGATATATTATTAGGCCATTGATAGGTGGATTAAATGTGAGGCATTTGATACATTTATTTTATGGAGATAATATAGCCAAGCATATTGACCAATAAAATAAGTTTGCTTAAAGAGCAGTCAAGATCTAGGCTTGAAGTCTCGGGAAAATCGTTTAGTAAGAAAAATTTCTTAATAAACAACAAGAGTCATAAAGTTTAGAAAATTGCAAATGATTGCAAAAGTTTTCTAAAAGGTTATGATTAGTAAAGGATTACTTACCTTGATTTTATATTTCGGATGAGTTCGATTTATTTATGATGGGATCTTGAATATACTGCATAATGGACAAATTTTAAATATGTAGTATGAAATTTTACATAAATATTAACATGAAATCCTTTAATTTATTTTATAGAATGACAAACAATGTACTTATCCGATCCATACTCGAAAAGTTTCCGTTGGAGAATGATGGTTCTAATTTCCTTGATTGGGAATTGAAACTCCAACTTATCATCAGGTCGGAGGATCTTGTTAATGTATTGGAGGAAGATGCTCCAGTACTAAGTACAAATCCCTCTGATGAAGAAAAGACCAAATCTGAAAAGTACCGCAAGGACGAACTGAGCGTTCAAGGTCTCATGTTGGCAAGTATGGCTACTGAACTTACTAGAAAGTTCATAAACAATACTCCAAAAGAGATAATCGAACGTCTCTCCAAGATGTTTCTGGAGAATGCTCGTAAAGAGCGTTCAAAGATCACCTTAGCTTTCACAAGGTGTAACATGACAGAAGGGTCTTCTGTCAACCAACATATGTTGAAAATGTTGGGTTACCTTGAGAAATTGGAGAAGCTAAATGCTCCAATGCATGCTGACTCTGCTGAGGATATAATCCTTGGTTCATTGCCTCCATCTTACAGAGATGTAGTCATGCATCTTCACTTGCGTGAAAAGGCAATGACCCTGGATGAGATCCATCAGACTTTGAAGCAAGCTGAGGCCGATATGAACAGACATAAGGGAGAGAAGAATGTTCTTGCGATCTCACAGAATGGCAAGAAAGTTCAAAAAGGAAAAGGCAAAATGAAGATATCTAAAAAGAACAAGGGGAATGGAGAAGCTCAAGCGAGCACCTCCAAAGGCAAAAAGAAAAATTCGCCAACTCCGCAAACCGAGTGCTATTATTGTCATGAGTTGGGACATTTCAAGGCGAATTGTCCAAAGTACAAGGCTGACTTAAACTCAGGCAAAATAGAGCGGAAGCGTCCCAAGGTTCCGAAAGGTATCTATGTTATTGAGATTAATTTAACCACATCTATTCATGATTGGGTAATTGATACTGGATCATGTGCTCATATTTGTGCAAATATGCAGGCACTAATGAATAGAAGACATCTCAAGAGAGGAGAAGTCATTTTGAAGGTGGGCAATGGTGTTAGTGTCTCGGCATTGGCCATTGGCTCAATAAATCTTCATTTATCTAGTGGTTTAATAATTAATTTGAATAATATTTATTATGTTCCATCTATATGTAAGAACATTATATCTGTGTCATGTTTGGACAAAGATGGTTATGTCTTTACCATTTCAAACTCGTGTTTGAGTATTGCAAAAGATGGAATTTTCTATGCAAATGCTACTGTTCATGATGGTTTATATTTGCTAGAAGTGAATGATAAACATGTTCTAAGTATCAATAACAAAAGACTCAAAGTATCTCATGAAAATAACACTCTCTTATGGCACTATCGTCTTGGTCATATAAATGAGAAACGCATTAAGAAGTTACATGATAGTAATCTTCTTGGTCTCATGGATTGCGATGCAATAGAGACATGTGAATCTTGTTTAGTTGGTAAAATGACTAAGAAACCATTCAAGAAGAAAGGTTCAAGGGCGAAAGACTTGTTGGAATTGATACATTCTGATGTATGTGGTCCAATGAGAACAAGTGCACGAGATGGTTTTAGGTACTTCATTACGTTCATAGATGACTATAGTTGTTTTGGCTATGTTTATCTAATGAAGAACAAAAGTGAATCTTTTGACAAGTTCAAAGAATTCAAGAATGAAGTTGAAAATCAACTGAGTAAGAGAATTAAGATTTTACGAACTGATCGTGGTGGAGAATACTTGAGTAATGAATTTGGTACATATCTGAAAGAGTGTGGTATCATACCACAATTGACTCCTCCAGGAACACCTCAGTGGAATGGTGTATCGGAAAGGAGAAACAGAACATTGCTTGATATGGTTCGATCAATGATGTGCCAAACAGAATTGCCTCTTTATTTTTGGGGACATGCATTGCTAACTGCAGCTTACACACTGAATATTGTTCCATCTAAATCTGTCGAGAAAACTCCGTATGAGTTGTGGACAAGAAAAACTCCTGACTTGTCTTTTCTCAAGATTTGGGGTTGTGAGGCTTACATCAAACGATTGATGTCAACCAAACTAGAACCCCAAGCAGAAAAATGCTTCTTTATAGGTTATCCGAAAGAAACAAAAGGATACTACTTTTGGCACAAGACAACAAATAGAATATTAGTTGAAAGGGGTGCAATTTCTTAGAGAAAGAATTTCTCGAAAGAATCAAAAGTAGTGGGAGTAGTGTAATGCTTGAGGAAACTCAAGAAACACTACAAGACCTCGATCAGGTCATGGATGACAACCATGTAGATCGAAGTAGCCCAACCATAGTTCCGAGGCTAGTGGGAGCATTAGTGTACAAGTTCCTCAACCTATTGAGGAAGAGGTTCACGAATCACCACATGGTGTTCAATCGAGTATTGAACTAATTCCACAAGAGATTGTGCAAACGGTTCGAGGTACTCAAGATGAACACGAAGAGCCACAAGAACTAAGAAGGTCAACAAGATCTAGGAAGAAGCCTGATATGTATCTAGGACTTCATGAGATCTTGGTAATGGATATGGATGATCCAAAGACCTTTGAAGAAGCAATGGAAAGAAAAGACTCAAAATCATGGTATTTAAGTCAATTATTACTAGCCATTGCTGCATTTTATTATGAAATATGGCAAATGGATGTCAAAACAGCATTCCTTAATGGGAATTTGGAAGAGGATGTGTAATGGTACAACCTCCAGGTTTTGAAGATCCAAATAATGGCAGTAAAGTATGCAAACTTCAAAGGTCCATTTATGGATTGAAGCAAGCATCTAGGAGTTGGAACAAGCGTTTTGATGAAGAGGTTAAACGCCTTGGATTTATTCAAAGTAAGGAAGAACCTTGTGTATACAAGATGGTCAGTGGGAGCTATATACTTTTCTTGGTCCTGTATGTCGATGACATATTATTGATAGGCAACTTTATTCCCTTAATGGAGCAAACAAAAATTTCATTGAAAGAGATTTTCTCAATGAAAGACTTGGGTGAAGCCCAATATATCTTGGGAATCAAGATATGTAGAGACATGTCACGTAGACTCATTGGCTTAAGTCAACGTACATACATTGACAAAGTGTTGAAACGATTCAACATGGAAAATTCCAAGAAAGGGAATGTGCCAATGAGTCAAGGTGTAAAACTTAGCAAGTCTCAACGTGCTATGACACGTAAAGACATTGATACCATGAAGAATGTAGAATATGCTTCTGCAATTGGTTCTATCATGTACGCTAAGGTTTGTACACGACCTGATGTCGCGTATGCTCTAAGTATGACAAGTCGTCATCAAGCCCATGCATGTCCTGCACATTGGAGTGCAGTCAAGAATATCCTTAAGTATCTTAACAAAACTAAGGATAAATTTATTGTCTAACATGTAACATTTTATATATAACAAAAATAATATCAACATTATTTAATTTGCCTGCTTATCGAGGGCATCTTTTTGCTAGTATATATATAAGTTCATACACTTTAATTATTAATGCAGAAACTGGTAGATTCTTTGGAGCCAACCATGAGGTTGCGTGACATTGTTACTTGCTTGTTATCTTTGGCAGTGAATCCTCTCAAACACTATATTTTTTGTATGCTTATTTTGCTTCTTTTGCTGGTTGGCAATGGCACAAAGTGTTGCCTCATTTTGTTTTAAGTATGTGTTGTCTTATTTTGTATGTGTATGTGTTGCCTTTGTTGAGACCTTGAAATTGAGACAATATGTGTATGTGTTGCTATTACACTTGTGCATGTAAGTGTGTGTGGCTATTACACTTGGCATCTTGAATTCCAACAACTGAGTTTCTACGATGATACATGTGTTATTATAGCTTTAATGGCTGAGAAAGGTTTCTGAATTCTGAGAAACTTCAAAGGGATCCAAGTGTTGGAATTGTGTTCTAAAAGTTATCTTATGGTGATTACTTTTATATGTTATATTTATGAATTGGATGTTATTACATTTTGTTCCATGAGTTTATATTCGTATTTAGAAGTGTTCAAGAAGATGCTCTTGGTCTTGAACCGCAGAACTCTAAATAAAATGAATATATATCTCTAAAATGTTCACAGGTCTTGGATATTAGCAGGAACACTAATATGCCATACAAGACTGTCATGTTGATTAAAAGTACGTTGTAGTTCTGTAAACGTTGATAAAGGATTATCATTTAATAACACGAGTATATGAAAAGTTTCATATATTGAACAGACCTAATTGATAAAAATATTATATGGATTGTGTTTGTGTCATTAATATTTTTATCGTGTCATTAATTCTAAGATTGATATGATATATTTTCACATAAGAAATATGCAACGTGATTATTACTTAAAGCCATTTGAAGCTTGTGGTGATAAAAGTAATAGTTCTTTGTATATAACTTGTGTAGGAGGGAAATATATATGTCAATAGCTAATTGCCACTCATGAATTGAGGAATGATATTATAAAGGGCCCCTTGGTAAAGTAAGATTATAAATGGATCCAATATAACTGAAGTGCAGTTATAATTATATAATCATACTTATTGGAGACCAAGAAAAGATTATAATACGAAGATGACACAGCCCTACTTTGTATAATAATCATAATGTAGCACATTAAAATTTTAAACGGTCGATCCAAATCGTTCAATATGATCTCTATATTAAAATATCTTTGATAATCAAATTTTATATTTTTTCATATTTTCTAACTATTTTTTTCGAATTTTCAAAATTGAAGGATTTAGAACTTTTTAGATTGAGCATATTGAAAAATTCCAAAAAAATAGTAAAAAATTTGAAAAAATATAAAATTTGGTCTCCATGAAGATTTTATAACACAGAACAATTTGAGCGATTTGGATCGACCATTCAAATTTTAAAAATTAAAATTTCATCGCGTTGGACAAGTGTACGTGTCCTATATGTTTGACACTAGCAACTCCCTAATCATAATATCATATGGCAAGGAATAGACACAAGTAATGTTAATAACATTACTAGAAGGATCGTGTTTCGTAAAAGGATTTGCTAAACATCTATATTATTTGGGTAGCTGTAATGTATGCTAGAGTACCGCTTACAGTTTATGGAATAAAATGTTTTATTCCATTGCCAACATAATATGGATCCTCAATATAGGTCACACCAACTGAATGGGAAACAAGAAATATATTTTCTATGTACAAGGTTTCATGTTGTATGAAACAAAGTATACAAATAGAAAATTATATCACATGACGTGATTAACTAGCAATGAATAAATTTATTGAGATGTGAATATTATAAGTATAATATGTGTTTCACATAATATAATAATATATGAATATTATTATAGAGTGCATAAATTTATTTAAAGCCCAAGCCCAATTATTTTAACAAATGAAGAGAGAAAGAAAGCTTTAAATTCGGGTCAGAATTTGAGCCAATTTTAAACTGATAATTAGTATAGCAAATGATAACCAAATTGGACAAATGATATATGAAAATTGTAGCCCTGGAAGTGTAGAATCCAATGGTTCAAGTTTCATGTCGTTTGGAGTTTCCTATAAAGAGTTATCATTGTTTTAGTGCTGAGACGTCAGAAATTAAAGTGCTGTTTTAATTTCTGATTAATGGCTTTAATTGCTATACGAATTTGAAAGGTTTATTCTGATGTTTTAAAGGTAAAACAGATCAGAAATTGTGGAAACAAGTAAGTCTTCATGTGTTGAAGCTTTGGCTTTCTCATCCTCAAAATATTTGTTAAAATATTCTATCGATTAAGCAATCGATCAAGACACGGGTGGCGGAGCTAGGTGTTGACGGGGAGTTCGCTAGCACGGATTCAACTGTCATTCTTGTTTCGGATTCAAGGTGAACCAAGAGGAACAAAGCTTCGTTAGAGACCATAGGTATGGCTCAACAATCCTTCTTATAGGAATATATGTGATTGTGATGCAAATATAATATAGGAAAGTTAGCGATAATAAGAACGATCTTAGATGTTATCGGTTAATAAAAATTTTAAAATTACCCGATTCGCATCATGAAATCCTTCACCAAGTAGGTCAGTGCAATACTTGTGTCATTGTGTGGCTATTAATACTAGTGTAATATGTAATGTTTGGTTGTAATACTTGTGTAATGCTTTTCAAATGTGCTTGTGTAATGTTTTTCCCACAAAGTGTGTTTTTGTGGCTATAAATGTGCTAGTATAATGTTTTTCTCTGCAAAATTTCGAATTTTTAAGGTATTTTGTAAAGAAAATGTTTGAACGTTCAATAACGTTCATGAACGTTCACAGAATTGAACATGAACGGTAAAAAATTGGATGCCATTAGTTGAATAGAACGTCAAACAAAAAAATTCTATATATCGTTCATCTAACGGAATGGCAAATGAAATGGTCTATTTCGTTGCTGTTGTAAACGTTAAAATGTCTATCTCTCATCTTCTATGTCATCCCTTCGTAGCCAATCCAATTATACCCTAGGTGGATATCTTTTTCTTTTGGGTTTTTTTTTTTTTCCTTTTGTTGGTCTTCGTTTCTACTTTCTCTCTATAGGTCTAGGATTTATGATTATTGTTTGGGGTTGTGTACCTTGTCTTTTCATCTTTATATTTATTTGAGATTTGACGAACTAAAAAATGCATCTCAGTTTTGTCATGAGATCCAAATATCAAGCCAAGACATAGTTCGAGTTTACTAGTACATTGATATACTGATCAACCAATAAAATTCTCTCTTTATTACTATTAATTTTGAATATTAGTCCCTAAGATATAACTTTTGCTCATTTGGTCGTCCAAAAAAGAGAGGAAATAAATGACAGATTAAACGACAAACATAATTAGTATATCACCATTTGATTAGAATCTAAAGATTTCACGCTAAATACAAATATATCGGTTTGGGTGATTGTTATTGTTATACTGCAAATACAAATATTAAAAGAGATTATTGAGGGCAAAATAATTCAATTTTATGAGCTGAAATCATTTCTTTAAACTCTATTCTATTGAAATGAATTGAACTAGCTAAGTTATCGCACTTCGCACGATTAAGTTCTATTTTTCATTTCTTTAAATATAAAATATAAATTAGAAAAAATATTTTAATGAAATTGTTTTAAGAACATTCATAAAATTTTTATGAACAAATAACAATACATTACAACAGGATAACGGTAAAGGGTCAAAAAATGAGCGTTACATGTTGGCATCTGTTAAAAAAAAACGCAGTATCAAAAGAATATCCTAATGCTTACATGAGATTGTTATCTTGTGTGTGACGGAGACGATGAGGTGACATAACCGGATCTTGGCATGAAGTCTATAAGACAAATAGAAACAGAAGAATTAATTTACTGTTAGAGAACATAAATAAGATAAGAACATACAAAATGATGACACAGCCTATTTTTTGGTCCAAAGCAAGAAATATATATATATATATATATATATATATATATATAATGTAATAATATGATTGCAAGCACTTCCACTTCAATTCCTTTAAACTCGATAAAAAAATAATAACATGAATTTAACATGAATAATTAGCTGATCGCATCCAACGATCACAATTAGAAATTCCATCACAATCTTAGAAAAAACAAAGCATAATTAATGGATAAGCTTATGGTGCCTTTGAATCAAGCTTGATAGGCGATGAATTGGTTCCACTGTTACCTTTTACACCACTGAACACAGGATTGTTCTGTGATGAACTTCAAGCCTGAAATTTTTTATTATAGGAGCAACTTGTTTAGTGCCAAGTCTGCCAAAAAAAAAAGAATTAAAAGATCAAACAAAGCTCTAATTCTCTAAAAAAAAATATCAAGCATGAGGATTTTATTCAAAATGTAGTTCTGTTCAATGCACATCGGGAAGCATAAAAATTTATATACCTAAACTCAATCGACCCAATTATTTTTTACAATTGAAGCTCTATGTAACCCAATCGGATCTAACATCAAAAAGGAAGAAAACCTGGAATGACTAATTAACTGCAGCGAATCAGATCATCAAGCCAACATGTACCTTAAAAAATGAAAAAAAAAAGCGAGGGCCAAGTATAAAAAGGGGGGGGGGATCTGAAGGCAAGAATTTTGATTTTCCTCAATGGCCATAGCCTGTGAATTACATGTCAACAACCTAATCACAATAAAACAGAGATGATGAGGATACATATGGTCCTATTAGCTGAAAATAACAATAAAATATGACCAATGATATTTTGAAATCTTAGCACCAATATAAATAAAAGGTCCATTTATTTGACATATGCATTAAAAAAAATGACTTCCTTATTTTCTATCATTACTCCAGTACCATCCCTTTATAAAAAAAAGCAACCAATAGTTAAAATTGAAACAACACATTAAAGAGAAAAATACACATGAAAAATGTCGTCCATCATTTGAGGCCTTCCATGGAATTGAATAACAGGCATAATTAAAAAAGCAAAGCTGAAATTATCCAAATAATATCTCAGCTAATTGCAGATTTTTAAAAATTATTATGTACTATTGCCAATGGTTATTAAGAAAATTGCAAACTCAGTTTGGATAAAAGTTGCGTCAGCTTGCATTATTAAGGGTCCTAAAGCAACCATATTTGTTCACATCCATTCTATGCATCACCGTACTGATATTACTGACATACAGGAATAGGCATATGCAGCAGCAACCACATTGTTTAATTTCTAACAATATAATTATATGTCATCTTTGTTTGTATCAAACTATGAAACACATTATTATCAATATTATATATAAATTGAAAAGAGCAGCATGTCTAAAACGAAAAACAAACAATAAACCATGAGTACATTCTCTACAAAAACCATGGACTGATCAGACATCTTAATTAGATCAGAATTTTTCAAACATCATAACTACAGGTGTAGCAAACTGAAATCACAAACTGTCTCTGCAATCCTATTCTCCTAAATGCAATCAAATTCCCTTTGAAAAGACCCTCTAAAATAACAATTTTTCGACACGAACATGTGAATTTTTTTTAAAATGTTTTAATGGCAATTGTTGGTTTCTTATGCTTAATTGAGACTACCCAGTATCCATATCTACTCTCTCACAATGTGTAATCCACAGCAAACAAACAAAAAATTAAACTTGAAAAGCTCTGTGGGAATAATAATTCTGAAATGATGAAATCCATTTCATTATTTTCATCATAAAGAAAGAAAAATCATACAAAATAATCATTAATTGAACAACAATTCTGAAATGATTATATACATGCATCAATTAAGGAGACAATAATGACAGAAATTGATCATACCTTTCTCTATTTTTTTTCACATGCAACCATGAGATTCATAGGTCTGTGTAGACACTACACATATGAAATGATTTCATTATAGCAATGGGTGGGAGAAATCAACTATTAATTTTCACCGAGACCCACACACAAATTCAAAATTCTTAAGTTTCATGAGGAGTAAATCAAATTTCATTACACAAATAAAAATTCTTCTTAATGAAATACCAATGTAAGATAGACTATTAAGAAAGCAAATTTGAATGTAATGGTTTATAAGTTCTCAATCGAAGAAATGAAGAAAATGAATATAGCATGTAGGTATTATTCATACCTCCAGGTAAACGAAATCCCCATCAGAACTCTTGTTGACTTCTTGAGGTTGTATGGCATCTTGCAGTACTATTCCTTAGCATCCAATCGGCGACTGGCAGTTGCGCTGGCAATGGAAAAGAAGTTACATTAATCTATAAATTAAAATCAAGTTTAACATGTCAGGGGCAATTGCTAGTTTGTTAACCTTGATGTAAAATGATCCTTTGTTGTGGCTAGAAGCCCTTGATTGAGAAGAATATGCAGAATTTCTATAAAGACAAATGTTAAAAATGAAAGATATGATCCCTTTTTATTAATAACAAAGCGACATAATATTATAGAAATTTCTTCCTAGAATCAATAAGGAAAAAGAAAACTAAACTTTAAAAAACTCAAAGTCTGGTCGGCATACCAACATCAACAGGATAGCATGAAATTCGTCGAAGATCCTCCAAATTCATTAGCTTGAAGACAATTATCGCCTGCAGAAAAATATAAACAGATTCTATTGTCACATAACAAACAAAAACTAAAGGGATAATTTTTTCTGTGCCACCCAAAATTTGTGAAATCTAGCAATTGCCACCCGAAAGTTAAACCTTCTGTTTTTGCCACCCAAAAATATGGCCACCCTTGTGATTTTGCCACTTTGAGTAAAATTTTCTGCTATGTGTACCCAAAAATATGTACCCAAATTATTAATTAATCTTTCTTTATTTTGTCAATTTTTGGTTTATTTTGATTGTAACCTCACATCATCGTGTTTACCCACGATCTTCCCTTTTTTTTTCCTAGGTACTGTACGGTAGGATGATTCTTTTGGTTCCTTAAAATTTCACTTTTAATTAGCGTTCTCCAGTTGATTAATTTAGACAATTTTATTAGTTTGGTATAATCTCCCCATAGGTGCCTGCCCAGAATAATTAGGAAATTAGAAAGCCATAATATTAAGAAAACAAACCTCGCTCTGATACGAGAATAGAATGGTAACGATTGGATCGACTTTGAAACTTCTGATTACTAATGAATACTGGTTCCAAAGTTTTGAGAGGAAAATGAGGAAATTTTATTGATTGCTGGCAAATGATACAAGAGAAGGGTGATTACTTGGTGTGGGATGTGTGTCATGCCAAGTGAAACACCATCTGCTTATATAGCCTAAGGGACACTTCCTTTGATGCTCAATAATTGAGTGCGGGTATGCTGTTTGGGCCCCATCGTCCATCTCAATTAGTGATATTTACAGGTGGAATTTGTCCTTAACACACTAGTGGGTATCAATAGTACAATAATTGCCCGACAAAAATAAAAAGAGATTCATGCACCAATAAAGTAGGCTAATAATGACACGACCAACCCTGAGTGGTACCAGAATTTAATACAATAACGTGATTCCAATATGATGGTGGGACTCACTAATAGTAATGGCCTTGCTGGATCAATTGTATCTTTGGATGCACTTTGTTCAAGCCGAATCTTTTGAAGATAGCTCAATGTTATGAGCCTTTCTACTTCTTTCATGATTTTTTGTAGTTGTTCGTTGTGTATTTCCTTGAGTCTAACCTTCATGGCTCCTTCCCAATGAAAAGACCTTGGATAAACTGTTATTAAATCACCAGTGATTACTTCATAATCCTGAAGGGAGTTTGTCTCTCCCCCTAAAGTTGCCCATCTCTCGGCTTGCTGGAAAGCTTGCCTACTTCCTGGTCTAAACCCAGTTGTTGGGCTTCCTTCATGGATTCTCATCAAATTTTGCAAATGATCAAGCACCATCTCCTGAAAATAAATTTTGTAAAATTACATACATAAAACAGAAACAAATTTTCTAAAAATGTCAACAATTTTCCGTAGATTACTGCCAGACGGGTCCTTAGATACAATGGTTATGTTGGGTTTTTCTAGCGGTCCAACATGCCCGCTTTCGCCTTTTCTTAGAGATATCTGAGAACACTGTTCTCATCTAGCATGTTGCCTATCTGGCCAACCGTTGTTGCTAGATGATTTAGGATTTCTTCAGGAGCATCTTTTGTTTCCTCGAGCACTTTCTCTAAATCTGCTAGATGTTCGTCGGCCGAGTAGCAATTTCCGATTTTCACCATATTTGCTGTAAGCCTTGAGAGTGAGTCAGCCAGTACGTTCTGCTTCCCATCAATGTGCTCGAAATTTACTTGCACTCCTGTTCTTGTAACAAAGTCAACAAAATTAATCCATCGGACTCTTGAAGGTTTGTTTTGTGATGACTTGTTATAGAAACTGATTATGGCCTGGCAATCAGTTCTGAGAGTGATCTCTTTTTTATCCAGGTAGTGAATCTTGAGTGCCTTCATTGTTTCCATGCAAGCATAGATCTCTGCATCTATTGTGGATTTTATCACTGGAAATTTCCCGCTTGCATACGCACAAACTTTCTCCGTGTTTTCGAGGTCATGCTTTGCTTTCTTCCATTTGCATACTCCGCCACATCCTTCCATGCATCCGTCAGTTTCAAGGATGATGTACGATCCTTCCGGAGGTAGCTCGAGATCTGGGAGCTGCTGCACCGCTTGTTTGACCTTTCTGATAATCTCATAGTCTGAGCTTTTGAGCCTTTTGTCATCGTGTTCGCTTGTTTTTTAGTATAATGGTCTAAGTAATGTTCCCAATTTCGGTATGTATGATCTGGCATAGTTGAGGATGCCAAGCCATTATCTCATACCAGCCTTCTCCTTCAATTTTTCTTCATCGAAAGAAATGATCTTCTTGATTATGTGCGGTTGAAGTTTGATTTTTCTGTTCTCAATAACTGCACCTAGGAATTTGATTTCCTTTACAGATATTTTCATTTTAGTTGGGGAGAGTACAAGCCCCCATTTCTCACAAATTGTCAGCATAGCCTCCAAGTGTTTGGCATGATGTTCTTCATTCTCAGAAAATATATCATCTATGTAGACTGCTATGAAGTTTTCCGTTCCCCGGAAGCAATCGTCCAATTTTCTTTTAAAAATTACCGGTGCATTCTTCAACCCGAATGGCATAACTATCCATTAATACAAGCCATTTGGAACAACAAAAGACGTCCATTCAACCGATTCAGGATCCATTGCCACCTGATAGAACCCACTTTTTAAGTCGATTTTCGAGTAAATCCAACTATTGCCGACTTTTTTAAGGATGGTATTAATCCCTGACAGACTGTATTGGTCTTTGTGGGTATTGTCATTGAGGGTACGGTGATTAAATACCATACGCTCCTTGCCTTTGATTTCAGCGCCGTCTTTGGGTCTATTGATGTACCTGAATTTACCATCATTGCCATGGTTCTATGTTGGCTCTTACTGGGTCGTATCACTCCAATCTTGAGTAGCGCCTGAACATGCTTGTCAAATTGCTCCTTCATTGCTGGTGTGACAAGTTTCAGAGGCTTGTCTTGAATTGTGATATTCGGGTTGATGATGTCTAACTTGCACTTAATCTGATTCTTTTCCCAGTGTTGGAGAGAATTTTCTCCAATATACCCTTGTTCTTTTAATCTCTCAAGAAGAGGTCGGAACCTTTCTTTGAATTTCTGCGATTCTTCACCACAAGAGTATGCAGTGATCTCTGGATCTCAAAATATTCTAGCTCAGACAACTCTAGTTCTTCGATTGTTGCTGAAGCTACTACCTCAGCGTCAACTTTTGTCGCAATTGTTGTGACATTTTTGTAAAATGGCACCATTTGGCCCTCAATTCTAAGCCCTCCTTGCATGGCTCGGATGAAATAGCAACCAATCAGCATTTGGATTCCGTCCTTCTGTTCCATTGGGAATGCATAGGTGAAAGGGATACGGAAACGATTTTCCTCGATAGCCATCATTCCGCCTTTGAGTTTTTGGTTGGCTATTTGAGAAGAGTTAACCCTGTTGATTTGAATAGGGTACGCACTTGGTTCCAAAGCTTCTTTTGGAACTACATTCTGTTCTACGCAGCAAACTGTTGCATCTGTATCCAAGATTGCTTGGATATTGAACTTCTCAACCCCTGGTATTTCCATTGTCAGCTCAATATTATAGAGTCTATTTAAGACTCTTTTCTCTTTTCTTGGATCCGGAACTTGGGTACTGATGTATTCATTTCTATATGTCAGCATCTTGATTACTACTCTATTTTGTTTCTGGATATAGTTTTCAATTGCTTAGTCATCCGAATCCACTTCTTCAAGAATGGGGACATTTTTCCTTTTGTTGGGTCTCGCATTTCGCCCAGATCCTTTTTCATCTCCAATTCTTCAATTCTTTCCTTTAGCCTTTGATTTTCTGCTAACAGGAAATTTGTATACCCAATCAGCTCATTGATTAAAGTATCCTTGTTGTCATACTAGAGATTTGATCTTTGGATTGCCAATTATTTTCCCAGGTTGAATCTTGAACACATCGGGCAGACAGTCAAATGACATATACTGCAATGTGCCCTCATCCTTGGATTAGTCTGCTCTTTGCAGAACAGACATCTCATGAATTCTTGCGCCACTGGGTTGTTGTCCTCCCATTGATGCGCACAATTTTAGATTTCTTGAGGCCCTGAGATCACCACTCGCCATAAGATTTCTTCACTCATTATCATCATTGCGGTTTCGTATGGAACCTCATTTATATCAGCTATCAAAGAATGACTAGTACTTCCTTCCCCTTCAGAAAATGAACAGATTGCATCACTATCTGGTTCATTTTGATCTACCGAGAGCACATCCCAGTCGTCATCTAGATCTAGATTTTCGACTATAGCTGCTCTTGCAATGTTGCCCTTTTGCCTTATGCAGTTGCGGGCAAAATGTCCTTCTTCACCATATATAAAGCACTTGCATTTTCTTACTTTATCTGTGTGCTTCCTTTTGAATACTCTGATGTGCGTATCCTGTGATTTGTCTCGGTATGTCTTCACCTTCCGAAGTCCATACTTCTTGTTCTTTTGATAATAACCTGGCACTGTTATGCGGCCACAGAATGAGAGATCTTTGAGGCTTCTTTGGAGTGAAACTCTCTTACACTGCTCTGCCAGGTACTGGTAGGTAAAATGTATTCTTGGAATAACTCCTACAGTATTGTCTGGGTATTTCTCAACAAACGTCTTCTCAATTTCTCCACCAATGATTGGAGGCATCTTTCTAAAAAATTTTGTTGAGAGTTCAGGAGATATGAACATTCTTCCTGATTTTGCCGCCAAAAACTTATAATCATTTATATAATCGAAAAGATCTTTCACATTGTGGCATGAAAGTATCTCCAGGTCGTTGTACGCTCGATCTTGCTCTTCAGTGGACCCGGTTGTCGGATACTCCAACAGGAACATTCGCCTGATTTGTGATATTACATTTTGTGGACCATCGGCAATGTTAACTAATTCTTCATATTCAGTGGGGAATGCCATTCTCCACTGAATCCAGGTCTTTTTCTCCGTTTCGCCTAGGAAGTTTTCGATATAATTGACCTTTGATTTGTTATCTGTCCAATTTTTCTCATTTATCAGGTTAAGAGTGATTGATTCCCATCGGGAGAAAACTTCTGAGTATAGCCCAATATCTTCTGGTAAAACTAGAATTGCACCTTGACTGGCTTGGGCTATTGGCAGGTTAAACCTTTTGTTCATTTGCCTTGCATAGCCACAGCGGATGTTGTCTAACCGTGCCTTTATCTCCGGGATTTGGAGATTCTGGGGTTGCCTTGAACCAGGTGGGTACATGGCCGGTCCCATGATTGGTTCAGGTGGTATTCTTGTAAGTGAAGACTCTGCAGTTGAGAGTACAGTCTCCACTTTCTTTTTGAGATTTTTGAATTGTTGGTATTCCATCTCTTCTACCATGTAAACTGTCTCGAATAGATCTTCGTCCCACTTTGTTTTAGAATTTGGGGAACTGACATCTTCCCCACCACCTTTCACTAGAATACTTAGCAAGTCTTCATCTCGGTTTGCCGGTGCATCCAATTGAGATAGGAATTGCACCGTAGAGAGTATCTCATCTTCATCTGACTCATCCCATTGACAAGTCATCATAAGGGCTTGTTCCTCAAACCACTCACTTTCTGCATCAATGGTTTCTAGCCAATTAAACTCTGTAAATGTCATTTGTACGAGTTCGTTTTCGCTATCTAGTTGCTCAATAGCAAACCATTGATACGTGTTTATTGGTTCCAGCATTTCAACTGTTGGTTCAGTTTGTTCGGCTTTTAGTATTGCCAAGAACCATTTTTCTAATAAAGAACCATCATCTTGCTCAGTCTCATCATTTTCATTGAATTCCTCAGGGTCTGAATAGATTTCTGGAAATTCTGGATCATCTTCGTATGGCCAATCATCATCTATTGTTAGTATATTGATGAATTCTTGTTCGAGTTCTTCCTCATCATTTTCTCCACGAATAACTTCTTGTTCGGGGTTGTTGTTGCATATCCCGAAAATCTGACAGACAATGAGCCGTCTAACCTTGCTCGAATTCGTGCTGCTTGGGGATTCTGGATTTGTGAGATAACAGCTGGTCTCACAAGCCACTGCCTTCCTTGGAGTTCTGCATTTGTCCTTTGCGAGCCAGGGATGGCCCGAACTCCACGGCTTGCTAGGTGGTCCGCCACGTTCTGAACATTGTATCTGTAATTTGTGTGGCTTGTATTGGATAGTCGTCCAATTAGAGATCTTGAGAGTAAAAGATTACTCTCATCACCTTGCCATCCTTCATACCCGTGAGTTTGAATCACTAGTTGAATGTGATCCCTGAAGTCACGGATACTTAGAGTCATATCTAGAGCAGTATAGGCCAACTGCGTTCCAGATGTAAGATCCATCTCCATAGAGCTAATAACAGCTCTATCATCTCGCCATCTAGTGTCTCTGATTAACACTAGTGCATTCACACCTGCACTCCGCCTGTGCAGCGTGTATAACCGAACCATAATTAGTCTGATATGTAAATGTGGAGCCCTTCTTGTAAAAGTCTGTTAAAGCTTTCTTCCTAAATGAAAGGTAACTCTACTTGCTGGCTTTTTGTGACCAATGTTCTTTCACCCGAGTAATGTTGGTATACCCGATGTCTGCTTTCTGACCATCCGGTTTGATACAGAGTTTTGCTGGGACTTGCTGTGCTCGTCTGTATTGGGAGATGTTGAGCTCAGTATCGGAATTCATTTGTGACTCAAGGCTTCACTAATACCGTCGAGATTGACCATGGAGCCTCCTTTGAGCCTCAAATCTGAGCCTAGACCCAAGGCGATAGCCACGGATCTGATCTTCCACAGTGGGAGTTTCGTTTGTGTCTCTTTCCGATACTGACGGTCTGTTGTTGTTTGTGTTCTGCTCATGATGCCTTCTTTTTCTCAGCTTCAAATATTTCTTTTGGATTTTTGAACACAAAAAGTTTGCCTTTCGATTTCGGTACTGCCGGCTTACTGGGCTCTTCTAAGCTCAGCTTCTGAAGTTGTTGATGGATATGATCTAGGAAGTCAGTCAGGTCGTCAGGTTGAGTGACTTCCTTTACTTTCGTAGCTTCTATTTTCTTAACTACTGCCTTCAGATTTTCAACTTCTTCAGTCAATTTAAGCAACAATTGGATAATTGTGTTATTTTGCTTAAATTGTACTTCTATTGCTCTCCCGGTGATGTCTTGTGGCTTGACAAAACCGACCGCTGGTTGGTGGATTGTTTTTGTTGCCTTAAGCGCTTCTTTGTAAATTGTGTTGTTTGCACTGAGGCGCCAGTCACTCATAAAGAAAAATTAAATTTTGTAAGAATTTTTAGAATTTCTACTGGTTTATTCTTAAATGACTTTTATTTCAAAAATATTTTAGGTCGGCCTTTTCAGGTTTGATTATACCATCTGGTTCTTCTTGGGGACAATTCTTGGGGTTCATGTAGCACTTTTAAATGGTCATGGTGGCATTTATAGAAGAATTAATTTTTGAGTGGCATTTTCACAATTTCCCCAAAACTAAACAATGAGAAGAATTTTCTTCAGGCAATAATTTTGTGCAGGAAATAGAATTGAATATAGCATCTGTTTTCAGGCATTTCCTGAGAAAAGTTATAAGTATTTCCAAGCTGACCACATTAGAGATTGGTGTTGTTTCCGCCAAGACGATTAATTTATTATATAATTTAAATTTTAAAAGTTTGTGCTTACCACAGGAAGAAAAATTAAATGAATTAATTAATACCAAGTACCTCATCTATTTGGTTTGTTGAAGCCCAGCAATTAAATAATGCAGCAAATGCTATGTGCACTAAATAGCGTCATGACAATATGGCCTAACAATATGTGGTACTTGATGCATGATACTGATGTGAGGTCAATCAATGGTTGTAGGGAGGAACCTCTTGTAATAGGAAAGAAAAGAAAGGTGAGATATAGGTCACCAATTAAACCAAAACGGAGACCCACACTGTCCAGCTTAGCTTGCCACCTGAAAGAAAAATATGAGCCATATCTTAATTATTCTGTAATTTGGTTGAATAAAAAAATATATAGTTTCTGACATTCGCAAATTATTCTTGTGCTACTAATAAATTTACTCATACCAAATAAAAACCTATGCAATCTTCAATATATCATATTTTAAATTTTTCGTTCCTTTCAGCTGACGATTATTTGTTGGATTTGTTATTATACAGCAGCTGAGTAATTGAAAAGAGGAGTGATGTCTTACACTCTCTCTGAACCAAGAACTTTCAAGCGGGAGAAGCTAATGCTCAAGCACCATAACAAAAAGTGCCTGAAACATAATACCAAAGGCCAAGTCAATTCCTGAAATGATTCCCAATGGTCCCCTTACCAGTACTGACCTCTTCCATGTTGCCATCTGTGAACTGAACTTGCTGTTGTCAAAAAAGAATACAAAAGAAAAGAAAATATGACCTTTTTCTCCATGCTAGCCTACACTTTTGCTTTATACAATAAGAAGAAAAAACTGAAAAAAAAACTTGATGTACTTACCGGCAATTTCCTGTATGGCCATTTTTCTTACTCAAATGCAGCTAAATGCACGGAAGAACAACAATGAACATGACTAGAAATGCGAAGATCAAAATATTGGTCCCTGTCACACGAAAAATAAAATGTTATTGTTTACTTGATAAGGATACGCATACAACTTGAAATAGTAAAGAACAAAAGAATAATTTAAACCTTGTCTTCCGAAGCAAGTTGAGTTTGGTACCAGCATAAAAGCTTTGGTGATGTTTAAAAATAGACCAATGCCACAATAAAAGAGAAATCTCAAAATCAAACTGATAATCTGCATTAAAATAACACCAAACTTTACACCCAATAAATCGTAAAGAATATCAATAACCTATATGTTTTATCCACTTTTTTTTTTAAGTGGCCAGCTGTTCATATGCCTTCAAGCTTAAATTAAATACACACATGAGAGAGAGAGAGCAATATCAGTATAGGAGAAGAAGAAAAAAGAGATAGTTTCCTCGATCAAAGTTCAGATTTGAGAAAACTGAAAGAACAGGAACAATTAGCTTAATTCTAATGGATTGATGATCGGTAATACCTTGTCCAGTAATTAGACGAATTCGTTTTGAAAAGTTAAAATGTTGTGATAAATAATAGAAGCAAGATATAAATACCCATTTTAATCAAACTCGGAGCAAGGCCGACAATTCCTGAAATGAATTTGAAGGCTACGCTGCATATTGCATACTGAAAATAGGAGCATCTCATTTTAGCAAAAGCAAATGACATCAATGGCAAAGAAAACAGGAATCAGAAAAGTACGGGTCATCTAATTTAGCAATCTACAATCTACAGTTTCTGAAACTAATACTCTGATAAGTGCCACCAATCTACAATATCCAAAAACATAAAATAATATACGAAAGAAAGAGGTAAAATATGCTTGAACATCATGTTCATAATTGATCATGTACAAATAGCAAAGGGAAACTTCTTGAGCTTGTATGCATATTCAGCATATGAGCTAACCATCACATCAATCAAAAACACACTTGTAACCTCTGGATGTCCTTCAATTCATCGAAAGGAAATTGACAAATCCTGTAGCTGACGTCTCTCTATTTAAGAAAAGAACCAAACTAATAGATAAAAAATTACAAACCTTCTTTGAATATAAGAAAAATCGAAAAAGGCAGCCACAGCACAGAAGCAATAGAAAAAAAATGCAGAAAAATGAAAAGGGAAGGAAAAATACCACCACAACACACGCAAGAAGAACACAACAGGATAGAAAAGTGTAGCTATCCCTAAGCTAGAAAGCGAAACCCAGTAGCAACAGCCACAGCAAACCTGCAGAAAAAAAGGGGAAATATATCAGGAACAGGACAGGCAGAGCGCAAAGAAATGAAAAGAGCAAAAATGTAAAAATCGAAAAACAAGAACCCTACAAAAAAAATTAATAGGACAGAACGAAATCTTTTTTTTTCTGAAGGTTGACAGAACGAATCAGAAGCAGCAGTAGTCCAGGAACAATCAAAATCAAGGCCACCGCTGAGAAAGAACAGAATGGAAAGACTGGAAGCAGACAGAAAAAAGCACTACATACCTAAATAATGTAGCGGCAAAGCAAGACGGAAGAAAGGAGAACGGGGTTCGTCGCAGCACAACAGGACGATCCAGACCCTTCCAGAGCAGGTAGCAAGGCTATCACAGTCCAATGTACAGATCGAAATGGGCACAAAGCAGGAAAGAGGAAGGAATACTGCCACTGAAGGATCTAGGTGTAACAAAGGGGTGTCAATGTCACCCCTATTTTTTGAAATAATATTACTACAAATGAATATTTATAGTTATAAAATGTAAATTTATTATATGTACTCTATATTTGAACCACATAAATATTTAGATGATTTTTCATTGGTGAACCCAATAAAATTTTTGTAGTCTATTTTTTTTTGTGAGGTCTTTTTAGATCGATTAACAATTTTTATTTGTAAGGAATTATTGCCATACAAAAAGATCATTTTTATAAACCAAAAAGAGAAATGTAGTTAATTTTTTTTTGTTCTTGATTGTGGACCTTTCAATTAATTAAATAGATCTAAAATATAGGCTGAACATAACTATGATGGATAACCACATAAGCAGCCTAGCCGAACAACTACGATGAAATCGAAAACAAATAAAAAAATGAATAAAGAAGAAAAACAATTATATAAATAAAATAGTACTAATAAATATTAATACTAATAAAAAAATAAAAGGTATTGCTGCTCAAAATTTATCCTTTTTATTTATCAAATAAATTCTTTTAATTTTCTAGTTAATTTATGACATACTGAAATTCTAATTTAAGCATGGTTTTAAAATGCGATTTATGCGGTTTAGCGGTTGGGTGGTGATTTAGCGTTCATCAGTGATAAAACGGATAAAACAATGATATAACAGTTGTGCAGTGTGAACAAAAATCAAGATAAAACGGAAAAAAACGGAGTTTTTTAAAAGCTTGAATTTGAGTCAAATTCAAGTTTTAAATAAGTTTGAAAACATATCCAATTTGTAGGTTGTATCATATTCTTCTCATGACAAATGTCAGAAACAAAAAAATTCTTTATATAAAAAATAATATTTTTATTTAAATATTATTATTTTATTGAATTTTTTTTTCAAATTTTTCTGGCTTCGTCCAGGCGAACCCCCATTCAAAATTTTCTGGCTCTGTCCCTAAATACTGCACAGGGGAAACAAACCCAGATCCAATAAGGAGAGAGCAGAGAATAGAGAATGGTATCGCGCGCAGAAAAGGCAAGGCGGATCCGATAGAAGGGCAAGGCAAGAGACAACGCAGGCACAGAAAAGCGCAACAGAAAACCACACAGAAATCGCAACACAAAACCCTAGCCAACGCAACAGGTCAGCAGCATCCCACGTGGAGAAGGTAGACCAAACCAACCAAGCACAGCAGAAGAAACGGAGGGCCCAGATGAAGCACCTGAGAAGGAATGAACGGCTGGGATTGAATAATTCTACAGTGGCCAGAGGTTTGAAATTGAGGTATTTATGATTTTCTTTAAAAAGCATTCCGATCAGACCCTTAGTCTCCCACTCCCGCATGATGCCATAGAGTCACATAGAAACAAAAAAATGTTTTCTTTCCTGAAAAGAGACCAATGAACATTGCACTGGCGTTGAAACCTTCTTTTTCATTAGATTTTAAATACTTTTAAACGTATCCATTTTAAATAACGCTTCCAAAAACGTACCCGCACGTATTTGGGATTTATCTTAATCGAATTTGTTGGTCAAATATATTAAAATAATAAGATACGCCACGTGGAGTATCGGGTGCGTATAATACATGAATCGCACGTGAATCCGTGCCGGATATGAAATGCGGCATAAAAAAGAAGTATCCGAATAACCTTGTTTTGTGTATAGTAAAAAATATTATGTTACCAGTTTATTAATAATCGATAAAAATAAATAAATAAATCGCACAACACGTAAAATCCCACTAGTACAATTACAAAATTCGAGAGTTATGAATCCAAAATATATCCTAGAACATTCCAACTTCAAAATTCAGAATTTAACTACAAATTTTAAAAATCTGAAGTAGGGAAATGTTCACATTATAAGCTTGCATTGCTAACATGGGAACAATAGCGAAGAAGGAAATGTGTCAAGTGCCATTTTTCCATCCCAATATTCCATCGTCTGCCATATATTACTGTCTCTTATAATACACCAGTCAACTTCCATTGAGCCAGCTAAACTTCCCAAATGCACAACTGCTAAAGGTAAACCTTTGCATTTTCTTATAATCTCCTTTCCAATATTAATGAAACTTTCTTTTTCTTCTTCATCAACATATTGAAATGCTAGTTCCTCAAATAATTTCCAACAATATTCAAATTCCAAAGGATCCACCCGAAATTGATCATATGTTCCCACCATCTTTGCAACCCTTTCACTACGGGTTGTTACAAGAATTTTACTCCCTATCGTACTTGCACATTTTAAAATAGTGGTCAACTCTTTCCATTTTATAGCATCTTCATTCCATACATCATCTAATACTATTAAAAATCTAGTTCCAGAGATCATAGTTTCAAGTTTATTTACCTTCGCTTCAATATACGAAACATCACAACCCTTTTTAGAAACACATTCAATAATTTTTTCAAGGATTTTGCTTAACTCAAATTTCATTGACACGTAAATCCAGGCAATTCGATCAAAATACTTTTTGATCTCCTTGTCATTGTAAACTATTTTGGCAAGAGTTGTTTTACCGACTCCTCCGATTCCCACTATAGGTAGAACAGATAATATGTCCTTATCTTTATCTTTAGTTAGAAGATTAATTATTTTCCTTTTTTCTTCTTTTCTTCCGTACACACTGGATTCATCAACAATCGAAAAGGTCTCTCTTCGAGCAATATCTTCTTCCATCAGGAAATTTCTCTCGATAAGTTGGAATTTTCTCTTCTCCTCCATACTTTTATCCAGCCTTGTGTTTATTCTCTTAATTTTCTTGACCATCTTATAATGGAACTTGACTTGGTTATTTGAAGACAAAAAATCCCAAACTGCTCCAGCTGGGAACTTACCTTTACTTCTTCTTTGTTTTTCGATTTGCAAATCATCTAGAAAATCATCAACATCATATGTTGCATCTTGTAGCTGTGAAAGCCAAGGGCAAATGCGTTCATTAGTAATAAATTTCTTCTCAATATTTGCCAAGACTATGCTTATAATTGTGAGCATATCCTTTGTTATATCACACTCCTTATCTAGATCCCAAAACATGATCAAGTCTTTCCATAATTGGTCTAACTTCTCAATCATTGACTTCACCAGAGCAGCAGTAGCGGCAACAGTAAGTACCTCCATGAGACACCCCTTTGACTAGCACATGTTTGATAAGAATAGAGACAAATGAGTAAGTTTAAGATTAATAAGAAACTACAATCCAATTTAAAGATTATCATAAAAACATCATAAGTTCAATTGACCAATATTAAATTTGTACACCATCTACAGAAGGAAACTAATTATACTAAAACCATGCAAAAAAGAAAGCTAAATGAAATAATAAGGTAGGCATCATGGTTCTGAAAATCAAAATCGAAATCAGAATCGGACTTTTGACCCAAGGAGTCCAATCGGAAAAATCGGAAAAACGACTGAATCAGATCAGAAACTCGGATTTTTTTTTTAAAAAAAATCATTTTTAAGTCATTTTAAAATAAGAAAAAAGAAAAAATTAGGAGAAACATTGTTTTTTAATAAAGAATAAATTAAATATTAGAAGAATAAAATAAACTAAAAAAATAAAACAATATGATTATTGATCGGCTATGTTACATGGATTCGGGTTCGAGAACTGAATCCAGTGTAGTGCGGGTGCGGCGATTCGAAAAATTACAAAAATCTTCGATTCGGGTGCGACGATATTGATATAAATTTAATACATATTTATTTAATATGATAAAAATGACATGGTATAAATTTTTTCTTTTTATCTTTGCTCCCTTAGCATTTCAAATATGATCAAATTATCTGGTCAATTCAAGTTCAATAGAAATATAGAATGAATAAAAAGATCGGCCCATTAGTATTAACTATCAAAACGTTAAAGGTCAATTCAAGTTCAATATAATTTTTTTTTTATCTTTGCTCTCTTAGCATTTCAAATATGATCAAATTATCTGGTCAATTCAAGTTCAATAGAAATGTAGAATGAATAAAAAGATCGGCCCATGTGCTTGTTGTCATGTCACTTCCATTTTGAATAATAAAAAAATATAAACCGGACTCCAATTGAATCCGATAAAACACGCCCTGAACCGGATACGTGCACCTCCTGGACTCGATTCGCGCACCGGTGATGGAGCTTGACCGAACCCATATGTCAAAATCCGATTACGGCGCACCACGTGGCACATCTGGTTCACATCGGTGCCGAATCCGCACCCGGTTCGGTTCGCTTGCAAAATGCCGAACTGGAGTAATATAGTTGATCGGCCATTACATCTTTTTTTTTTTTGGAAAAATTAAATTTATTGCAGTTCATTGATTAATAAAATATTTTTTGTATAAAAATAAATTTTTGATAAAAAATACTTTTGTTAAAATATCTTATTGCATAAGATACGATCTTAAAGCACACATTTACTCTTTTCTTTTATTTTATTATATCATTTTTCAGACCAAGATTCATTTTATTTTAAAATTAAAATTACTCTTTGGAAATTTGGACAGTCATTGAATCAAGGCAAAACAATATTTTCTTGGTTGAGTTTATGAATGATAGATAATTGTTCAAATTTGGTCATTCATATTTCAGGCCCTCCAATTTAAAATATATAGAGGTGAGGTAGTAGCAATAGGGAGAGTGTATAGTAGAGAAGAAGCATAGAACGCTGAGGTGGATACGATTGATTTGTGGGTGAGTCAAGATGCAGGGAATTCCAACTGATCTCATTTTCCTATCTGCTGTACTAAACCTTATTAAAGATGTTGGAGTGCCAATTTTAGATCCACTATATATATATATATATATATATATATATATATATTGGCTAATGTGTCACGGGTTGCAATGCCATCCATTTTTCTTTTGAGTCATTTTTTGATATCCAAAAATTCAAATGTCGATCTCTCTAATGGAATATTCTTAGAGACAAAATTTTACATTTTTTCGAAATTGTTTTATATTTATTATGATATTTTCAAAAAACATTATAATTAGAGTATTTCAGGCCCTCCAATTTAAAAATATCATAATAAATAGCAAAAAATTTTAAAAAAATGTAAAATTTGGTATTGAAAGATATTTTAATATAGAGCTCAACTTGTATGGTTTGGATCGACCATTTAAATTTTGGATATCGAAAATGACTCAAAAGAAAAATGGATGGCATTGCCACCCGTGGCACATTAGCCACTCTCTCTCTCTCTCTCTCTCTCTCTATATATATATATATATATATATATATAGTTTTGTTATGGTGAGTTGTGATCAAAACTCCTAGATCTAGTTCAAAATGACCGATCCAAACCGTCCATTATGATCTCCCTATTGAAATCTCCCTGCAGACCAAATTTTAATTTTTTTTGAAATTTGTAAGTTCTTTTTTCGGATTTTTAAAATTTATTGTTTTTGAATGGTTTAGAACTAATTAGATTAACGATTTTCTAAAATTTCAAAAGATACTGAAAAATTTTGAAAAAATGTAAAACTATTGAATGAAATGCATACTTGAGTTTGGTGAATAACTATTGGATAGTTAATAAACTCTATATTTGAGTCAGAGGAACTCTATAAGATGATAACATTAAATTTGAATTTTGCTTAATGAGACAAGACTATAGGAAACTATTATTACTCTATAATGAGGGAAAAATTATGTAGCCTAGGATGTTTTGTCATGAAACTGAGACTATACTTGTGTGAAAGTGGGTTACATGATAAATATGAATCATGTAGTATGCATACATGCCTAATTGTATCTTTCTTAACTGTGAAGTGCATGCTAGATGCATAAACTTCACATGCTAGATGCATAAAGTTGCCTGCTGATCAAGTAAAGTAAAGTAAAGTATAGATGCTCTTATGTGCAAATATTGTGCATTGTTGAATGCTAAACTCTTGCATAAGAACCACTAATTGAAGAATTATGGCATCAATTCTCTTGCCTCTTTCATCTATCCCATTGCCTCCATTTTCAATTAGAGAGAAAAAATTAAGATCTGAAATTTAGGGCTGAATTCTTGCATTTTGAGTAGGGCTCATGAGTTGAGCATAACTTACATAATCAATTAGTGAATTAATTTAAGAAAGAAAGCAAAAGGATTAGTTTATTTCTATTGATTTACTGGCATAAGGTGCAAGGAGAAGAAGAGGGAGAACATGCCACCACCTCCAAAGACAAGGTTCAAGATTTCTCGATACGATTCGGGAAGAGGTGAAAATCGTTTCTTACATCCCTTTTTCATTTTATGCACAATTTTGCTAGCTTATTACCACTAGTTCCTATGTTGTGTTGGATTTTTTTGCTTGTAAATTTGGTTTAAATGTACAAACCACATAAATATAAGTTTCTTCAGGATAGACAAATCGTGGAAGGAATGATAATGACAACTTCTGTAGAAATTCATATGGATTTACCGGAAGAGATTCACAAAAATCAGGAGAAATAAGAAGCGTTTGAAAAGTACTGAGAATATACCAAAACTATTCCTGATTCAATATTTCAATTTACAAAATGGAAATTTTAAGATTCAGAGGACGGGTATGTGTACCCAATAATCATTGAGTTAAAGAATAAAATCTTAGAGCTCATGACTCTAGATTTACTGTTCACCCAGAAGAGGTGATGAAAATGTATCAAGACTTCACAGGAATTTCTGGTGGCCTCGGATGAAGAAAGAAGTAGCGGACTATGTATACCGATGTCATATATGTCAACAAGTCAAAGCATATTGATAGAAACAGGATGGTTTAATACAATTATCCTAGAGACCTAAAATAAGTTTGAATCGATAACTATAGATTTTATTATGGGATTACCCCGAGCACCTGAAAATTTTAATTATAATTAAGTAATTGTGGATCGTTTAACTAAGGTTGCTCATTTTATTGCGCTAAAAATGAAATATTCATGACCTAAATTTGTTAGAGTTATGTCTTAGAAACCAATCAGTTGATGGCTAATATATTAGTTTATGTTATTGATTATATTTGATCATTTGTTTCTTGATTTATTTATTGATGAATCATTCAGGTTGAGGATCTGAATTGTCAATATTTATGTTTCATTTATAATTAAATAACAATAATAAATCAAAATTATCCATAGTCTTGATAATTAACAAGGAACATTTATTATCATATAAGACTAGTATGCAAGTGATGATTAACTTCTAAAAATCATACGTAATGAGTTACTAACTTAATTGCATATATATATTTTTATCGAACAGAGTACATGTCATGACCCAATAAAATAAATATTTGGATCGTGTTAAGTGTCATTATTTATTTCATATGAATTTGATTCTAAGTTTGAGATGGTTCAACTTTTCCACTTGAGGATATGTTCAATAAATATCGTCTAGCGTTGATTCCTGATAAGGGCTGCTATACGGACTTTATTTATGTTATCTTAAATTGTGCAGGGAAAAATTGTTCATTAAGAAAATCGTATGTCACTAATTAATTTACTTAGTAAGTGATAATATTTGTTTGGGCCCCTTGGTGGAGAAAAATTATTTGCTAGCAACTTATTCAATTATCTCTTGATTAAGAAACATATAATCTGCAAAATGACACATTCCTATCTTTGATTATACGATGATATCATGTGACATAAGAATCAGTCAAGAGAATACTTTTATTTCTTATGCAAGATTGATATATTGTAGCAGTACATTATTTATGCGAATTGGGAATCATAATGTGTTGCTAGATACTGCTTATGTTTATTGGAAATAAATGTTTATTTATTTCCATGGCCAACATAGCATAAATCCTAAAAGGGTCAGTCAAATATGACTTTAATCACACAGTGCATTAATTATTAATTCACAGCAGTTAGTACTGTGGAAATATGATAAGTTTATTAATTAATTATATACCATTGTGACCGTTATAATTAATTATATCAAAGGGATCTTATAGAAATAAATTAATACATTAACTAATCATAAATTAATTATTAATGAGTTAATAATACATTTAGTTCAACACATTTTAATATAAATGGTTATATTAATTAATTGGATCGTTATTTGATAGCAAATGAATAGCTCAATTGAAGAGAAAACTTGAGAGACTTTAATTAATAGAATTAGAGACCTAAATGAGAAGTTGAAGTGGCCCATAATGGCCCTAATAGAGGCCGGCCTTGGAGGGAGGGTAAACTTGTAAATAGTGCAAGTTGGTAGGTAGGGTTTGAGCTCTATATAAAGACCCACTTGCAGGCTGCAACACTAACCTTTATGTCTCTTCTCTCTTCCTTCTTTGTGGCTGCCACCTTTCCTTCTTCTCCTTCTCATTTGCTCATGTTTTGAGCTTCATTCTCTCCTCTAAATTAAAGTGTTTATTGCAAGAAGAGAAGGATTAGACTTGTTATTTAGGTGTGCTAGCACATACCTTGTAGAACGTGATTAACCTCCTTGGTGGACTCGAGGCGGCTGGTGTCTTGGTGGTGGTGGTGGAGAATTGCCTCACTAATACGATTTCATGAGAGGTATACCAATTTCCTCGTTGTTCTCCCTTAATTAGTTGTGTTAATTGCTTGAGACTAGTTCCTCTTGTGTTGTTAGCTTAATTAATGATAATGAAGTGCAATAAAAATTAAAATTGGGCATAGACAACACTTTCTAACAAAATTGATAGATTTAATTATGAAAGTCCAGTTTAAGTATCATGGATGTCCACAAGAAATTATCTAAGATAAAGATACTCAATTTACGTCCAAATTTTGGACTAAATTCCAAAGGACAATTAAAACTCGTGTTATGTTTAGTTCCGCCTATCATCCTCGAACTGATGATCAAATAGAACAAACTAATAAAATACTAGAAGATATGCTAAGGGCATGCATATTAAGCTTCGTAGGATCGTGGATATATCTACACCTAGCATAATTTGCTTATAACAACAATTATCATGCTAGTATATATATAGGTATGCCCCCATATGAAGCTTTATATGGGTAGGCTAGCAAAATGCTGTTGGTGGTGGAAACCTCAAGGTCTGATAAACCCAACAGGACACCAATTAGTGACCACTACCACAGAAAAGGGCTTTTGCAACTGAAGATTAGCAACTGTTTTTTATTAAAACAGTCACCTACAAAATCCGTGGCATTGTCGTAATATAAGTTTTAATTCTTTACAACTGTTTTGAATTAAAACGGTTGTTAAATTTAAGCGTGAGAAAAGGAAAAAATAAAATTTACTGAAAACATTATGACTGTTAATATTAAATAATAGTCGCAATAAATTTCCACCAATATTAGCCATTATTGGGGCGAATTGTGGTATGGCAAGTGGGTCCCAAATTTTTATGACTGTTTTTTACTTAATTACAGTAGCAAAAATTTTTCCCAGTCTTTTTATGACTTATTTACTTTATAACAGTTGCAGAACATTTTTAATGACTGTTTTTTAAGTAAAACCAGTTGTAGATTATTTAATTAGGTTTTCCTAAAACTGTCTACAGGCTTTTGCTTTTGGTCTGTAGATAGTCTGTACTCTGTACGGTGCTTCGCTGGAAATAGAAATGGAAACATATAGCTCACTTGATTTTAATAATTATTTGTTTCCATTTGATTCCTTTCAATATTTAACGAAATTAACTACAGCAAAAAATAACTTTATAAGAGTACGTCTATGCATTTTAATGGATTCGACTAGTACAGTATCATGTAATTATTTGTGGGTTCAAATTAATGTATGCACTAAATAATTCATATTATTTGTACATTATTTTTGATATGCAAGTCAACAAATTTTTTTCCGTATGTGGGTCAATTGACCCCTTGCTTAATGTACTTCCACTTCTGTATAAAATATAATTAACAACTGTTATTAATGTAAGAACAGTCATAGAAGAGAGGAATTTTTATTTTTATATGCAAGACCTCATCACCACGCTGCTACCTCCTCCTCCACGCCTCATTGGTCTCAAACCCTAGATCTCACCGATGAATCCCTCTGTCCCGACCACTTGATCTCCTTCTCCCTCTCTTCTTTTCGCCACTCGACCTCACCTTCAATCGAAACCCTCCTGCCGTTCACCGCCGCCCTCTCCATCACCGAATCCCTCTCACTGACGGCAGCTCTCTCCTCCGTCTCTCCATCTAATTGAAGCGACTGGTGGTGGCTGACAGAAGCCATTGAAGCGACGACATCACCATTGATGGATTGAGATTGAAAGTTACCGACTAGGGTTTTGCGTCCAGTAAGAATATTTACACACCATGGCCGCCTCCTCTCCTCAATCGACAGATATAAAAAATATTTTGAGCCGGTTCAAACACTAGACCTCACCGCCGTCGAATCAACCCCTCGATGTAAAAAAATATTCTGAGTTCGAATCAACCTCTGCCCCTCTTGCTCCGGCTCAAACCATAGACCTCACCGCTGATTCAACCCCTCGATCGCTCCGCTCTCTTTATCTCTCAGACTGACAGCTGTCGCCTCCGCGGCTCCGCCCAACCCGGCCGCCACCTCTGCGAGAGATCCCCACACTCCTCGCTGCTCTCTCTCGACCTCCCTGAAGCTCTTGATGCGTCAGCCTGGCAGCCCCACGCCTCTCCTCTGCCTGATCCGTCTGCTGGCACATATACTTCTAAGTATGTTTCTGTTGTAATTTCTCTTGGTTTCCTCGTAACTTGATTATTTGTGGCTGAGTAAATAAATTGAAAATATTTCACAAAAGATTTTATTTAAGCTATCATATGTCGTGGACACATGAGCCAAAAAGTAATTATATATCAACATAACATTATATCAGGGTTCACAAATGTAATATAGCACAAATTGATGCATATCTGCTAACAAGTGAAGTTATTGATTTCTTTTTTTCATTTTATGTTATTTTGATTTCTAACTCTTGAAGTTGGTTAAGAACTAGTGATGCTACAACTTTCACAAATGCAAGATTGATTTTCTATCCGATACTGGCACCAAAGTTACTTAAATAATCTGATGGATTTGTGTTTATTGTCAGGTTCATTGGAGCAAATTGGTTTATAAGTAAGTTGTAGTCTATTTCGGCCAAATTTTAATTTTAGCTGGACTGGAATTACAAGGGCTCTACTGAAGAAGCTTATGTACCTTCTCTTCTCAACATCAGCCCTCCAATTCCAAGCCCTAGCAATCAAGATCGGAGCATCAAAGGATGGAGAGCACTAATGGCACATCCATGCGTTGCAACATTTGTAAGTAGGCGAGACACACATCTTGAGGCGAAAATAGAGGCGTTGGAAAGGAGAAGGAAACTAATCAAAGTGGCTCGCGAAAGGGGGAGAAGGAACTCACATCGAGTAGATCGGAACATCGAAGAATGAGACAACCCTTAAGATTGTATAGGAAATCTTGTATAGCAAATTGCGTAGAATGTTGTTTGAAGTTTATTGTAAATGGTATGGAATTGTCATTTATGTGGATTTATGTGGATTATATTAGTATTTATATAGTGTATATATGCGATTGTGCTATTTCAATTGAAATAATATGTGATGTAAATTTTTATATAAAATTGTTAGCAACAGAAATAAATAAAATAGAAAATTTAGGACTATGTAAGAAAATAATCTCTCTTTCCTATCTTTATACGATTGTTATTATCTAGTCAATAAAAAAGAAATTTTTCTCTCTGCTTTTTGCATGAGATTCCATCGCACCTTTTTTAACTGTTATTTTTAAATAACAGTCGCCGAATTACCATTGTGCAACTGTTATTATTAAATAACAGTCGTCGAAACTTACTCTTCTACGACTATTTTTAGGAAATAACAGTCACTATATTAGCAACTGTTATTTTCTCTTTTGCAACTCGCGGATTAACAACTGATCTGTACAGTTGCTAAAGTGATTATTTTAACGGTTGTAAAAGGGAAAATCTGTAGTAGTGGACGGAATGTGTTAAAGTTATGTACTAGGAGCCAATCATTTGATGGCTATATGTTTAGTTTATGTTATTGGTGATATTTGATCATTTGTTCCTTGAGTTTATTATTGACAGATCATTCAGGTTGGGGATCTGAATTGTGGATCTCTTTGTTTCATTTTGATTAAATGACAATAATAAATTTTAAATCGTCCATAATCTTGATAATTAATAAGAATCATTCATTATCATAAAATATTAGTATGCAATTTAAGTGATGATTAAGTTCTACAAATCATAGGTAAGTGTTACTAACTTAATTGCATATGTGTATGTTATTAGAACATAGTACAGGACTTGATCTAATGAAATAAATAAATGGATTGTTTTATGTGTCATTATTTATTTCATTTGAGTTTGATTTTAGGTTTGAGATGGTTCAACTTTTCCATATGAGGATAGGTTCTATAAATATTTATTTATATTCTTTTGAATTGTGCGGAAAAAAGTTGTTCATCAAGACAACCGTATGTCCCTCATTAGTAGACCTAATGAGTGATGATATCTATTGGGCCTTTGATGGAGTTGGATTGTTTGCTGGCAACTTGTACAATCAACTTAGATCAAGAAATGTATAATCTGCAAGAATGACACATTCTTATCTTGGATTATTCAATGATATCATGTGACATAATAATCAAAATAAGAAAATTATCTATTTCTTAATTATGCATGATTTACATACTATAAAGGTATAGTTTTTATTTATTTTAATTGAGAATCATGACGTGTTGCTAGATACCACTTATGATTATTGGAATTAAATTATAATTTATTTTTCATGGCCAACATAATATAAAACCTCGAGAGTCACGCGAATAAAACCTCTTAACCAACAGTGCATTATATTTAGTTTATTTGTATTGGAGAATACAAAATATGGTAAGTTGATTAATTAATTATATGTCGTTATGAACCATTATAATTAATTATGTCAAAGAGTTCATATGAAACTAAATTAATACAAAGACTAATCCTATAATAATTATTAAGGAGTTACTAGTTAATTTTGTTCAACACAATTAATATAATTATATGAATTATATTAAGTATATGGGCTATCTTTTAATTAGCCAATTTTAAACCTAATTTGAATGCAAATGAAATGGACCATTAATTAATTGAATTGACGAGCAAATAACACAAATTGTTGTGGCCCAAAGAGCCCATTTCTTGGCAGCCCTAGGAGGGGTAAAGTGGTCCCAAAAATATTTGGGTTAGGTGGTCTATATTACGATCACATAAGAGAGAATTACGGCATCTTTTCTTACATCTCTCTCTTCCTCCACTTGAGGCAGTCCCACCATCTTTTAGGAGCATTTTTTGCTGCCATTAGAGAGCCGTTTTCTTGCATTTAATAGGTGTTCATGTGTTGAACAATAGCTATCTTAATTAAATAGTGATTTAATTGAAAAAAGGTAGCATTGGATTAGTCATTCTCTCTTGATTTACTAGCACAATTCAATAGAGAGCTTGGTTAATTCTTTTGTTGACCTAAGAAGAAGGATAAGAAGAGAAGATCACCCTATCGACTTCAAAGCATTGGTTGTTAGAGATATGTCATAGAAGTCAATCAGTTTATGGCTACTTCTTTAGTTTATGTTATTGATGATGTTTGATCATTTGTTTCTTGATTTTATTATTAACAGATCATTCAGGTTGAGGATCTGAATTGTGTATCACTGTGTTTCATTGATGATTAAATGATAATAATAATTCTAAACTGTCCATAATCTTGATAATTAACAATGAGCATTAATTATCATAAAAGATTAGTATGCAAGTTAAGTGGTGATTAAGTTCTACAAATCATAGATAAGGACTTACCAACTTAATTGCATATGTGTATGTTATCAGTGTTAGAGTTATGTCCTATAAGCCAATCAGTTGATAGCTAATATATTAGTTATGTTATTGATGATTTGATCATTTGTTCCTTGATTTATTTATGCATATGAGTTATGTCCTAGAAGCTAATTTGAATTGTGAATCTCTGTATTTTATTTATAATTAAATGACAATAATAAATCTAAATTGTCCATAATCTTGATAATTAACAAGTAATATTAATGTTTATATAAGATTAATATGCAAGTTAAGCGATGATTAAGTTCTACAAATCATAGGTAAGGAGATACCAACTTAATTGCATGTGTATATTATAAAACAGAATACATGACATGACCCAATGAAATAAATATATGAATTGTGTTAAGTGTCATTATTTATTTCATATGAGTTAGATTCTAAGTTTGAGATGGTTCAACTTTTCTACATGAGAATAGGCTCAATAAATATCGTCTAACATTGATTCCTGATTAGGACTTCTGTAAAGACTTTATTTATGTTCTCTTGAATTGTAGGGGAAAAAGTTGTTCTTGAAAAAAACTGTATGTCTTTCATTAATTAATTTAATGAGTGATGATATTTGTTTGGGTCCTTTGATGGAGATAGATTGTTCGCTAGCAACTTTATACAATGATATTGGATTATACAATGATACATTCCTATTTTGGATTATACAATGATATCATATGACATAAGAATCAAACAGGAAAATACTTTTATCTCTTATGCATGATTGAAATATTGTACTAGTGCAATATTTATGTGAATTGGTAATCATAACCTGTTGCTAGATACCGCATATGATTATTGGAAATAAATAGCTATTTATTTTTCATGGCCAACATAGTATAAAATCCTCAAAGGGTCACACAATAGATAATTAACTTTATAGTGCATTATTTATTTATTCGCAGCAGTGAGTACTGTGAAAATATAACAAGTTGATTAATGAATTATATACTGTTGCGAACCGTTATAATTAATTAAGTCAAAAGGATCATATATAAATAAATTAATCATTTTTAATCCCAATATAATTATCAATGAGTTGATAATTATTTTTATTCAACACATTTTAATATAGTTAGTAGAATTATATTAATAGAATGAGTTTTTATTTAATAATAAATATAAAGTCCTATTAAAGAGCAAACTAAATGGACATTAATTAAGAGAATTAATGACCCAACTGAGCATTTGAGGTGGCCCAACCGAGTCCATGAAGAGGCTGGCCTAGTGATGATGGCATGAGGTGTAATTATTGGGAAGTTGTTACCTAGGATTTGAGCTCTATATAAGGACCCTAATATCTCTCCACTCTCTTGCCTTCTCTCTTGGCTGCCACTCTCTCTCTCTCTTGCTCCTCTTTTGCTCATGTGTGAACTTTTTTTTTTTGCACTTAAATAAGAATTAATTGAAAGAAGAAGAAAGGAAAAAAAAGGATTAGCCTTGGTCTCAAGTTGCTAGCACAACTTCTAGACCTAGGCTAATATCTCAGTGGACTCTAGGCCGTTGAAGTGGTGAAGGTGGTGAGCATGACACCGAATTCCATTGATTTGGTCAAGCCTTCTTGTTACTACAAGAAGAGATAAAACTCCTACAACCTTTCTCTCTTAATGGGTGTGTGTTATTTGCTTGAGAATAGATTCCTCTTTGGTTGTTCTTGCTAATTGAAGCTAATTAGTAACTAAAAATTTAAAATTGAGCACCTAAGTAAAGTTTCAAGCAGCGGTATCAGAGTATTAGATCGTACTTAAGTATTTTAACACATAATTAAGTGAGAAAATTCGTAATTAATGGACTAATGAGGTTGATGCACTTGCTGGTTTCCTGGAAGTGCTGGTTTTCGTGGTTTTGCGGTGTTTCTCTGTGTGAAGCTTTTTGATTTAATTTTTTGGTTTATTGGAGTTGATAGATTTATAGATTGTGAGAATTTAGCCACTGATTTCACCTCAATCCAAGTAAAAATGGATTTTTGGTAATTTTTCTCGTGACGGTGCGCAGAACCAGTTTCTTATTGACTAGATCTGAGTTTATTGGCTTTAATCAATTTATTTTGTTAAGTAGCTACATGTATTATTGTCGACAGTCTGTTACAGAAAAGGGATTTCTTGTTTAAGCCCTTTAAACTTGATGATTTTGTATAGGTTAGGTATGGTATTCTTTCATGAATTGTTAGCCAATAGTATGAATCATTTTTTTGTGTAAAAAGTTTGCATGAAATCTGTTTGGAAGATGATTCATTAGCCAAAAGGTTGAGGCGAAAACAGAAATTCATCTAACGGTGTTTTATACACAACTTGAGGATTTGTCTTTTTTCATTCTCCCTGATGGTACGTGATCTCTTCTTGACACTTTACCAGATAGTTACTCTCACAATGAGGACTATGCATGATTTTTTTAGGATTTTTTGAAGATCGAAATTTTTTTATTTTTTCGGATCTCATTTGTATAAAAGCGTTTTTCTAATTAATCAAATTAGTTGGTATGTTAATTAAATTACTCCTTTAAATCATCCTTTAAATAATATCGATAGTTGAAATGAATTTCAAAAGGTTTAAGTAATTTTGTTGTTTAAAAGTTGAGCCTTCTTTACACGGAAAGCGCAAATGACTACCGATGTGCAAAGATACTTTTAAAGTTTGTTAATTATTGACAACTTACACACGTAGGAGTACTTGTGCTAATTTATTTTTGAGGAGGATGTAGGTTTGGCATGGCTCAAGATTACAATGTCTTGTGGTTGTATAATGTAAATGCATGTGATTGAATGTTTGTAAGACTTTTGGCGCCATTGATAATTAATGTGGATTAATTTTTTAATGTAACTTGTGAGACTTGCATGCCCCTAAGGTTTGGAGAAAATTAGGGATTTTTTATACATGTATTTAATTCCATTCATTATTCGATTATATCCATATAATTAGTGCGAGGGTTTGATTAGATTAAATTTTCTACATGAAAATGCGGCGAAACTAATATGCAAGTGGGAGTCATAAAAACCCAAAACAATGTCTGAGATGTTTATTATGTGAATGTTTGTGAATGCTATAAAATGTGATAGGACAAGTATGGGTGTATGTTTACACGACCATCAAACAAAGTCATATAATATTTGTCCCAATGTATATGATTAAGCCAAATCACTCTCATTCTCTCTATCACATTCACGTCATATGGTCGTCCATTGAAAATTGTTGTAAATGTCTTTCGCGTCTTTCTCGCTACATTCTCCCTTTGAGAAAGAGAAACTCGCCTTCAACGGTGCCAATTTTCTAGATTGGCACCGTAAATTTAGACTAGCCCTAAGGTTTGAGAAGAAGGATTATCTCTTAACCACTCATGTGTCCGCGGCACCCAAGACGGATGCCCCTCAAACGGACAAGGCTTCCTATGACAAGCACGTTAATGATGACATGGAGATGTCCATCTTGATTGTCGCTGTCATAGAGTCCGAACTCAAATATATCGCGAGTCGATGATGTTCAAGATACTCTCACATTCGAGGATCAAGAACCAACTCCACGAACCGTTGTGGAACAAGTTCAAAAACATCAAGCACCAATCCTATGAAGGTCAACGATGGAAAGTCGTTCACCTATAAGATACTTAGGTTTGCACGACGTTCTCTTCATGGCGAATGATGAGCTTTTGACCATCAAGGACGTGAAAGAAAAACCCGACTCCAAAGAGTGGATTAACGCCATGGAATCCGAAATGAAAATCATATATGACAACAAGATATGGACCTTGGTTGACCTTCCCGACGGGATAAAATCCGTTGAGAGCTGATATCTCATATTCATATGCATATTTTGGTTAGACTTCACACTTAAATGGTAACCTAAACTCTTACGTTCATTGTGCTTTCGTGTTATATTTGTCTCGAATTGGCTACTGTGTGGTTTTTGTATTGAATTGCAGAAACTCGATATATCAAGCACAATTATTGTATAAAAGGGTAGATTTAGAAGAAGAAAATGGTTACATGGAAGCATTAGCATTGTAGAGCTCATCCTAAGCTTTCTAACAGTTTTTGAATTGTCTCAATCGGAGTCCGGATGAAGGAGATATGACCAAAATACAATTGATACTCAAAGTTGGAGTCTCAGTTCGACCCGAACTGAATCTGTTCGGTCCGAACTGAGCCAATTTGGTCCGAAAATAAGCTGTTTTAACCTAAATTTGGCCAGTCCAGTTAGAAAAAAAAACTAGTTCGGTCCGAACTGAGAGCTGCCATGGCATATTTTGGAAGGTTTTCATGCATAGAAACTCAATATTTTGGTATATTTTCTTGCCGTAGCGCCCCGACCTTATTTTCAAGTCCAGAAGGCCTCCATATAAGCATATATCTGCCTCTAGGGAAGAAGAGGGAGATACCAACCACGAAATTTCACTTTCCACCACGTTTTGGCACCTTTTCACCACCTTTCTCGCGCCGAAAGGCGTTAGATTCCACATCCCGCAGCAGAGCAGGACCATGGCAGCGACTTTGGAGCCATTCTAAATGCGACGACAGTAGTTTCAATCCAACCACGGCTCTGGACGTTCGACATTTCGAGTTAGAGATGATACTTGGTTTATTTCTTCCTTTCTCTTGATATTTGGTTGGATGGAGTTTGTATCTTCTTTATTTGCATTTGTATCTTGTTTTGATTTCTTGTTAGTTTAGATTTATTATGTCTTAGGGTAAGAATGTAGGTTAGGATTAGTTTGATGTTATGATGTGTTTGGTTTGATACTTTGACTTGTGATCAATCTATTGAGTATTATTTTTATGCTTGTTTCATTCTATTGCTTGGACTAGCTTACTTCTAAATGAATGATCACATTTAGTTAAATTACAAAATTAGAATTAATCAATTGGAATTGAATAAAGTGCATGGGATAAGTTTAATATTCGAAAGAGGAGACTAGTTTGCACTAAAAGGTTTAGCTTTTCAATTGGCTGAAAGGCAATTTAGATATCTCTAAGAAAACCAATAGATTAGACATAGATTAATTAAAATACCGACAAGAAAGTCTAGATTTAATTGGTTTATGTGGGTAAAGTAGAATCTTGTGCTAATTTCTAATCCAAAAGACGACAATTGAAGTTTAGGAAACCTAGTTACAGCAAGTCTAAAACCTTTACAACTTCAAAGTCAAGTCTAAACCGTCATATCTCAATTCCATACCCTCAGTTCGGACCAAACGGGTTGGTTCGGACCAAACTAACGGTAGTCCCAATCACAACAAGGCAGTCTGTTTGCCCAGCAAACCAGTCCGTTCCAGAGTTGGACCGAACCGTCCCAGAATTGGACCGGGCCGTCCCAACCATAACGACATGGCTCCACAAACTTTTTCTAACAGAGTAGAAAAAGAAAACCATATAAAAGCTGTAGGAGCACAATGGCATATGGGATGGAGGCAGCATATAAATGATACTTTAAAGTATAATAATTTTAGGGTAGCTGATCTCACATGTCAAAGTAGTGATTCTTGGAATTTGCAAATGCATCTACAGCCATTTGGCTCTGATATGTAATTCATTATACATAATGTTCAAATACATAAGGATGAAGAAGATCAATTGTTATGGCGCCACATAAATCTAATGAGTACATCACAAAGGTTTCTTATGGAAAGATGATCAAGGAAAGTGAACAAAGGGAATACATGCTGAGGGCAAGTGGGGAATTGTGGGGTCAAATTTCGAAAACTTAAAAATGTTCCACCAAGAGTTATAACCTTTTTGTAGAGAGTTTTGCATGATGCCATCCCTAAAGCAGTTGGACTTAATAGAATATTTCCATCAATACCTGTACTATGTTCAAGATGTGGTGTAGATCAAGAAGATACTTTCCACTTATTGTTTGCTTGTTCTTCATCAAAAGCTACTTGGTTTGCGTCCTCTTTGTCTATTAGAGTGGAAAACATACCACCAAGAATAGAGGATATAATAAACTGGGCTATAAATGGTCTCCAAAATAAGCACTTCAGAATGTTTGTTATAATAACGTGGCACATATGGAAAGACAGACGTGATTTATTTTTTAAAGCAAAACAGTTTGATGTGCATTCAGTCCTCATGCACTCTTTAGCAGCTGTTTCAGCAACTGGTTATCGTGCGTCAGTTAGAGCCAGTAAAAAACAACACATTACATTCTATATGCTACCATCAGATGCAAATTCAATCATAATCAATGGATCTTGGGATCAGAAAAGAAAAATTGTAACAACAATGCTGCTTTATATATAAACCATGAGGGGTTTTTCTCATTGTCGAAGTACACTAGGGAATGATAATAGATCCTTTTACTGCTAAAGAAATAGCATTGCTAAAAGCATTATCTGATATAAATTCCACCTCCTTTATATACTCTAATTTCCATATTTTTACTGATTTTCAATCTTTGGTACAAATTGTTGATAATTCAGATTTACACTTTTACAGGAGGTACCTTCATGGAATGCAAGATCAGTACTTCGCCAATGCATCATCTTAATCCAAATAGATACAGAATGTTAGGATCAGATTTGCAAGAAGAGAGCATGTGGAGGAGGGACATATCTTGGTAACCGAGTAAGGAAAAGAGATATCACACAACTTGAACTGATGCAAGGCCAATATAATGTACCGGTTGTTTTCAAATGGAGCCAATATAATCACGAAGCCTGCCATATATATCGTAGACTTTTTGCCGTCTTTTGTGTATTATATTAAGGGCGTTATCAAACCACTTATATAACTCTATGTAGGTCTTGTATGATCTCCAACTTTTTATGTAATATTTTTGGGGGCCTTTTAAAGCCTTTAAGATGGTAGATGTTTGTTTCATTTCTATGTGACATTCATATTAATGAAATGCCTACGGGCTTTTACTTTTCAAAAAAAAAAAAAAGAAAAGCTAATAAAACTTTAGTTGGGTTCTCTCCTTCACATTATGATTCTTCCTCAAGAAATTTTGAAAAATAAATTAAAAAATTTCTGTTAAGATGGAACCGGTTAGCAAATCAACAGCACAAGACTAATTTCAGGTTAAGAACCTATGTAAATGTATTAGATTCACGTAACCATCTTGCAATTAATTGCAATCAAATAAAAGAGAGAAAAATTTGTAAACGAAAAAAAAAAGAGCGTAGCTTAGAAAATAAGTAACCCGTACCAGCAAAACCAATGAATTGAAGGTCGTTCGATGGCTTCTCGTTTATCTGGTCATATATTAATTCTTGAAGGCCTCTCCAGATTTGAGGTAAAATTTAAAGAAATTAAAAAGGTTTCTGGAGACGAGGTGAAAGGGGAAAATAGCAACAATAATTGGAGAGGAAATTCTTATATCGTCGTAGATTTGCTCGTCCGCGCAGTCACCAATTTTTTTTTTCTATTTCTATTTTTTTGCGAATTTTATATAGAACTACTTTTAAATATATAATATATAAATATAAACTAGCAAATTTGAGGCGATTTTGTTAGACGACAATTTTGGTATGATGGGAAATGATTGATTTATTTTTTTTTCATTTATTGTGCACACAAATTAAGAAAAAATAATAAAAGAAATAACCATCCACCCTTTCTGTAAAGAGGTCCGACTCTTCGTCTGTATTATCTAAACCATACATCAGATAAAGTTGTACGTATCAACGGTTTATAATGATGTTAACAAATGTTTTAACCCCTTTTGTGAAATTATTGATCTTGTTTTAGATGCTTTTATAAGTATAAGTAGTACAGATGAGAAGCCCATGACTATATATTTAGTTTAATGGTTTCGCACATGGACCATTTTTGCAACTCCAAGAAATTTCTATCTTTCTTACATGATATATTTCTCCAGATAAATTAATTTTTTCTTTCAGACTAATTCTCTGTCCTAGAAATAAGTTCCATTTTTTTAAACTCCCTAATTTCGAATATTTTTCATTAACTATAAATTTAGATTATGTTTTTTTTATTACTTAAAAAAATCTGAAAATGAGTTGTTGTTTCATACCTGCATAGTTTGCTTTATCATTTGCTTTTTATTTTACTTTTTTTAGGAAAAAATGGAGATCAGGTCTCCATCTTTAATTGACATAAAAATTAATTACAGAAATTAGCCAGCGCCTAATTAAAGAGATTAAAAGAAAAATAAATAACAAATAAGAAATATGCCAAAAAGAACATAAAACAAAGAACAACAAAAGACACAGCACTCCCAGAATCTCCCTTCCCTCCCTTATGTTATTTCATTCTTCAAAAATGTTACAGAGATAATTTTATTACAAGCTTTCTCATTTCTTAACACCTGGTCACCATGCCCTTATATGAGTATTTCACCCCTTAAGGAATATTTCTAAAAAATATAGAAAAAAAGACAATAATACAATCAGCCTAAGCAATATAGATTACAATTCTATCTTTGGAAGTTTCCATAGAGAAATAAATCAGATTACAGGCGTATACTTTTTGTTGCCTTCTTTCCTTTTAGCCTTTCCTTCTATGCACCAATAACGTATCAGCTTGCAATCCACCACAGCTGCAACTTACCAGTCTTGCGATCCAACACTCCCCCTCAAGCAGATACGTAGACATCAACCATTCCTAGTTCATTAACAAACTTGTTGAAGACTCTACTTGACACTGCTTTAGTGAGTATATCAGCAATCTGATCTTCAGTCTTGACATGTACAGAATTTCAACTATCTTGGAGTCAATCTTCTCTCGAATAAAATGCCGGTCCACCTCGACATGCTTCGTCTTGTCATGTTGTACAGGATTATGAGCAATATCAATGGCTGCTTTATTATCACAGAACAATTTCATTTCTTTTGTTGGTTTATATCCCAATTCCGCGAGCAGTCTTCGGATCCATAACAGTTCACAGATCCCTTTCGCTACTCCTCTGAACTCAGCTTCTGCGCTTGATAGTGAAACCACCTTTTGTGTCTTAGCTTCTCCAAGTCACTAAATTTCCTCCAACAAATGTAAAATAACCTGCAGTTGATCTCCGGTCATCTATGCATCCTGCCCAGTCAGAATCGGTGTATCCATTCACATCGATGTGAACATTTTTATTGAAAATCAACCCCCGTCCAGGAGCTCCTTTCAGGTATCGCAAGATTCTCACCACTGCCTCCATATGCGCTTTGTTTGGTGAGTGCATGAATTGACTGACTACACTTACTGCATATGCTATATCCGGTCTAGTGTGAGATAAGTAAATTAGTTTCCCCACTAACCGTTGATATCTCTCCTTGTCCGTGGGCTCATGTTCTGACTTGACGCCGAGTTTGAGGTTTTGGACTATAGGTGTGTCAGCAGGTTTGCAATCAACCATTCCCACCTCAGTGAGTAAATCCAAGACGTATTTTCTTTGAGACAAACATATACTGTTCTGGTTTCTCGCCACCTCAATCCCCAAGAAGTACTTTAGCCTCCTAAGTTTTTCATTTCAAAATCTTGTGATAACTTTCTCTCCAGTTCATGTATTTCTCTTTGATCATCTCCTGTTCTAATCATGTCATCTACATATATGATCAGAACCACAATGTTACCTTGGTTTGGTTTGTAGAATAAAGTATGATCAGAATTGCTTTGACTGAACCCGTATCCCTTCATTGCGCTATAGAATCTCCCAAACCAGGCTCTTGGGGATTGCTTAAGACCATACAGAGAACGTTCCAGTTTGCACACTTTTCTTCCCATTCCTTGGTAGGTGTACCCTGGTGGAACATCCATGTATATTTCTTCTTTAAGATCACCATGTAGGAATGCATTCTTCACATCGAACTGGTGTAAGGGCCAATCAAAGTTTGCTGCAAGAGATAACAAAACTCGTACAGTATTCAATTTAGCAACTGGTGAGAAAGTCTCTTGAAAATCTATTCCATATTTTTGAGTATACCCTTTAGCTACCAAACGAGTCTTGTACCTTTCGACATTACCATTGGCATCATATTTCACGGAATACACCCACTTACAACCCACGGTTTTCTTATCTTTAGGGAGGTCAACTAATTTCCATGTTTTATTTTTTTCAAGTGCATCCATTTCTAATCTCATAGCATTGGACCAGTTTTCATCTTCCAAAGCATCCACTACCCTTTCTGGAACATGTATGGACGAAACATGATAAGCAAGGTAATTTAATTTTTCAGGAAGATGTTTGGTGGACATATAATTGGATATAGGATACTTTACTCTTTTACTGGTTCCATCCTCGGGTATATACCGATTTGGTGGAACTCCGCGAGTACTCTTTGCTGGCCATCTATTCTGAAAAATAGACTCTTGATTTAGAGAACTTACCTCATTGACATTCCACCTGGAGTTCGGGCTATGTGGTTGAGAGCTGGACTGTATTATTTCTTCTCTGTCTCTACTTCCATCGCCGAGTTCATCTCCACCCATCGAGTCCTGAACCATCGTAGGTCTTTCACCTAGTTCCATCTCCGAACATGAATCAGGTTGTATACTCATGTCAATCTGCCCAGGCCCTATCGAGTCTGATTCACCTTGACTCATTCGCAAGACAGAACAAGTTCCTTTTTGTATATCACCTCTCTCTGACTCAAATTGATGGTCACAGTTCTTCTCCCACTGAGCATAAATTTGGTTTGTTGCAAAGTATGGTCTATTCTCAATGAAACTGACATCCATTGTTGTGAAAAATTTATTAGTTTTAGGATTATAGCATTTGTACCCCTTTTGGTGTGAACTAAATCCTAAAAAAACATATTTTTCTGCACATGGTTCTACCTTGGATCGAAGATGCTTTTGAACATGTACATAAGCAATACATCCAAAAATTTTGGGGGGTAAGTTCAGATATGACGGTATGTCGACATGAGAGGCCAGAACATGAATAGGTGACTTAAATTCATTAGCTTTGGATGGAAGTCTATTGATTAAGTAAACAGCAGTGGAGACAACATGGTCCCAAAAAACTTCAGGGACATGATATTCAAACAGTAATAACCTAGCAGTTTCAAGAATATGACGATTCTTACGTTCTGCAATACCATTATGCTGAGGTGTTCCCACATATGATGTTTCATGAACAATTCCATTTGTCTCAGAGAATGCATGTAAATTCTTATTGATATATTCTTTGCCATTATCACTTCTTACCATTTTAATGGTCCTGTCAAATTGAGTTTTAACCATCTTGTAAAAGTGCTTGAATATGGTTGAAACTTCATCTTTAGTTTTGAGTAAATAGAGCCATGTCATTCTAGTGCAATCATCCGTGAACAAAACAAACCATTTCACCCCAGATTTTGAGATAACTGGGGACGGCCCCCACACATCAGTATGAACTAAATCAAAAGGACAACAACATTTAGTCATGCTAGAAGGATAAGTATTTCTATGGCTCTTGGCCTTAATACAAGTTTCACAGACAAAATTCTCATGCTCTAAACCCAAAAATAAAGTAGGAGAAGATTTTCTCATATACCCAAATAATGTAGGAGAAGATTTTCTCATATACCCAAATGACGGGTGTCCAAGTCTCTTGTGCCATAACCAAACTTTATTGCTTAATTCTTCACTAATATTTCTGACTAAGTATGCCGTGCTCAAAGAGGAATTGTCGAGGTAATACAGTCCGTCTCGTTTAGAACCACGCCCAACTATCTACCTCGTGAGAATATCCTGAAAGACACATGAATCAGGAAATAATGTGACTGCACAGTTAAGATCTTGTGTAATCTTGCTAACCGATATGAGTTTCGTAGATAGAGAAGGCACAAATAATGTATTCTTTAGGTTAATTTTTTCTGAAAGTGGTACTGTTCCCTCCCCTTTAACAGGATAAATATCACCATTAGCATTGATAATCCCTGTCTTAACTGAGCCAACTAAATTTACCATATCCCTTTATGAGTGTGTCACGTGATCAGAGGCACCAGAATCAATTACCCACTGATTTGCTTTCTGAGCCATCCTGCTAGTTTGTATTATGTAACAGGTTGAATTCATACCTGACTTTACATCTTGCGCAAGAGTACTACCTTTCTGATTGGGTCGATGCTGAACTAGCGAAGTTGATCCAGAGGCAGACGCAATGTGTGCAACAGGTGTGGAGACAGATGCAACATATTCCTTTGTATCATCACGGTTCTGTCCAGGAGCCAGCATCGCCCCTGCTAGGGCCTGCTCCACTCCATCTTGCCCTTGATTAACAACCATATGTGCTATTGCCTTTGTCTTCCGCCCTTCTTGTTGCCGGCGCTTTCGCTCGATCCACCAGTCAAGATAACCCACCAATTTGAAACAGGTTTCGGCAGTGTGTTTAGCCCCGCCACAATGAGTACAACCCTGTTTACCATCAAAATTCTGTGTGTTGCGATTTACTGCAAGTTTAAGGTCTAAACGGTTACCTGTCCTTGCTGCAACTTACCAGTCTTGCGATCCAACAAAATAAAAGAAAAGAAAAAGAAACGGCAAAGGAACTGCAATAAAGAAGAAGCTAGTATAACCCAAGCACTAGGTTGATACTAAGCTAGTATAACCCAAGCACTATGTGCTCTCATCTCAAAGGTAGAAGCATAGGGTTTGAAATCCAAACAATTGTTAGAACCGTAAAAGGATGAGAAAAATTGTTAGATGAGATACTTGATACAACCGTAAAAGCATTTCATTTACCAGACAGTGACAGACAAGACACTTTACAATTTTGCATGTTAACCCCTCAAATTAATTCTGAAAGAAAGAAAACATTAACATAACATAACATACTGGAGTAGAGATAATTGCAAAGTCCAGGGGTGTTGATGTAATGTAGGGGACTGGACCAGCGGTAGCGGAACCTGACCTCGTCAGGCCAGGAGCACACCGACTCCAGATCGCCGTTGGCAATCTCCGGCAGCAGATTCTGCACTGCCTCTTTGGTTTTCTCCGAGAAATACTTCTGCAATTAAAGTAATTGTACTTACGTACATGCATACATTTGTTGGGTTGGGAAAATTAATTAATTGAATTAAAGTGATGGTACCCGTACCTCAGCGATTTTGCAAACCATGAAATGGCCTTCTTTGCCCCAGGCGTCGGTGGTGGATGGAGCTGAAATGAGGCAGAAGAAGAAACGGATTTGGAGAAGAAATAGAAGAGACATTTTTTTTTTTTTTTTCAGGCTCTTCTTCCTTCCTTGCCCTTAACCCCCTCCCCTTTAAAAGACGACCGTAATGTTACTACGGTACCATATATATATGGCGTGGAGATGATGGGAGTTGTGGAGAAGTAGAGGCGAGTGATGAGTGATGACAAAATAAAAATGTTGTTAGAAAAATTCCCCAAATCACATGTTTTAGGTAATGAATTTTTTGCTGTAACGGATATGCTTTTTTTGATTAAAACACGGCTTAATTAATAATGGGGAATATGCTTTAGCTGGCTATTTACTACTACTTTGAAAATGATTCATGTGATCAAAGATTTAAATAGCGGATAGCGGACTCGTAGCGGACATGCTAATATCATAGCGGATAGCGGGTATTTAGCGGCCGCTATCGGACCATAGCGGATTTGCACACACAAGTGCATTTTGAAGGTCTAGTTTAGTCTAAAATAAAAAAAACAAAATACATTAAATTCGTGTCATGTTAATATTGCAATGCCTTTTTTAAATATATTTATTACGAAAATTAATATTCAAATTTGAATTTTAAATATAATTAAGGCAAAAATTAATGTTACAATTAATATTCGAATATCTTTTTTAAATAATGCAATTAATGCCAAAAATTGTATGAAACTTTATGTGAAAATTTTACAATTTTAATATTAAACTAAATTGTAATTAACTGTGAAAATTAATACGACAATTATTGTCAAAAAAAATTAATATCAAGTTTAAATAAATTACCTGTAATGTAACAGTCATCTCTCCAACGGGAAAATGAAAAGTATGGGTCTCCGGACGCTAAAACTCGACCATTGCCTTCAGTAATTGCATGTCCACGTTGACATGCTTCACCTTTGTAATGTGACTCAGGCCCAGTTTGATCAGTCTTCCCTCAATCCGATCGTCCACCTCAATCGTTCGCTTGTGCGACCTCATCTCTAAATTTGTTTCACGCTGCATTAACACAAAACATAAAACGTTTTATTAAACTTTTCAATTAAATGATTTGTTTTGAATTAATTTTTAAATAAATTTTATAAGAAGCATTAACACAAAAATATCATCAGCCTATTAAAAAAATCTAAATTAACATACAACAGTCTATTACCTCATCAAAAGACAAACCAACGATATGGTCGTTATCCGTAACAAACAAAATTTGTTGGTTTTCTGCTTTGGCTGCTTGCACTGGTGGATTGACATTGAGCACATTCGGACGGGCTGTGCGACGCCTACGTCTTTTTTGGCGAGGCTGGGTGGGGTGCTTCGGTGGGAGGTGGTGAAGCACCAGAAGGACCAGCCTCATCTTCTGCTGAACTCATCTGATTCAAATAATATAAGAATATTTTAAACAACAATAAATTGCATAATTTTTTTTAACTAATTAAACAACATTGACTAATTTCAATCGTGCATATTTCGATCCACTAATTAAACAACATTTTAAAACAACAATGAATTTAATATTTTTTCACTAATAAAAACGAACAAAACAAAAGTTATTTTTCTATGTAATTGACATTTTTACAATAATTACTGATCAATAATAGAATAATTTTATCATAATATTTTAAAATTTCTCATGCACCATAATTTGCACCAATAAATTTATACATAATTTTCTATATACAATTCCATTTATTTGAAATTATGTTAATTTGCACCATAATTTTTCAATATAAAATTCCATTTATTTCAACAATTTACTAAATTGTCCAATAAATTTATACATAATTTTCACAATAATTACAAACTAAAATTTACATCGATATCCATAAGTAATTTAATATACATCATTTTCAGAATAAATCCAACATAAAATTTACATCCATCTCCTCAAAAGGCAAACTAAAATTTATTTCAATCAGTAATTTTCACTATTTATTTCAATTTACATCCATATCCATATACACAATTTCCACAATTTTAACTATCATCACTATTTCAATTTACATCCATATGCACAATTTGCACAAATTATCACTATTTCAATTTACATCCATTTCCACTAGTTATCATCAATCATCCATTTCCACAAATTATCATCACTATTTATGAACAATTATCAATAATTATCACTAAACTCTAAACCCTAAACCACTAATTATCAACAATTATCACTATTTCAATTCATTACTTCATTTCCAATAATTACCATAAATCGTAAAAATACAAAATAGTTTTGAAAAAACCTCGCTGTCGCAAGTTCGCCGCTACCGCAAGTCGTTCGCTCCCGCAATGGGCTCCTCTTCTCTTTCTCTCGCTGCTTTCCTCTTCTTCTTGCCCTGGCCTGGGTTCCCTCTTCTCTTTCTCTCTTTCTCTTTCCTTCTCTCTTTCTTTCCTTCTCTCCTTCTCTTTTTCTCTCTTTCTCTTCTGTCTAGCGATGAGTGTGCGAACGAAAAAAAAAACGGCTATAACTCGGTTTTGAAAAGAGACGACATTCGTACCTGTTTATAAAATGTGTACGAAGGCTTTGAACGCGTTTCATAAACGAGTACAAAGGCCTGACTTGTCTCAAAAGGCGTAACTGAAGCGGTGAATTTATTCCCCTTCATACCCGCTTATAAAACGCGTTCAAAACCTTCGTACGCGTTTTATAAACGGGTACGAAGGAGAGATACTGTACCTTTTTATAAAACGCGTACGAACTTTCTTCTTATTAAAAAAATAAATAAATAATTCTTTGTATTAAAATTTTTTGTGTGAAAATTCTTAAATAAAATAATTTAGACTGAAACGAGTTTTAATTGTCTCCAACTCGATCTAACTCGACCCGTATACAGCCCTAGATAAAGAAAAAAACAAGTTCACACAGGTAATTATATGAGGAGAATTCCAATAGGACGAATAATTTTAATTAATATAATTTTTAAGCAAAACAATGCGTATGACTAGTAGGGCTGTCAATGCATAACATAGATATGGTATGGTATGGTAGAAGGTATTTTCATAACGGCACCTGTTAAAATTTACTTTACCCAATACTCGTACCCGTTAAAAAAGACTTTACCCGTACCCGTACCCGTTAAGAATTAACGGTAAGGGTAGGATAATGGTAAATAATGGGTAATAATAATATTATTAATTTCATAAAAATATATAATGTGCTAAATAATTAATGTCAAATAAATATATAGATAAAGTAAAATATTTAGATAGTATTTTAGATATAACAAAAATTGTAAAATTTATTCTCATATCAATTGAATTCAAAAAATCTATATAACTAATTATAAGTTATAATATAATATAAGTGTAAATTAGTTTTTTCATCATCATAAATAAATTTGGATGAAGATCGAAATGAATAACATATCTTACGAAATATACTAAAAACATGATTATATATACATATATGTTTATGAAATATTACCCGTTAGATAATAGGTACGAAATAGTCCTTATCCGTACAGTACCCGATAAGTTGACGGAAATTTTTCTTTATCCGTACCCATACCCGCCTTATCAAATACGGTACGGTAGAATAAATGAATAAACAGATTTTATTGACATCATTTATTAATAACTAGCTATAAGAACTAAGAAGTCAGGTCGTTTCTGTAGAGAAAAACAAATACTAGTTATACTACAATCATAATAAAATGTTACGGAGAGAAAATACTACTTTTTTTTCTTCTTAATTACAATGTCAGGTAATGATTATTTAGAACTGAGAAATTTTGAACTTAATTATATTATTGTCAGCAACTATGAATTATTTATCTACAGATTTCATTTTATTCCTTTTTTTCAAATTATTAAAGAAAAATGGTCGAACTGCCAAGTGCTTTCATCTAATAATTATTTAGATCTGACAAAGGTTGAACTTCCTTATTGTTGTCAGAATCTATTAATTATTTAACTCAAGATTTCATTTAATTCTTTTTTCAATTATATTAAAGAAAATTTGCCAAGTGCGTGTAGACATGTACCACGTTAAAGAACCGAAAATTTGCCAAGTGCGTATATACGCTTTATCAGCACACGTTATTAAAAAACAGTGACAATGCCGGAACAAAATTTAAAACATTGCATTCCGATTTTAAGTTACGATTTAAGACCAAAGACATTTTTTTCATGTCTGCGTCACGAGTAGGACGTGAGGACACGACGATTTATATCTATAGTTCTATACTAATCAAAATTTGCATCATGAAAATAAAAAAAAAAACATATGTGGTATAGAAACTTTATATCTAGACTTCCAATTTATACATTGTATTTATATAATATAAAATTTCAAACTAAGCACAAGTCAAATAAAAAGTTACAACATCAATTAAATCGAGCAATCCTAACGTTAATCAATATAATTTTTTACATTATACATAATAAAATTTTAACAAAGGTAAAACACCAGATATACCAAAACAAAACTACTTCCCCGACAATACATTCATCAGTTATCAGATATGTACGATGTAGACACTAACCTCTCCTATATATATTCAAATATTCAAAGATTTCAAAATGTCCTACATATTACAAACATTTAACATGCACAAATGTGTGTCGCACACACAATAAACATCCCAGATAGAACAGACCAGTACAGTTTCACAAAAGCTAATCAATCTCTGCAAATAATTCCTTCATCATAAGTGGATCTAGTAAACAAGTTGTTTGAAATAAGTATGTACAAAATTAGTCTTACGGTACCCCATAGTTTTATTATTTAATGTTTGTGATTTAACAAATCATCTAAAATTTCATTAGTAGCCAGTACTGTTAATATTTAAATATTTAAACCAGCCAAAACTTCACTGACGTCTGTACACTTTAAGGGGAGGTCAAAGGATTCAACAATCCAACAAATATACCATCGACAAGGATTTAAAACAGAAAGGTAATATTACATCTAACCAAATAATCAAAAGGGGTTTCTCGAATGTTATTTACATAAATGACAAAAGGCATAAAAGGTACTAACAGGATAAGAAAGGACTCACAATGGACAGAATCTAGGAAAAAAATGTACAAAAAGACGCATGGAAACAATATCTAAGCACCAAAGCAGAACCTTTATTCCATATCTAAGAGCAAATAAAAATACCAAACAAAATATCGGCTGGGCATCGAAACCAAAATAGGACCCAATACCAACTATCCAATATGCTTTACGTCATAAAGAGAAGCAAATATATATTTAACTATAAAGCTTAATTGCATTAAGCATCAGCGTATAAATTAACAACAATATAAGATCACTGAGCAGTTTATTTTTCAAAAATATAACTAAAATAATGGCACAAATAGGCTTTTGCCTGACAACTATAAAATTAAAATTAATTAAAATAAAAAAGCGAAAAATAATGGTTGCAAAGATATAGCTCCATGGTTATGCAAGCCACAAACCCATCTCACAAATCATCACTCTCACTCTCAGCCTCCTATTAACGGAGATCTGAAAATCTCTCTCAGCTAAAAATGAGATGGGACAGTGGGAACCATAACCAAGCAGCTGTAATAAGCCCCTCCACGAGCCTTGTTTGGACCGAAAGAAGCTACATTCTGAAAACCCTAAATTTGACACAACCAATAACAAAACTTCCGTTCATAAAAAAAAAATAACAAAACTTCCCATCCCAATATTATATATTATATTAATATAAACAGTAACTATACTAAGGATAAATATTATATTATTATATTTTATCTTATATATAAAACACAAAAGCCAGGAAAAAATTATACCGGTGGCGCAGAGAGGAAATGGGGAGAGAGGAATAACAGGGGGTTTTTTATAGAAGGGGGGATATCGATGGGACTATGGAAGTAGGGTTAGGGTTAGGGTTTGGAGAAATAAATGGTGGGATTTGGAAGCGGCCAAGCGGGGGGAGAGCGAAGGCGAGGTTTTCGGAAGACAATAGCTTGAATAGATTCTCTGCACTTTCTGACCACTCACATAGTCACATGTGTCTCTCTCCTCTCTCTTTCTCTCTCCACTTACACAGTTACACTTATGAATGAAGGGAAATAAATCGGCAATGTTAGAAAACGATTGATTTTTGGTATTCATATTTTCCTTGATTAGAACCTCGATTATATCAAGGAACATTCGTGTAATTAATAGATTGTATATTTTTAATGGAATTGAAACATACACTTGGATAGAGCTGTCCATAAAATTGTATTTGACCAAATTTTAACCGATCGACGACGTCGTACATTATTTCTATTATATATTATATATTACTAGCATACAAGCCCACTCAATGTGTGGGCAGATTTTTATTTTTAAAAATATTAATGTATTTTCGATGAACAAACATCAAGACATTATAATTTAAATTTAAAATAAAAGACTAAATTTTTCTCAGAAAGTGCATCTAATCACCTGTGCATTTAGAAATTTTATTGTACCTGTAAAATTAAGAGTGGAGATGCGTTGATTTATGTTAAATTTATAATTTAGTGTTATTTCAAAAGTGTAGATGCGTTTACCTGTATTGTAAATTGATCATACCTAACATGGCGACATGTTTTGGGAGAAAATAAATTAGATGATAAAAATGTTAAATATGAAACAGATTTGCACATAAGAAAGATTAACTTTCTAAATTTCGCCTTTCTAAATTTCATATTTGTAAATTTATGGTTAAACCGTTAAATTTATAAATTCCACTTTTCATTTAGATGTCAGCAATAACAGGTGTGTGTTGTACTTTTAGTATAGAGTTTTATGTTAGCATATTATATTTCTTTAGTTTGCTCTTTTAGTTTTTATAATTTTTTTGTCGACCATTTAAAAATTATCTGTACTTTGAAATGCGTATGATTTAAGTTTTTTTTTTATTTGGAAAGGCAACAACATTTCAAACTGATCTGTATTGTCCTATTTAACATTTAATATAATTTATAATTGAAAATATAAATAAACAATGCTACAATAATTGAGAACCTTCTTTAATAAATGGATCTAATGATTATGCATTGTATAATCGTTGAATCCATCTTTTATGTATACCATTCCATCCATCTTTTATATATTGTATAATAATGTTTCTAATTAACTAATATATGAAGCAATATTTGCCAATGTACATATAATATTAATCTCATCATGTTCCTACGCAAGCAAACAAAATGATCAACAGAAAGTTCCAAGCCTTCATCTTCTTCATGCAGTGACGGTTTTACATAGAACAAAAGAGTGTCAAGGTCACCCCAATTTTATTTCAATAATACCCCCAGCGGCAGACCACAAACACTGTAAACCGCGACAGCGATTTCAGTCTGTCCGATCTAATCTCAAAGATTAAATTTTTTTCGGACCTATCAATCTGATATTATTCACGGGGCACCATCATAGATAGGACAATTGAGATGAAAGCGCAGCAGAGAATTTGATTAGCCCCTTCCTGTGTTGTCCATCTCACCTGATTGGGCTGCCACCTCCTATAGTAGAACAAAAAATATATATATAAAAGGAAGTATCCGAATTGCCGACTATTAGAGATTAACAGCGTAGAAAAAGTACACATATACCCCTTCCAAACTCTCTACAGTCTACATATTACATGTCTAATCTTAAAATGTCCTTTTAACCAAAATAGCAACCCAAACTTCAATATCAAATTGGCCCAAAAGAAAACTGAAATATCAATTTGAATGTTGTTAACTCAAAATGATTTTACTGGTACACTCGCTCATTTTAAACATAAAACATTTCTTTTTTTTTTACCAAGCAATCATTCACTGTACCATTATCTAATTACAATACATAGATCTTTTTCTGAAGAGCATCCAAATTGCCACGCAATGACACTAATGCACAAGAACAAAAGTACACACTAAAAAAGGCAAATATTTATCTCTGCATGGTCAATCAACATTGTGGCGCTCAATTAGACACTGTACTATGCATGACTTGATTCCCAAAAAAATAATCTCATAGTTTGGAAAATGTAAGTTAAATTGGGTGTAAGTTCTGAAAAATGAAACTGCCTTCTAATAGTGTATGTCAGACATTATAAGAGTTACTAAAAGCCTGACCACAACTAAATACTTACCTACTGAATAATAAGAATACTAAGATGGGAGAAGTACAACTGGCCTTGATGAATAAGTGCCCTTTTTTAAATACTTAACTTTATTTGGTCCAAAGCATTTTTATTTAAAACAAATGCAGAGAAAAGAAAGTGACCAGCTTTAGGTGATGTTCTCGCTCTGAGTCTACTGACAACAACCGGATAGATGTTGCAATGCAGCTGAAGGAGGTTGTGTGCAAGGCCACTGGAGCTGATTCCAATACAGCATCCAATGCCACCAAGTTTGTAGGATTTTATGTTGCTAACTTGCTATATAGGGAGTTGATGATGATATCCATGAGGTGGGACACATCAGCTTGGAATTCATATTTCTCAGCATTTGATCTCAAAATCTTTCTAGAGATAGACCCATCCTCCCTGAAAATATAACTCAATGCCACAACAGTTCAAAACTGTACTAAACAGACATTATTTCAATCAAAAGAAATATTCACTCAATTGAATCCATCTTTAAGTGGAAAAACATTTTAAATTATGATATTGCAAGCACCACAACTGGATTGTGCCGAATCATTTCCAGAAAACCATTAACAAGGATTACAAACTATCCGATATTATCACCATCAAATTTTCTAATCAAACACAAGTGATATATAGTCAAGGAGCTTATAAAAGTTTCCAATTTGGTAATGCACCACTCACCTCTCATGTGCCTTTTGTCCAAACATGACATCAAATAGATCCTAGTCCTCTCTAACTGATGCACCCTTCAAGAACTTCCTGTGCATGATATATCAGAATTTTTTTAATAATGCTGCAGTAAAATTTGAATGTTTAAATATATTTCATGACTTTTCTGCAGGACTTGTCCTTAAAACTAATATATTAATGATGTAATTACACACCAAAGAATCCAACTCGAAGAATGCAAAAAAAAAAGGAAAAAGAAAAATTAAGGATCATAGGATAATAGTTACTGACCTACAACAAATTTATTGCTTGGTGGAGATGGCAGTGCTGGTATTTGATCGAGTTCACGCCTAAGTGGTACAACCACCCAGTGGCATACAACGACACCGTCCTGCTCCCTTCCATCAAGGTGGCGTGGCATCGCCATCCTCCGGCAGCCTCTCAGGTGAACCGATCTCAGTCCTCTCTAGTGTTGATAAGTTTGACAGTCATATGCTAGCATCTCGATATTATCTTGATCCTGAAACAACCATAGGAAATGAATGATATTAATTTAACCTTGTCTGGTTGAAGATAAGTGAATGCAAGGAAAATATCTTCAATTTGGGGTGTCACCAAAGAAGTTTTTCATCTAATTTCGAATTTCCAAGAAGGGGATGGGCAGAGGGGGGCCACTGAAGATGGAGCAAATCAGTCAGGAAACCAAAAGCGTCCTTATGCGGACGCTTTCCCTCCATCAATAATTTAGGAAACCAAATAATTTGTCTTTCGATAGACGACAGATCAATCAATTTAACAAGCAGATACATCAATTTAACTACAAATCAATGAAAGGATATGTACCTTTGGGGACCTTTCTCTTCTCGAGTTCTTCTGGCGAGCCATCTTCACATCAGAGGGTTACGGGAACTCGGGAAGTTGACAGTGAGTCGGCTACCGTGATGGGTAGGGGTTCCGCTCTCTATAGGTGGATCTGTTGCTCGACACTCTCGAATCGAGCACCGTCTTGTCGTCATCGGAGGAGAAGAGGCAGTCTGGATTGGAGAGGGGAAAGGAGAGAGGCGCCTTTCTGTTACAGGAATGAAAACCACTAAAATCAACTTAAAGGAAAACTCGTTTCTCGATTCTCCGATAAACGGCGGTTGGAGTCGACATCATAAGTGTTGCTTGTACGGCGCTAGATAGAACCCCGCTCTCTCTCTCTCTCTTTCATTCTGGTGATGCAGCACAACAATAGATGGGAAAGACGCGAAGGGTTGCGGAGAAACAGAATTTTAAAATATGTCGCCTGTTGATGAAGATGTGAGGGGGTGCGAGCGGGGGCCTGGCCGCTTGGATAATTCTAAGAAAATTAAGAGTGTAATTTGTCGGAAAAAAATTACATGCCGCGGAGAATCAAACTATGAAGTAATAGATTACGCGTTTGTTCGAACCAATAGCGCTCCAAACCAAAGATTAATTTACTCCTCGTTCGGAGATCTCATCTGATCCCTTTATCAATTAACATTTCGATCGGTCAATGGTGTGGATCGTCCAAAATTGATCATCGACGCTCCAGATCGTTCAGGTCAAGATTGTATCTTGAGATGTTACATCCTTCAATTGGTGCTTTTAATATAGTAGAGATATGAGTTTTGCTATGTGAGTTGCAACTCACCAAAACATCCGTGAGTCGCGTCTAAAATTTTGAAATTTAGTTCAAAATGACCGATCCAAATCGTCCAATACGATCTCCCTGTTGAAATCTCCATGTAGACCAAATTTTATATTTTTTCGAAAATTTTAAGTTTTTTTTTTATTTTAGAAAATCATTAATCTAATTAGTTCTGAACCGTTCAAAAACAACAATTTATAAAAATTGGAAATAAATACTTAAAAATTTCAAAAAAATATAAAATTTGGTCTGCATGGAGATTTCAATAGGGAGATCATATTAGACGGTTTGGATCGGTCATTTTGAATCAAATTTTGGAATTTTGAGCGCGACTCACGGACGCTTTGGTGAGTTGCAACTCACCATAGCAAAACTCATATTATATTATATTCTGGAGAGATTTTTGAACACGCAATAAGAAAGAGATCAACGCAGAATGAGTAAAGTGTAAGAGAAGGAAACAAAAGTTGAGGCAAGGAAGATGTTGTTTATTAGAGCTGTCAAACGCGTCAAAAAAGCACGGAACGGACTGTTCCGTTTACCGTTCCATTAAGGACCGCGGTATAGAATTCCATTTCGTTAACTGTTTCGTTTATAAAACGACACAGAATTTCATTTTGTTAACCGTTCCACTTCAGAAATAACACATGAAACGGTTTGAAATGCGGCTGAAACAGTCGAAACGGTATAATTCCCTGTTCCGTTTACCGTTTCGTTATTGGAACGGAATGAAAATCAATTTTGTTAACTGTTTCATTTCACTTAAACGAAACGGCACCACGTGCCATTTTTTCACGCTGACACCCCTATTGTTTATTGTTTATGACTAAATAGAGAAGGTAATTAAGGGCTGATACGACTTTTGTACGGTGTGTTATTGCTTGTCCTTCTCGCAATCTCATTGCTTGTCCTTATCATAATTTAGGCATTATTTTTTTCAATTATTAGAAAAAAAACTTGAGGTATTTGCTACCAAAAGTTCTAGGTAAATTATCTTAATCCGCATCGTTCAATAAGTGCATACGCACCCTTTACAAATTACAATCTTTCGTGCTCGCATCAATAACGAAATGGATTAATGATATTAAAAAAAATAAAAGAACGAATCGGAATAATAACTAGCAATTATTAAAATTGAGAAAAAAAATAAACTTTCTATTCTACAATATTTGTATTGGTCGGATGATTAAATTAATCAGAAAATGGCATTGGCTCCGTTTGGATGGGTGCAAGAATAAGGGAATAGCTTCTTCCTACTCCTAAATTTACCCTAAACAATCCAAACTCTTCACAATTACAAACTTTCCAATACTTATTCTCTTATTCCTTTTATTCCCACACCATCCAAACGGAGCCATTATATTTAATTGTATTAAGTTTTTGGAAAAATTGGATATAACCCCCTACAATCTTCTCTAACCGGATATCACCCTCTGTAAACTTCAAAACCGGATATAACCCCCTCCAATCATGTGTATTACGGATATAACCCCTTTCTAATAATTTTAATGATCATTTAATTAAATTAAATAAACAGCAAATAAATTTGACCAAACTACCCTCATCTCTTTCCCTTCCAAAGAACGTTTCACCTTCTTTTTGAAATATCCAGGATGCAATCCTAATGCATAGTTCGATACCCTTCCCTCCTTCAATCTTTTGTTTGGCGATAAAAATTTAGATATACAATTACAGAATGTTCCAGCACTAAATATTAAATTTTAGCACCTTTCGCTGAGCTTGTTCTTTTGGATTGGTATTAGATATTGGGCTCGTAAGAGTATTAAACTTGAACAATGATATCCTTGATTATGAGTAAATCTTGAATTCAACCATGATTTAGATTTTTTAAATAGAAGCAAACTAGAATTCTATCTTAATAATTTTAACTATTGTCTCCATTCGTATTATGTGCGGAGGATACTAGCAATTTCTAAATTAGTATCTTAATGTAAAAAAGGGAGACCAAAGGTTTTGGCAATGAATGTAGAACGATCTAAGAGATATCATGACAATGAATAAAGAAGGATTTAAGAGATATTAGTGATATTAGTTTGTCATTAGTGGAGTTCTTGTTGCCTCCTCTGGACGGAAAGAAAAAAATATCAGAAAAGAAAGAAAGGTAACTTCTTTAGGAAGAAGAGGGTAGTTTGGTCACATAAAATTTAATTTAATTAAATGATCATTAAAATTATTAGAAAGGGGTTATATCCGTAATACACATGATTGGAGGGGGTTATATCCGGTTTTGAAGATTACAGGAGATTATATCCGATTAGAGAAGATTGTAGGGATTATATCCAATTTTTCCTAAGTTTTTTGACTGATCAGACGTAGCCTTATAGAAGTGGATCTATTTTAACTTAAAAAAAAAAGAGGTGCAGTTTTTTATTCTTTTATATCAATTCATAAAAATAATCTATTTTATTCAGACAGAATGGAAAAGGACGAAAGTGCGGATAAAATGTGTCCGGTAACTATTTTTCGGAAAATATCAATTTTCACTTGTCTTCAGAGGAGACCCTCCTGCTTCACCGAAAAAAAAATCTCCACTACTTATAAACATCAGTAAAAAAGGCATAAACTTCGAGCTAAAAGGAAGTTACACTTCTCTAATATCAAATATGGATCATTGATTTTGTTAATCTACTATGATCTACGGTTCAGATTCAAATATCTCTACTATATTAAAAGCACCAATAGAAGGATGTAACATCTCAGGATACAACTTTAATCTGAACAGTTTGCACCATTGATTGCTTTTAATTTGTAATCTACACCCTTGATTATTAAAACAGAAACTTGATGAGGGGACAAGATGGTGTTTCAGAACGAACAGGTATTTTGTTTTTCATTTTATCGCAACACAAAAGAGGCGATCGCTACTAGAGTGCCTGGTTCGATTGTCCTGTCTTTGTTTTTTCAGAAAGTAAAGAGCACAAATCAGATCTCTTCTCTCTTCTCTCTTCTCTTCTTTCTTCGTCCAATTTCCAAACCCAAATCAAAGCACCTTGAATGTCTTCAGGTCCTGATTAAAAAAATTTTCTCTACTGATCCCGACCCTGACCTCGACGGAGAAGACAACGCCACCTCGTCGGATCTCGACGAACCTGACGAAACAGCCCGAGCCTCCTCCTCCTCCGCCGCCGCCGCCGCAGATTTCTTCAAATCATTCTTTTCTACCTCTCCAGATCCCGAACACCTCCTTCCTTTTGGATTCAAACCCGAACCCCAGCCATGTACCTGACTTCCCCTCCTACACGAACCCATCACTCTTCCCTTCTGTGATTGTTTTATTTTGTATGATGTATTGAATATGATCACCTACCCAGGCTCGACCTGTGTCTCCCCACATGCACGGTGGGCCATGGTCGTCAGTGGCACCTCCACCACCTCAGCAGGTTGGGCAACTTACCATGGCATACCACCGTTCTCCTCCTCCTGAAATGATTGCTCATGCATTTAATGCCTCGAGCCCTATTGGCGGTGCTGGTGTGCCAGGTGTCAGGACTCCAGTGTATTTGCACTCCCCGCAGTATGCTATGTCTGGTAGACCTGGTGTGCCCATCTCATATGTGCCCTCTCATGAGCACATGCAACCTTTTCTCCCAGTATGTTATTTATTTTTACAATTTTAATTAATTTATCATATAGCGTTGTTAGTTCTTTCTGTAAAAAAATTAGTTCAAATAAATGATTTTATCAAAGGAATCATGAAACTATATATTGGGTCTCGCTAAAATAGCTACGTTCTTCACATGATCCAAAGTATGCCCCCTGTGTTAAGGAATCTTTCTTACCTGTAACTTTTCACACTTAATAGTATTTTTACCAAATTAATGGTGATTATTTATAAGAAAAGTACCACTTGAAAGAATAGGTTATTGCATATTATCGAGGTTTTCTGTGTGGGCTTCTTTTATGAATATTGGATAGTGGATGTCTATGCAGACAAGATTTCCTTACTATTATATTTTTGTTCTTAGTAATCCTATTAGAAGTCCTCTATAAATAATTGACGAAAGTCTTCTATCTTCCAGTAATTGTAAGAGAAGTCCTCTCCAATACCTTCCCCGGTATTTAGTTCTTGTACTCAAACAAAAATAGCATCATGTTGTGTGAGGTAATTTTGGACAATAACAGTTTTTCCATTTCATGAAGGGAATGACATATTAGTGCAGATGTAGTTTAATTTTTGTCTGTTGTTAATATATTATACTACATTGTTAGGTTCAACTAATTATATGAACTCGCTTTTGTTATTCTTTGAACTTCTCAAAGAAATTAGGTTCTTTTAATTGTTTGTGCTCAATTGAGAATCTATGAATTTTTACAACTTGCAGATGATTTCCAAGTTTGTCTTACTATTATCCTGTTGATTATTTTTGTAACAGACACAATAGCAACAACAGCAACAGGAAGGTAGTTATGGATTGGCCCGGCCCCGTTAGTGGGGCCCGGCCATGCCTGTGCCACTCTCTGTCCTCCAGCTCGGAAATCCAACATTATGTTATTTATGGCTGGCAGTGGTGCAGGCATGAAATGGTCCGAGAGGGGTGCCAGAATATCATCTGATGTTCCTCCCCCATCGGCTAACAAGAGACAGAGTGAGAGTGAAGAAACGAGAGATACAGAAGATAGACAGACAACAGAAACAAATGGATGGACAGAAGGAAGAAAGAAATTGCACTGGTGTTTATGTACTACTTATGGTGCAATTGCTGATAGAGGAAGCATTGTACCTCTGGCTTCTTTCACTAAAAGATATGCAATTTAATAGTTTACAAAATGTTTCTTAGAGCGGCATTTGTATTACTGAAGAATGGTATATTGTATAATATACCTTCCATTTGCCCTATTATTGATGAAAAATATAATATAAGAGTTATTTGGGGTTTCTATTAGAACTAAATAGTTGCTTCAATGCACAATGTGTGTTTCATACTTTTGTCAGTTTAATGTTGTCATATTCATTTTGGACGATCAGAGGGAACTTCTCTTTTGTTTATTTATAATATGCTAAATTGATCCGTACATTACTTTGTCATCCAATCTTTATTTTTTTTGTTTATTTATAACCGCTCAATAGTACTGAATATTTATTGTTTTTCATTAAACTTTAGGTTAGCAAAGTTGGAGGAGACTAATAGAAAGCTATGTCAGAATCTGTGAGTGTTTTGTTCTCTTTTCTCCTTAATTACTTGGAGATCTAATGGAACTTGAAATATTGATATGACCAGTAACCTCCAGAGATGAACCCATGTGGGTTGCGAGCCTGGGACACTGCATTTTTATCCTTTGAGAATTTAAAAATTATGTGTTTCCTTTTCTAATCAAATCACATCGCATATTTATATTTCTTAATGGGATAAAGAGGACATAAGACGAGTGAGTTATGAATAGCTTCCATGAGGGATAAAATGGTAATTTTAACCACAATTAATGCTGCATGGGCTAGACCTGGTTTAGTCATAGCCCTCTTCATGGAGAGCTTTCGTACCAGCGAAGCCACACGATTTCACTTAAATCACCTTGTTATTGTCTAAGGCAGTGATTTTACTTATTAATTTTTCCTTTTTTTGTGTTTCGACTTGTTCTCAAACACCAAAAATGTAATGAAAGTTTCTTAATAAATGTAAAAGAGTTTCTCGATCCGTCTCGCACCTCGGAAGTCGATCGGTGAGTTAAGGTAAGGGAAGTTTCTCGTTGATTCACCAGCCACTACATTAAAGGAGGATCCCGCCATGTTTGAGATTCTAAAAGGCAAGAAAGAGGGTGAAACTCGCACAAGATTGGCTAAAGCGGTAGAAGAACTTTTCTTCCAGATTATGCCATTGGGAGCACTCGCTTTTACTAGCCTGTCTGTACCATACAGCAGCTACTGAGAAAGTTCTGGTAGGAAGAAAAGTTTAATGAATGAGTATTTCTTTCTTGCTTCTTCAACAACTCAGACTCGGAGGGACAAAACACTATATATTGGCTGCCTCTCTCTATACATCTTAAGGAAAAAAAGTAACCTCAGATGCACCAGGTACATCTCTTTCGTTACCTTCCTTTTTTGTCACCATTACACCACCATGCTGCTTCTTTTATTTATGTAAGAATTCTAGCTTATGGATTTTCGAATAGAAGAATATAGATTGAATTTAAATTTATGTCATGAGCTTGTCATTTTTGGAATGTGCCTTCCAATATTCTGTTTGTGTTTATGTATGGTTTGTTAGCTCTGTACCAGTTAACATTATCATCTCTGAGCTCACAAGTGGAAGAGCAATTTTGGGAAGATGATTTTAAGAAACTAAAAAGAGAAGCAAGTCAGTTTAGATAGAGGGGATGACCATAGATACCTTCTTTTGTTCTTATTATATTTTCATTTTTTCTTTCCAGAGAGCTCAGAGATGAATAGCATAGTAGTTCTCACCCAACGTGTGGACTGAGGTTGGAGACTTTATATTTTCATTTTGACCATAGATAACATTGACCTTAAATATTGAAAATAAATACCATATCTGTGTGAAATAATATTTTCACATATTAAAGTCAGCCCACACGTTGGGTGGGTACTGCTGCTAGTCAAACTAAAAGAACGACATTTTATCATGAACTGTCTGGGCGGTGCGTCGGTAAAGCCTGTTGGTTCGTTCGTTGAAGAACGCGAGTTCGATTCTCCGTCTACGAAATTTTTTTTCTTTCTCCTGCAAATTATTTTTGGTATATCGTGATCCCTCCCCTTCCCCTTTTCAGGAGCTGGATGGCTCTCAAGTGAAATGTTTAAACGTTGGTGTCAAGTTCGATTCTCCGCTAAACCTTTTTTTTTTCTCCAGCGCTCTTCTAATTTTGCAGCGCCTCCATCATGTCTTTCGCCTCTCCTACCGCTAGGGTTTTCTTCCCTACACCAAAAATTCAAGCTTTCCTTTCTCGTAATCAGTTTCAAAATTAAAATTGTCGCCTCTTTTTTTGGTTTTTGCTCCGACTCAACTAAAACCTAATTTGTAATCTCCATTGCCTGAATGGTAAGCTATGGTCGCCGCTTTCATTTGCCTTCGATTTGCACACGGTGCGACTCACTGCCGCAGCCTTGCAACCGATGCCAGGTTCTCAGGTTCGTGGCCGATATAGAGAAAGAAAGAGAGAAGAGGACGAAACGAACTGAAACCCAGTCGTGGGGTACTGGGGTACTCCATCTCCATGGAGGGCTTCCCGCCGCCCAATCGACCAAGGGGCATCGCCCATCTACTACCTCAACCTATCAATTTCCAGTGAATTTCTTCGTGCAAATTAGAGACATCTTCGGATGGTGGATGTAAGAGCTTTCAAATCAATACTCTTATTCTATTTAATATCTATTTACCATTCGAATTTTAGTGCTATTTGTAACTTCGTGTACATAAATCTTTCTTCTATGCCCTAGGGTTTCACCATAGTAACAATTTAGGATTTTTCTTCATGTTTTTGTTTGGTTTTAGTTCGATTGTGAAAGAAATTTAGCTAGATGTGCTTATTTTCATTTTTTCTGCAAAATTTAACGCTGGTACTAAGATTAATTCAACCTTATTTTTCTGAACAAGATTTCGAATAATTGTTTGATCCAATTTGACCATTATGGTTTCTTTGAGGATTAGTCTTCATGATTATGAAATTGAACAAAACAGAATGGTCAGAGTATTTTTCCTCTTTTGCTTCCTTTCTAGGGTTTTGAAGCTGCCTAACTGGCAGAATTTTGCCTCTCTGTATGCAGCAGGATTTAGTCACTGCCGACCCATTAAGAAATCTATTAACACGATCCGATTCCATTTGATTGATGCATTCGGATATGCTAATTCGGGTCACCCAGGGTTGTGCATGGGATACCATGGGACACATATTGTACGATGAGGTGATGAGGTACAACCCAAAGAACCCATATTAGTTCAACTATGATTGCTTCGTGCTCTCGGCTGGACATGGTTACATGTTGCAGTATGCTTTATTTCACCTTGCATGAAGCGACAGTGTTCTGGTAAGTTAACAATTTCATATCCATGAATATGTAGTTATTTCATTTCATATCCATCAAGTTACATGTCATTGACTTAGGTATGCATATCCTTGGTGGAAAGAGAAGGAGATAGATTCAGAAAAGAAAAGGCTCGATGGATTATGCCCTCTTACCCCAGAGGAAACGGCTCTTGTGCTAAAAGCTCTTGGCTTTAGTAGTGACACATTAATATACATTGCCTCTGGTGAAATTTATGGAGGTGAAGCAAGGATGGCTAGCTTAAGAGCTGAATTTCCTAAAATAGTATGTCCCATTTCTTACAGAACCAATGAAAACTCTTCTTTTGACAGTACAATATTAGGTTGATTCCAATTTTATTGCTACTTACGTCCTTAGTTTAATCCAACTTACCCTAATGAACCACCAAGTGCTTTTGGCATCTTTTGCAATTGCTTCTAGAGTTTAAGTTTCTTGAAAACATGCTGACACTCCAGTATTTGTAGGCGCCAGTGAGCACCTGTTTGGGCTATTTTCAATAAGATTGCATTATCTAAACAAAGGCTCTTATATTTTTTACTTTTTACTTTTTTGGAAAAAATGTCGTATCTGGTACCACCAGTTATACCTCAGGATGCCATACACAAGTTCAATACAGATTTAAAGAAGTGAACCTCCCCTACCTGACTAAATTGCAAATTACTTAGTTAATTTAGTGACGAGGTACTAGGATGGATAGCAAAAAGGACACATTTTCAAGTCCAGCCCCCATGGGACGAACATAAGAAACCTGCTAGCCTTTCCCTCAAAAATTATAAAAGGATTAAGTTGTGTCTGATATTATTTGACTCAAATAAAATGCTAACTTACATTTTACAAGGAATTCATAATGTAAATCTCGTTAGGTTGAAATAGCTTAGCATAAAAGCATGGGCAATACGGTCAATAACCTTGCAATATTATACCAATATACCTTTTTAAGGGAGTATTTTACTTGCATGATATTTGTGCTTAAGTTTGCAATTCTGAACACCAGAAGTAGTAGTGAAACCACATTTGACCAGTCCAGATACCATACCACTTATTTCGTTTTGACAAACCATGTTTGCGACCCAATGGTATTTAATATTGTTGGAACAAAATAATAGGTGAGAAAAGAGATGCTTCTATCTGAAGAAGAGCTTAGGCCGTTCAGAAACCACTCCACACAAATGGCTGCACTGGATTACCTTGTTTCCATAGCGAGCGATGTTTTTATCCCAACATATGAAGGAAACATGGATAAAGTTGTTGAAGGCCATCGCCGGTTTGTTTTTTCTCCTTTATTTGATGAAATTTGGTATTGTTCACTAACAGATCTACAGATAAAATCATCCCATGTTAAGGGCTTACTGTCTATTTGCATTTATAGAGCTTAGTCACTGGATATCTGGATTACATTAAGTCATAGATCTTTCTGGAGACATCCTTAATTTATAAATACATAGCTGATTGCAAAAATAGACTCATGTAGGAAAATAGGCCACACACCATTATTATTTGCATTGGTTAAATTTTTCATTTGAGCAACAGATGTGGATAAGACATGTTCTTTTAATCTCTTAAGGTTATAGGATGTCTTTTGCAAATTGTTAAATACCAGGAATATTTCTGCATTTTTTTTAATCTTAGTGGATTATATATGGAGACATCCTTCTCAAGAAAATTGAGAATATATATATATATATGGAATAATAATGAATTAAACATGGAATTGGGGAGAGATCTTATAATAATTTTTAAAAAGAGAAAAAATTGTTGTTTGAGCTCAATTTATATGTTGTTTTACAAGCCTCTTTCATATTACTTGTTTTTTTAAAGAAACTTATATAGGCTGAATTACTGTATAATCGTTTTTATTTTTACTATGCTAAAAATAAAAATATTTTTTCATTTAACTTGATTTATATTTTTTTTTTCAAATTATGACACCAATATGTTCATTGCTTGATGTCCTATCATGAGTTATAAGATATTTTTTATTTCATTTGAAAAATTATGAAAAATTTTGATTTCATTTGATAAATAACGTCATTATTAGATCATGTATAGCGCAAATTCTTCAAGAATAAAAATAAAAAAAAGAATATGAATATATACTAAAAGTAGTTAATTATGTGAGTTCTTTTTTTAAACTATTTCTCTCTTGTCATGATACAAAATTTGTAATGAATTGTGCTTATTAGTTGTGTTTCCTGTAATTCAGGTTTGTTGACAACAAAATCAGAATGTGACACGGTGATAGTTGTACATTTAAGGCTTTGATTGGAAGGGGAATAATTACAAAAAAAGGTAAAATTAAAAAGTACTAGAATTAATTGAAAGATAATTGTACAGGCCTTTGTCAACAAACTAAAGTACTAGAATCAGTTCGTGGAAGAAATAGAATTGATGTGCTTTGTGATTAAATTTGATTTGTGTCATTTTATTTTGTATCTAAGAATATATTATTATTGAAAAGTGCTTATGGAGATTGATTTTATTGATACTATTAAAAAGGGTGCCTCAGATTTTGTCTCTTTTTTTTTTAATTGATTATTGATAGGTCTAAGGGTAGCTCACGAAAAATTATATAATGAAAGTCCCTATTAGATCATGTGTAGCACAATTTTTTAAGAAAAAAAATTCACATAAAAAATATATATTAAAAATTTTTAAACTTTTGATTATATCAAATAAAGAATTGCCCGTACATTAAGCGGGCACTGCTGCTAGTAATAATAATAATTACAAAGAACTTTGTTGAACATCTAGACCTGCATTTTCAGATATATATATTTACTTTCAAAACATGCAAATAATATTGTATCCTGTCCCATGATATGATGAATAAATTCGAAGACAAAAACTTTTTAATGCATTATTGCATCAAACTATATTAAGGCTCCGTTTGGATGCTGTGGGAATAAGAGGAATAAGGAAAGAAGTATTGAAAAGTGTTTAACTTTGTGAAAAGTTTAGATTGTTTATAATAAATTTGGGAGTAGGAAGAAACTATTACCTTATTCCTAGACTCATCCAAACACAGCCTAAGTTATCAATCGTCGAATACGTGATATGATATATATCTCAAAAATTGTCATTTATTTTATATAAGCTTGTCATGAGAAAAATTGAGGCAAAAAGAACCAATAAACGCACATTTCACAGCAGCAAAAAATATTTACAAACAAAAACTGGCATATATGAATAAAAGTCTATAATTTCTTGTTTTATGTTAAGATAACGTTAAAGGCACATCCAAAGCACGTTGATAACATATGGATACGATTAGGTGTCTCTGGAAAGAGTAATAAATAATAAAGTTGACGTTTAGGGAAATAACATTAAATTCATCGAGTTTGAATTTACTAGAATGCATATATAGTTATGATCATCTTTTATTCGTATATTTAACTAATTATAAATATAAATTAGATTTTATTTTAGAGGGCATTTCGGGGTGTTCGATCACTTGTGGAGGTGCCCAATCAATTTCCTGCCAAAACATAATATTTAATCTGGAGGTTTTAAATTTTTTTATATGTAAAAAGTGCTAATTTAGAGAGCAAAAAAAGTATAATGCTAATAAAGAATTGATCAAAATGAAAGAATGAATGAATGTATTGTAATTAATTTATACTTTTGAAAAGTGAGATGATGAAAGTGACTTGAGGCTTGAGGGGAAAAAAAAAGAGGAAAGAAGAGCAGGCAGCTTTAGTGTTCTTCACTCCTAGGGTGTGGTAGATAAGGTAATTGATCATGATCGATATTGAAATTGAAGAAAGTAAAATGTGCCTGCGTTTATAATGGATGAATTTAACGGCAGAGAGTTGAAAAAGAGAGAAATTTCTAAAATCGAAAAGAAACAAAGAAAGCAAGTGGAAAAGGACAAAACACTGAGACAACACGGGGCGGGAGCCCACCGAAGAAGACAAAAGCATGCAGCATTCATGCTATTTGCTCCAGTTGCACCGTCTACAGCACTAAAAGTAAAAGATGATCAGTCTGCGAAGATTAGATGGAAGGTGTACGTGCACCAGGAGCAGGGCTGTAAAACTAAGGAAGGGGGCAAGGGGTACAGTGCGCCATGAATGCTAACGTGAGCGGAGAGAGAGAGATCCAAGGTTAGATCTCGTCTCGTCTTTGGCTCGGTGCCCCGCGCAGTTTTTGACTAGTCAAGCTCGGTGGGGACTCCACTTCTGAATCTGATCTGATAGGATTCACAACATTAATTTGTTTTGTAATTCAAAAAAAAAACATTAATTTGTTTTAGCCTTTTAGATTCTCTGTTTCACTGTTTGTATTGGAATTTGGAATGACCCACCAGCTCTACCTCTAGCTAGGTCTCATGACTTGTTAATGCAGTTCTACAGTTCTTCCGCTAGGGTTAGGTCTTGGAGTTCGAGTTCAATTAATCTCAAATTTTGTTTAATTTTTAGTTTTCGGGGGAAGAGCGATGCGCCGCTCGGTGCTCTGTCGGAGCCGCTTCTTCTTCTTCGTTTTATAATTTATTATTATACTTTTATTCTTCTCTCTCTCTCTCGGTAATTATTGTTATCCAATATTTACTTACGGTGGTATTAGGCTTAGCCGCTTAGGCGTATGCCGGTATGCGTATCACTGTTTCGTTTGTAAGGAGACGGAATGTTGCCTAGTCGTGTTATTTACTTATTTATTTGTGAATATTATCATGTACGTAAGTAAATATAACCCAGAAAAAATTAATAATAGCACTATTCCCATTGAGACATTTTTTCTGTCTCACGAAAGTATTTCATTAACAAAAAATAATAAATGCATAATAAAAAAAATTGTTCTGTATCGGCATTGATTTCGAAAATGAATATTTATTTGCCGTTGTTATATCATCAAAAAAAAAAATTTCTTCTACAAATCTCGATATTGAATTCCACAGCTCAAATTTTAAACATATATTGTAAGTTAAATTTAGGTTTAAATAAGGAGGAATTTAACATTAAGAAAAGATTATGAATATTGTAAAGTATAATTCCACGCGAAATTTTTTTGAAAATTCTAAATTTATTTAAGGTTGTTGGATAATGTAATTTTATTTTATTTAATACAAAAATTTTGTTATATTGTAAAAGTAAATTAAATAGAATATATAGAAAAAAAAACCTGATGAGTCGTGTGAATGGAGTATAATGTTATTTAAAATAGATCGCATAAGAAAATAATGATGCAGCGCAGATAGTATCAGATAGTATCAGAAATAAAAGTTGCAAGACCCAGGAAATTTTCTACCGCTATCTTTTTCTTTTTTTTTCCTCCTTTGAATCCAAACTTGATCATATTTGCTAGAATGGCAATTCTAATTTTACAATAGAATTATTGACATAACATAATAGGCCTATAATTCTCAGGTTAGATTAAGACGGGAAAGACACTTCCTTTCAATGGTCGGCTGTGCATATTTGTGCTTAGGCTAAACAGGCCTGTTATTGTCCAGATTGGCTATTTTTGGGCTTTAGTAGGGCGTGTACTCTGCTTAGCCATTTGTGCAAGAACATATGATCCGGAAAAATTAAAACTAACGTTACTGTTCACTCGAATTTCGATAATAACAGTTAAAAATTTAAAATTTTAAAAATAACATCGCTGGATCGTCGTCCGGATTGACGAAATCACAAAACGGTTGGATCGTCATTCCAGATGACGATCCAAGCTTGGATCGTCAAATGGAATGACGATCCAAAGTCCAAACCTAAAAAATGCTCCGTCCTTTTGGGGCTGTTTGGATTCTCCAAGGAATTTGGAGAATTTCATCTTCCTACCATAAATTTATTATAAACAATCAAAACTTTTCACAAAATTACACACTTTTCAATAAATTTATTCCTAGGAATTGCAACTTCTCCAAATTCTCCAAATTCCTAAGCGATCCAAACGGCCCCTTTAATATTTTGTCGTTTTGTATGGAAGTTACGTCTTCCGATCTTCCTCACGCACCAGGGATTTAATTTGACCATCGGCTATTTAATTGTTGCATGCACAATAAAATATACATACCTAAATATTTGCAATATTTATAATTTTTGTTTGTTTTTTAAAAAATATTAATATTATTAATATATATATTTTACATTACAAAAAATGAATTACGCTTTTATTATATAAGGCTAGACTTGCATAATTACTCTCTCATTCTGAAATTTATTAGAATGCTCTCCAATTATAAAGATTTATTGGATTCTGGAGAGATTTCTTCCATCTATATGGAATTCATACTTTTTCCAATCAAATATATTTTTATATATTTCATAGTAATACAGACAATTTTTTTAAGAAATTTGCATTTCATCCCTATGATGACAATTCCTTTTGTTCACCCTCATAGTGTTTCTTGATGTAATAATTATATTGATATTGATATAAAAGTCATTTAGTTAATTTTTATTTATTTTAGTGACTCTTTTGGAATATTTTCTAACTCCGTCATAATTTCAGATAATGGTATCGATAAAGTTCCATTAGTACGTCCGTTTCTGCCTATTTGATTGTTAAATTTTAGTATAAACCATCTACTTTATAATGGACAATTCTGATTTTTTTTGAAATATTCCAAAAAATGCCCTAGGTGGGGGTTTTTCTGAAATCATAGAAATAAAATATTGTGACGTTTTCAAAATTATTTTTAAATTTTAGGAGCGTAAAATTAGAAAATATAATATAATCGAATTTTAATATTTTTATGAGCACGTACATCAAAATTAAAGTCAAAACACATTTTTAAAGGACCTCAAACAATTTAAAATATAACATATCTATTTTTTATTTTTTGTAATGGAGATATCCATTGTTTGCGCTAAAATACATACATGATTTTTATAAAAAAGACTACTCATCAATTTCATGCGAAAAAAAATGAAGGAATAGAGAGGAGACTGGAGACAGTGAAAAGTGAAAAGTGAAAACACATCTCCAAAAGCGCGTGTTTTTACTTCACGGTTCTTGTGAGGCTTTTTTTGGTTCCGTTCTACCGCAAGGTGTCAAAAAATTTGTACATTTGATGGTTAAAGATAAACTTATCTAAAAAAAGAAAAATCTAAAAAAATAGAAAAAAGTATGCAACTATAGTCTACCGAGATGTAGTATGATGCATATAATCATAAAAAAAAAATATGATGCATATGAGGTTCTCATGTGGCTATGTGCGAGCTATATATTGCCGCACAACAATACAATGGATATCCACATAAAATCCAGTGTAGCAATGCTCTTACCACAGTTGCCAAAGAATTCGTGCACACTCCAACTTTATATATACACCATTTCTCAAAAAAAAAAAAAGTTAACTTTTTGAATAAAAAAGGACTGCGTATTTTTTGGATTTGGACTTTGGATCGTCGTTCCATTTGACGATCCAAGCGTTTTGTGATTTCGTCAATCCGGATGACGATCCAGCGACGTTATTTTTAAAATTTTGAATTTTTAACTGTTATTATCGAAATTCGAGTAAACAGTAACGTTAATTTTAATTTTTTCGGACATATGATAGATCTTTTCATTTTTTTTCATGAATTGAACCACATCATTGACACTAGAGGAGCCACGTAACATAAGAATAGGGGTGCTAACGTGGAAAACGACCACGAAAGTGGTCATTTTCGTTAACCGTTGCATTGATGCACGAAATTTTTATACTTATTGCGTTGATTGTTGCATCCGTTTAACACATGTTGCGTTGATTGTTCCGTTGATGGGAACGATCAAAACGGTTATAACCGTTTTTGACTACCTAACTGTTTTGCATTTTATTAAGATGTAAGAAAATAAACTATTCAGCATTTTGTATGAAACAGAGATAGAGAAATGACAGGTTAGGTCACGCGAGAAAGGGGGATGAGACACTATAATCACCTCTTGCTCTCGACAGCGATTGTACTCGGTGGTTCAGAGGCGAGAGAGATAGATGTGACTGTGTTCGGCGGAGAAATGACGGAGCGACGCTGCAGAAATCTAATTTTACTCATTTCTCCCTCGATCTCTCTGCTGAGGTCCTCTGCAATCTAATAATAAAACCATAAAAAAAATTTTAGATGAAATGCGCGAAATAAACGACCACGAAACGTACCAGTTTCACTAATCGTTCCGTTCTGAGACGAAACAATATTTCTATTTGCGTTGGTTGTTCCGTTCCTTAAACGAAACTGAAATCGTTATCCGTTATCGTTCAATTCCGGACGAAACGAAACGAAAGAACGGTTGAAATAGCTACCGTTTTCAGCCTTACATAAGAACTTTCACATGATTCCGAAGATTTTATTTGTGCAAGAACATATGATAGATCTTTTCATTTTTTCATGAATTGAACCACATCATTGGCACTAGAGGAGCCACGTAACATAAGAACTTTCACATGATTCCGAAGATTTTATATGTGATTTTTAAAGTTTAGTTAAGATGCACCTTCTGTCTAGACAGAGTTGCAAACCCGTTGCAAATTCAGTTTGCACTTTGCAGCCGATTTTCGTTTTTTTCAATCTACGAATCATTCAAATTATTTTTTTTTTCACAAAGAAAATTAGAATCAGTTGCAGTTAGTTCCCATTGAATTCTTTAATGAAACAAAAATTTATGCTGAGGTCCAATATAAAGTAGCAGGTAAGATATAATATGAGTAAAAGTTAGAGCTTCAATCATCTTTCTTTATATAAGTTACAAATTACTTCAGTCTTACATGAAAGCTAAAAACTCGACACGTCCTTTCTATACATAACGGAATATTTAACAAATCAGATCTTTCAAATTTGATAAACCGGCAAAGTGTGCTTCAGATACCTCTCCAATGAAATAATTTTGTTCTAGGAATAAATACACCAGGCTGACAGGCTTATTAAATTTCCAATTACAGTTGAAATTATACCATATAGGTTATTATAACCGGGTTCAAGGTCATTTCCGCTACTTATTTGTCAATTATTTATTGCTCAGTAGCTTTGTTTTGAGTTTTGACGTACTAATGTATTACAGGATGAATGGTGTATCAGTTGCGGTATTTGAACTGACACTCATAATATCCACACAAAAAGGCCGCTTATTGATATTATCCCAGAAAAAGTGGTGCTTCCACAGCAGCAAAATACGGTAAAACAAAACAGGGATAGAAATAAAGTTTATAAGTTATTGGTGTTATGTGTTAAGATAAAGTTGGGGGCGCCAAACACAAGAATTTATAGATAAAAGCACTTCACTAACATATTGATACGATTATATATATGTGTCATTGTAAGGTTAATCAAATAAATGAATAATTAAGTTGATGTTTGGGAAAATAATTGCTCTTCGCTCATCGGGTGAGGTATTTATCTGGAAATAAAAGATTTTCCTTACTTCTGTATGTTATCTGAAAATATAGTCGTGATTATTCATGATTCTCGGTTTCCACAGTTAATTAGCAGGTTTGGTTGTTGTAGATTAGATATAATCAATTAGGTTCAGTTTATCAGATATCTTGCTTTTAAATTGAACTGCTTTATGGATTGTTTAATGCATGTTTTTTTATTTATGCAATAACAAAAAGAGATAAACTGTGGGGTTGCTTGCTGGTATGGGCTATGTACAAGTGAATGGGCTTGACTGTAGTTGGTATCAGTCAGGGATTGTACCCCCGATGAGGATCCTGTTCCAGTCGGCTGTGTTTGTGGGATCACACTGGCATGGTTCACAAAAATAAAAAAAAATTAATGGGGGCTTTGTCTGTTATATAACTTATATTTTGTTGTTCATTGGACTCAAAACTTCTTTTATCTCTACTTCTCTATCTCTATCTCTACTATTTATAAAGCATCAGTAGAACATGTATAAACTTCGAGATAAAAGAGAGTTACATCTCTTTAATATCAAATATGGATCATTGATTTTGTTAATCTACTATGATCTACGGTTCAGATTTAAATATCAGAAAAAAAGTCGACCTTTTGTTAGAAAACTGACTAGGCGCTGGGATATCTTCTAACCGAGTGAAAAGTAGGTTCGATTCTCAGCTCCAACAATCTTTTATTATTATTTTTTTCCCCTGCGCTCTCCCCCTCAATCCCCGTCCCCTCGGGTCCGTATCCTCTACCAACTTTTTGAGGTTGGTAGAGTGGCAACATTAGATCCGAGCCGTTAGATCTAATCTCGACGGTTAAAATTTTTTCGGGCCTATCAATCTAGTTACATGCACGGAGCTTCCTTAACCGTTGAGATTAGATCTAACGGTTCAGATCATAAATCGGCACTCTACCAACCTTTTAAGGTTGGCAGAGGATGTGATTCCCGTCCCCTCTCCCATCCATCGCTGAAATAGAAAGACAGATTTGCTCTCCTCCAAAAATTCACAAAATTAGAAACAGTAGCCATTGCTACGCTCCCTCTCCCTTGCGCAACACAGATTAGGGTTTGCGCTCAGAATTGGAAATTTTCCGTAATAAATAAATGTTTCCTTGGGTCCTAATTTCTTTCTCAGTTTTACTTTTTACCCTCTCTCGCTCTCCAACCTCTCGGCCTCACGCTCGGCTTCTCCGCTGCCCCCTCCCCCTCAAATCCTAGCATCGTCTCAACCTCCACCACTCCGCCTCCCCAAACCAGAGCACCATCTCAACCTCCACCGCTTCACCTCCCAGCGAGTCTAGCACCGCCTTAGCCTCGCAAACCCTAGCAACGCCTCAACTACCAGACAATCGTTTCATCTCTCTTTCCCTCTTTTCTCCTAGCGAAGAAACAATTGAAATCCTAGACAGACCTTGGTAAAGAGGTATTGTATCTCTCTTGGACAAATCAATCCCGCCTACTCGGTATTCATTTCGAAAATTTTGATATGCCGTTTATTTTTCTTCTAATTCATCGATATCTTAGAGGAATGGCGAATTCACTGCTTTTTAATTTTAATTTGAACCTAGGCTTCTTAGATCCATGGCAGGTTAAAGGGTCTTTGATCCTTTTTATTGATTTTTATTTATAATTTTTGGTCGTAGATTGTTCTTAATTTGAAAAATTGCCTTTTTGCAGGATGACATTGCTTCTTCAGGTTCACCTTTTCTTATTTCAATATTTATGTTATGTTATATTCTTTAAAATTCATTGTAATCAATGCTATAACTTCTTAAATTGATTGACATTTTTCGCAGGTTTGTAAAAAAAACACAAGATGATAGAGTCTAATTAAAATTGCGCAAGTAATCTCTTTTTGCTTCAATTTCAAGAAAGTTAATTTTAATAATCTATATTCGGTTTGAATTTTCAGGATGCTTATTGCTTCAATTTCAAGTTAGCTTTTTTTGTTGAAATAAGTATACTTGCAATACTATTTGTGGGCATTCAACATTTCTTCTTCTTGTTTTTATTTTCTAACGAAAAAACTACAAGTATTAAATAATAGATGATTTGTTGAATTATATTATATAATAACAACATTTCTTCTTCAGTTATTGTTATATTATATAATAACTAGAATTATTCTTATAAAGGTTTGTTAACAAGTAGAGCTGGTACCAAATATCAAATATGAATGTGGTCATTTTGATCTCAGAGGGTAGAGTAGCTTCTACCAGTAATCAGCCTGCTACAAATCCAGCTTCAAGTAGGACACAGAACGGAGGGAGCCCCAAGTCATCAATAGACCTGAAAAGAGGACCTTGAAAGTAACATCACCCTAGCTCCTTCACTTCTAAGTTTATTTATTTTAAATATTTCTACCAAATATACTTTTTTGTTTTGGTGTCTCTATTTTTTTACGACTTGAGCCATCGACATAAAATGAATCATGGAAGGGGCAAAAAAAGATGCATTAGTTGTGTTATAATATTGGAATTACTAGAAAAAGTAGTTTGTTCCTGCATGCAATTTATTTTGGCTCAATTCATATATTTTTCTAATTCCTTGAATATTCCTCATTTGTGCTTTATGGTGAATTACGCATGATTGAAATTATGGCAATTTATCTCTGTGTCGTCTTTCTTGAACTTTTTTTTTTTGCTTGCAGGTACATCATCATCATCATCATCATTTAATATATTAATCCTTGCAATTCAACCCGGATCCGAAACAACTGTGGGTAAACAATTGTTGGAACAGTAACGGATCCTGGCCGTCCGTTTCGTTCTCTTCGATCCTCATCGTCTGATTTGTTGGAAATTTTCCCATTATTTTTCTTCTCTGTCCATTGTCTCTCTCCCCATTCTCATTCCTTTCTTTATATCTACTCTCCACGTGGCTCCCGAGGTGGAAAAGAGAGAGCCATTGCTGCTCTTCGCCGTCGATTTTCGGCTACCTCTGATCTCAGCTCCAAATACCAATTTTTCGAATAGGTAGATCGGCTTCTTCTCTTTCAGGCGAGTACCACTTTGCAGGCATAATGTTCTCTATCTCTCTCAACTGCTTTCTTCACGCCGTAACCTCTACATCTCTTTTCGACTATGTAGGTATGTTAGTTTCTCTTCTCCTTCCTGATTTGTTCTGATTCATTGCTTGCTGAGAAAAGAGAGAAAAATCTCATTTTCTTTTCTTTTTCCTTTCTCTGCGTTTGGTTTTTCTTGCAGCTCTGGCCATGTCCGTTTAACTGAGTTGCTTAATTTGATTTAGGATGAAGAGACGTCCATTCGAAATTAGAAAGTCTAAAAAGGTTGGCAATTTAATAACTATTATTTCTTTTCTTTGAAGTTGTGACCACCTAAATCGTGTAGATTTACCGCTGAAGTAATACTTGCTGTGTTGCATGTTTACTGAATGAAAAATATCTATGTTTACAGGCCATGATCTTATATATTGATGGCTAACTATTGAAATAGAAATTTAGATTTTAAGGTTATGCATAGGCTAGAAATGCTCCTGCAAATTTCATGGCAGCATATTAGCATATCAACAAAATGAATTTTAAAATTTCAATTTTGCTTGCTTGGCGAATTGCAATAAAATTTTGGAAGTGTTGGTAACACATATACAAACCATATGAACTATATGAGTTCATTTCTTTAATTTATTAAATTTTTGCTATAGGAATCTGTTATATACCACTATATGGATGCATTATGAACATGATACAGAGAATAGAAATCTTCAGTCTCAAAGGAACATAACCATGGATGCATACTGATAGATGCTAAGCAGGTACATTGCTGAAGGTGACTGTACATAGAAGTATTTTTTTTTTCTCTAAGCTTCTTTTTCTGACTGTTTTGCCAAAAAAATTGGAAAAGAGGAGGGAAAAAGGCATTAAGTGAACTCCTAAAGATGAGACTAGGTAATTTATGCTGTTTTATTTTTCCAGCCACACTTAATTGAAGGAGTAGCGGCGCCATTGTATTGACATCCTGCAACTAGGTAATTTATTTTAATTCCCCTTTCCGTTGGAGGTATATTTTTTTGTCTTATTTTTTCCTTATTTTCCTTAGTCGGGTTGCAGCCATAAAAGGAGAAGCAAGAGTTGTTGGTCGCATTTACAATGGAAAAGGCCTCAAGTTGTAGTGGTTAGTCCTTGAACCAGTGGACTCTTTTTTATCTACACCTTAATTACAACCACTTATAGAAATTATATGAAACATTGCTGCATGCTTCCTTTCTTAATTGCAGCGATAAAGAATAAAGAGTTCTTGGCAAGGGAGCACAGCTCAATGAAGATGGTGTTCATTGAGCCAAATATTTTTATTTCCTTCTGTGGGCTGATTGGTTGAGCCAAATAAAATTCTTGATCCATAGCTCTACGAGATCAAAATCAGGCATGCAAATCTCAAATAAAATCACTTTTGGTTTTGTTCTTGATCTACTATAAGAATTTACTTTACCATTAAATATGAAGCCATATGACGCATTTTCTTAAATTTTAATTACCGGGTCAGTTGGGTGTATAAATGCTGGCATTTAGGTTCTTTTAGTACATGCACCAGTCTGATCCTCGGTAGCACGAAATTGATTCGTACCAGTCAAACCACAATTAGTGCTGGTATACACTGAGGGCTTTGCAACTTAAATATGTAGTGAGAATGGGTGGGTTTGGTTAAAAACTAACTGTTATACTTATCAGTTAAACGTGGTCAATGGAGGTATGCGTCCTTTGATTTAATATACCAACAAGGTTTACACCGCTATTTTGGTCTGTTTTACTTTCTTATTTATTCTTTTTTAAGCTATCAGTGTTCTTTCTTATTTGTTAGTCTTACCGCTATTTGCAGAGGATGATAATGTGCTTAGGAAAGAGAATATGTTAGTTTGGTGCATGAAAAACTCTCAATAGAGATAATCCGAAAGTACAGTCTCCAATTCCATACCATCAATGAATGTCTTGATTCAGGTAATTTACAATAATACCTCTGAGCCAATTTCGTGCTTAACATTGCAGAGTTCTAAAATTATTTCTACCCTCACAATATATACAAAGACATGCGCCTCAAGAGAATAGATTGATGATCTTTCAGGCATGTACTGAGTTGCTCATATAGGTACACAATCAAGCCAGAAAATAGATCATTTTTTTTCGAAAAACGCAACTTTGATTGTAACTTATTATATAGTACTATTATCCTTTGTGTGTATAAGTTCAGCATTGGGTGTCCAATATTAACATGGTAAGCAAAAAAAAAAAACTGTAGTTATAATCGTTTAAAGAATATTAGAATTATCATCTCTCTTTTACTGGTATTGTTATTTTTTTTTTATCAAAGAATGCTATCTATAATTCTAAATTTTCATTTCTCATTTTTTACAACATCACTTTCCAATGTTGTTGTCATGGATATGCAGATTGGTATTTCTACCTAATTATTGTTATTATTTTTCTGCTTTTCTAAATCCTCAATATCAGTTTTCTTACTTTGTTTTGTCTTCAAAATGCCTTTGTAAAATGTCAGGCCCTGTTCCTTTCACAACCATGCTGAGAATGAAATTCAAACAAACGCTATCTACAGGTCTAGAGAATATCTTGAACTCTGTACATATCTTGAATTCAAGTACTGCCATATGATTTAGTTGTTAACAACTTAACATCGCTGATATAGCAAATTGGACATTCATAATAAAATTAAGCTCATTGTAATTCCTTTGTCCTGGTATATCGCAATTTAGTTCTACCAATTTCTTAGAGAAATAAGATCAGGATAATCCAAAGTTACAAGTTTATCTTCCATTTTATTGTTGATTGATGACATCCAAAAGTTGGAAAATATCTAGGATGGATTTTCCCATGTTACTCACTTGAGCATTTTTTTATTTGAAGTGATATTTCTGAATTTTATAATCATGCTAATTCCTTACCGACCTTTATAGTTAGGCTGACATAACCGGTTAGTTTAATTGAGATGGTACAGTTGGAGATTTTAATTCAACAATGACATCCTATTGTAATAATTTCGATTTTTATTATGATTGCATTTACTTTTCTTATTAATAATACCATGCGTTTCATTGGCCTCACACACTTACAATTCATGAACGTGAAAGTCTTCAAAATAGCAACAACCATGAGTAGAAGTTGCTCAGGAGCACAGTTGACATAAAAAACTTTGATATTTATAATGTTACAATATCTTGTTAGGAAGTGTGTAATTTTTAATTTTTAGTGCTAATTACAAGCTAATTAACCAATTAAACATCACACACATAAAGATCTAGCACAAAAGTCATTCACACAAGAGAAAGGGTGGATTTTTACCTCTCTTGGTATAGCAACCAAGAGGCTCGAATCCTTGGCTTTGGAGTCGATCGAGAGTTCTCCAAACACCTCCTATTCGCGGTGCCTCGAGTCCACTATGGTATTAACCAAGTTCTTCTCAATTCGTGCTAGCGAAGAGAAGAACGAGTCTAATCCCAAGCGTTCCCTTTCTTCAACCAAAGAACCAAACCAATTTGTGGGAGAAAAAGGGATGCTCAACACATGAGCTTGAGGGGAGAGGAGATGAGGGGGGCGGCGCACCCTATGGGGGGGCAAGGTGGCGGCTAGGATGAGAGGAGAGAGAAAAGACCAAGGAGTCTCCTTTAGGTGCCTTATATAGCCTCTTAACCCTAGCTAGGAGTTCACACTATTTACAAGTGTGCCACTCCCACCTACCACCATGCTAGGCCGGCCCCATATAGGGCTTTTATGGGCCACTATGCCATCTCCAATTGGTCCCTTAATTCTATTAATTAAAGGCCCACTCAAAGCTATTTAATTTGGACATTTAATTAACCAATTAATTTAAAGCCCAATTAGCTCAAATAATTAAATGTGTTGATTATAATTAATTATTAACTATTTAATAATTAATATGGAATTAGTCAATGCATTAAATTATTTCTATATGATCTATTTGACTTAATTAATCATAACGGTCCATGACGGTATATGATTAATTAATCAACTTATCATATTTTGCAAAATCAATTGTTGCAAATAAATAATTAATGCACGTGTGGTTAAACACCTTATTATGTGTGACCCTTTGAGGATTTATGGTATGTTGGACATGAAATTAAATCGCAATTTAATTCCAATAATCATAAGCGGTATCTAGCAACACGTTATGATTCCCAATTGGCATAAATAGTGTACTGCTACAATATTTCAATCCTGCATAAGAGAATAATTAATTTCTCTATTTTGATTCTTATGTCACACGATATCATCGTATAATCCAAGATAGGAACGTGTCATTCTTGCAGATTATACGTTTCTTGATCTAGAGATAATTGTATCAGTTGCTAGCAAACAATCTATCTCCATCAAGGGGCCCAAACAGATATCGTCACTCACTAAGTGAATTAATGAGGGACATACGGTTTTCTTGATAATTAGCTTTTCCCCGCACAATTCAAGAATACTTAAATCAAGTCCGTATAGCAGCCTTTATCAAGAATCAGCGGTAGACATGATTTATAGCATCTTTCCTCATGTGGAAAAGATAATCATCTCAAACTTAGAACCAAAATCATAACGAAATAAATAATGACACGTAACACAATCCATATATTTATTCCGTGGGGTCCAGTCCTGTACTATGTTCTATAACATAAACATATGCAATTAAGTTGGTTACTCTTAACCTATGATTTATAGAACTTAATCATCACTTAACTTGCATACTAATCTTATTGATAATTAATGTCCTTTGTTAATTATCAAGATTATGGACTTTTAGATTTATCGTTGTCATTTACTACTAAATGAATAACAGTGATCTATAATTCAGATCCTCAACCTGAATGAACTGTCAACGAGTAAATCAAAGAACAAATGATCTGAAATCACCAATAACATAAACTATAGAAGTAGTCTAATAAGATTGGCTTCTAGGACATATCTCTAACATATCTTTCATCTTATTTTTATTCTTTTTTTTTCATAATTTATCAATATGCACTATTGTTAACTATGGTTTGTAGTTTGTGTAAGTACAACAACGATTCTAGAATGCGGAATTAACCAGGAATCGTAAAATACCTCGTGCCATCGCTAATCGAAATCGAGTGTTGAGTGGATGAAATTGAAACCTGCAGGCCATGCACGACTCCTCTTCTATCACATCTGCTCCGTATCCAAATTGAAGAGCGGAAATCATTAGTCATTAGGCGGAAGCGTTAGTATTGATCTTCTTTAAGTTTTCCTCAGCCATAATGATGGTCAACAATGGCGTTTTTCTCTTTTCTTTACTGAAATTTCTTAATGGCAGAATTATGGGAAAGGGTGCCTTAAAATTTCAGATTATAGAGTATTTAATGCTGAGGCAACTAAAGGGATCAAGTACAATGAATCTGGTCCATCAGAATTTTCATCAAATTATGATGCACCCTTTAGTTAATTATCTTAGATGAACTTGGCTCACACATTAATTATCATAGGCCACATTAAATATTCCAACATTCTCCCACTTGGCCTATGCTGAAAACATCATAATTAAGCACAAATTCAAAATTGGCCAACATCTTAAACCTTGTTCAGTTAGAAATACCAAACTAAACTAATACAATCAAAATAACTATTAATGTTATTTGACCCCCACTAATTATAGCATTGGTATTCTTTCCAACAAATGGTTAATATAATTCATTCGATCCACTTAAGTAAATTTGCTTAAATTAAACATAATGCGCAACACAAGAAATAAGCAAATTTCATAATTCAAAGTCAAACTCATAATTTGAAGCTTCACATCATAACTTAATACATAATTCAATACAACAAAATCATAATTAGCAACCAGACCCGTGCCGGCAAAAAATGGGTGGTAATACTTTAATGAGAGAATTAGCTAACATAATTCTCAATTAATATGTTGTATTTGTATTGTCATATCTTTGACTTTGCATTTAATAACAAGATATTTAATGTCAATCCATTAGACATGTTACTTAATATGTTGTTATTAAAAGACAAAATAGCAGTTGCGTTATTACAAAAATAAGATAGGTGACCTTACAAAATGTCACAAAAATTCTGCTTGCATAGTGGAAGATGACATTATAAACTGCTCAGCACTCTTCCATAAAATTAATCATTATATATACAAGCACAAATAAATAACCGAAAGTGAATTTCTTATTGACTAATAAAATATCATCCACGAACAAAATGAGAATGATAAATTACTCCCACTAACCCTGAGATATATACATTGATTTATAATATTTTCTTTAAATCCAAACTTGATATCATCAAATTTGAGATATAATTTAGCAAAATTAGTATTTCATTATTACTACTTTTATTCGTAGTAGCAACAAAAGGCTAATCATAATGTCTGGTCCAGTTCTAAATTACCAAGACAAATCTCAGTTCATTCTTTCCAAGTTGGAAAAATTAGTTTTATTCAATGTTGTTAAATTCAGGAAAAATAAGGTGGTTAATAGTCGACTAATATTCACATAGCAAAATAAAATTAAACTGAAATGAATAATAAAAACGCCAAATAATATTTCAGTTTTAACATAAAGTTCTTCACATTTTCAATTTATATCATCGTTGGACAGAAATAAATTGAAGTTTATGAGACAATTCTATTTAATAAACTAAAATGTCAATTAAAGTTGTTCAAATTGACATCCTTAATATTTATTAAATATAAACATCATAGTGATATGTAAACTAAAATATCACAAATAACATAATATAAATAAACAACTATGAGGAATGAAACTTAATTAAACTGAAATTAATATTTAAAAAAAATCAATTTTGACAAAATAGTTGTTCCATGAAATCAATTTGCATCACCGTTGGGCAGAAACAAATTGAATTAATAATAATAAAATTCCACTTAATAAACTACAATGACAATTAAAGTTGTTAAAATTGACAATCATAATTTATTAATTGTAAAACTTTATTGTGATATATATAAATAAAATATCACACACTTTCTTTTAATAAAATGATAATTACAATTAAAGTTATTAAAATTGATAATGACCAAATTATTAAAAGTAACTTAGTATGAGTAACTTAGTATGGTTTAAATTATTCATATGCATAACTTTACTACTACAGTATATTCAAGCATATCACTATTGACTAACCAACCTTCAATAAAGATGCCAACCATCTACATACAAATTCAGTATTCTGAACAAATTTGTGGCTATTCTATAGATTTACATAATAATTAAGTAATCTACAAGGTTCAATTGACAAGAGAGAACCATAATATGTCTGATTGTACCTTAATTTTGTCATAAAAATCATTTCTGGACCACACTTTGTTGGAACGGGTCAATCCAAACCCAGGACGGGTCGTCCTACACGAAAAGGTGCGACCAGAGTTCATCCAAAAAACTTTCAGACAGCCTGAACACTCTCTGGTAATCTGACGATAACTTTCTCTATAATCATCCGTTTTCTGTGTTCTTGATCATTCTGGAAACTAGATTCAAAGATCTTTCCAGTGACATAAGTTTCATCAAAAACAAGTTTATAGATCAAAAGATACAGCCCTCGAAAAACAGACTATCCCAGACGAAAAATCGACAAACTGTCAGACAGACTTAACTTGCAGACAGCATTTCTCACTGATAATTTATTGGAATTTTACAAATTTACATTCTATGGAAAGATATATGAAATATCTATATCACAGTTAAATTTCATGTAAATCCGAATTACCAATTAAGAGCAAAATGTCCCGTACTACTGAAAGGTCAGAAATTTCAGAACCCTGACATTCTGACCTCTTGTGATTGCGAATTGATTATCTCCCTGTGCACCAGCTTGATTTTCAAGATGTTAGTCTCTTTGGAAAGTAGACCCAGAGATCTTTCCAATTCCGAAAACCTCACTCAAATCGGATAAGCGGATCTTGAGATAATGATCCACGAATTCAGATAATTAAGAAAATCAGACAAAACTCAATCCACTCAACACTTACAACAGAATTTCTGTTTAACCGTTATGAAATTCTATTTCAATAAAGGCAATCTAGCGGTATAACCCGCTCTGATACCAACTGTAAGTACAACAACGATTCTAGAATGCGGAATTAACCAGGAATCGTAAAATACCTCGTGCCATCGCTAATCGAAATCGAGTGTTGAGTGGATGAAATTGAAACCCGCAGGTCATGCACGACTCCTCTTCTATCACATCTGCTCCGTATCCAAATTGAAGAGCGGAAATCATTAGTCATTAGGCGGAAGCGTTAGTATTGATCTTCTTTAAGTTTTCCTCAGCCATAATGATGGTCAACAATGGCGTTTTTCTCTTTTCTTTACAGAAATTTCTTAATGGCAGAATTATGGGAAAGGGTGCCTTAAAATTTCAGATTATAGAGTATTTAATGCTGAGGCAACTAAAAGGATCAAGTACAATGAATCTGGTCCATCAGAATTTTCATCAAATTATGATGCACCCTTTAGTTAATTATCTTAGATGAACTTGGCTCACACATTAATTATCATAGGCCACATTAAATATTCCAACATTTTGTAGATGTAATAAACCAAACTACAAAATAAAGCTACTATAATAATAGTAATGTCACATTATGTTTTTAAGTTTTTCAAATATTAAGTAATTTTTTCGAAAATTTATGATTCGTCGATTTCGTTTTGTTGAATATTAAAAATTAGATCTACAGTCTATATTGAGATTATTAGTCTTCTGAAAATCTTGAAAATAGTATTTTGAATAATGAAATTTTTACTCGTAATTCTCATAAAATTTCTTTACATCAGAAATAATCTTTGTGAGAATTAATAATTAAATAAGGTAACGTTAGCCTTGAAGTTTCATGGCCAAACTGAAGTATATGAAAGTTTGTATATGTGGGCCTTAGTATTGTACTCTATATATATGGCCCAATTCCTTGTTGAATGATGTAGATGAGTATAAAAAAAATATAACTGAACCGACATACTTTGTCAAATTGCGGCTGTGGATAAACATCAAGGGTAAACAAAAATATTAAACAACTCTTGAAACAAATATATAGGGTGCGTTTGGCAAACTTAAGGTTAGTAGGGTTAGTGGTGTAAGTTTATTACTTTTTAGAATTAGAGTAGAATGGTGAGGGTAGTGATTTGATAGGGTTAGTTCAAATTTAAGGTTAGTGAATGTTGTTTGGCGCGATATGTGAGGTTAGTATTTTGAGTTTAGCAACTATAAATTATAAAAAATAAACCATTATTAATTATTATTTTCATTATGATAGTAACTATTATTAAATATCGTTATTATTATAATTTTATAATTATTATTAATTACTAATTATTATTACTATAACTATTATCAATTATTAATTATTATAAATATTACCATAATTACATGTATTATTTATTTTTAATTATTAATTACTTTAATTATTATTATATTACTTGTTAACTGTTATTAATTGCTAATTATGATTAATTATTAGTTACTAATTATTATTATTCCTCATAAATTATTAATAAATAATTAATATTACAATTATTATTATTATTAATTATTATAAATATTACCGTAATTATTAATTAATATTATTGTTTATTTTAAATTGTTAATTATTAATTACTAATTATTATTGATTATGAGTTACTAATTATTATTAATCATATTTAATTAATAATTAATAATTAATATAGCAATAACTATTATTAATTATTATAAATATTACCATAATTATTAATTAATATTATTATTTATTTTAATTTATTAATTTTTAATTACTAATTATTAATAATTATTAGTTACTAATTATTAGTAATCATCTTTAATTAATAATTAAGAATTAATATAACAATAACTATTATTAATTATTATAAATATTATCATAATTATTAATTACTATTATTATTTATTTTTTATTATTAATTATTAATTACTTTAAATTATTAATATATTAAGTATTATTTTATTATTAGTACTAATTATTATTAATCATCATTAAAAAATTGAAAGCAACTACTTTAATATTTTCTCTCTCCATGTTAATGTAAGGGAAAAATTCTAACTCACCATTTTACATGGTTAGAAGATTAGATATTGGTTAGTCCCTAACCTTTCTAACCACAACTCATTTGGTAAACTAACCTTAGGAAAGTTTAGTCACTAACCAAGGTTAGGACTAAACTCAATAGTGCCAAACGCACCCATATATGGCAAGTTTGTCCTTTCTTCTCTGATGAGCGCACCAAAAGGTTCAGGAAAAATTAAGGAAAAAAATATTTAAGAAAACGTTTTGGTAAGTTAGTTATTGGTGGCAACTGGCAACGTGTAACACAATCAAGTGAAAAAGGTAAGATCAATTCTCATATATCTTTTATTCTAGATTTTTGCTATAATTATGAATAGTTAAAAAAGGATTAGTAAAGGAATTTGGAAAAGTTTAGCGAGTATTAATTTATTTTCTAATTATATCGGTTTTTCTTTCAAAATTAAATTATCTTCTTTTTGGTAAAAACTTGTATTGATTGGTTATCACCTGATTTAGAAGGATATGTTGTTATATCACTAGAATATGAGTTGGACTTGGTTAAATGACATGTAGCTCGGGGTTTAAGTGTGCTGACATTATTTCATATTTTTGTATTATCTTTTAGTTCAAATCAAAGAAATATCTAACATAAAATTAGTTGCTCAAAATTATATTCTAAGTCTCAATCAACTAATTGGTTAGATGATAGGTGGGGTAGAAACGTTGGTAAATTGAAATAGAAACAAAAATCAGGAACCACATAGCCATATTATTATAAGTTATAAATTTAATAATTATTGGGGTTAACTTTTAAGTAAAAAAAATATAACTTTTTGTTTTGTTTTTCCTAAAAAAAAAGAAAGAAAATTCGCATACAATAATATTAATTCATTGGAACTAGGATCTGAATGAATTATTTCCTGAATAAAATTTGATCATTATTTAAGTAGGAATTTAAATAGAATTTATTTTGTCTAGACTCAGGAAGTCGCTTATCGGAGCCGGGGGTAGCCGATACGACTGAGGATCTGTAGATTGTCGTGCTCTTGCTTGTTTTCTTCATTTTGCTTTTCAGGTGCGGATCCCACATGTTACCACGTCTTGGGTAGCAAGTTTTTAGAGGGAACGGCCCGGCTTTCCTTCCGCCAACCAACCGCCCCATGCGGAAGGAAAGGAGCCGCTCAAGAGAGATGAAGTTTTTGGTAGCAGGGAGACTCCTCTTGAGGCCGTTGGAGGAGAGCTCTTTTATAGTGACTAATTAGGGTAACCTTATGTTGGACTGGATCCTTACCGGGCCTTACTAGGCTTTATCAGGCCGTATTCTTATTGGACCATATCAGGCCTTATCATAAGCCCTCGAGCTTCTAATGGATGTAATTCCTGTAGAAGTTAAAATACATTTCTATCGTTCATGAAGTCTCAAATTATATGGTGAAGTAAGCGGCACTTTTAGGCCTTCCGGTAAGATAAATTAGTCCACAAGATAGTCGGCTGACGAGCCCTTGAACCTTCAGACAAGGTGAACAATTCCTTGACCCTATCAGAGAGATAAATAAGCTCTCAAAATATTCGAGGTTGATAAATCTTCGAGCAAAATGTGCGAGCCCTCGAGTCCCAAGCGAGGTGTGTGAACTTATCGAGCGAGGTGGTGAGGTGTGTGAACCTATCAAGCGAGGTGGCGGGGTGGCGAGGTGTACGAGCCCTCGAGTCCTGAGTGAAGATAGTTTTAAGCTTCTAGTTTCGTGTCTTCATTGGGTCTTCAGGCAATTATATCGGTAAGACGCATAGTGGGCACCTTATATCCGAGGTCTCATTTCATTTTTCAGTTATTCTTCATTCTCGCTGGTTACCATGCCTAGCGATAGAATGTTTATTTATAAATCGTTTTTATAGATGGACGAATGAAACTTCCCTTCCACCAACCAACCACCCCGTATGGAAGGAGAATATCAACTGCGCTAAGGCGACTTACATCAGGCATGATAACTTCGACTGCGTTATCACACTTACGTCTGGCATGAAAACTTCGACTGCGCAATCGCGACTTATGTCTGGCATGATAACTTCGACTGCGCTATCGCGGCTTACGTCTAGCATGATAACTTCGACTGCGCTATCGCGACTTACGTCTGGCATGAAAATTTCGACTACGCTATCGCGACTTATGTCTGGCATGATAACTTCGACTGTGCTATCGCGACTTACGTCTGGCATGAAAACTTTGACTGCACTATCGTGACTTACGTCTGGCATGATAACTTCGACTGCGCTATCGCGACTTACGTCTGGCAAGGCATGATAACTTCGACTGCGCTATCGCGACTTACGTCTGGCATGATAACTTCGACTGCGCTGATGAAGGCTTATGTCTGGCATGATAACTTCGACTGCGCTGATGGCGGCTTATGTCTGGCATGAAAACTTCGATTGCGCTATCGCGACTTATGTCTGGCATGATAACTTCGACTGTGCTAATTGCGGCTTACGTCTGGCATGAAAACTTTGACTGCGCTATCGCGACTTACGTCTGGCATGATAACTTCGACTGCGCTGATTGCGGCTTACGTCTGGCATGAAAACTTCGACTGCGCTATCGCGACTTACGTCTGGCAAGGCATGATAACTTCGACTGCGCTATCGCGACTTACGTCTGGAATGATAACTTCGACTGCGCTGATGAAGGCTTATGTCTGGCATGATAACTTCGACTGCGCTGATGGCGACTTACGTCTGGCATGAAAACTTCGACTGTGCTCTGGTGCGGCTTACGTCTGGCAAGGCGTCTTCGGCCAACCCACCAACCACGGTAGATAATAGCATAAAATTTGCAAGTTACCATGACAATATAAAATTGAAATTGACATAGAATTACATGAAGCCGCCTGACGATGAGAAATCGAAAGTATGTTGAAACTGAAAATGTATGGTTAAAGGATAGTATTGAAGAGAAGATACCATTCAAGATTCCCTTCTTGGCATATGAATTATAAGAATAGTCAGAAGATGATTCCTTCGAATTATCACATATAGCTTACATTCACAGTATATAACTCACAGTAGAGACATTAGATAAAATATCGGCTTGCATGAGGTTGCAAAGACTTATATGCAATTTGCAGGTTGCCCTCATAATGTACATATCTATAGTAGAGGCTTGCATGGAGTTTGTAAGAAAATATCAGGCTTGGCGCCTTATTAGTCAATTCATTCTCTGGCGCACGAAAGGCCCAAAATAGATATTTACACAGAAGGTGTTTGTATGAGGTTGACACTAGTTTGACCTTTGATATCAAATGTAGAGATGCCTTGTGCACAGACAATTTGCACATGTAAGCATATAAGCCTCTATATATATATATATATATATATATATATATAGAGGATTGCTAAAATGCTATGCATAGCACGGATGGCCTTCGTGCTACGGATTCGTTCTTGAATTTCATGCTTCAAACAACCGATCTAAACCGTTCATTATTTTCTTCATATTGAAATCTCATTAGAAACCAAATTTTACATTTTTTTGAATTTTTTTACTATTTTTTTCAGATTTTTTAAAATACTTAATCTAATAAATTCTGGACCCTTCAATAACAGTGATTTTCAAAAATCTGAGAAAAATAGTAAAAAAATTCAAAAAAATGTAAAATTTGGTTTCTAATAAGATTTCAATATGTAGAAGATAATGAACGGTTTGGATCGGTTGTTTGAATCATGAAATGCAAGAATGAATCCATAGCACGAAGGTCATTCGTGCTATGCATAGCATTTTAGCAATCCTCTCTCTCTATATATATATATATATATATATATATATATAGATGCTATGGTGCATCGCGATGTATTGAGGCTTTTGTACATTGCGATCATTATCCGTCAACCGTTTTATAAATTGACAAATCTAATTAAACTAATCTAATCTACATATTGAAATATCATTACAAACCAAATTTTATATTTTTTGAAATTTTTTTACTATTTTTTTCGAATTTTCTAAAACTTTCCTTTTTTAATAAAGAAATTCTAAAAATGGCAGGTTTTAAAAAAATCGAAAAAAATAGTAAAAAAATTTCAAAAAATATAAAATTTGGTTTGTAATGAGATTTCAATATATAGATTGAATTTGTTTAGTTAGATTTTCAATTTGTAAAACTATCGGCAAATATGGTCGTGATGTACAAAAGCCTTAATACATCGCGATGCACCATAGCATATATATATATATATATATATATATATATAGAGTTTAGCTACGGTGAGTCGCGACCAAAACTCCTAGATCTAGATCAAAATGACGGATCCAAACCGTCCAATATGATCTCCCTATTGAAATCTCCGTGCAAACCAAATTTTTTATTTTTTTGAAATTTTTAAGTATTTTTTTCGGATTTTTAAAAACTGATGTTTTTGAATGGTTCAGAACCAATTAGATTAACGATTTTCTAAAATTTCAAAAAAATACTTAAAAATTTCAAAAAAATGAAAAATTCGGTCTACATGGAGATTTCAATAGGGAGATCATATTGGACGGTTTGGATCGGTCATTTTGATCTAGATCTAGGAGTTTTGGTCGCGACTCACCGGAGGGTCCGTGAGTCGCGACTCACCGTAGCTAAACTCTATATATATATATATATATTTCTGCAAGATGGAGGAAAGTAAGGCGGGAGAGGGAGAAGGAAAGACAGGTAGAGAGATGGACAAGATAAGAGGAGAGAACATTAAGGGTATAATGGAAAATATTGAAATACTGCTCAACTTATATTATTTTTATTTTCATAATATATAATAATTATATAATTGTGACAATTTTCTAAGTATAATTGATTTGGGATGGTATTTTTCTAAGAACTAAGTTTATGGTGACATTCTTCTAATTTTGAAGTTTTGGAATGGCATATGTCCAATTTTCCCTTATAATAAAGGATGGTAGTTTTTTTTGAAATAACAAGAAAAATTCTAATATTATCTATTTTAAAAAGAATAATTTACCATCCTTTATTTTATAATAAAGGATGGTAAACTTTTTGAGATAACACGAAAAATTTTTATATTGTCTATTTTAAAAGGATTATTTCATAATTTGAGTGTCCAATTCATATGTAAACATAAGTATATAATTATGTTTTATGAAATTCAAAGGTGTTCGACTATGACAATACACGATATGTCACGACACGATATGTCACTACACGAGGTCACGAAGCGAGGCGTGTACGTCAATTCTTAAAAATTTAGACATGACATGATATGACATGTGAAATATTTAGATATAACACGATACAACACGTACTGATCATGATCCTTGCATGACATGTTTGACGTGTCACGACGCGTATTTAGAACATCAGTCAAGTCAAAATGTGCTCACAACATTTGCGAGTTGCGACAGTAATATCCGTTGCCAAAGAAGATCCGGAATATTAAGGAGTAGGTAGATTCAAGGTGGCCTACGTATAATAGATTAATAGGCTATTGACCCCGGACCCGGAGATGACTTCTTAAACAGAAAATGAAGCCTTAACTGAGAGATGACAAGGTCATGTTGTTTGTGCGAAATATGACTTGGATTTACATAATAAGTTAATAACCTCAATAATCAAGGGAAGTTAGGTCGTCTAACCAAGGTGGACACGTGTCATTTAGGGAGGAGTGGACAGCATGAATTTTTTCCATGGCTGCCGACCTCACACGTGTAAAGAGCTCAATTTTTATTTTGACATTTTGTGCAGGTCAATTTTATTACTCACTTAAATTTGGTGGTTGATATAATTAGTTAAAATTTAGTTTTAAGGGAATTGCAAATTTTGGAAAGAGGAAAAAGGTAAGTGCATGCAAAGTCCGTGACAGTCTTTTGAATAAATCAGCACACAAAAATTATTGATTGTTGGAATTATATGGTTTGAATGCTTCCTGGATGTTCTCTTATCCATTTTAATAGTCGAATAGAAGTATATTAATTTAAGGGAACACTTGGATTTGGTCGCTCGTAGGAATCTTGGAACTACTTGTGATAGTATTTTATTATAAAAATATACTATATATATAAATAAATAATGCTAGTAGAAGGCCCAGAAGAAGTCAAAACTCAAAACATCCATCATAAATAAGTAAAATATGTTATAAAATGAGAAATTTTTTCATAATGCAATTCTGTTTTTATTTTATTATTTTTTTAACAGATCAAATCTCCAACTTCCGTATTCCTTTTTATTTACACAACTCATTTTCTATGCTCCTAGCTCTTCGTTTTTGTTTTTTTGAGAATTCCTTTCCGTACCAAGAACAACTAGAATATTATTATACGTGCTTAACGTCAAGAATAGTAAATATACTTAAAGTTTATACATTTATTATATATTTGGATACAAAATTAAGAGGTAAAACAATATTGCGCTAGGCTACTCACAATTTAATTTGCATCATCTAATCTGTACACGGTCAAGTTTAATTTTTATAAATTTAATCAAGTATATATTGTTCATGACATGCAACAAACTTAAATTTCTTCTCCCCTCGTTGCAATTTAATTTAGAACTTGAAATCTGAATCTCCAAATAATTTTGCATGCATCAGTAAACAAATTAAATTTGTAATTTGGAATTGAAGTAAGATATGCACATAAATAAATAAATCTTCAGTTGATAACTCCTTTTCATATAGATGCAACCTTTTAATATAAAGAAATATTATTGTCCAATATATGAAACGGATGACATTCATTCCACACTGTTATTCTCATATTTCAAATTTTAAACGACCAATCTAAATTGTTTAAAATATTCTTTGTGTTGAAAATTTATAAGAAATAATTTTTAATAATATTTTCAGTATTTAAAAAAAATCCATGATACAAGAATTATGGATAGAAAATAATAGAGAACAAATTAAATAGTTCCGATCAAGCTTTTAAATTTTGATTTTTTCGGTATGACGGTCCAGGTCCCCATGTTATTTCGGTGTTATTTCGATGTTATAACGGCGATATAACAGTGTAGTGTTTTTTCAAAGTTTGACACACATCAATTCTATAACTATCAATTTATATATTTATACATCTCCAATACTCCATACAAATAGCATACGACCATACCAAATTCAATATAATGCAGTATACCAATAATGAGTAGCAGTAGCAGCTTGTACCAATTTAACAATAGTTCAATATTGAATACACAATTTAACAATGGTAGCAATAACAGTTTGTTATTTTGCCAAAATAACTGAAATAACGCGTTACGTCATTTTTTCAATTAAGACTATAACGTTCATGCGGTTTGACACAAAATACCGCTATTTCTGTTATTTCGTCGAAATTTAGAAGCTTGGTTCCGATCAATCATTTGAAACTTCGAACGGTTGAGATGTATCCCATCCGTTTGTATTTGGTAATGTTGGATAGAAAAATAATAATACAAAATAGGAAAGGTCATAAACAAGTGAAAACAAAATTGTCTTTTCCTCCTTTTTCTTTTTTTCCGTCTGACATTTTACATTTAACAAATATTATATTTATAAAAATATAGTAGCTCTTTTACGCACCGTTTCAAGCTTCATCGAAAAAAACATAACATATTTAATGCATCCTCAGGACAGGAGGCGTCATGTGGGACCGAGTCAAAGAGAGTATCACTCTTCTAACGCCACGTATCTCCTCTCTCTCTCTCTCTCTCTCTCTATAGTTCTTTGCAAAACCGAAACTGCTTCCTTCCTAGTCCCTACCCGCCTTCCTCTCCTCCCATCCCAATATATCTCCTCTCTTTTCTCTTCTCCAATTCCATCTCTCTCCAAAATCAACCACACAACACACATACTCTCTCCCCCCTCTTTTTCTCTCTTTTACAGTACCAAATTACACTACACCCCCTTAAAATAGTTAAAACGGTTATCACGTCTCCTTTTTCCTCTCCCTCCTTCGATTTTCTCTTCTTCCTTTATCTTTATCCCTATCTTTAAGCGGTTAGGTTTCTCTTTCAATCCTCTCTCTATTGCTCTCTTGGAGCTCTTAATTTCAGAGAGGAGAAACCAATCTGTTTGATTATCAAAGAGTTTGTGTTGTTTTGTTAGAGCGATTCTTTTCTTTGTTCCTTTCTGCAAATCATGGGTCATTATAGCGTGCTCTCAGGATCTCAGCTTAACGGCTCGCCGCCGGTTATTGGAGGTGGTCTCAGGTTTGATTTCTCTTATATCTCTCTGAATTGGGTTGTTTTAATTCTTTGTTGATGAAAAAAAATATTGTCCTCTATTTGTTGAACTGATAAGATGAGTTGTCTCAGTTTGCCCGGGTTGCAATTAAGTTGGTTCAATTTTATTTATGAATTATTTAAGATAGATTTGTGATTATTAGATATTTTATTTAGCACAAACGTCAGGAAAGGAAGAGATTTGTGGACTGACAGTTGTTTAATGTTGAATAGTTTCTCTTTATATTTGAATTCTTTTAATTGTCAACAACCAGCCATGTAAATTCCTTTTATTAAGTAATTTTCTTGTAAGAAGTTGATTATGGTGACCTCTCTGTGACATCACTCATGGATAATTAATTAAAAGTTATCGAATCTTTGAATTTTGAGACACAATTTTAAGGGTGTTTGGTCAAGTAGGTCATTTGAGCAATCACACATTTGGACCTTGAAAGTAACAAAGTTGTGATGGATTTTGCAACTTGACCCCCTTAATTATGCTATTTAGCAACAATAGAATTCAAGCGACCCTTATTTTTTTCTTCTTTAAAATACAGTCAGGATGGGAAGTTCGGTTATGGGTATGCAAGCTCACCTGGTAAAAGGTCTTCAATGGAGGACTTCTATGAGACAAGAATTGATGGTGTTAATGGGGAAATTGTTGGCTTATTTGGTGTTTTTGATGGTATATGTCAAATTTTCTTCGTGATTACATGATTTTTTTTTTCTTTTCAGTCGAAGTTTCTTAATGTTGCCTTCCAAATTCAAGAGAATTAGAGATGCATTATATGTTCTTAAGTCTTTTGAAGGATTAATGCTATACTTTTGGGTTTTGGAGCAACTTAGAAGAAAAAATTTCTTATTCCGTGTAAAAAAGAGGAGTTCTAATATATTACTGAACTTTTTTAAGGTCATGGTGGGGCCCGTGCAGCAGAATTTGTTAAGAAACACCTATTTAGCAACATCATAAAGCACCCAAAATTCATCAGCGATACCAAATCAGCTATAGGTATGGCTTGTATTTCTCATGTTTATATTTTATATTGTTTGTCATCATGCCTGTATGATAGAACCATTACAGAGTCTCAGTGCTCCACAAAGTTAAAACGTGGACAAGCAATGCATCTAACCATGCTAATGTTGTTAATTTTTTTTCTGAAATCCAGTAAATTTATATTTGATTATTGGAAATTACACGGGATCCCGATTCGGAACATCTGAATAACTAATGTTTTCAATTTACTGTTGTGTCAAAATATGCACAAGCTTCCATAGAGGATTTCGCCAAATGTTTCACCCCTATTTTGTCTCCAGACCAGTTAATATAAATTTGTCTCAATCAGGTCATCTTATCTCTCTTCAATCCTGTAGCCCTTTTTTCCTTTTCAAGGTCACATAATTGTTAAAAGAATATTTGGAATCACCTTTCATCTCTTCCTGTCCTCCATACTTTATAGCTGGATCTCTCTCTCTCTCTCTCTCTCACTATATTCCTAATCTAGGTTAAGAATAATCACAATCATGTGAGCAATAAAGAGAGATGTTCATTTTTTTCGTTTTTCTGTTGAAAATGTTAGAGTGATTCGATCAGGGGATTTATAAAATCACTGACCCCTCATTTGTTGACCTTTGAAGAAATTTACCAAGACTAAGTTATGTCAAAGGAGTTGGGGTAAACAATCAAATTGACTGTGGATATTGGTTCCCTGGTCCTTGTGGTCCTAACCAAGGATCAGATTTACTGTTTCCCTGAACCAGTTGATCACCTTATACAATTGTATTGGGGTCAATTAAGTTGCAAGATACATCATTTTAGAATATTAAATTTCAATTTACCAATCATACTAGCTGCTCCACCTCTTACAGGATATTGTACTCGCGATCTGTTACTTTCCTATTTTCATGGCGACTGCTCACCAAAATTTGCTTGGAAGCAGCTGACCTTTTTCCAGACTATGGCCAAATGTCAAAATTGGATATATAAATCCCCGTATGACTTACTTTGCATGCCGTTGCAAAGCATAAGAGTTTTTCTCATACTCCTATGAAATAAAGGAGGAAAATAAGTATCATATCGGTGTCCCTCTTACCCATTACATCAAATAAAAATATGCCCCTTTGCAATCTATGATTATGAGGAACGGAAGAGGATTGTTGTGAATTTCAAAGTGTGTTAGGAAAGCGGCATAGATGATATTTTCTGGTTTCAGAGAGGCAAATATACGATAACCCTCCACCTTTTCCACATTATTATTATTTTTTTTTATTTTTTTTTTAAGCCTTTTATCCCAAACAAGTTGGGGTAGGCTAGAAATGGCAACCCGACCCTGGTCATTTCTTATATATATGGCTGAGATTTTACGCTGGCTCGCCAAGCCTATCGCAAGCATGCGGGCTTGAACCCTGGATCTCTTAAAAGAGAGCCAAGTGCTTTTACCACCTGAGCTACTAGACCACATGCCTTTTCCACATTATTTATTCGTATGATATGTATACAATATAGATAATGTTTCAGATATCAGATTCCAGAACTAAAAGTTATTGTTGAGGATTATCGATTCAATTAAATTTATCGTCAGAAAATCCGTACCTCTTATGTTTAATGGGGAATTGTTTGAATCATTATATTATTAATGGTAAATCTGTTCTTTAGTAAAATGGTGAATAGAAGAGTATTTTTGCATTTTCAGTTACATCTTTGTTGACGTGTAAGGCAATGAACAGATTGGTTACTTACTTTTTTTTCTTTCTTTTTCGTTACTCTTGCAGCTGATGCATATAACCACACAGACTCTGAGTTTCTGAAATGTGAGAATGGTCAGAACAGGGATGCAGGTTCCACTGCCTCAACAGCTGTACTTGTGGGGAACCGTCTCTTAGTTGCTAATGTAGGTGATTCTAGAGCTGTTATTTGTAGAGGTGGAAATGGTAGGTCTTCTGTTTTTTTTTTTCCCCGTTTTGATCTGCTTCCTAAATTTTCAAAACTAAATATGTAGATAATAAAACCTAAATAAGATGCAAATTCCATTGGCAAATTATCCAAAAAACATTTCTATTGTTCTTTTGCATATAAGCGCCTTAAAAGAGATATCTTATTATTGTCCATAATTTGGTTGGATGTTGGCAAATTTTCAGCTATTGCAGTTTCGAGGGATCACAAGCCTGACCAATCAGATGAGAGGCAGAGGATAGAAGATGCTGGAGGTTTTGTTATGTGGGCTGGTACTTCTCTTTCTTTTGTATAATTTCATTATGCTCTTTTCCTCAGCATAAAACCTCATTTTCATTGCATTATTATAGAAACAGAACTTATTTTCTATTTCCATTGGCACTAATCTTAACTAGGCACCTGGCGTGTTGGTGGTGTTCTTGCTGTTTCCCGTGCATTTGGTGATAGGCTTCTGAAGCAATTTGTTGTTGCTGAACCTGAGATCAAGGTTTGACTTAACGTTTCTTTCTTTATTTCATCATTGATGTTAACATTTGCTACATATTGGTTTGCTTTATTAAATTATTGTTTGAGCAGTAGAATTAATACAAAATATAAAAAATGTTATATTCAAGGTAGCAAAGCTCTTAGCATTCTTTGATTTGTGCCATGAACTCAGGAAGGGAGAAAAAAGGGGGAAAAAAAAGGAAAATTTCAACTGAATAGTAGTTCCAATTTATGGACCAGCTTTATTCTACTACCATGTGAATTTTACTTAAATTCAAACTGATGTTCTGAGAAGGATCTTGAATGTTAACTTTTATGTGATTTTGCAGGAGGAGAAAGTTGATAACTCTCTTGAATTTCTCATCCTAGCAAGTGATGGTCTTTGGGATGTTGTCTCAAACGAGGTATAAATTCCCTTTAATTAATTTTTGCATAATGTAGAATGCTAGAGATATGAACCTCCTTTTCTTAATTTTCTTTGAAACAGTTGTCTTATATATACCTCTTACGCATAACATGGAATCAAGTGCTCAAACAGTACTTAAAATGTTATGTGTTCTAATAATTTTTTGTGCTGAATCATGATATTCAAACTTTCACTTTGGTTTCCAAGATTCTATTTTGTCCATGCTGTTATTACCATTATGTTTAATTAAACTAATTGAACTAGACGTTTTTTTTTATCAAAAAAGAAAAGAAGTTGTTTGAATTTTTAAGGTACAAATTTTTTATTGGGTCAGTTCCTCTCCAATTGTACTGAAATCATTGAAGTCTCAGTTTGATCTGTACCATTCGTCTTCGATCAGATCAGGTCCTACCGAATAGCTGGCTAGTACTTGCCAGGCCCTTCTTAATGATAATGGGTCAGATCCAATCTGAATGTCCTAATAGAATTGGACAGCCCAGGCCTGCTTGGGACCATCCAATGAATTCATACAGCTGGAAAAGAACCTGACCGTTTTAATAACTGTCAGTGTATCTATTTTGATTGCAAATTTGTGGTAGTGATTAAAAAAGTTCTACAATGTGTTGCTTAAGAAAAACTGAGGAACGTTTTAATCTTTTTGGATCAAATAGAAATATGATTTGGTCTGCTTTTGCAATATATACTTGAACATATTTTATGCAATCTAGCTCAAGTACTGGCCTGCACCTAGCTCTGTGTATTGGAAAAGATCCACTGTTTGAATTTTTGAAATCTGGTTATTTATTAAAATAAACTAAAAATCATGATTTAAGACCCAACCAATTTAAATACTTCGGAACTTAGATTTTCTCCCCCCCCCCCCCTCCCCCCCTAGATCCTACCAACGAAACGGTCTTGTAGACAGAACTTTTTTATCAGATTAGAGGATGCATTCTGACAATTTTCTACATCATTGTGTTTGGTTTTTTTTAGGAGGCGGTAGCAATGGTGAGGCCAATAGAGGAACCCCAACAGGCTGCACAAAGACTTCTTCAAGAGGCTTCTCAACGAGGGAGTGCAGATAATACTACTGTTGTCGTAGTTCGTTTTTTCGATTCTCCTCATGGTTCGAATGGAAGCAGTTAAGTTTTCTTCACAACTAAAATGCCCAAACCTGTATCATTTGTCACTGTTGTAGTATATGTCTTGCATTTATGCCAATTTAGTATTTGTTTATAGTTGTTGTACCCCTAGTGGGTTGTATGCGGCTAACATAAACTATTAGATCATAAGGTCATGTGTGGATGGCATGGATCATGTTTGCTTGACGTTTGTAAAGACTAATTTTTTATGTTTTTTTGTAATTTAGCATCAGAACTACTTGATGATTTTTGAATAAATTACTTTAATGGTTCTTCTTATATCATCAAATTATCATTTTGGTTTAATGTTCATGAAATAGGTGCCAGTAAAAGAAGAGCGTTAAGTACTAGAAACTTTTTACTACCTTAACCTAGTTTGTGTAATTAGTGTTCATATTTTTTTCTTTCTTTCTTTTTTATTTTACTTTACTAGCTCAAAGTCAGATACCCAGTCGGCCGGTTGGTAATAAGAGTCATCATTTTGCTTATCTGGAAAAAATTCTCTCTTGACAAAGTTTTATACGACTAATTTTTGGAAAAGATTATGCTTTTCTGCATTCCCTGGTGCTAGTTAAAAAACGAGGTTTCAGCGGCTGAACTGTTCTACTAGCTTTCTAGTTAAAATGAGATCGATAGTTAAATGCAATGCTGAATCTTTTACAGCGGGAACCGAGGCCGTTTAAAGACAAAATGAACAAAAGTGACCGCCAATAATGCGAAATAATTTTTATTTTGTGAATGCGGTATCGGTGATGGATGCAAACATTCAGGTCATTCTTTTATAAAATCCTCCAAGTAAAAGAAAAAATAAATAAAATTCAGATAATAACAATGGAATGACTTCTGAGTTGTCGATATATTCCTTCTAACGTAAGCAGTGACTAGACCTCTTAGTAGGTCTCATCTCCAATTACACAACATTTCTGACTGGACAATCCGAATCAACCTTAACCATATATCAGCTCCGACTTGTTTAAACTTTAATGTGTTTGCAAAACGTTAGGCTTTCATCTTGACCATCCAGTTACAATTTTTAAAATTCGGAGAGTGTTGATTAGCCTCAGACGCTCCAATGAGTTCCATACTAAAGAAGAGCTGCGAGAGAACACCAAGGAATAAAAAGAAAGGGCTTTAGAAAGAAGGTTCAAGACTGGGAAGTTATCCTGATAAGACCTTGTCAGAAAGGTAGGCGTAAGTGAATCAAATTGCTCGCTGCATCACATCATGTGCAACCTCCATCCTGGTACTGACAGCCTATGCTTTGTTTTCCACGCAGAGGCTGAATTCATGTTTAATTAATGCTTTCATCAAGAACAATTTACTGATATAGCAAAACTCCTGTACACAACTTTTAACTGGGAGAAATGTTTTTAGCGATACCATTAACATCAAACAGAACCAATTAATGATAAGTCATTCAAATTCATATCCTAGAAAAGGGGTTCTTCAGGACTTCAAATTTAAGAAATTTTGGTTTGGGCACGACACTGGCTTTTTAGTATGGAAAAGCAAGACCTGGGAATTGCTTTCCTCACTCCCAAAATTAGCATTACAATCCCTGTTTTACAATTATGATGACTTACATAACCTTCATTTTAGAGAGAGATTTCTATTTTATTTTTTTCACATATACGAACAAAACGAAGGCGTTCGGTCATTATGATTGGAATTTGGAGTATATTGTGAATTTGAGGAATGCAGAAAGCAATTCCCAGAAAACCTACACTGGCTTTAGTATTAACTTTAAATCATTACAATTTAGCGATACCAATAAACAAAAAGCAAAAATTTCTTTTTTGATTGGTTAGCACTTAGCAGAAAAGTAAGCAAGAACTACCCAAATTAAACAGAATTCTATGACTATTATCAAAGTTTCAATACATTCATTATTACAATTAAAGGCAACTACACAGGGATCCACATCCTCAGCCAACATTTGGCTATTCCAAACAGCCAAAATTTTTTTTTTTTTTAATATTTCATATTTCAACATTTTAAAAATCAAATATTAAATTGAAATCGTTGATCTTATTTAATTTTACGGACGATACATTTTCACATAAATTTCATGAAATTTGGAATGAATTTAATACTAGATCAAGTGATCAACAAATGAACAAATCTAATTAACTATCACTGATTAATTCTAATTCATTCATAATTTGATCACTTAATCAAATATCAAATCGAATCCAAATTTTATAAAACTTATATGAAAATGCATCGCCGTAAAATTAAACAAGATCAATGATTTGAATTCAACATTTGATTTTTAAAATATTGAAATATTAAAAAAACAAAAATTTGGCTGTTTGGAGCCAGCCAACAGAGCAGCCAAATGTTGGCTGCTGAGGATGTGGTTCCAACTACACAGGCCCTAATAGTATGGGAATTCAGATCTGGTGCCACGCGGCACACCGTGTAGCGCGGCATCCTAGCCGTCTGATCAAGATCCAATGGACAAAGGAGCCCCATGCATGTAACCTAGATTGATAGGTCCGTAAAAAATGAACCGTCCGATCAAGATCAGACGGCTCGTACCCGCGCTACACGCTGTCCCGCGCTACACCGGATTCGGATCCGTAGTATGGACTAATGGACGGACACGAGACGAACTTGTAGGATAGCAAAGTTGAAACCAGTGTGTTAAGCAATTGTAGATCTACGATTTAGTGTTTGTGGTCGTGCCAGCCACAGTAGGACAATCCAAATTTCGATTTTTTACCTTTTAATTTGACATGTGTTAGAAGTAGAATTTGAATTCAAATCAATGCACCCACGAAGTCTGACACTCTGAGATGATAAAATTTAGTTCACGCCGACACTATCCAGTGTGAACCAGAGAAAGTTTTCAAGTTCAATTTCATGTTGGATTGTCCGCAACTCAAGTTTACAGACAGCACTCTAAACTTGTTTTCCACAAGACTGTTTTCCTTTGTTTATTTCCCCTTGGTAAAGCCAAATTAGTATTTCAAAAAGAAAACATATACACAACTACATGATAGCTGAAAAGTAAAAAGGTTGCTCAGGTAACCGCACAGGAACAATTTCACATCACATCGAGCTAACTTCCTATAAAGAAAATTGCTCTCGATTTAATATTGTTACTCATCATGGCAACATAACCTTAAAATTGGGTCCAAAAAAAAAAATTCGCAAGTGCTTGAAACAAAATGTAAATTCAGAAAATTTTGAGAGATTTGGAGAAAGAGGGGACTCGTACATAAAATCTCATCAAGGCAAATTGCCACTATGACGAGCGAACCTTATGTTATATTCTTCATTGTCATCCCTCCACTAGAAGAAATATTTAAAATAGAAAGTAGCAAAATGAAACTGGAAACGCAAGAAAAAAAGTGCCAGAAGTAGCAAAAATAATGGAGAAGAAATTATGATGTATAGATCTAAAAAACAGTAGAGGTTTGCCGAGGCGGCTCACAGAGGATCACATAGGCAAGGCTTATACGAACCCTAAATTGAAGAGGATACAATTTATAAAGGTGGGTGGGAAGGTGGGGTGAGATATTGTAGTCTAATAGTGTTTGATTTGGGCCTCTTCGGTTTATAATCTGAGCCTATCCTGAGATTCTCTGTTCTTTTTGGGCCTTGTGTGAGAGTGGCAAATTTCTGAATTATAAAGAAGTTGATCCAAATAATAAATTATTTTCATGCCTAGAAACTCTCTTTTTAATTTGCATACTTATTTGAGCAATATTCCAATCTAACATTCTTTCCAAAGAGCAGATGTAGTTTTAACAAAGTAGAAGGTTTTGTTTGGATAAAAGGAACAAAGAATGATCCATACCATACAAAACCCGGCAAGATAACATCAAATGAGTTTTCCTTAAAATTGTTTTTCCAATACCCTGATTGGAAAGTAGAAATTAAGAGAGGATTTGGAATTGGATTTGAAATAAGCTCATGTTTTGTGATTGGAACGGAAGGAGTTGAGACGTGAGATTTGATTCGATGAGATTTCGTGGCCTTCAAATCCCATTTCTAAATCCCAGCCAACCATTGGAATTTGATGGGAGTTGAAGTGCTCCTGATCAAGCAAGCAAGAGATGAACTCATGTCAATTTTTCCTATTAGTCTGTGGGTGATCAAATAATTTAATTCCACCACCCAATCGTCTCCTCTCTAATCAAATCAACTCCGTTCGAATTTTGTTTGGATACTTTCCGATCAGGTTTTTAGTGTCTTCTTATGCAAAGGCAGTTCTTTTTGTGACATGAATTTGTCAAATATGCGAATCTAATTGAACAAACAAATGTTGGACTTTAGCAATTTATTCAGTGATGATGGGAAAGGGGGCCCGCTGGCGGCTTATGCTAATAATTAAGCATGAAGAAGACTAATTCAAACAATGATGACTAATGAATGTAAGAGATCAGTACTCCGTTGTAAACTCTATTTTATCGGCTGAGCTATACCTTATATAAATAAATAACCTTGTTTCAAAAAAAAAAAGGGAAATGATGAGTTGGTGACTAATCCACACCACATGCGAATAATAAAATTATGAATTAAGACCTATCTTAATGTATTAACCCAATTACACTTGCAATAATTCATGATTCAAATGGCCGTTTTTGGGCCGAGATTACTACTGTATCTTAATCTGGGCCATATATTAGAAAAAGGTCAAATAAAGATTGGGTTTTCAAATGCCGATAAAAAAGTTCTACTACTGAGAATTTAGTTTGCTCAAAATTTCCCTGCCTAGGCTGCCTTCCCAGTTCTCACTTCCCAGTAGATTTCTTTCATCTAGCAGAATCCAAAATAAAAAACTTTCAAATATAGAAGCTGCGTTTCTTATTTAAGATTTTTTTACACAGCATGAGGTTGTAGTTGAAGTAAAAAATGAAGTTGCAGTATTGATTTAACTAACTTAACAATGGTTCTGATGCAATTATACTAGAGGCAGTCTCTGGTTTTCTCGTACAGTGATTTATTTTATTTTTTTTAACACAGTTGCTATTCAGCCGAAAAAAGCTCATCTTCGAATATATATAGTCAATCAAGCAACCAATAACGCCATCTAATCAAAATAACTTATACAGTTTGATTACTTGAATTACCAATATTTATTTTATTTTTTTTCTTGGTGATTAACAAGTAAGAACTAGAGAAACTATAAGAAGTAGAATAATAATAATAAAAAAAATATTAGAAGACAGCAGCATTGGTGTTGCATCAGTTATAAAAAAAATCAGCAATTAATTTTTAAAAATTATTTTAAGGCGGTGTGACAAAAGGAAGCGGGATCAGGTTTTAACTTAACTCAGAAACAAAAATGAAATTACAAAATTGAAACATTTGTTGCGGATTGACAAAAACAAAAGGGTTTAGGCCTCCTTTCCTTTCTTCCCTCTCGACTTCCTGAAACCTCAAATCTCTACCAAAAAAATGGCGGCGAATGCTGAAATCCCACTAGACCTCTACCCGACCGAATCCGACCTTCCCTACGAGGAAGAGATTCTCCGAGACCCGTTCAAACTCAAGGGCTGGTGGCGCTACCTCGTCGCACGCGCCTCCGCCCCATTCAAAAAGCGCTCGATTTTGTACGAGCGCGCCTTGAAAGCGCTCCCTGGTAGCTACAAGCTCTGGCACGCTTATCTCCGCGAGAGGCTCGACGCCGTTCGGCCTTTCCCAATCACACATCCTTCTTATGCGTCTCTCAACAACACATTTGAGAGAGCTCTTGTCACTATGCATCGCATGCCCAGGATTTGGATCATGTATCTCTCGTCCTTGACGGACCAAAGGTTGCTCACTCGGGCCCGCCGCACCTTCGACCGTGCATTGCGGGCCTTACCTGTTACTCAGCACGATCGGATCTGGCCGCTTTATCTAAAGCTGGTTTCTTTGCCTGGTGTGCCTGTTGAAACCTCCTTCCGGGTGTATCGACGGTACCTTGCTTTTGACCCCTCTCATGTGGAGGATTTTATTGATTTTTTGCTCCAGTCGAAGCGGTGGCAGGAGGCTGCTGATAGGCTCGCTTCGGTTTTGAATGATGACGCCTTTTATTCAATTAAAGGGAAGACAAAGCACCAGCTTTGGTTAGAACTGTGTGATTTACTAACCAAACATGCAACCGAGATATTGGGTTTGAAGGTGGATCCGATAATTCGCGGTGGCATTCGCAAATTTACTGATGAGGTTGGAAGGTTATGGACCTCTTTGGCTGATTACTATGTCCGGAGGGGTTTGTACGAAAAGGCCCGTGATATATTTGAGGAAGGGATTAGCACTGTTATTACTGTTCGAGATTTCAGTGTGATTTTTGATGCATATGCTCAATTTGAACAGAGTGCACTTGCTGCAAAATTGGAGGCAGCAGAGGATGATTCTGATGATGAGATGGATGGTGGAGAGGGAGGGAAGGACGGGATGGAGAAATTGGCAAAGAAGTTTCTGGAAGGTTGTTGGTTGAATGACGACGACGACACAGATCTGAGACTGGCTCGTTTTGAGAGGTTGTTTGACAGGAGGCCAGAGTTGCTGAATAGCGTTCTCTTGAGGCAGAATCCACATAATGTTGAACAATGGCACAGGTGAGGCCTCTTACATTATGTTGTCAGTTTATTTGTACACACAAGTTGCCTTTATGTTGAGATTACAATCAGTTCGTTTTTATGTGGTATCGTATACCTGACTGTCACCAAATTAAGCCGTGCAAAAAGAGTTGAAAACAGCACAGATTGCTGGTATACAAGGGTCTTAATTGTACCAGACTGGATCAGCAAGCCACTAAATTGTAGCATGAAAAGTCAGAAGGGCTAGATTTTCAAATTTTTGGAGTTGAAAGTGGATGTATGTTAATAAGTAGATAGTGCTGGCATGAGGAGATGGCTGGTACCAGTGTTGGTATAGCTTTTATACTTTTTGATGATGGTTGTAATAAGTATCTAAATTATACTTGATATGAAGAGTGTCATGAAAGCGGTGGAGGTCTTTCTCCACTTATTTAAATAAGAAAGGGCTAGATTTTTCTTTTTTTTTCCCTTTCTCCTGAGAATGTCAGAAAGCTAGTTCCATCTATTTAAGTTCAGCATAACTATTACTTGTCGTTGGTTATATTCATATAGTGAAGGACCACCGGTGATTTACATGTCCTGTATCAGACTATGCTTCAGTTCAGGCTAGTAAAAGTCAATAGCCTTTGCCTGAAAAGGATGGTGCACATATACTATTAGCATATCCTTCATGGATCATCCTATCTTATTTGACTAGTTTCTGTATGCCTGTATCACTTTTTTATTATATCAGAGATAATCAGACTATTTAGATCTTTATGGTATTAGATCAGTGGATGAGCCTATCGAATATCGATGCTAACACCAGCGTCAGTGTTAAAATTGTTATTGTATCCAAATATGTAGATCTTTATGGTATCAGATCTGTGAATGTACCTATGTAGACTAATACCAGTGTCAGTGTTAAGCACTGATTTCAAATGTCATTGTACAGTTTTCTAACAGCAAACAAATTGCAGGCGTGTGAAGCTATTTGAGGGTGATCCTGCTCGTCAGGCCTCAACCTATGTGGAAGCGGTCAAGACTGTGGATCCTGCAAAGGCTGTGGGTAAGCCACACACGCTTTGGGTCGCTTTTGCTAAGATGTATGAGGAGCATAATCGGCTGGACAGTGCAGAGGAGATTTTCAAGAAAGCAACACAGGTTAACTACAAAACAGTTGATCATCTCTCTAGTGTGTGGTGTGAATGGGCTGAAATGGAATTGAGGCATAAAAACTTCACGGAAGCTATAGAGCTGATGCGACAGGCAACTGCTGAGCCATCAGTTGAGGTTAAAAGGAGAGGTAACCCATTTGTTTTGGCTAGGCTATTTAAAACCTGATTTTAATTTAGTATTTATCTGAGTAGAACACTGGAATTTTGTAGAACTGCTCATAATACATCTAAACACCTGCAGACAAATAAAAACTATTTCCATTCTGAATTGGTGGCCTGTCGATTGTTTTTTTCTTGAAGGTAGAGTGGCGATAGCCACACTAACGATAAGGCCCGTTGATTTTTTTTTTTCTTGATGGTAGAGTGGCAATAGGCACACTAACTATAAGGCCTGTCGGTTTTTGTTGTAGTCCTAGTAGTAAATTGTTAGCTGGATATTTAGCTCAAATTTTGTTGTATTTGGTACATGATCCAAGCTATACCATACCATTTCTGTTTATAATTCTAGTCAATTAAGTGAATGGAACAGAGAAGATTTTCTGATATTGCTGGTGTAAACTAATTCCTATGTGTTTTATGCAGCCGCTGCTGAAGGAAATGAGCCAGTACAGATGAAATTGCACAAGTCATTAAGGCTTTGGAGCTTCTATGTAGACTTGGAGGAGAGCCTTGGCACTCTGGAATCTACTCGTGCAGTTTATGAGAGAATTCTTGATCTGAGAATCGCTACTCCCCAAATAATTCTCAACTATGCTTTCCTTCTAGAGGTACCATTTTTCTGCAACTCATTTTTTTTGTCCATATCCTGGAATTTTAGTTTGGAGCTTGGTTATGTTTCATTGGACAATTCCTAATATTTCATGATTACAACAACAGCAGAACTATGTTCCTCAGTATTTCAGGCTTTAGTTCTACTGTGTAATAGTGAAAATTTCTAACAGCCTCCTCTGTTATAATTCATTTTGCAACATATATGTGAGCAATAAAAAGGGTTTTGTGGATAGCAAAATAAAAACTTCACTTAGGTTAAGTATGCAAACTTTTCACTCTTTTTTCCTAATGTTTTATTTTGTTTCTATAGGAGAATAAGTACTTTGAGGATGCATTCAAGGTATACGAGAGAGGCGTGAAAATATTTAAATACCCACATGTAAGGGACATATGGGTTACATATCTGTCAAAGTTTGTGAAAAGATATGGGAAGTCGAAGCTGGATCGAGCAAGAGAATTATTTGAACAGGCGATTGAACAGGTAATACATTTGATACAAAATTAATTTAATGCACACTATAAGGTGCTGCTCAAGTTATAAACCTCGCCATTCCAAAGTACAATGTCGTAACTCGGAAGTTCTTTTAACATTTTTTTATGAGCTAAATAACTTGGTAGTATCAGAACAAATTTTATTTGGTCCCAAGTATCATACTGTTTGTATAACTGAACTGGTCTGCACCTGATACCATTTCTAACCAGCTTGGGCTTATTTACATACTGAACTTGGTAGTACCAATAACATGGTAACTAGCTAGCTACTGGTTAATATGATTACAACTAAATTAGTATTATTACTGTGGGAAAATGATTTACCTTTCTCCAATTTTGTTTTGTCAGACCCCTTCCCAGGAGGTTAAGCCATTGTTCCTTCAGTATGCAAAACTTGAAGAGGATTTTGGGCTTGCGAAGCGGGCAATGAATGTCTATGACCGTGCTGTGAAGACAGTTGCTGATAATGAGAAGCTCAGTATGTATGAGATTTACATTGCCCGAGCTGCAGAGATTTATGGTGTTCCCAAAACTAGGCAGATATATGAGGTAATGTTCTGTAATATGCAGACCTTGTTGTTATTTGATTTAATCAGTTTTCTTGTTTGCAAATGATGCTTGTATAGAGTCCAATTGCGGAACTGCCAAAACACTGAATTAAAGCAAAAGTATAAAGAGCAAATCAACAAAAAAAAAAAAACTAAATATTAAATGGTTCATGCTAACATGACATGAAACCGAAAGAGGTATAAGCAATCAGAAGTTCAGAACCTGAATTAATTTGCAGGGGCATGGTTTGGATCATAATTTTTTAATTTGGGTTGGACTGATGATATTATTTTAATTATCTTCTTTTCTACATCTAACAGCAAGCAATAGAATCTGGTTTGCCTCCAAATGATGTGAAAGCTATGTGCTTAAAGTATGCTGAACTAGAAAGAAATCTTGGGGAGATAGATCGAGCCCGTGCAATATTTGTGTTTTCATCAAATTATGCTGACCCAAGATCTGACCCTGACTTCTGGAAGAAGTGGAAGGATTTCGAAATCCAACATGGGAATGAAGACACATTCAGAGAAATGCTACGCATCAGCCGTAGCGTCTCCGCAAGCTACAGTCAGGTAATTTCTTGGTTTCCTCAATTTTAGTATTTCATCAGGGTACTGTTAGTTTGAATTACTTTTGTAGTAACTGCACCTCTTAATTAGTTCTGTTAGCTGCCAGTTTTGTTGCAATGTAGGTCTTTAAGTTGATTATGATGGATTGAATAGTGAGCATTGACCTTTCTATTTTTCCTAGTAGAAAGTAACTTGATTTAAGTTTGGACATTGATTTAAGTTTCTGCAATTTAAGAAATGTGAGTTGAGAGAACCAAATGAGGAACTTGACTGTCGATGATGATTGAAAGCACATCTATATACAACCTCAAATTTCAAATGTCGAACCTAGCATGAACTTTTTCCCCTTCTTGCTCTTAATCTCAGACTCACTTCATCCTACCGGAGTATCTCATGCAAAAGGATCAGAAGCTGACCGTGGAGGAGGCTGTTGATACATTAAAGCGGGCTGGCGTTCCAGAGGACCAAATGGGTGCGCTGGAACGGCAACTAGCGGCCGACCCTTCATCAAATTCTTTAATCAACAAGGATTCCTCAGCTCGAGCTGTGAGCTTCGTTCGTGGTGGGGTGGTAGAGCCAGAGCCGGACACAATCAAACGGGCAGTTGCTAATGCCGAAGAGATTGATTTGCCGGAAAGCGACTCAGATGAGGAGAACATAGAGATTGCACAGAAGAGTGTGCCAGCTGCCGTTTTTGGTGAGCTAGCTAAAAAGGCCGCTGAAGAAAAGGAAGGAGAGGATGATGATGCTGGTACCAAGTTGGGAGCACTAGAGAGAATTAAGAGGCAGCGGCAGCAGTAAAATGGAAGCGATTTTTTTTATTATTTTTTTTTGTAGGATGCTAATTTTTAACTTGTCATGTAAATCAATCAACAATTAAATTTGTCATTTGGACCTACTCTGATGGTTTTAAAAATTGATGTCTCTAATCTTTGTTCTTTGCATATAATCATATTAGCTTATATCGTGTTTCAAAAGCCTTAAATCAGATGAAATCAACAAAGTTCTTCCTGTGATTGAATTCTTTAATATTCAAAATTGGAACTCAATAAATGTCCGCGTTAAAATATTTGGACGAAGTGGACCGAAATTATTAAGGTCAAATTGTATGAAGGGGACCTAAATTGATCAAGACCATTTATTTATTTATTTTTTATATAGTACTACGGAACATGCATATCTAGTTGGTGGACTCCCATGATATTAAAGAAACTGTCAGGCCTTTATTTTTTAGTTGATGGATTCGAAACCTGAGTCTAGTTTGCTCAACTTAGGACTCAGGGCTCAGGGGAAAGTTTCCTTTAAAAAAGTGCAATGACAACATCAGTACATCACTAGTCGTGTAGACCATAATCTAGAGCCAGAATCTCTTGGGGGAACTAATAAAAAAAGATAAAAATAAATTTATCTTTTATAATGTTCAATTGACAACATCAGTTATCCTGTAAACTAAAGCATACTCTAGAGCCAGAATCAATACAAAATCCAAGAAATTATCCTTTTTGTTTGTAAAAATGTAATGCATTTATTTTTCATGCGCAATTGAATTTTAACAGGAAAAAGAGAGGAATCTTTTCAGGTGGCACGAGTGCACGACTGCACGAGCGTTCGGTGTATGCTACAGATTAGGTATTGAAGTGCAAATTATCATTATTTATCATGGTAGGAATTTATCATGAACTCTCAACTGTCTCATCATTACCTGACGAGTCTTGTCTATTTCTTTGCATTGGTTTAATACTGATAACTGATATACAGACTAGTCCTTGAAGGAACGAAATCCTATGCTGTCACTTACGACAGCAGACTTCTGCTGTCCTCGCACATTTTATTAAAATTTAAATGTTGAATACAATTGGTTTTGTTTAATTTTAAGAGCGATGTATTTTTATATAAATTTTAGAGTTGATTTGATACTGGATCAAATGAACGAATCTCTGATTAATTCTAATACGTTCATAATTTAATCATTTAATCGAGTATCAAATCGACTCTAAATTTTATAAAACTTATAAAAACACTATAAAGTTGAACAATATCAACGGTTTGAATTCAACATTTTAATTTTAAAATTTTAATAAAAATTAGACGACAGTAGACCTTGGTTCCAGTCCTTGAAAGGCTTGCAATCGCCACAATTATTAGGTCATAAGTATTCCAGTTATACTCTATGTTATTGTAATTTTTAATTAATAATTTTCTCGAAGATACTATAACATTAGGTTCGGAGTTGGAATAAAACGTGTCCTAACCTTGTCCTTCATGTATTATATAGGAAAATATATATATATATAATCTTCAGATATTTTGATGTGTTAACAAAAAACTTTGAAACTAAAAATCACAAAATTCAACATGGTAGACAATGACATATTGTTTATTTCTATTTGAATTACATAGTATTTATCAAATGATGTTCATAAATCTAAAAACTTCAAATCGTACGAAACTTTCAAGGATATTTGATTGTTTCACATCAGATAGGATGCTGATTGGTATCAAATTGAAAGTTTAATTAATACATGTCACAATGCAAATTAAATCAACGGGAAGTATTTGTTCTATAGTTTGGTTAAATTTTGATGGATATAATATCTCATCATCATTATTCATGAATCATGATTATGAATGAAGTATCAAGTATGTGTAGATACCTATATTTACAGGAATGAATTAGTCTTCGTCATTGTCCTAAATAACTTTTTGAATTGCGGTTTCCAATGATGGGGAAATCTTAACCATCGCCACTTTATGTTTTGATTGGATCACAAATCAAGATCTTCTTAGATTTGGTGTGATCAGTAGATATTAGATAGACCAAGTCTCTTAGAACAAAACAAAAGGAGAAAAGAAACAAAAACCAGTTACAAGATCAGTAAATGCTAAATATTGACCAAATCTTAGAACAAAGCAAAAGGCAATGAAAAAAAGAAATACTAGTTAAAAGTTTTTTTTTAGTGAAATTTAATTGTTAGGGACCTTAATTTCAATTCATTGAGAAATCTTGAGAACTTTTTATCTTGATCATGGACCCATGCTCATTTTTAGTTCAATTTTTCTTACTGCTCCACTTGACTCATTCCAAACTCTGAACTTTTAATTGGTTGAATACTCGAATTAGCTACATGACACAGACCTTGGTTCAATCTTATTTTTGAGCTAATTAAGTTGCATATCTTTTTTCTGTACAAAATGAGCAATCCATCATTTTCTTGTCTTGAAAACCCAAAGCTATAAGCTATTGAACTATACACCACTACATAATATTTTTTTTAATAATAGTTATTTTGAATAAAAACACCGGCGGTTAGAGGGTTCGTAAATGTGGGGAAGGGGGTCGCTATTCTATAAAAAATCTGTTATTTTAGCTAGTATCCTGCACCTAATTAAATTATATAATTTGCCATGTATATATAGATATATTATTACTATTATTTTTTTAAGAACTAGCTCTTGGTCTACTAACAAAGAACAATGCATCTTGAGTGAAATGTCGCAGGTTCGAAATTTGGCTGGAGGTCTTTCATAGACATTTAATTAAAAAATAAGTTGGGAGACTTGACCCCAATTTATCTTAAAAAAAACTATTTTTTTAATGCTAGGTGGCAGCTACCACCAGCATTTGTATTAATAAAGGAAAAAAAGATAATTACAATGTAAGGGAGAAAGAAAAGAAAAGAACGGAAAAAAAAATAGGATCAAAGAAAGTCTAATTTAGGGCTGTCAATGAAACTCGTTTACCTATTTATCCTATTCATACCGTATTCGATAAGGCAGGTACGGGTAAGGTTTTATTTTCGTTAGACTAACGGATATGGGTACGAGTAAAGAAAAATTTTCGTTAACTTATCGGGTACGGGTACGGCTAAGGGTTATTTCGTACCCATTATCTAACGGGTAATATTTTACTAACATATATGTATATATAATCATGTTTTTAGCATATTTCGAAAGATATGTTATTAATTTCGATTTTCATCCAAATTTATTTATGATGATGATTTTTCATTCTATATTATATTATAATTTATAATCAGTTATATAGATTTTTTGAATTCAATTGATATGAGAATAAATTTTATAATTTTTGTTATATCTAAAATATTATTTAAATATTTTACTTTATCTATATATTTATTTGATACTATTTATTTATCACATTATATATTTTTATTAAATTAATGATATTATTATTATCCGTTATGTGCCGTTACCTTACCCTTGCCGTTAATTCTTAACGGGTACGGGTATGGTACTGGTAAAGTCTTTTTAACGGGTACGGGTACGGGTATGAAAATACCTTCTACCGTACCTATTGACATCCTAACTATGCAATAAAACTAACTAAGAAATAGAAAAAAAAAGCACAAAAGAGAACTAATCTAAGTATAAAAGAAAGAAAAGAAACATGACTAAAGCAATAACAATACATAAAACATATATAGATGGATTATATTCAAAAACAAACTTTCAACCTTTTCGGTTTAATGAAATGCATTTGAAGGCAAATCGGCTGCAAAATTTACTAACAATAACAAACTTTATCAGGTATAAATTTTCAATATCTCATCAAATTATTTTTAAAATTTAATAATATAAAATTTAAAAATCTCGTTATATTAATTAAAATTTAAAATTTACTTATGTCCCGGTGCAACGCCAACAATAATATACTATGTAGTAAAATTTTCCTCTAGGGACCATAAATTATTCGGGTCCGAGGATGACTGGAGTACTTAACCTCCTTTTGTAACGGACAAATGTTACATTGACTGCGACACACGAACTAAAATTATCACATTCGCAATGAAATTTTCAAAGTTTACTGCAAACAGTCAAGCCATTACCCGCATTTTATATCCGCACTCAGTATGTTTGGGTCGAGAAACTTGCTTATTAATTATTATTATAACATTAAATATACACCAAAGTGACTCGCTGTAATTTTTTCTACAAGGTACTAGAAATACAACCGATGAAAAGGAGACTATATGAGTCTTGATCTTGAGCGATCAACCACTGAATCAGTATGCTCGGCAGGTTTAAAAAAAAAACTGTAGTGCAAATCTTTTATCCATGGCCGTCTGATCTAATCTCGATGAACAAATTTTTACGGATTGCATGAATATCGACGAGCCTAATATTAATCAAGACAAGAGGGAATCTACCTTTGATGATTTGATCGGACAGCTACGGATGAAAGAACATTTTTTAAAACCTGCAGAGGATTTCAATTCCCACTATTATTACCGCCTTAATCTCCATGAAAGAGACTTTAATTAGGTAAATCTAGTAATCAGAGAATAAAACTTTCCGATATTTGGTGCCTTTTGACTATCGGGAGTTTCGTGCCGCATTAATTACAATCTGAAAAATGAAATTAATGGAGTAATTAGGAGTTTTTAAATATTAACTTATTTTGTTCTTTGTCATTTCACAGGGAAAATAGACAAGAAAGGGACAAAAACACGTTTGATAGATTCATTTTATTTTTTACATCCAACTCCTCATCAAATACAACGAAGAAGACAATTTACAAACAACAAAATTTTGACAACATACTGTAATATTTGCTTTCCCAAAACCACCGTAATATTCTATTAAATCCATTTAGGCAGTTACTTCTCCACTGAACAAATCTCTCCAGTTAAGGAATGATAAACTACGTTCTACAAAAGGACAACATATTGGAGAGAATGAATAATAATTAGCATGTAGGTTTTATGGTTTAGAATCGACTTTCTAAGCCTTTTCCTTTTTTATAGAAAGGAACAACAAAAAGTAACGCACATACAATCAGAAGTCTAGTAATATCTGCTCTTCTTTTTCCGTGATGGACCTAAATTACTGATAAGTAATTTATTTTAATTTTCTTTTTAATAGGGGATCGGACATAACGGCGTCTCCACATTGATTAATTATAAGTGACAGGATTAATTGGTGGTCAAGTTTTTAGGTGCTTATATATTAAATATCAATACATGGCTAATTAATTTGATGTCCTCGGAGCATATATTCCATCAGCGCATTTTTAATGCGGGTTAATAAAATTAAAGCAATTGAAAAAGAAGAAAATTTATATTGCCTTGTTATTTATCAGAGGTAATAAATTGATTATAAACTGGGCGCTGAGACTTGGTCCGAAGGCAAAATAAATAATATATGAAATTATGTTTTTTAATTATAAGAATGGTTAAAAAAATGCTTTAGTTTTCATGATGTTAGACGTGATTTATATTACGTCCCTACATACGGCTATAAATTATGTATTTCGACCTCGTTTTAATAAGATTAAAGAACTTAAAAGCCAACTCCAACATATTTTCGCATTAGTGCCTTATTACAAGCTCTTGATGCTTATTTTTAAGTTAAAATATCGTAATTTTTTGGGTGCATGCATCTAAACTATGATGTTGATCATATCTAATGATTTTATTTAATATTTGAATTTTAGTTTTTAATTATATATTAAAGTTTAAAGATTAAGGCTTAAGGCACAATAGAATATAAATAATGAAGGAATTTAAAATATTAGTTAAATCCCGTTATTTTCCTATATTTGTAACATAATGACAATTTCGTAAATTTATTTATCTTTGATAAAAAGAAGGAAAAAAATTATATTAATCTTAAAATAGTACTGTTACTCACTTCCCAAAAGGAGCATTACTTGGGTAGAGAGGCAAATATACTCATTATTTCAACCCTTTTGTCTCCTCTTTTTGTACCAAAAATTGTATATTAGTGGGAAAAAAGCTATAAATGCTAGTGGCCACGGTTAACTTAAAAGACTAATAAAACTAGCAATTGATATGCATCAGGAAACTCCCTCAAAACTTTTATATTGATTAAAAGTGTCATGCATACTTTTTACTCCGCACAGCCCCACCAAAAATAGTCATAGCTCTCTCTATCTCAAAACAATCTGTCGTCTTATTGCCATTAAGTACACACAAGAAACTGCCTTTCCACCTAGGTTGAAACATCTCAACTTCTCTATATAAACCTATAAACCTATAAACCTAGAAACAGCTTCCACATAATTCTTGTCAAATAATTACCTCAAAAGGCCTCTTCAAACAGCTCCAAAAACGAACCAAATATGGGAGATAATTGTGATCTAGGCCTTGGTTTAGCAATCGGAGGTTGCGAGTTCAAGCCGGTTTTCAATCATGACAGGAAGCAGCTTACCGGACAACTTGGCATCCTACTTTCACCTAGAGTAAAAGAAGAATTCAGAGATAGAGAGGTAGGAGTTACTTTTAAGAGGGAACGAGCTGACACAAAGAATCTAACAATGGAAGAGAATTCTGTTGCAAAAGATTTAAGCGATAGTGCGGGAGATGACAGCAGCAGCAGTCTGACAAGAAAGAAGCTGCGGCTTACCAAGGACCAATCATCGATACTTGAAGATAGCTTCCGCATGCAACAAATCCTTTCTAGTGTATGAATTTCATCTCAGCTTAATTAGATTAACATATAATTAACTTTGATAGGTTATTTTCCTATATTTGAGAAGAACTTAATTTGTGCATTTTGAAAAGGAGGAGGATCTTATATATCTGAACTCATGCATGACAGATATACTATTGGAATTCTTTGTTTCAATTAGGATGAAAAAAAAGGAGAGAATTTTAGGCATTATTCTTTGATCAATTGTGAGGCCTATTATCTTTTCTTTTTTTGGCATACAATATTGTGATTACTTAATAAGATTTTAACGAGGAAGAAATTCTCATTTTGTCATTGGTACGGACATGATCATGAACTAATTACTGATAGATATTTCAAATTGCAGAAACAAAAGAATGAGCTTGCGCGGCAGTTGAACTTGAAACCGAGACAAGTGGAAGTCTGGTTTCAAAACAGAAGAGCAAGGTAAAAATAATGGTAGCTTAATACATGCATTATAAAATACTGTCTAAATATCCTTCAAATAATTTTAATGCGAATTTTCTAGGACCAAGTTAAAGCAGCAAGAAGTTGATTGCGAGTTCTTGAAGCGTTGGTGCGAGAACTTAACATGTGAAAACGAGAGGCTCAAGAGAGAGTTGATTGAGCTCCGGGCAATAAAAGTTCAAGCTATTTCACACAATTATCATAATTTTCAAGCAACTAAGATCATAAATATATGCCCTTCATGTGAGAAAATTACTAGTAGTTAAGATTTATGATGCGTAGAATTTGTTTCTTGTAAATAATGATGTGGCATAGTTCTGCATGCATGCATGTATATCAGTTTAGCAAATAATTACTGATGGCCTTAGTTAGGATTGATAATCTGATAAACTAATCAAAGTATGTTGCTAGATTAAAGTACTGAAAAATTAAAGATGTAATTTTCCATTTATTTATTTTGTTTACTTAGGATGACAAAATGAACAAGAACTAATTAATATGATTTAATTTTTCTTGAAAAAATAATATTTTTTCTGTAATTATCTTTTACTGTGACAGTCGAGGGAAATAATTTGCTGTGAGCTATATGGTCGAACTAAAGACCTTAATTCATATAATATATAATTAAGGTTCTCAAACCCTGACCATGCTAATTATTGTTATTGTTTATTAAGGCTCTCAAACCCTGACCATGTTTCCTTCAGGCAAGCTAATGCCGTTTATTCTGTATACCAAATTTGCTTCCCCTTGTTTTTATAACGTAGTCCATGAAAAGCGTTCATTTTATTAAAATTACTAGCTACATAATAATTAACCTGTAAAATCAACTATGCAAAATATTCCAACATTTTACTGAAAAAGTGAAAATCATTGCTAACTATATACATCTCCATTTTCATTTTTAACTAAGAGAATGGGGTTTTTAAGAATTAACTTACTCTTTTCCACTGATAAAAAATAATCATTTTTAAGCTCACAGCTAGCAGTTTGTTTAGTGGTGTGATTATATATATAGGAGAACGGACATTGTAATTAACTCTAATTGAAGGTGTATATTGAAAATTTAGGCGGTCTTGCTAGAGTGTTAATAGGGTTTTGAAGTCTATATCGTCGGTTAGTATCTTAATATTAATTATGCACAAATTCAAGTCAACTAATTTCCCTTCAAAATTTCAAAGACGTTCGTGTATTCTAGTCTACTTTCTTAGTAGTAGTGTATACGTGTCACTTCTGATTTTTCCTTGTTGGGAAATTTCTAAAGCAGTACATCAGTGTCCGAGTAAGATGTGTACCAGATTGTTGTATTACCAGGAGATTTCTTCAACATATCAAAATCATTATCGGACAGAAGATTTGTCTTTTGAGAATTTTGCTCGCAAGTCCAAAGGTACAAGATTTTGACCGTGACACCAATCATTTCTATTGCTTAATTATGACGTAATATCCCCATCTTATTGGACCAAAATAGCAAATAAATTCAATTAAATAAATGGATGATCCAGCTTTTGTATTTTTAAAGTAATATAAAATAAAATTTGTTACAAACCTCAAAAAAGTTTCTGCTTTGGTGTAAGGTTATCTCAAATAGATGTACTACAGCACCGACAGTGTCACAAAGGATCTGAATTCATTTTAATCTATGCTAAATTGTTAAGGAATGTCAAGTACTCAATTTATCATGTTTCCTGATATTTCCTGGCGGCTTCACACAAATTAAGGTTGGTCACATATTTGAACATGACCTTGTTTGACTTTGTCTATGACTAGTCTTAGTCGTCTAGATCTTGTAAAGTTCTATGCATTTATTATTATTTTTTTGTGTGTGTGAAGGACAAGGTCTATACATTACCAAACATAATACTAGTCGACACGAGAGATTCTTCATTTATTTTTTCGTTGACTGGTATTAGGATGAGAGTATAGTGCGAAAAGAACATAATTGTACCGACACACGTCAAAACCAAGAGACAGATGAATATGCAAGATTCATTTGGTTGTGTTTACTGTTTAATAGAACTAGAAACGAGATTGTATAGTATTACTGAAAAAAAAATGTTTTTGGAAGTTGAAAGTTAATGAAAGGAAAAAAAAAAGTCAGAAAAAAAGTATAGAGGTATTAATTCTTCGTAGCTCGTAAACTCATTCATTTGTTTATTTATTAAATTGTAATAAGTAATAAACTTCTTAGTTCTTAATTACCTAAACTAGGGATGACTTTTAAGACCCAAAAAAAGGAAGATAAAATACTTGTTGGGTTATAAAAAGAGAAAAAGAGACCCCGTTAAATCCAACGGGCCCTTTTCTTTTTGTTAACTTTTTGGATTGTCTTTTGAAACTTCTTACGAAACCCAATCTTCTTTATGAATCAAACCAGAAACTTGGTTGGGCCTAACTAGCTAAAAGAATTTATCTATCTATATAATCTATTAGCTTTGTTCAAGACAATACCGGTATATACGATTCGACCCTTTCTATCAATCTGCAAACATTAGTTTATCTGATCATATCAAGCTCCATGCTACGCCGTACAATTGAAGTGATAATTGTATTTAACAAAAATTAATTGAAACTTTGAAAAACAACAAACCGTATTTTGGAAAAAAAAACATTTCTTTATATATTTAGGGATAATTGACCCTTTTTAGTGACCACATAAAGGCTCCATTCGGTGGAAGAGCCAATGGTTTAGTACTGTTGTTCAAAGGAGCTGACCATTGTTAATTGACTTTGTTTTAATACTTCATTCAGCTATTTCAGTCTTCGTAGTTGTGTTAACACCTAGGGCTGAAAACGAAAATCGTTTTAACCGTGCAATCGTTTCGTTTCGTCCGAAACGGAACGATAACAGTAAAGAATATCGATTTCATTTCAGGGACGAAACGGTTAACAAAATTAGAATACAGTTTCGTTATACCAACGAAACGATTAACGAAACATGTTACCGTTGTTTCGTCTGTTTCGTTCAGCATTGCAGAGGAATGAGGTTGTTGGGATTGCAAAGAGAAATACAGCGGAGAGATCGATGGAAAACCAAATGCGCCGCTCTTCCTCCTATTCTTCTCCCTTTCTTCCCCTCATCTCTTCTCTCTCTCGCAAAATCACGGATCCAAATCCTGTGTCGCGCGACACAGGATGTAGCGCACAAAAGGACAAAGTCCTGTAGTGCATTTTCTCTCTTTTGGAGTCTAACTCAATGATTTAATTAAAATTATCAAATTGTTATTTTTTTTAGGGAAGAATAAAAGTATTAGACAAAATTGTATCTCAATCCAATCTTATGCACCAAACGCCACTAGGTCCGGTAATAATTAATTAGAGCTGTAAAAATTAACACTTGCCAATTAGTTAACATTTTTTTAAATGTAAACTCTGCCAATTCTAATTGTCAATTCTTTTATATCATGTACATATTAGAATATGTTCTTTCATAAATTATTTGTTAAAATTTTAGAATTTTGGTTTGCCATAAAGGCTCAGCGAGCAAAAATGAGGCAATTATTTAAACCTGTTAGGTGAGCTAAGCCTGAAAAAATTGTCTGATCCCTTCCTTTTGAATTTATATCTGGATGGGTGCTAATATATTATCATTGGATACTGGAACGATAAATTGCTGATGATGACATCACAAACTATAAGCTATGATTAGCAACATATTAAAAAAAAACGTTCCCCAAGTTTTGGCTAATAGATAATTTTTGCCGGAGCAGGGAACGATTATGAGTTGGATTAATCTAATATAGGGACATTATAATTTTTGAAAATATTAATTATATTCTTATAGTTAATTTTTTTAAGCTATTTAATTAGAATTGGCAGAGTTTACATTTAGAAAAATGTTCATTAATTGGCAAGTGTTAATTTTTACAGCTCTAATTAATTATTACTTGTCCTAGTGGCGTTTGGTGCATAAGATTGAATTGAGATACAACTTTGTCTAATACTTTTGTTCTTTCACCAATGTTCCTACCACATGAATATCATTCATTATCCCTTAAAAAAAGCAACAATTTGATAATTTTAATTTAACTATTGAGTTAGACTAAAAAAGAGAGAGAATGCCCTATAGGACTTTGTCCTTTTGTGTGCTACATCATTTGGATTCCAAAATCACCTCTTCTTCGATCGGAGCACAGCATCTTGAATATCTTCGACCCCTCTCACATCACAGGTTCCGCCCTTCACCCACCTCTGCCCTCTCAAAACTGAACCCTTATCCTCTTACACCTGATAGTCAGTCTCTCTCTATCTTTCACTCTTCTTGGAGCTCGATTGACATTGAAAAGGCAGACGACAACAACGGTGGCTGAAAAAGACCAGGCTGTGGCTGAAGAACAACACGTTCATGCCTCTATCTGTCTTTGTTTAGCCTCTCGCAAGAATACTAGGCTGTTGTTCCCTTTACCAGGTCAAGATTAGGGTTTCGGTCGATGCCTCTAATTTGATTTTTATTTTGATTTATTGGAAAATTTACTGGCAAAGATTTCCATTTTGATTTACTGGCATTTGGCAATGATTTCTAGATTTTTTGTTGTGTATAATTTTACTCCTGCTTTTTTGGCTCAACCAATTATGGTGCATTTGTATTTGATTTTTTTCCTTAAACCAGCTTGATAGCAATTGTTTAGTATTTAATGATTTTTATTGAGGCATTAGAAGGGTATAGAAACTTGGTACCAGTTGGTACAAGTTTGGGTTGCTTCTGTTATATAGCTCAAATATGATGGGAACTGTTATGCAAATGTTTGGTCTCGGAGACTTCTTTGTAAACTACTTTCAATTATATTTGGTCTAGTTCATAAACTTTCAATTTAGTTGGGGCTGATTGCAATACAGTATTTTTGTGCTGGGTCTAGTTCATAAAGAATTTTGCTAATTTATATGTTGAAAACCTGATTATTATTGTGGGAAAAAAATGGAAACGACACAACTCCTGATTTTGATTAGGCACGGTTAAAAAGCACCCGTACTGATTTTCGTGAGTTATATTGAATTAAAAGTTTTAAAAACGGTTAAACAATCAAAACTGTTGGGTCGTTCATGTTAACGGAACGATCAACGCAAGGGATAATTCTTGCGTTCAGATGACGCAACGCAACACGCAACAAAAATAATTTCGTGATACAGGACGAAACGATTGATGAAAGCAGTCATTTGTGTGATCGTTATAACCGTTTTGCAGCCCTATTAATAACACCTCTACTTATCTAATCACACATAGATGAGAAACAATACTGTAGTTAACCACTGCATTGGTCATGAAATGTTGAAATTTGTAAATTCCGACAAATTGCATTGAACTCATATTAAAACAATTGCAAGCCACGTAGATGTATCCTATTAAGTCAATACAAGGAACTAGATTTTAGCTAATCAAGCTGAGCAAGCCAAATTTCAGTTGAGTGTGACAACTATTCCTGACAAATTATACTCACCTTTTGCCAATTGGTCCTTGCTTTCTCTTACAATTGCAGTCAAATAAATCCCAAAATATAATAACCTTTATTTCACACAGTAGGTATAATAGATGTAATTTACATAGTGCTATTATTCTCGTATGTGAAGTCACATACATGCAATTTGAACAAAAGTAATGTTAACTACAGAAGGCTACTAATGAAATAATAAAGAGTAAGCTTCAAATTGCATTCATCTACGTTAGAACTTAGAAAGTGATGTCATGAATTATCCAAATAGAAAGCAATGGTACACAATGACATAGCAATGGCACACCATAAATTATCCAGGTAGAAAGTTGCTTTTATGTTTTGATTATAAAAACATAGCGCTGATTACTTTGTTACCAAATCCATAAACATCGAGCGCGGGATAGTATGATGAAGCCAGCAAGAAGAAAGTTTGGATCCTGACCCAATATGGAAAATTTCCAAATTAGCCCCCCCCCCCCCCCCCCTGAAATATCTGAATTTGATGAGAAAACATTGTGACCATAAGAACATTTAACAAGATTGCTATTTTATTAATGATAACAGCAAAGCAATGAACTGAAAAAATTACAATTTCATTAGTACTAAATTTTTATGCATTAGTAATAATATATGCTATTCCATTTCCAATCAATTCAACAAAAATAAATAAATTTCCAGCCATCCTTCCCCTAACTGACTATCCAACTATTTCTTTCATTTACAAAATGCTGCCAACTAACTATACCGCTCTTTCATTTATAAAATGTTGCCAAAAAAATAATTTCTCTAAATCTTGTCTAGTCTTCCAAATTTTCACATTGCTGTAAAAAAAAAAAAGAATCACAGAATGTAATGCATTGAGAAAATAGAGAATGTAATACTTTCTAATATATGCATATCCATCAATTATGCCTGCATAGTTTTTTTTTTCGAAAAGCTTGACAACAGCTGTCAAGAGTAGAGCAAAACAAACTAAAAGAACAACCCTCTACTAAAAGACTAATCTATAGAACAGCTCGCCTTCGTGTTGTATGTTCCTTGCCAGTACCTGCACATAGGGATGTACAAAAAAACTGTGAACCCGTTCAATCCGTTCAACCCACCCGACCCGAACCGTTTTTTACCGGGTTAGCATGATGTTGGGTTGGATACGGATTCTAATTTTGACAAACCCGTTACTTCGGGTTGGGTTACGGATTTTGTACTAGTAAACCCGTGTATATTTCAACCCACCCGTTTATCACTATTTATATATATTTGTCTCACTTTTTCTCGTGTCCTTACTCAAAGATCTCTTCATTCATGAAGTTTCGATCTCCTCCATAGGCATGCACGTCCTTTATGCTTCTCACAAGGACTCGAAAGTTGAAAGATGGTTCAAATACGTCTCTAATTTGTCTCGAACTAAATTGTAATATCCACAAAACGATTTTTGTATGTATTTTTATTTTATCAAAATTTTAATTCACTAAACCCGTTTAACCCGCTTAACCCGTACATAAAAAAATTGGCGGGTTGGGTTGGGTTACGGATGGGTTAACTAAATTTATTTTCTAACCCGGTATTATCGGGTTAGGTTCAAATTTTACTAAAATATCATCGACCCGCCCATTGTACACCCCTACCTGCACACTGATTTCCTCATTTCTAAATCTTCTATTATTTCTCTCCCTCCAGAGCATCCACAATGCTGTGAACAAAAAACACATTTTCTTCTTCCTAGCCGACCCAGCGAGGGACGCGTAGGCTTCTAAGACAGTTTGTAGCACATAATTCTTCTCAGGTAGGACATGCAAACCGGTCAGGTTCTCCAGTTGGATCCAAAGAGAAACAACAAAAGGACATTTGAAGAAGAGATGAAGGTCGTCTTCTAACAAAGTCGTCGAGCACATTACACAATCTGGGTCTACATGCATGTTTCTTTTATGCAACGCCTGTTGGGTTAGAAGTTTTCCTTGCAACAACAAAATCCCAAAAAGTTTTACTTTCAGGGGGATCTTGAGTGTCCAAATCCACCTAACAGGTGTCATAATCTTTCCGATAGAAACAAAATGCTTATAAGCAAACTTGGAGGAGTATGTACCATCCTGGGACCATTTCCATAGGATGTTATCATGTCCTTCAAACAGAGTGAGATTATTATGTCCTAATGTTAATCGGTTGTACCGGTCGTTCTCGGCTCAGCTACTCAACCTCCATACTCTTGTATTTCCAATAACTATTTTAGCTAAATGTGTGCACCACAAGTTTGGTACCAACCCTCACTTCCTAACCTGGTTTGCTCACCTAGCTCCTCTTGGTTTCGGGTGAAGAATAATAATTTCTATGGGTTTTGTATTTCGGTACAAGAATTTGGTGTTAGCTACAATCAGTTTTTCTTTTTGGTTTTCACTTCTACAAGGACGGTTTGTGAAACTTAATTACTCATAGGAGATAGTTGGTAGAACGGTGAAGTACTCAATGAACTAACCAATTAAGGAATATATATTGGGCGTTACCAACAAGGCTGGTATTGAGTGGATTCAATAAACTTTAATTAATATACATGGTGCATCACTTAATATCTCAACATATAGGCACATAATGACACGTGGATCCCATGCTTCATACTCTCATTTAATTACAGACCAAGATTTTTTTCTAAACGTGTACAATTTTAAACATGGAACACCATTTAATATAGATTCATGGAGAGCACATGACACCAAACCCCACATGTCATTCTATGTTTTAAGGTATACAAGGTCCATGGACATTCTATCTTGATCGAATAAAATCCATTCATTTATATATTAATAGTAAAAAAAATAAATCATGTTCAATACTATCCGAACAGAAATATTTCAAAGACAATTTAAATAAATTCTTAAATTTTATTTTATCGATCTATTCAAAGCCATAGAAATGTAGTGTAACATAATCAGTTTTCATATCTCATATTTTGATGTTCATAAATTTTGAATTTTGTGGGAAATTGTTGGATATTTTAGAAAACTCAAAATTTCGTATGAAATTATTGATCTAAAATTTTCTTTTGACAATTAAATCAGGTGTGGCCCAATAAAACTTATCTTTGTGTTGAAAAATGAAATAATTCATACTCCCACTGTATTTCCGTTTGCTTTGTTTTTTTTTTACCATTATCTTTTCATAACCTAATATTTCCATCAATGTCTAAATTACTCATTTAACCGATCTTACCATTCATTTTCTTTATTTATTTCTGGACAGTTTTAGGTAATAAAAGCCATTTTCTCCATGTCTAAGAACGTGGTCATTAATTCATATTGATGTTGCTTTTAATATGAGCTATACTAAAAGCCATTTGAGAATTCTATATATAAACAGCTCATTTGGAAGATGTTATACAGACCGAATATACCATTTGATCAATGGAGAAATTGAGACAGAAAAATAAACTTGATCAAATTTCTATTTTCCATATTGATATTCCTCATAAAAATTTCCAATTTAATTTGAATGTTATTCCGATTGATTCTGCTGGATATTGTGGAGATCTCTCATCAGTCACTTCTCCGGTCGTGCCCTAAGGAGTGACACTTACCCGTATTATCTTGGTTGCGGTTCCTCTTGCACGTTGAGACGGAATACGCTTAAGGACAACGCCTAGCGCGATTCGGATAAAAACTGTTTTAATTATTTATTTTAAGCTATCCGAATTGTTTAATATTTGATTTTTCACCAACATCTGCCTCCTCGAGTATATGGGGTATATAAGTATTAAATACCAAAGTTACGGTGGTTTTGGTGAAACACCAGTTTCAAGGAGCGTCAACTCATTCCATCATCACCGCCGCATTGATTTCTGATGCGGCCGGGCCTTGATTACGACTGTTCTTGCTTGTAAGATTTCCATTTCATGGGAACTTGTTGGAAAGTATCGTGTACAGTATGCAAGTCAGGAAGTGATGAAGCAAATGGAGAGTTACTATTACGCGCGGTTCTTGAAGAGACGCACAGTGAGGCAGTCGGAGAGGCAATGGGTGCCAAGGTAAATCTGCGCAGAGTCATATATATCATTGGCATCACCAAAGGGGTCAGTATCTTCAATGATGATGGTAGCTTTCGACGGTTTTAGGTAGGTTAATATGCGGGATAAGAGATTCCTAACAAACCTGAGAATCTCCACTGGGAGTCTGGGATGTAGGAATATAAAGTGTTGAGGAGCATCAGCGTGGCAAAGAGAGAGCTCGCTGTTTCCCCCAGTCGACGAGCAGCTCCATTGCCGCCTTCATCATGGATGGATTCAGCATTTCTTTTTCTCTTTTTTTTTTGGTTTGGGTTTTTGACAGAGGGTTTAAGATGGGAATGATGAAGGGGAAAATCGGGGTCTCATTTATAAACAGGCCAGAGATTTGGTTTTATACTTGATTACGTTCGTAATTTTTATTTCTTCTTTATTTTATCTATGCTGTTGGCCTGTTGTGGTCTGGCCACGTGCTTGTCATCTAATGACTTGCTATTACTTTGTCACTTCATATAGTATCTTTTGTTGTCGTCTAGTTTCTCTTTTGCTACCACTTTTCTTTCTTCAGTTTACTGCCACTTTTGTTATTATAATTATTGATGTTGTTTCTTTTTTTTTTTTCTTGGAACGTAAAGGTACAAGCTGCTGGGCATTAATTACAGTCCGGTTAACTCTTCTTTTAGAATTGTTTCATTCATTCATGATCCGGCAAACTGTAACCCAAAAGAAAGCATTCAAATTAAATTTGATAGTTTGAGCATACTTTCATTCCATTGTCTGATTGAAAGCAAAATTTCTAGATTAGTGAACGACCATTCAATTGGATGACGAGAAAGGGAACCCCGATTATAAGGAAATGAAGTCACGACGTGGAAAGCATTAAAAACAGATCAATATTTCTCTGATCCCAAACTGGTTCACTTGCTCTGATTTATACATTTCTTGTTGAAATGGTTAATCATGTCCTTAAATACGCATTTTTCTTTCATCCTAGATGGGGTTTATTAAGAGCTTGCATGTTAAACTTTTTGAAAAGTCTTGACTATTGAATCACAAATGCGAATTAAATATGTAGAAAGCTATCTTTTTGTTCAAGTGACAAAAATAAAACCAACTACAGGTAGAGGGATCGTTTTTATAATAATGATTCTATGTGTCATGCTCCAGCTCCAGCATCGAGTTTAGAGCTTATTGACATTTTAAAACAGCAAGTTTTCGAGAATCTTTCGCAATAGTTTTCTAATAAAAACAATCAGATTTTCGAATTGTTGTTTGCTATGGCTATTAAAGCATCACAGTCCAATCACGAAGTAAATTAAAGCACGTGACGCTCTTCACAGACTAGTTAAGTTCTTTCCTGTATAATAGGTTTTCAATTTTAGTAAAAGGCTAAGCATCCATTGCCATTATAATTAATCATATTAAACATAATATTTTGGATAGATTAACTCTATCGTCTTTTTTTTTTTTAGGGTTGGGTGGCAAAATACCACACCGGCAAATTTTATTAAAAAATTTAAAAATTATGTACAAAGATTAACACTATTGTCATTTTAACGATTTTCTTTATTAGAGTTTATTCTTTTTTTTTTACATGAAAATAACAGTCTGGCCCTTATCTTTTCCATTAAAATAAAAGTTTTTTTTTTACTAATTAGCCAGCGGCTAAAGAACTAGGAAAAAGTAAAAATGTAAAATTAAAAAGTTCTAAGTAGGCACTCAAAATACATTAGAAGCCAAAAATAGCGGTTTAGTGCGTGAAGGAGAAACGCAAGATGCAGTGTGGGTGGAGCAGTAAATCTCTGACAGGCTATCGACTGCCTTTGAGGTTGAATGTTTCCCATTCAAAAATTGCCTGGTCCACCACAGAGTGACAGTCTTGTTGAATCTGGTTGAAAATTCTCTGGCATCTCTCTCGCCATACCAGAAATAGCAGAATTGCCAAGAGTTCTTTTGCTTTTCTCATTGTAAGCTGGGTTTTCTCCTGTAACAACATAGTTGTGGGAATAGAGAAAAGTTGAAGGTTGTTGGGGCAGCATGAAGCTAGTAGTTTGTGTTTCGCTTGCCGAGTGAAGCTACAATCATTGAAGAGGTGCTGTACAGATTCTTCACTTGTTCTGCATAGGTAGCATATACTTGGCATCATCCATCCCCTTTTCTCTAGGGTGTCAATTGTTGCAATTCTATTTTGCATCAGTTGCCAAAGAAAAATAACCATTCTCGGGGGTATTTTGAGGTTCCAAATTTTCTTAAACTTTGATTCATGCTTAGGGACCGTCTGGATGAAATTGTAGAGGGACTTTGTAGAGAATAGGTTATTTGCTTGAATCTTCCATATGGCAGTATCAGTTTGTGGTGTGGCAGAAAGAAGTTCTTTATCAAGGTGATTAAGGGCTTGAGATAGCTGATGCAAAGCTGAGGTGGAAGTGTGTAAAGCTGGTCTGAAAATTTTTGACAGATCTGTTTTGTTTTGCGAGAAACAAAAGACAGAAATGTTATTGTCCTGACAGTAGGAAAAGAGTATCTGATATTTGTATTTGAGTATCCCACAACCCCAATCGAAATGCCAGAAAGGTACTGCTTTGCCATCCCCCAAATAAAACTTCAGAACTGTAGAGAACATGCTTTCCAACTGCATAAAAGTGGGTTGTAATTGCCCATTCAGAGGTCTGCTTGAAATTTTCCCTTTTTGTAAGATCCAAGTTAAGAGTTGACCAAATTGACTCTTAAAATCACCTCTCAGGTTAAACTGCAAAACATAATATATAATGCAGATGCAATTTTGCTATAATTATAGTTAGAATTTAAAGCCAATAGAACCTGCATGTTCTCGGGTTCTAGTATTTTTGTGAAGATTGGATGGTGGTTGCCAAACCAACATATTATTTAACAAAATTAAAATTACAGGATAAGTTTTTACAGTGCAATCAACGGTAAAAGATTTAGGAACAACAGAGGAACAGACTAAGAGTGGTGAACCGGAATTGGTACCCCTATGATTCCTAGAAGAGACATCTATGTTAAAGAAGCATGAACTAACCAGAAAAGAAAATGTAAAAAAATATATATATACAAAATTAGGCATTTTCTATCCAGGTGCAGATAAATCCATTCAATTGCTCAATACATTTACTTAGTAGTCTTTATTAATTAGTCACCAATTTCTCTATACGGTTTCTTTTTAGGAATTCCTGCAGGAATCACAACTAATTGTTTGTGCTTCTATCTGTCACTCTCTCCTAGAGAGCATTCTTCAGTTGCAACTTCCAATTCCACCTGCTTTGGTTGGGTAGACATCTTTCTCTGGCGAAGTTCAAGCACCAACTCAACCAAAGCTGCATCAGCTGAGTCCCCATCGCACCCCATAAACACCTCAGCTACCTCAGCTGGGGTCACCTTTACCTCTCCGAGCAACCTTTCAATTTCAGCAATGGTATCCTTCCTGTCCATTTCGTCCTCCCTGAGACAAAGGTAGTTCCTTACCAGAATCCGAAATGCAGCTGCACTACAATATCCAAGCTCAATCTTCTTATCCATGCGACCGGGCCTTAGTAAAGCTGGGTCAAGCCGATCGGGATGGTTTGTAGTGAAGATCATCAACCTCTCACCGACACATGATGACCATAGACCATCCACAAAATTTAGTACGCCTGAGAGGTTTAATGTCTCTCGAGTTGTTGACGTTTTTCGTGGCCAGCCCATCATGCCCTCATCTTGGTCCTCTTCTATCTGCTTATTCCTTCGATCTGAGAGGTCGAGAGAGCAGTCGATGTCTTCTACAACGATTACTGATTTTGGGTTGGCCGAGACTAGAAGACGCCGCAGCTGAGAATTAGTATGGACGGCTGTTAGTTCCAAGTCGTAAACATCAAACTCTAGCAGGTTTGCTATCGCTGCAACAAGGCTGGTCTTGCCGGTGCCAGGTGGCCCATACAACAGGTACCTTTGAATAACAAATAAACGTGTTGACCAACAATTGATTTTGGAATTAATATATATTAATTTGTTGACGAAATACATCCCGATTACCTTGAAGATTAATTTTTACGTAAACATACTCAAGGAAGTAACATTTTTTATCATTCGCCCAAAATTAATTTAAAGTTCGTATGACCATAAATAGATCAGTGATAAATTTGTAAATTTTAATTACCCGCGCTTCCATGCCCGCCCAACCCGCGTGTAGTGATCCTTTCGACTCACAAATCGTAGAAGATCAGCACGAATCTCCTCCTTCAAGATCGGATCAAGTGCAATTGTGTCAAAATTTGATGGGTGTGAGAAAGTTCGGCTAGACCAGCTGTTTCTATGGCCATCATCTCCCAGAAAGTTAGAACGGTTTGTGTATAGCTTCCTCTCCCTCGACTGGCTCCTCAGCCTCGAGGCCTCCTCAATAACATAGGGTATATAAATATTAAAAACCATGTTACGGTGCTTTTGGTGGAACTCGAGATTCAAGCAGCGGCGGTCTGTGCCATCATCACCACTTCGATTTCTGGAGCGTCCTGGCCCTGATTCTGACCGCTCTTGCTTGTGAGAGGACCACTTCATGGGAACCTGTTGGAAGGTATCATTTACGGTATGCGAATCGGGAAGCGAAGCGAATGGAGAGGCAGCAGTGCGGGACTTGAAGAGACGAACAGCAGGGCAGTTGGAGAGACAGTGGGTGCCGAGGTAAAGCTGCGCAGAGTCATATAATTCATTGGCACCACCAAACGTATCAGTATCTTCTATGATGATGATAGCTGTCGGTTTTAGGTAGGTAAAGATGTGGGATAAAAGCTTCCTACAGAACCTACGAACCTCGACTGGAATGTAGGATGATAAAGTGTTGAGGAGCATCACCGTCGCAAAGAGAGAGCTCGCAGATCGCCAGTCAAGGAGCAGCTCCATTGCCGTTTTCATGGATGGATTGATCATTGTTTTGGTTAAGGTTTTTGACTGAGGGTTAGGATGGGAATGATGAAGAGGAAGATAATTAAGGGGTCTCAATTTATATAATGAAGATTTAGATTTACTTAAGTCTGCTGATCGTCATATTTTATTTCTCCTGTTTTTGTTTGGTCAGTCAGGCTATGTGTTGACTGTTTGCCATATATAATGGCGTGCTGTTTCTAGTGCCAATTAATTGACAGAGAGTTTTCACTTAATATATTCTTCTTTTGTTGTCAGTTAGTTTCTTTTGTAATTTTGTTACCATCTTTTTTCTTCCATTTGAGTGATTTGAAATTATAATTATTGATTTTTTCTTAAAATAAAATAGGATCAAATCTTCCAACTTATTTCGAAAATAAATGTCACAAAGCTGGACTTCAGTCGGGTTTCAAATCCGTGACCTCCATTGAAAAAGCATTAACAAGAGATGGTTATCTTTTTTATTTTTATCTCTTTAATTTGGAACGTAGAGACGATGGTGGGCATTGCCGTTAACTCTTCTCTTATAGTGCTGTTCATTCCTCAGATCAGACAAACGTACGTAATCGCAAAGAAAACATTCAAATTAAATTTGATAATTTGAGCATGTTTTTTTTTCCCCATTGCTATGTGTCATCCGGTTCAAAGACCAAATTTCCAGAACAAGGTATACTCGAAGGCACAGTAGAGGGAATCAAATAAAACGAATCAGTAATTTATAAAATGGATCCGGAGGAAACACCGAGTTTGTGCTGATATAATATGGAGGATATTTTCATCTGAAACTTACAAAATGAATTCTTAATATTAAATTCATCATCACAATTAGTTATGAGATATATATATGTCTTTATTAATTGAGGTAATGTAAGGGTATGTATCCAGTTCTGGTTCGAATCTATTTTTTTCCTCTCGATACTCTTGTGTTCGAGCAACAACAACAACCAAATAGAAAAGCAACTACTACGTACTAGCATACGGGTAATTCATGATCGATTTAGATAATTATAAGGACGGTTATGTGTCTCGAGCTCTAGTAGACTCTTTCAACGATTTAAACACGATAACTTTCAACGATTCTTTCAAAAGAAAAAAAAAATTGAACCCAAATGATCAGATTTTCCGGTTGTTAACTGCTGGCTATTAAAGCGTTCAAAATCCTAGCATGAAATTAGAATTAAAATAATGCGATTTTATTTACACTGAGCTCAATTTTAATGATAGTTAATTAATTATTCCCAACATAATATGATCTCATATGTGACGCATGTATGGACGACACTGATGGCGTGGCGCCGTGGCGGTGGCTTCTTTATTTATTGCAACTGTAAAGCAGGGTCTAGCAAAACAAAGTAGGGAAGAAATTGGCAACTTGCAGACTTGCAGTTGCTCGGAACCTGGTCGGAAGATTTCTATTTGATGCATATATCACAATATCACATACGTGTCAAACTTGATTTTGTTTTGATTTATATTTTACTAGCAGCAGTGCCCACCCAATGTGTGGGCGGATTAAAAAAAAAAAAAGCTAAACAGACCAGCTGCAAGTTAATTTATTATTTTTGGTTTAAAAAATAAATGAACAGATCAACTGAATTTATTTTGTCATTTTGATTAAAAAAAATTAAATAAATGGACAGACGAGTTTAGTTACTTTGTTATTTTGATTTAAAAAACCAAAAATGATCATGGTTGCAAATATTCACGCATATTTTAATAAAAAAATCTCCAGGATTATGATTACTATGCAGAGGCATTTACATTTATGATTAAAGGCGTTAATTTTTTTTCCTAATTCCGTTTGAGTGATTATTTGTCCAAGAGGATATAATTTAAACTATCTATTCGAATGCTAAGCTGAGTTAACATAGATAAATAGAAATAGAAATTTATTTAATAAGAAAATGATGATGATAGATATAAGTCAATTAGCTACCAATTATCATTTATTTAGCGGGTTCCGTTGTTAGTCGGTCTAGGTTGATGGGAACATCGAGTGACTGGTACAGGAAAGGAGGGTGGTACCGATGAGGTTTTAGGTGGTTCAGATTGCACCAGAACAAGGGCCCTTAGCATCATGATAATGAGAAAAGGGTGTTTATTGATCCCACATGTTTTGCGTTTATCTAATTTGGGTGAAATAGCAAAGTATTGGTTCTGTATTAGTGGAGGAAAATAGTTTGGTTGGATACAATTTGAATCTTAGGATCGAGCATGACTTAATTATATATATATATATATATATATATTATATACTTTATTATTTGGTTAATTTCTGTGTGAACCCGTCACAACCTTCTTATTAACACTTCTATTATTCATTTAATTACTGTTTGATGATAATCAAGTAGATATATGCTGCCATGTCACTTTACATTTATATTGCAATTTTCGTGTTGTTCTTTACATATGGTCAGAGGCAAAAGTAATAGATGCTATATAAATATACACATTTAAAATACAAATTTCCAGTAAATCTTATACGTTATGAATCTTATGATTAAAGAAAGTAATAAAGTATATCAGAACTTATACGTTGATATCAAACTGCACTCAGTACCCTTACCAGTCAACCTTACTTGGTGGCTCATACATAATACATCAATAAAGAAAAGCATCTAATAATCAATTAATCCCCAGGCGTTGAAAATTTCTGGCAAGCTTCAGTGTGACAAAAGTGTGACATATCAAAGTCAAAAAGGGCTATTAATTTCATATGTAATATTATTGAAGCACAGTATCTAATCATCAGAGAGTAAACAACTGAAATTTAAAACCTTATCAAAGAAATTATTGAAGTACAATAATTCGATGAAAAGACACAAATCATATAGAATCTGACAAAATAATATTGATTGTTATTAAAGTACATATTGTATTAAGGAGATATCTTTGCTGAGATACAAACAGTCGCAACTTTTATATAGCAGTAAAAACAAATGGGTAGTTGCCAAATTTTGCAACTGCCTTGTCACTTGGAGGATGTGATCATTTTGAAGAACTAACATTGCCCAAGAAAAAAAAAACAAAACAAAATAAACTAACAGAATAAATTGCCCAAGCATGTAAAAGTAAAATAAACTAACATTTTTCCAGAAAATAAAAAATCAAATAAATGAACTCAATAATTTGTCGTTAACTAACTAATACATATTATTTAAATACCAATAGTCAAACTAACTTTACTTGGCAACCATTGCATCATCTTAACGGCGCTTGTAACTCAGGCTCTACATTTCCTACCTGAGATGCTCAATTTCATCTTTTATTTCTAGAGATGGATCAAGCTTGATTGCCTCAATCTCATCCCTAATGATGTTGACATCATATTGGAATATCCTGGAAGCGCAGTATCCAATACAATTTGCACCAAATTATCCAAGCTTTTCAATTTTCTATATGGCCATTTGGATATTCCCAGCTCGCGACAACAAAACTTCAACGTTGCCTTGGATACCTTCAGCTCCTTTATTGCATCTTTAATTGGCAAAAAGAATTACCATGCTACGTGCTCGAAATTAAGTACTTTCCTTTTTTATCTAAAAGATAATGCAAAAAACTGATAACGCAAGTCATGTAACAAAATAGAAAAATAGAAATTAAGCAACTAAAAAAATACAATTTGCTTAATTATATGAGTCAAAATCCTTAAGAAGGTAAATGGGTCAAAATCCTGGATTTTGCCTTAATTTTGAATTGAAATCCAAATCAGGTCAAGAGCTTGATAATGCCAGACTCAATCGGTTCAATGTAGAGACTAATGCTAGTACAACTGACAAGGATATCAAGTACAAGTATCAAATATGTACGTCTGTGTAGAGGTGGTAAATAGATGCCTTTACTTTTATAGTTGCCATGCGCTTACAGTTTGTTAAATATGTTTCCCCACCTGATCCCTGTGACAACATTCCCCCAGACTATGGAAGTAGCAGGCCATGCTGCCCCATTTGTAATGCACCCCCCCCCCCCACAAAAAAAAAATAGCCCTACTATAGTGACTATACATTGAAACTTATATATGTATCGATACAAACCTACCCCCACATAAAATTGAAAAGAAAAGGGGCTTCATAACTTTAACTGGCCTCTTCACTCACAGGATTCTTATTTAGTTCTTTTACAAATTCTAGGAAAGCAATAGAATAAGCTAAGAATAGGCAAGTTAAAATATGTACCTGTGTCACTACCAGTCTGATTTTGTTCCCTGAAAGATAAATTATAACAAAAATGATAAGACTGCTCATCAAAAAGATATATTTCATCTAATACAAAAATTGTAGAGGAAACAGTACTCAATGGCCTTATTGCTGCTGACCTAACTGGACAAGCCCTTGTAGAGACTGTCGCAAGCTCAGTATTTGTTGAAAAATAAGACATCAATAAGCATCGCATCCAGATATATGCTGACATTAATAAAAACTTTATTGCACATATAGCCTGTTAATCACTGACCTGACACATGTGGAGCCATGCCACTTGCTTCACCAAACTCATGGCCATGCAGTATAACAGGTACCCTATTATTTCCAGCTGCAATTACAGTTGTATGGCTAGTTAGAAAAATAGTACTTTCATTATTAATAATATATGCGATGTAAGTTTCGAAGATACGTGATCACATTTTGAAGTTTCAAATGAAGAAAACCTACTTAAAAACTAAATAGTTTTGACTCTGGACACCAAGGTAATGCATGTCCTTGTCACCTTGATTTTTACAAATCGAAAAGAAAAGAAGAAACTGTCAACTGACATAAATCTTACCTCATTGATTAGGGCTAACGTTAACACCAAACCCAAGTTGTAATCATGTTCCCCTTTTAGAGATATGAAAAGCTTGTTCAATACCAATCTCATCATACCTTGTCCTTCCCTGACATTTTCTTTATCCTGCCAGTAAGAAATAAACATATGAATTGCCTATGTTAGTTTGTTAGCTATACCTGTAATAGAGGACATTCCAAAAGCTGATAGTATTTGATTGAGAATATTATTTGTGATTTTGTTGTCTCTTTAGACTTGATCTGATACAGGCAAACATAGTCTGGTACTGACTATCATTTCGATAGACATTTCAGATTGCTCTGTATGAAGTTAGAGTGGGTAAAAGTACCGACTCCTATGCAATTTGGTTAATTAAGATCTATGGCCAGTAAGGTTGCATGTCTCTGACATAGGGTGCTTTGGCTTTAGATGATCCATCTCTTTCCTATATAAAGAAAATATACCGTCTAAGTAAAATTGCAAAATAAAAATGGGTAAAATCAAACCCAAACTGAAATATAAATTTTTAATTATGGCAAAAGTAACTTGATTGTTTCTTCCCAAGTCATCTGATAGGCCTATTTGCCACTTGTAGCTAGAACCAGTGTAAAGTCCCTTAGGGAATGTTTTTCATATTTTTGAAAAAACTTGAGGTCATTAAATAACAATATATTTTTCATATTGTTATGTCAAATTCTTTTTCATTAAATAAAGGTATTATTATTAATCAAAAGAAGTTAAAGCCTTCACAAAAGAGACTCGATAGATTATAGGCTTATTAGCTAATTGCTCAGATTAATGTTAAAACCGTTATCGATTGTGAGCCGCCAGGGAAATTATCAATAAACATTCACATTCCCCTTTCCAGTTCTATGAGGGAGAGAGAGAGAGAGAGAGCGCACCAGTAGGCGAGGAGATGCCACAATCAGAACTGCTATCCTTCGTTTAGGCATCGTTGGTTAAATAGGAAAGCAAAAGTAAATCAAGCGTCAAATTAAAATTTCAAAATAATTCAAAGAAGCAGAGGTGGCGATCTGTGGGTTGTTGGGTGAGGGTGGCGATCCGTGGGTCCTTTGGTGAGGGTGGCGATCCGTGAGACTTGGGTGGGGTAGCGATCGACCGTTAGATGTGGGGCGATGGATGGTTGGATGGGGGGCTATCGGTGGTTTCGGACTGGAGTTAGGTTTTACGAAGGATGGAAGTCGGAAGGGATGAGACTGAGTGCGGAGAGACGTGGCTCTTTTAAGTCGGAAAAAATAAAAAAATAAAAACTGAGAATATGTTTGTTTAGACCCAAACCAAAGCTTCGCCCAGGAAAAGACTCTTTTATTTATTTATTTTAGAACAAACGGCGCGCTGAAAATAAAAAAACGATCAGAAGGAATCGAACCGGCGAACGGAGCGAATATTTGTTCCGCTCGCACATCTGCGTGTTCCGATCAAATGAGACGAACCAACGTATAAAACTCTCTTCGTTCTATGATATCATCTGGTCTCTTTATTAAGTTTCTGTTTTAATAATCAACGATGTAGATTACAAATTAAAAATAATGAATGATGCAGATCATTCAGATCAAGATTGTATCCTGAGATGTTACATCTTTCCATTGGTGCTTTTAATATAGTAGAGATAGAGATAGTTGACGTCATAAACGGATCCGTATCTGCACCTATTCAGCCCCCACAACAGTAGTTGTGATATTTAAGTTCGAGTTGTTTAATTAAAAAAAAAAAGGAAGAGGTAAATCATGAATTTATCGCTATCAAAGCGTGGAAATGTCGCATCCATTTCCGAGTCATTACTGATATGTCCAGGTTCATGATAAATTAGGAAAATATTTGTTAAAAATGGGGATGGATTGTAGGAAAGCAATTAGGTCCTGACTTTGAAGTTCTATAAAACGACAGAATTAGATATTTTGGATCGTCTCCACTAATCCATAAAAAGATCATAACAATTGCAACTAGGGAATGTCAACAATCTTTGTATGAACTATGAATTATTAATTTGTGTTATCTGATCTGCGATCTAGAAGTTGAGTTAGATAAAACAATTTACTTTTCGAATGTGTCACATCCCAAATCAAGCCGCAATCTGGGGAGGACAGCCCCGCCACGTATGCACAATATGCTGCGCACACGTAAGGCTATAAAACAGTGTCACAGATACAAATATCACAAATAATATCACATAAAAAAATGGCATTGTTTGTTCATACAACACAAGAGACTGGTAAAATATACACATATCAAAATCTCCAGTCATCATACAAACAAAACATAAGTAATAATGCACAGCGGATAACTACTATTCCAGCTCGGCTTGGTCTTCTGGCAAAAACTCCTCTGCTAAATCTACCAAACCTGAACCTGCGCCACAAGCAATTATGTGGGCTGAGTACGCGAATACTCAGTGGTGGAAAAAGTATAAACCTAAAGCTTTGGTTAAAAACTAGTTAGGAACTACACCATACTTAAGTTGGATCATTTTAATTCCTATATTATAAATTCTAAGTGTAAGTATAATTCAATGATATCACTAATCTACAATTAATGACATGCTAAAGCAAAATCCAAAAAGTATCTGGAGAAGCGGACATTAATAATAGTATAATAATATACGGAGATCATATAATAATACGAGAGTGAAGCACCCGCACTCAATAGTCAAATCATAAGTCACATAAAATCCAGAATCCATCTCACAAATCCTAATATAAATGACATGAATCGTACCCACAGATCTACCTAACTCAGCCTTGCTCGATTACTCAACCTTGCCCCTATTCCCACATTCCCTCTAAAGAAGTGGGCAGTAAAACACGGTACCGGCCAACTGACTCATGGGGATCGAGAGGTAGTCTGATATAATGGCACAAGACAAATGGATATAATAGTAACACAAATAACTATCAAGTGACCGCTACCGCCTAACGGTCGGTCTGCAGAGTGATCATCAGAAATGCGTTGTTCGAGATCGCTATCATAAGGAGCCCACCGGCAATGGCTGAGGTACCACTCCCGATAATGGAAATCGCGTGCAAAACGCTCTTATCTCACTCGGTCTCACTATCCTGATCCGCACCAGATGCAAGTGTTGATTTAGGGCACTTTTAAGTTATTAATCACTTTATTAACATGAATGCATATCCTATATATGCAAAACTAATCTTTAATGATATGCTCTTAACTGTTTACTTAATGTAGATGACATGATATGCACACATTTAAATAATGATCTAATTACTAACTAAGAATTAAACAAAACCTAAGGCATCCATAATAGTCATAAGAAGACAATCCACACCTGGAAAAGTCAGAGGCAGAGCGACTACTCCTCGGAAAGATCGATGGAGTACTGACCAGCTCCTGCAGTCTTGTGCTCAAGGTAGAAATCGTCCACTTGTCCGGTGAAGTCCTGCCGTGCACCTGAAGGACGAAATTCTCGTCAAAATCTATTCTAACGATCTACCCTGTTCCGGTTACTGGTGTAAAAACCATACTTAGGAATTAGACATTTATAAAGAAATTCAGATTCTGATTTAACAAAAACTGGACTTAGAATTTCTGAAAAGGGATTCTGTTTTAAAATATATTATTATAATTAGAGAAATATTTTATAAAATTTGGCATAGTTCTATTTAATAGGTGGGTGTGAAGGAAAACGTTTTAGATGAGTTGTTACAGTCCGTTTTAGAGTTATGTTATATCATAAACTATTTTAGTTTAGTAATATTTCTAATAGTGTTTTGCTCAAGTATGAAATTCAATAACAATTTTATTTAAAGGATTTTAGTAAATAAAGCGTGTTGGTACTTTTTATCTCTGTTATTAATATAGAGGTTTAGGAAAGATCTAATTATAATTTACGGATTTGTCTCGTCATTCGAAGATGGAAAATATCTATAATGATAGTATAGTTATATAATTAATACTTAATTTTTGTCAATTCTCATGTCTTGTCGATTTTAAAGGATCTTAAAGAAGGCATATAGATATATTTACAAGTTCAAATATTATTTTAACTAATTTTGTTAACTGTGATTATTACTAGTGTTTAATAATAATGAGTTTGTAATTATTCTTCGAAATATAAGTGTATTTCTATCCAAATCTTTATTTATACTTCATTTTTATTATTTGTGGTTTCGAATAATTTGGAGGAAAGAATCTTTGAAAAGAATAGTTTTATGGTTATTGTAATACTGATTTTATTGTGCTCCTCGTGTATTAATTAATTTATAAGTTCATGTATTATTTAAGTAGTATTCTAATCCAAATAATCTTTATAAAAAAAATACTTATACGAAATTTATATTTCTACTTTACTAGACTTATGTACCCAAAAATGTTATTTTTATATCAGGTCTGTTAAGTTCACGTCATAAGCCTACTTAAAAATTTTAAGATATTTAAAGATAATTACTGAAGTGTTTTGATGTTTTAACGTGTTGGTGTTTTAATTAAGTATGAAATTATTGTAATTTAAATTTCTAAGATAAAAACAATTTAAAAGAGAAAAGAAAGGAAAAGAAAATAAGAAAATAAACTAAAGTTAACTGATTTGGGTTTGGGGATCATATATTGTCCGATTATATCATAGTATCTGTAAAGTATTATTTTACGGACATTTTAATCATCTCCCATTTAAAAGCCAACACTTTAATTTCGAATCAGATTTATTTAATTCTCAGCCAAAAATCTCACACTTTGATATTCAGGCTATTTATTCAAGCCATCAAATAGTTCTAGTTTTAATTTATCTCAAAATCCAACTTATATGATTCAAATCACAACTTCATCAGCCAACAAAACAAAATGGGCCACGCACATATAAATCACAGAGCCCGCAAGAAAAATCCACACGGATCAAACAAGGAAGCAAGGCCCAAAGAGAGAACAGGCCTGACGGACACACAGGAGAAAAGACCCAAGCGGATCCGAAACCAATGGGTTTCGGGGATCAAATCCGAAACCCGACAGAAATGCAAGTCCGACCCAAAAACACAGAAATTTTGCATTAAAGTCCCGGAATTAAATTTATTTACTTAACAATTACCAAACAGACCTTAATAATAGCAGGATTTATAGACAGGTCCCACAACAGTTCAAAAGTATTTATGAACAAGTCCCTGACAGCAAAACTTTCTCAAAGAGGTCCCTGTACATAACAGAATGCATACCAGACTGGTACAAGGGCATGTACCAGCCCTGTACCGTGTACCAAAGGCATCAAAAAGCTCATACAAGCCTCATAAAGGCCTCACAATCATAGACAATAATCAAGCATCACACAAACACCATAAATTAAGAAGGAAATACAGAACTGACACCAAATACTCTAAGATTCCAACTTAACAGACATCCTCAACAGATCAACAACATGCATGCAAGCCATGTGACTCACGGAAACAATTCCTCATAAGGATGTAAGACAAAAGCACAGATCAGATATTCGACTTTTGAGAGCAATTACATACAATCAAGTTTCACCACTCAACATACCATAGAAACACATTTCAAACTGAGGCATCACACAACATCACAGATCAATTCCAAGCATCAGAACGCCTCAATCAATACACACAATCAAGCTAACAAAATCACAGAAGTGAAGGAGAGAGAAGGTACCAAACTGAGAGATGGATAGGAAGCAAATGGTTCGGCCCAGCACAGCACAGCACCTCGCCTCACTGTCAGCACCACCATCTAGCCTCGTCGACCACTGCCGTCTCCACCCCAGTCGCTAGCCTCCACCTCTCTCTTTCTCTCTTCCTTTCTCTTTTCTGTTCTTATCTTTGAAATGGGGTCTGAGCAGAGAGAGAGAGAGGAGAGGGGTGGCTTATATGGGATGGGAATGGAGAGGAGGGGTCGAGCTGCTGAGGTGGCAGAGTGAGAGAGGGCAAGATGGACGGTGCCAGGGTTTTGGTCAAAAGGATTCCCTCGGTTTGAGAGATTTTAGAGGAGGGGATCTGGCATTAGGTGGGGGGCTTCAGTTCGATTGGAGGAGAGGAGAAGATGGGGAAAGAGGGGACCAGGCGACAAGTGGTCGAGTAGGAGAGAGGCTCGAGTGGGGGCATGGCTCTCAGCCATTATGCAGAGAGGAAGTGAGTGGGGGAGGAGGAGGTTGAGTGGGGTCGGATGCCTCTGTCAGGGGCGAGAGAGAGAAAAGCGGATTACTCGAGAGATTTTCCCGAGTGGAGGAGCGAGTGAGGAGAAGCGGAAAAGAGGGGAACGGGTGAAGGGGATGACCCGTTTCGGAGAGAGAAAGGAAGAGGGAAGAGGAGATAGGAGATATAGGGGAGAAACGGAGACCAATTGGACGGTCCAGAAAAATCAAGATTTCCTAAACTCAATCAAACGGTCGAGAACAAAGGATTATTAGGAAATGGATAACAACAGTAGTAGAAAATGGATTTTAACACAAATTTCAACTCATAACAATTTATAAAAATAGTTATTTCAATTTCTATAATATAAACTAGAGATTTGAGTAATTAATTTTCATGAAAATTTTTGTACATGGCCGAAATTTAATTTTTATACCGGATTCGAAACGAAATTGACTTCTAAATTTATAGGAGTTGATTATCGGCTAATTAACTTAGTTAGATTTTTTTTAATCATATTTATATATATATATATTTATTTATTTATTTGTTTGCTTGAATATTTTCATTTTATTAGATTAACTTATAATTAATATTTTCTGGATTTTTACATAATGTATCGCTCGAAGATTGAGACACCTATCTTTATTGCCTAACATTATTTTGTTGATTCATTTGTCTGCATATTATGCAAGACATCTTTGGTATATCTTTTGATCATTATTGAAAATTTATTTAAAGTAATATAACTCTTGTTCTAAGTTTCTATTAAGCATGACAATTACATAACATAGCCTTCTAATGTCAAAAGAGGAGCCAATTTAAGCGGATATATGGAGTGATGCGCACTAGGTAATACAACTATACAAGAAGCTGAATTGTTGCCTTCTCTAATCAATGCCACTATATTTTGGAATTCAAGCTAATGTAATATTAAATGTTCATTTCTTCAAATATTATATTATAAAATGCTAAAATGGCTATGCAAAGTTAGATTGGAGATCAATAACTAATTAACAACAAGACCGTAAATAACGATAAATGTGAAAGAGTTTTGCAGAAAGGATTAGTAGGCATATATAAATAATCAGAGATGCTTTCTACAGAACACTGATCATTAAATAAAAAAATAAAATCTACAAAAGACTGAGCTAGACCTGTAAGTAAGTTTATTTGTTAACCAATGGCAGACAGATCAAATTTCTTGTTGCTTTATATTTTAATAATTTCTTTAGAGGCAATCAAATATCAGAAAATTTAATATATTCCCTTTTAAGACGCTCCAAAACTCCCGATCGCATGGTTCTTAGGAACCTTACGATCAAATCTCGACAGTTAAAATTTACAAGCCTTATAAATTTAATATTAATCACGAAGCATCTATTATTGATCGGACGGTTATGATCAGTCACTGCAGAGGATATGATTCCCGAGTCTCCAACTCATTCTGAATTTTCTGATTGTATAGATAATAGATGAATTTGCTTTATCGGATTTATATAGTTCTGTTTAAATTATTGGGCTTTTTCAAACTCAAAAAAAGTTATTGGGCTTTTATAATAAGTGTGGGAAAAGTAGAGGCCCAGTGAGAGTTTGAGAAAAATTATTGGATCTATCAATCTGGAGTATTTTATTCCGAGAACTTGACACTTGACAGCAACAGTCATTGTCGTAGAAAGCAGACGAAGCATTGGAGCTTAATAAGGGAAGCGCTATGTTAATTTTGAAGCATTTGTCATGGCTGAGAAGAATGCAACGAAGATGGTGGATGTAAATCGGTTCCGATCTGGCTATAATGGCGGCTTTGCCTTTGAAAGAATTAAACTCAGCACCGAAGCCATTGAGGTGTGAGGAATGAGGTCTTCATCGGCAATAGCTGGCGGAACCCTATGAGGTGTTTTGAAGCTTGCGTCCAAGTTCTGTCAGTTGGTGCTGGCATTGAGGGGTTGATGAAATTGTAGAGGTCATAGCCATCAAATGAAGTAAAGGGTTGATTTGGGACTCCCAAGAGAGGTAATTTGATCGGCTCAATTTTGTAGTAATTGAAAATTTCGTTGATAGGATTGAAATGTTGGGTAGAAGGAAAAGATGAGATTTCTAGAAACAGTTGAGGAAATGGTTTGATTCTCTATTAGAGTAGGTTTTGGTTTTTTTATGCAAATAAAAAAAAAATCTGATCTTTTCACACACATTGTAGGATACACAAATGAGAGTTTGAGGGAGGGAGAATTGATTACACTACTCAACTATATGGGATGCGTATTTATTCATAATTGCCTTAGATACATCCATATTATAATAATTAGTCTACGTTCATGAATCCTGGGATGAGAAGATACATGCACTGCATGACAGGAGCAGTTTGTTTGGATCTTGGGAGCATTCATGCGCTCGTGCCAGAATCTTGTACTTGCGTTTCTTCAAATGGCTGGAGGGATCCACTATTTATCTTTAACTCTTTCACTTTGCATTCTTCCATATGTGATGTTTCTTAGTTTTTTCAGGAAACAAAGATTGGGATTTTGGGGCATAATAAAGTTAACCTTATTTTAATGGTTGCTTAATTACAAGTTAATTATTATAGTCACCTCTCTCTCTCTCTCTCTCCCTCTCTCAGGTTAAATTATGAAACAGAATGTACAATGCAGATGCAGTATATGTACAATTATAGTTTGTGTGAAGCCGATAAGACCTGCACATTGGATGGGTTACATGGGTACATGGTATTTTTTAAAAATTGGATGAGGATTGCCATGCTAACATATTTATTGAACAGAATTAAAATTATTGGAGAACTTTTTACAATAGAATACCAGTAGAAATAGAGTTGGGAATAAAATAGGAAAAGACTAACAAAGCAACTGCAGCCTAATCAGACTAACCTAATCAGAACTAGCATACTATGTTAAAGAAGCAACAAGCACCAAAAAAAGAAAAAGAAAAAAGAAGTAAACATACAAAATTAGGCATATTCTATCCAGGTGCAGGCATATCCATCAGTTGCATAATACTTTTCCATATTAGTCTTTATTAATTTACCATTAATTGCATAAATGCCTTTTCCTTTTAGGAACATCCTGCAGGAATGACAACTAATTGTTTAATAGTACTTCCATCTCTAATTGTCTCTTCTAGACTGCATTTTTCAGTGGAAACTGCCAATGCCACGTGCTTCTTCGGTGGGGAAGACATCTTTCTCTGGTGAAGTTCAAGCACCAACTTACCCAAAGCTGCATCATCTGAATCACCATCGCAACCCATAAATACCTCAGCTATCTCAGCTGGTGTCACCTTTACCTCTTCAAGCAACCTCTCAATTTCAGCTATGGTATCCTTCCTGTCCACTTCCTCCTCCCTGAGACAAAGGTAGTTCTTTACCAGCATCCGAAATGCTGGTGCACCACAATATCCCAGCTCAATCTTCTTATCCATGCGACCAGGCCTTAATAACGCCGGATCAAGCCGTTCGGGATGGTTTGTCGTGAAGATCATCAACCTCTCACCGACACAAGATGACCATAGACCATCCACAAAATTCAATACACCAGAAAGGTTTAAGGCCTCTCGATAAGTTGACATTTTTTGGGGATGGTCCTTCATGCCCTCCTCTTGGTTTTCTTCCATCTGTTTTTTCTTTCGGTCTGAGAGGTCAAGAGAGCAATCAATGTCTTCTATTACAATCACTGATTTTGGGGTTGTCGAGACGAGAAGGCGTCGCAGCTGAGAGTTGGTATGGACAGCTGTTAGTTCCAAGTCATACACATCAAACTCTAGCAGGTTTGCTATCGCTGCAACAAGGCTGGTTTTGCCCGTGCCAGGTGGTCCATGCAACAGGTAGCTGTAAAAACAGAATATATGTGTTAAGCAACAATTGAAATTTGAATTAAAGTTCATACAAGGAAATGGGTCCCTAATTGCAGAAAAAGAAACAAATTGGCAGATTTTTACTTTCAGAATTATCATAACACCTTCAATTTACACTGGAAAACTATAATATGAAATACAACGTTATTTGGTAACTAAAAAGATTACCCGCGCTTCCATGCCCGTCCAGCCCGCAAGTAGTGATCCTTTCGGCTGACGAATCGAAGGAGATCAGCACGAATCTCCTCCCGCAAACTCGGATCAAGTGCAATTGTGTCAAAATTTGATGGGTGTGAGAAAGTACGGCTCGACCAGCTGCTTCTGTGGAAATCATCTCCTGAAGAACAATAGCGGTTTGTGTACAGCCTCCTCTCCTTCGTGTGGCTCCTCAGCCTTGCCGCCTCTGTAAGTATATGGGGTATATAGGTATTAAAAACCAAGTTACGGTGCTTTTGGTGAAACTCGACATTCAAGCAGCGGCGGTCTGAGCCATCACTACCGCGTCGATTTCTGAAGTGACCCGACCCTGAATCGGATCGCTCTTGCTTGTGAGAGGTCCACTTTATGGGAACTCCTTGGAAAGTATCATTAACAGTATGCGAGTCGGGAAGTGAAGCCAACGGAGAGTCAGCAGTACAGGACTTGAAGAGACGCACAGTGATGCAGTGAGAGAGGCAGTGGGTGCCGAGGTAAAGCTGTGCAGAATCATATAGTTCATTGGCACCACCAAAGGTGTCGCTATCTTCTATGATGATGGTATTGGTGGGTTTTAGGCAGTGTTTTCAATACCCTACCGGTTACCGGAAAATTCCGGTAATACCGGATACCGGAACGGTGGCCGATATGGCGGTATCCGATATTTAGAGAGGAAATACCGGGAAATTTTGGGAAAATACCGGGTTTCGGTCACTGACCGGTATGGATGCCGGTAGGGTATTGAAAACCATGGTTTTAGGTAGGTGAAGATGTGGGAAAAGAGCTTCCTAGCAAACATGCGTACCTCGAGCGGGATATAGGATGTTAAAGTGTTGATGAGCATCAATGTGGCAAAGATAGAGCTCGCTGATCGCCAGTCGACGAGCAGCCCCATTGCCCCCCTCATCATGGATGGATTCAACATTGTTTTAGTTAAGGTTTTTGACAAAGGGTTTAAGATGAGGAATGATGAAGGAGAGCGATTAATAGGGGTTCTCAATTTATAAACAGGATATTTTGGAGTTTACTTGATGCCAAACGTCATTTTCAATTCTTTCTTTTTTATCTATCCATTTTTGGTGTGGCCATGTGCTTGCTAATATAGTGACGTGCAATCCTTGTCTTTTCATATAGTCTTTTTGTTGTCGGTAAGTTTCTTTTGTTACCTCTACTTTCTTCCAGTTTTACTGCTAGTTTGTTCTTGTAATTATCGAGGGGTGTTTTTTTTATGCATAACATTAAGACGTTGCATAAGATGCAACACTTATGCAACTAAATATCCGTTACATACGGTTTCATAAGAGTGCATAACTTACCTCTCATTTGGCATTTGTGTAGTATTTAGGTCAATGAAACTAAACCAATTATGATTGTTAGCCCATAACATATATTATGTTGGATTTCAATCGTCTGATCTGAAATAGACGGTCCAAGTATTTATTACATACTAAATAGATATTGTCCTTTGTTAAATCAAATAATTTAAATTCAAGAGCATTTTAGTCTTTTGTACAACCTTCAGTGAACGACCATTTAAATTGGATCGTGACTTGTTGAGTATATAACCACGAGTAGGAAATGAATATATATACGAGTTGACATCATGAAAAAGCTAAATCAATTTTTCTTTAATCGGTTCACTCGCTGTGATTTATACAGATCTTTCTACACGAAATGTTTAATCATGTTCTTATACGCAATTTCCTTCACACTTGAAGCACAAATGCACGTATAATTTGTACCAAGCTGTTATTTCTCAATATTTTGTGTTCAAGTTCCAACGAAATAGAAAAGTTATACCAACTTGTAGCACGGGGGCATTTAGGTGAATTTTTTTATTACGATGATTCTACGTGTCGTGCTCCGGTTAGACTAAAACGTGATACATTGAGTCTACACATTACAATTTGCTGTCATTTGAAAGACGACAAGTTTCAAGGAATCTTTCACAAAAAGTTTTAAACCAAACATCAAATTTTCCGGTTGTTGGCTACTGAGTTGAGCACCTATTAAAACGTCGAAAGGCCACGCACCAATTAAATTGAAACACCTCACAGTCACAGACCGGTTAAAATTCCATTCACAGTTAGCACAATTTTAAGTTAATCAGTGCGTCATAATGTGATCTCATATCTGACGTATGGGCGGCCACTGCAGGCGTGGCTTCTGTCTTTTTGATAAATTATTGCATTGTTTGTATTGTCTATTGTAAAGCAGAACCGTGATTATAATGATAACTTTTTTTAAAAAAAAAACTATTTATCGTAACAGCGCATTTTAAAAAGTGCGATTTTATAATTGTTCTTCAAAACTACGACATAGATATAATCGTTTTTGTTAAAAAACAGTATCTAAATTGTTATGGAAATTATCTCTATGTTTTATTGATATTTTTCTTATTTTACAAATAGTATACACGGGACTTATATAGGTACACAGTGTACCGTTATCTTCTCAACTAGCCGTTATATTTTCTAACGTTCATATTGGACCATTGATAATTTACTTTTTTACCCCTATCTATATTTATTTTCAACACTCCCCCTCAAGCTAGGATTATAGATATCTATTAATCCTAACTTGCTAACTATGTCTTCAAATATTTTTGGAATGAGTCCCTTAGTGAAGATATCGGCCAATTGATCTTCACTCTTCACATATGGAGTCTCTATCTCTTTTGCTTGGACTTTCTCCCTTATGTAATGACAATCAACTTCAATGTGTTTACTTCTCTCATGAAACACCGGATTTGAAGCGATGTGTCGTGCCGAGTTGTTGTCACAAAACATCTTCATCGGCTCACGTATTGGAATATGCAAGTCTTTGAGCACTTGTTTGATCCAAGTGAGCTCACTTGCGGTGGATGCCATGGCTCGATACTCCGCTTCTGCACTAGACCGAGCCACGACATTTTGCTTCTTGCTTTTCCATGTGACTAAATTTCCGCCTACAAACGTGCAATAGCCAGTTGTCGACTTTCGATCGAAACTTCCGGCCCAGTCTGCATCGGAATAGCCACACACATTATTAGAATTATTGTTTTTAATCCATATACCCTTTCCGGGTGATTTCTTAAGATATCTCAAAATTCTATCAATTGCATCTAAATGCGGTTTTCTTGGTGCATGCATAAATTTACTTACTTGGCTTACCGCATAGGATATGTCCGGCCTAGTTACCGTTAAATATATCAATTTTCCTACAAGTCGTTGGAATTGGTTGATGTTTTTTAACGGGTCACCATCTTCGGAATTCAATTTGGTATTGCTATCAATTGGGGTAGAGGCCGGTTTTGAACCAAGTTTACCGGTTTCTTTCAAAAGGTCTAAGGTATACTTCCTTTGGCAAATAAATAAACCTTTGGTAGAATGAGCTATCTCAATGCCTAAAAAATATTTAAGTACTCCTAAATCTTTTATTTCAAATTTTTCTCTCAATTGTTTTTTCACATAATTAATTTTTTCTAAATTATTTCCGGTAACAATTATGTCATCCACATAAACAAGAACAACGGTAGTGTCATTATTTTCATGTTTTGAAAAAAGTGACATATCGGAATGGCTTACTTTAAAACCACAAGAAATTAAATAATGAGATAATTTTCCATACCAAGCCCTTGGAGATTGTTTAAGTCCATAAATGGATTTTTTTAACCTACAAACAAGGTTAGTGTTTTTTCCTTTTACATGACCTGGTGGTAGAGTCATGTAGACTTCTTCTTCAAGATTTCCTTGAAGAAAAGCATTTTTTACATCCATTTGATATAGTTTCCAACCATTATTAACCGCTATTGAAAGCAAGATTCTAATAGTATTCATTTTTGCAACGGGTGCAAAGGTCTCTTGGTAATCAATACCATAAGTTTGAGTATAGCCTTTGGCAACCAATCTAGCTTTATACCGTTCTATGGTACCATCACTATTATATTTGATTTTATAAATCCATTTGCATCCAACGGCCTTTTTATTTTTTGGTAATGGTTCAATGGTCCAAGTATTATTTTTTTCTAAGGCTTGAAGTTCTTCCTTCATAGCCTTACGCCATATTGGTTGGTTTATGGCTTCTTCAAAATTTTTTGGTTCTTCATTTTGGGATATTGCACTTAAAAAAGTGCGATGGTTATTGGTTATTTTATCATAAGAAATATAATTTTGAATAGGATATTGAACCTCGTAGGTTACAAAATCTTGTAACCTTGCCGGCGGTTGAGTGGAGCGTGTGGACCGTCGTAATGGAACCTCTTGTTCCGCACTTGCACTTTCTTCTTCTTCAATGCTTGTGTTTTCTTCTTCTTCGGTTTCACTTTGAGTGTTATTGTCGATATTGTCATGTCCCTCTTCTTGTTCATTTCCTACAAAAACTTTCTCACTACCTTGATTAGAAATTATGGGAAGGACAAAGTCATTTGTGGAAATATGGTTATCAAGCTCTTTATTATTATTTTGAAAATATGACTCATTTTCAAAAAAAGTAACATCTCTTGAAATATAAAATTTATGATTTTTTGGATCGTAACATTTATAACCCTTTTTTTTGAGAAGAATATCCTAAGAAAATAGTTTTAATAGAAGTATAGTCTAATTTATCTAATTTATTTGTATGAACATAACAAATACATCCAAAAACTCTTAAGTGATTGATATTAATTTTTCTTTGGTAAAGAACTTCTAAAGGACTTTTATAATTCAAAATAACACTAGGTAATCTATTTATTAAATAAGTAGCGGTAAGAACGGCATCCGACCAATAAATTTTTGGAACATTATTTTGAAAAAGTAGAGCTCTAGTTATTTCAAGTAAATGCCTATTTTTTCTTTCGGACACACCATTTTGTTGAGGAGTATAAACACAAGTAGTTTGATGCAAAATTCCTTTTTGTTTGAAAAAATTATAAAAATTGTGATTTACATATTCCAATCCATTATCGGTTCTAAGAATTTTGATTGTAGTGTTATATTGATTTTCGACCATATTTGAAAACTCTTCAAATTTAGAAAAAACTTCACTTTTTTGTTTTAGTAAATATAACCAAGTCACACGTGTAAAATCATCTATGAATATGACAAAATACTTAAAACCATTAAAAGAATCAACGGGAGCGGGTCCCCAAACATCAGAATGAATTAAATCAAAAGGTTTTTTACTTTTACTTTTTGAAGAATAAAAAGGAAGTTTTGTGTGTTTAGAAAATTGACACACTTCGCAATTACTACAATCTAAATTTTTAAAATCAAAGAGACACTTCAAAACTTTATCGGAAGGATGCCCAATTCTTTTATGCCAAAGATTGCTCAAACCATCGTTCTTAATATAAAAATTAGTTTTTTGATAATTTAAAACATAAAGACCATTTTCTAACAAATCTTCACCAATGATCTTCTTAGTTTTCAAATCCCGAAATAAAACATTTTGATAAGAAAATTTAATTTCACAATCTATTTCTTTTGAAATTTTTCGTATAGATAATAAATTCGAAGTGCAATTTTTTACATGTAAAACATGTTTAATTTCTTTAGAAAAGAGCTCAATTGAACCATATCCACAAATTTCCATTTTTTCACCATTTGCAACAATCACATAGTCCTTATTCTTACTAGTTTGATAATCATACAAAATATTTTTATTCCCGGTCATATGGTCGGTTGCACCCGAGTCTAAAATCCACCTATCGTATTTTTCGGTGAAGTTTACCATTTTGAGTCCTAGGTTGGTGCATTTGTAAGAATCGTTTCTAATTGCTTGGTTCCCGATACAAATGTGATTTTGGCTTAAATCTAATTCACTAAAATTTTCACCAGGTTTAATATTGAATCTATTCATTTGCGTTTCATGACCTGGATTAGATAAATTAAATGAACCTTTATTTTCAACTTCGTTGGAGAGATGGGCCACATAATTGCATAGCTGGTCCAGCAACTTATTCAACCGGTTCTCTTGGTTTAATTGGGCCTGATGTGTCCCTGTTGCAGATCCCATCCTCTCCCCCTTACACGAACCTTCTTCTTCTCTTATCTTCTCGACAGCGTCGCCGCCTTGCTCTCGCTTCCCTCTTCGAGTCGGCCGAAGGTATGGGTAGAGAAACCAGCAATTTTCTTTCTCGTGACCACTCCCCTTGCAATGGTTGCACGAATTGCCATTGCTGGTGACTTCTCCCACTTCCCTTTTTTCACGACTGGAACTAGGGTTTTGCGGGCCACCGGTATTTTTGCCTTGCTCGACAGTAACCGGCTGATTATTGCTCGAGAATCTGAGGAGATCAATCTTAGGTATGTAATTTCGAGTTTGATTGGAGTTTGAATCGGGATAATTGGTTTTGACTCTTTTTACGACTTGAGATTTTTCTTGTTGTTTCACTGAGCATCTCTTTGTCGTTGATTGAACTGCATTTCTTTCAGTCCGCTCGTCATTTTTGTGGTTGTCGCTGCTGGACTTGACCACTATTTGTGCCCATGAGAGATTACTCTTCTCTTCAATTGGAACACTAGTGAATTTGGTTGAAGAGGCCTCAGACGCTGCCGAGTGCTGCTTTCCTTGGTCTCTTGCCATCATACAACTCTTGTATAGATTCTTGATTTTGATTACGGAAGCTTAATCAGTATTCGCTCTGATACCATGTTAAAAAACAGTATCTAAATTGTTATGGAAATTATCTCTATGTTTTATTGATATTTTTCTTATTTTACAAATAGTATACACGGGACTTATATAGGTACACAGTGTACCGTTATCTTCTCAACTAGCCGTTATATTTTCTAACGTTCATATTGGACCATTGATAATTTACTTTTTTACCCCTATCTATATTTATTTTCAACAGTTTTCATCAAGTGCGATTATAGCCTTTATGCATTTCTGAGAATCAAATAATCTAAGTTTTGAACTTTGTTAAGGCGTCCTGCGCAAGAACAATTTCTCCTGGTTGAGAACAAGTGCCGAGGAACCCTACAAATTAATTGAAATAAAATAATGCTAAAATCCTGGAAGAAAGAAAGTTCTGTATATAATCAGAGTAGATATGGCATATCATTGAAAGAATTTATATCAAAACGAAATCCTAACAATCAAATTTTGGAATTGACTAGTTATGTTCACATTAATTTAGCTCACTGTTAGTATTAATAATTAATCATTGCCATCATAATATGATTTCTATCTGACGTATCATGTATGTACCGACAATACAGGCGTGGCTTCTTTCTCTTTCATGTGTTACATTGTTGCAATTGTCTATTGTAAAGCAGAATGTAGCAAGTAGGAAGAAATTGGCACCTGCAATTGCTCGGTACTTTGTTTGAAGCTTTCCATCTTATGCATATATCACATACGTGTCTGACTTGGATTTTCTTTTAGTTGAAAGTCGACGTCTAAAATGGGTCCATATCTGCACCAATTCTGGCCCACACAACAGTACTTGTAGAGTTCACAATTCATTCACATCGTCCAATTTTAAAATGTAAAAAAAAGTCACTTGAGTCGCTATCAAAGAAAGGAAATGTCGCAATCATGTCCGAGTCATGAAACCAATATGTTCATAAGAAATTATCAGGAATGTACGCTAAAAGAGGGATGGCTTGTAGCGGTAGGAAAGCAATTGGTTTTTGATCTTGAACATCTACATAACGACATAACTAACAGCTGTAAATGTGGTGCTACATCATTATAACATGTAAATATTTTACATTGGTTTGATCTTCATTGAATGATTAATTATTTAATTTAAGTAAAATAATAACAGATTGTTGCAACCAGACTCTCAAAAATAAAATAATAATAATAATAATAATAATAATAATAATAATAATAATAATAATAATAATAATAATGGCAACCTAACTAAGGACCTGAACCGAAATCTTATTCTGCATTTCTGTTAATGAAGCCAAGTACAGATTATAGCGTTCTAGCACCAACTAAAAAAAATCCAAATTAAAGGGATGTGTATAGAGCCATGCCTACTAATACAAGCTAAATTGTTGTCATAACAAATAATATCACTATATTAAAATTTAAATTATTAATATAATAAATATGCTGGCGGAACCAGGATTCTCAAATAGGAGGGGCGAAATATTATAGTATGGATTCTTTAAAGTTTTTAGAGTGTGTCAAATAAGAATTTTATTATATTTTAAAAGAATTTGCATACAATTTTCAAAAATATTATGGACTGTTTTGAAAAGTTGGAGTGTGCCCAAGCACACTTTGCAATACACTTAGTTCCGCCTATGCATTTATCAAACCATTATAAATAGAGATGGCTAAGTAATTAACAATAAGCAAAATGTGAAAGAATATAGTGTTGCTGATTTGCGTCTGTTGGCTGGTTTTTCTCGCACGCAAGCTTCTGATTCAGTTATGTAATAGGGTTCTTCAGGGATTTCAGAAGTTTTTTGAGACCTAATCTGCTCGTCACTTATGTGTTGAACGAGTGGTACTTGTTTCTTAAGCATTACTGAGGTTGAAGCCAAGGAGGTCGGTCTACGGTCTTTGAGTGGACGGTCAGCAAGAGCTCCTGTTTTTACTTTTCTCTTAGTAGCTCTCTTGCTTTACTTTTTTTTTCTTTTCTTGTTTACTTTTGTGTCTTCACAGCTACAGCCAAATTTCTAGAAAACGAAAGGAAGAAGTCTACAATAACTGAACTGAGCATGTTAATAAATTTATTGTTAACCTATACAAAATATTAATTCCTTTATTAATTGGAAAATAAATATGTGGTACAGATGTTTTACGTAAAACTTGGCCCAAATGCGCAATCCATCGCCCCAGTTCTGTACAAAGAGTCCAAGATCGATATCCATAATCCATTGGAGGGAGATGCAATAAAAAGAAAACGCAAATGGATGCAAGAAAAAATAAATCCAATTATTTCTTGGTACCATATGGGCTAGGCCTATATATGTGCTTGGACCTACAAATACTGATTTGCATTTGGAGCTTCGTTCTTCTGAAAATATGTCAAAAGCTCCATCTCCATGGAAGACTTCGACGACTGGTCTCGAACACTTTTATTTTGAGTAAAATTAATGTACAGTGGATAGTCTATGACCGTGTCCCTATTACGTAAGATAAAACAATGGACGTCGCTTTAAGTCTCTTTGTCTCTGTAGAGAAAAAAAAAATACAATTGACGAAATAATTGTCAAATTCGAATTTATAAAATTATATGGCGTTAAGTTTTGGTTTTTATCTAGTATAATAAGATGTAATAAAAGATTTGTGGCATATTTAAACTGTTGATTTCAATTTTGACAGTGCAAATTGAAAACTGACCTTTTTGCCATTTGCAATAAATTCTGGCTCAAAAGAAAATAAAAAAATCCGGCCAATTTATAATAGTAAGGTGCACTTTTTGTCCCTTAATTGACATGGAAGGACTGTAATACATGACACGTTAATTAATTTTAAATTTTGGTTCTCCCTTATTTATAGAACAAAAAAGGGGAAAAAATGCACTGGTGGTTTAGACTGATCCAGGTCATCCATTCTAGGTCAAAAGGGAGGTCATAGGTCCCACTTGCAAGATTTTTTTTTTTTTTTTGAAATTGTAACGCCCGTGGGCTCCCACTTGCAAGATGAACCAGCACAAGAGAGACAATAGAAGCCTTAGAAGGTGTTCTTCTTCAATTTAATGGACAAAAAATATCAATGTACTAATAATAGTTGTCAATTTTATTTTTACCATAAAAATATTATTAATATATCATTTGGTTGAAACTTATATATTTGTTAACTTGTTCTAGAGCCCTTGCACTAAAATCTTGTCCGTGCATAAATGCGTGTCTTAATGCAGGTGAAGACTTCTAATTCGTCATGTATATTTTTGGGTTAGAAAAAAAAATGTTATCTCACGAATCACGAGTAATCAGATCAGAAACCAGTTCGTGTGTGACAGTAAAGGCTATCATGCCTATAATCATGCCTAAATCATTCAACAGTCTCGTCCCCCAATCCAACAGGAAATGAAATGAAAGAAAGATATCTAATACTAACTTCATTTCAATTAAATAATAAAGTTGAATCCTGACCTCCATCCTGTTCACTGACCCATTTAATTGCCGAATTGGTTGCGCGATTATCGAGGCATCATACCTCCCATTAATCCGGTACGGGCTCATATGACAATTTTGGTTCGGATCCGTTTCTTCACTTTTGGATCCACAGCCCGAAGACAGAAAAAGATATTCATCAAAGAGGTCCCCTGAAACATACTCATTTCAGAAAGAACAAAATTTTCTGACCCTGCTTTTCAAGGTTTTAAATGTAAAAGGCCTGTGCTCAATCAGAACTTAATTGGGTCAGAAGTGGATTTCTGGCATGTTGAATCTAGATCCGACCCGGGAAAGGAGGGAGACAACCGCAAACAGACAAGGAGCAACAGAATAGACAACAATCCGACTCTGCTGTTGCGCGACACAGCGTGTAGCGCACTACGAGCCGTCTGATCTTGATCGGACGGTTCACTTTTTACGGGCCTATCAATCTAGGTTACATGCACGGAGCTCCCTTGTCCATTGAATCTTAATCAGACGGCCAGCGTACCGCGCGACACGCTGTGTCGCGCGGCAGCGGATCTGAATTTGAATAGACAAGATGCAATCCAGGTGTTATAAATGGCTGGTCTGGCAGCCTTTTCAACCTACTTCAATTCCATTATCAATGCCTCTCTGTACAACCAGAATAAGGAAAAAGAGATTTAAACAAGTGCAATCGGTTTTTTACAAGGTTTGGGTTCGTGGACTTTGCACCAGTTTATGTTCCTACAATTGAAAATTGCAAACATACAAGCGATTCAGTTCCCACTTTCTTATTACATATCATGATAAATAATTCTTCTTTTTATTACATACATAATTTTTTTTAAATGACAGTTGTGAATCTTGTCTGAGATCACAATTAACTTGTATAGTTGTATACATATATAAATATATTACATTTAGTGATTTAATTTTTGTTTAGTACATAGTCAACAGTATAGTATTTAACAATATAATGCTTCAAAATCTGACTTCTAGACCATTTATAAATATTTAAAATTAGAGTCATTTTTTTTACTATTTTTTTCCCATTTTCATTTGCTAATGTGTTAAATCATTATTGGCCGGTTATAATTATTTTTTTTATTTATTACTTGTGAATTTCTATCAAATGCATTCCAAATAAGATTAATATTTAACGATGTGACGTATAATAAGACTAACAATTTGTATTTCAAGATAACATTTTCATCAACAAATCGCAAGTTCGATCAAATTTTACATGAACCAAGTAAGTTAGTAGATTTTGATGAATTATTTTACGCGCCCAAGACGAACATGCTAGGCGCAAGTTTACCTATGGTCAGTATTAATAAATCAATAATAACTCTTCCACAACAGCGTAGTCTAGTTTAACATAGAATGGACTTTAGTTCATATGTAGCGATTATGATATCCATAAGTCAACATGTATTGCACGGGAAAAGGAAACTTGGTCCCCTTGTGGTCATGGAGATGTAGCTAACGGTCTTTTTCACTTCTCTTCGCATGCCATTGGCTATTAACATGAAAAGATTTTATCCCTCTCACAAGGCCCACCTTATTAATTATGCTAGTATCATTATGGAGAACATATTAAGCGGTTCGAATTGATCATTATAATCTCGAAAATTGATATTCCATCGTGTTTTGCAGCTTAAGTGTCAAACGTTTTTTTACTCTAGCATTGTTCAAATATAACAGCAACAGTGCAGTTTACATGTAGGAATAGTAGAAGTTCGTGTTATTTTCTAATTAATGCAAGTGTTATAATTTCAATTCTTTCGAATTTTCTATTTGAATAAATTTCCTTTCTATTTACATTATGTTTTTGACGCAAGGTCAAAAGTGAAGGAGGGAAGAAGAGTGTATATATTCGGCACTATACTATACTCGTTATCTTCAAATCATGACGTGAAATTCATTCAAAATAAGAATTTGTACACATAGGAATTGATATATAGGTGCCAATTACGTTTCCACCCTTTCTATCTTTTCTCTTTAATATTGTGGTATGCTTTTTCTTCTTCTCCGTTCTCTTGTTTTCTACCTAGTCCCCCCGGACTCCCATTCTATGCAGCACTGTAAAGAACGGTTTCATCACGACCGTCTGATCTAATCTCGATGGTAAAAATTTACAGGTTGTACGGATTTGATATTAATCACGGGATAACTATCATTGATCGGACTATCGTAATGAAGCCTCTGCCCTCTACATTTGGTGTTAGAGCTATGCCAAATTCTACCAAAATTGAATTGGCAATTTTGATATATATTTAACATTTGGAGTATTTTTTTAAAAATTTCTTGAATTCTGATTTAATCAACTAACTTAAAATTTTTTTTATTTAAGATCTAGTTTATTAAATTCTAACGAGTTAATCTTTGATAAATTTTAGTTCTGATGTGTGCAACATGGAATTTACGAGGTGGACAAACATAGAATCGTTAAAAGAGAACTTTATAATATATGAAATTTCAACACATATTTGGAGCAATTTTTCATGCATGAGTTGGTCAATATTCAAACAGAGCAATAATTAGAAAAAAGAAAGATTGGTTCGAATCTATATATTAGCTAGGCTTTCCGAATACTACCGAGTCTACGTTCTATGCCTACGAGCCTTTCAAGCAGAGAGCATAGCTAGAAAGGTCAAACGGCAGAAAATAAATGAAACAAAACTACACAAATAACTACAAAACAATAACATGCACTATACAAAACATCAAAAGACGCAAATGACATTAAAAAGGCTAGAAGGAAATCACTTTCTAAGAAGAAAAAGAAATAATATACAGAAACGAATTTAAGTAGTCGTTTTCATTCACACGGGTGATCTTAAAAAGGCCTACCATACGTACCCCAAAAATAGGCTACCTAACAAAGGCGAACATGTGTACTTGTACGAATGATATGATATGATATGTATCATTGGTTAGCGGCACTTCCTGTTTAATTAATTAATGATATATATGTTAGCAGTCAATATTTATAGGCCATACTGCTTGTTCGTAGGTATATGGTAAGCTACAGCTATTGGCTATTGAATCTTCTCAGGATTTGGCACCTTTTTCTTTTTAGTTCAAAAGCACCGCAATTTATCTCAAGCAAATTTATTGTTCTGTTTCATGTCGGATGGTTCAAGCCAAATTTTCTGAGATTTCAAATTCAACAGCTAGTTATTAAATTATATTTGGATTGTCAGATATGAAATGAATGACTTTGATAGTCTGCGTCTATCGTTTTTTGATGAAGGGAGCTAGAGCCTGATCCATTAATTACTAACCACTTTACTATTTTATCAATTTACAAAACCATCCACAGTTAATTCATTTATTAAATTCTGATTTTTTTTTCTAATTTAAGACACACCCATCATGTTCTTCGATTAAAAAAAAAAGGCAACATGGACCAGAAATTCATATTGACTTCCTCTGTAATTTACTGACGGAGGACAATCTGTATTTTTATACACAGCTATAACCCTTGTAGGCCTGTAGCCCTGTACATTGATAATGTATTAGTTGCATGTAATTTTTTCTTGAGAAATAGCTCTCTATTCTCTGAACAGGAAAGCCTGAACAGTCACCGCCAAAAAAATGAAAAAAAAAAAAGGTACTTCCCAAAGGAGTCACAAATGTTAACAACTACTTATCGGTACCAAAAGTCTGCAAACCAGTCTACCAAAACAGAGGTCAACCATTGAATACTTATAAAAACTCGATATAATGAAAAAGGAGAATATTTATAAAACGAATATATACAATATTAAAAACTCGTCTCCTCTTCTTATCCATATTCCACCCCTTCCAAACTTTCAGAATTTATATATGAGTCAACTGTGAATACATTTTATAGTTTATAATGCAGTTCATTCAATGATACCGGTTAATCCCCAATAATCTGCTACCAGCCAGAGTTGTTTGAACCCAAAAGCCAGTGAAACCATGAAGACATGAAGAGCTCATTGGTTATGAAAATATACAACAGAAGTACACAAATACTATGTTTTTTTCCTTTGTAAAAGCAATTGAACTGGAATCCACCGATTTCCGAAGTAAAAAAGAGAAAATCAAATAATTATTACATTTTTAGCCTCGGTATATAGCAAGACAACTAATCACACAATGCAAATATGAACTATAATTTCAGTAATAATGATGAGTTATACTGAAAATATTTTTTTGACAATTGGAAAATCCGATTAATTGACAATCATAGTTAAAAATAATATATTATGTGCTCTTTTATAATTTAGATAGATTTTATATCTTAATGATGCAAAACCAATAATGACCTAACAAGTTCAATTAGCATCGACATTTAACGCACGACATATTTATTTTTAGAAAATATATTTATAATGTTCATTTTAAAGATTTGAAATTATATTAATAATTGTTTTTATCGGCTGTCACAATTGTCAAATAAAATTAGTTCTTTTCCAACAATAATTGCTGTAAATATTCCGCATATGCAACTTTTATATTTTCTTTTTCCGTTTCAAACTCGCTAAAACTTCATTCGGCCGAACTCAACACCAATAAATCAAAAGAAAGGAAATTACATAAATGAAATTGCATGGTATGAAATTGGTCAAACCATACATACAGCATATTGACACCTTCCACTTAAATTTGGTGGGAATCTATGTATTGGCTTTACTCTGATGTCTGAACTCTGTCAATGAAATAAAAGGAATCAATTTGTTAATCGAATAATGCATAACTTCACCGCATTTGTTAGAAAGTTGAGCCCAATTGTTGCAAAATTTTAATTCAAATTTTAGTTTCAGGACTGGGAACGTAGTTGTTTCACTGATTATATATGATTTATACTTCTATTAACTATAATAACTTAAATTTAAATTCAACAACATGACGAAAACTCAAAAAGCAGGGAAAATAAAGTAAATGATGGACGACTAGAGAAATTTGAATGCAAATGCTACTGAGTATTTACATCTATGAACAATTAATCTCACTAGCAATAGATGAAGCCTGTAACTTCAACATAGAATATATCGACAAGGGCTTCAATATGCATAACTATGGAAAAGGCAATCGATTTCTGAAGGATGAGTAGAGAAAAGACCTCTTCTTTTTCTTAATTTTCCAATAACAACAAAAGAAAAAAAAAACCAAAACTACACACAAAAAAAGAAGAAAAGCAAGCAGAGAATTCTAACATATTCATCTCCTTCTCCTTCTCCTCCTCGTTTGATATCTTCTAAGAAGCAAATTAAGAGAAGTCTATCTCCTATTGTGCAATGGATTTGGACCAGTTGGTACAAGCCTCTTATCATCATCTACTAAGCTATCATTATTAGCTGCAATCTTCTTTACCTTCACCCGCCTCAAATCCATGCCAACGGTACCACTTGTACCAGTACTCAAAGCTGACCCATTACTTGGCCTCCTCTCTCTTCCAATCTCCCTAGCAAATCCATGCAAGCTTGCATATGACATGAGGAGAGCTATAGATGCAACCATCAAGACTCTTTCCCACCTCCTCTTCATGATCCAATGATATTGCAAAAGAGGCTAGCAGGAGCTGGAGAGATGGTGTAGTTAAACTGTGTCTGTGTGTGTAAGAGAGAGAGAGAGAGAGAGAGAGAGAGAGAGACAGAGAAAATGGGGTCAAAGAAGGCAATAACTAAGGGTCCTAGGATTTTTACAATTGTAAAGGATTCCCACCAAACGTCATTAAATTTGCTTTCAATTCAATTCTGACCACCTCAGACCTAGAGAGAGAGAGAGAGAGAGAGAGAAGGCACAGAGATAGAAAAAGAGACGGTATAAATGAAAAGCCAGATAAAGAAAGCACTGAGACCTGACCACTTCTTGTTACTTAAAATAGCCAAAAAAATAAATAGACTAAAATACGGTAGAGAGAGAAGCTGAGAGGAGACAGAGGAGAGAAAGATGGAGGAAGGTAAGAGACTTGCAGGAGGGAAGAGAGACAAAAGAGACGGATAGAGGGATGAGAAATGGGACTTCTGTTTCTTGTGAAACCTGCATTTTGGGGCATTTTATCCCTCGTCTTTGGATCTTACTCTTTTGGGGCTTTGGTTTGTAGTAGAGATGTGTTGTATTCTTGTGTTGTGCTGTACTGAAATTTCAGAAGAGAACAACCGCATAACTTCAACTACCACTTAAAGACTTCGCTGCACCTTGCACTGTTTTGTGAATCACCCATAATGTCCTATGCTTGATGTATTCTCTTGTTTGATTATATTATTGGCAATGGAATTTAATTAAAGTGAGTTAGGTGTACTTGTTGTGAGAGTACGAACTGGTAACATTGCTGCCAATTGCCACAATTTTGTTGAAGGTTCAATTGCCAAATTTAAGCTAGTATTTATTGGTACTATTAAATTTGGTTGTTAATTTTTATTAAAAAATGATGCCATGAGGAGTTAATATGAGTATGCAGGGATGGCCATCACGGGATAGAGTCTTATTTGAAGTAAATTTGAGTTTTTCCCATCCCTAACTTTATGTTAAATTCATGCATATTTACATGATCAACATAAAATTTTCAAAAATTAAATTTAATAGATTCTATTACAATTTAATATCTATAAAATGTGAGTATTATGTTAAATTAACTAATTGAAATTTGTCTAGGGTTTGAAAAAAAAAACAGAAGAGAGAGATAATTAAAAATGACGTTGAGATTACAATAAGGAAAACTGAATTCAATCGAGAAGAAGGAGAATAAGGCGAAGCAGGAATTTCAATTTCACCTCTTTGCCTCTCTTTCGGTCAGCTAATTTGCTAAAACACAAATTTACTTTCGTGTTCAAAAGAAAAGCAGTCGTTCTCTCAGCTAATTATTGAATACGATTTGAGCGTTTATGAATAATAAGGTGTATTTATCGAGTACAAATTTAAGTTGGTCACTGCCGTATATCAATTTGATTGAGAAAGTGATAGTAAACAATATGGATTAGAGAAGGACAAAGAAAGGTAGGCGCGCTTGTGTTGGGTCTAATTGACTAATTCTTCCAACTCTATTGGTACTCATGCTTAATAAACATGTCTTGCTATTCAAATTAGTGTTGTTTAGTCTAGAACAGACTTTGTTTATGTTTTTAAACTTGTAATTAGTGGGAAAACATTGATATAAACGGAAAATCCTTATACTGAATCAATCTGAAGCTCCTGTATATTCTAATTATGTTACAAATAATTATACTGAATGGTTCAAATTAGCACAGAAGCCAAAGTATTACCAATTTGATGTCAAAGTTTTACTTGTATTTATTATCAATGTTTTATTTTTATTTTTTGTAATGTATGTATTCTATGAGTACTGAAGGTCCACATAGAATAAACATCTGATATTACAACAGCACAACCGCAGAGCGGCCCAATAAAAGAACAGCGGTCCTTCACATTGACATTAATTGCTTCCACAAAGTGTAGAACTTTGCAGTTGACCCGGGTTCTATCTTAAAATTGAACGAAAGCATGCAGTACTGTCAACGGCACAGTATAGAACGGTATGCCGTTCCTTCTAACCGAAATAAAATGAATAACGGCACCAATTTTTATTTCGTTTCACTAATGAAACACAGAATCGTGCCGTTTCAAACCGTTTCACCTCGTTTTGAATCATTATATGTGTAATTTCTAAAGTGAAACGAATAATGGAATAGAATTTTGTACCATTTTGAAAATGAAATAGTTAATGAATTGGATACATCCATGTCTATAATAATGAAAAAAAAAAAATTGGCTTATGTATCCCATTCAACAACTTAAAATTTCAATGTCCAAAATTAATGATCCTTACCAGTTATCACACATCATCAAAATTAATGATCCTTACCAGTTACCATACATTTCAATCGTATTAAAACATAAATGGGAGAATATCCAATAATGTCCCTACAATTTTTTTTTTTATTATCAAATTTATTTATTTATTTTTTAAAAAAAACATTGTCAAAATAAGCACTGTCGAATGTATCTCCTTTGAAGAAAATTTATATATATATATTTGCGACATAAAGGTGCACATTATGGATAACACGTCTCTATTAGGAAACTATAGCACTCCATCAAAAAGAGATATATCCGACATAATAACATCTGTCATTTGGAGCACTCTGATCAGGTTTAGAAAATGGTTTTGCTCCTGCTTATTGAAAAGAGAGCAAATAATTAGTGTCACTAGATTGTAAGAAAAAACTGGCATGCATATTTGGCTTAATCTTCAATGTGATCGTGTAGAGGATGAAAATGAATTGTTCCACTCCTACAAATTATGACAATTTACTTTTATGACCTCAGTAATGTTGTTTTAGAAACATTGTATATATCGCCTTCATCTTTAATTGCCTCTCACTACAAAGATCATAGGAAAAGCAAGGTGCATTTCGCTACTTGATCTAAAAAAGTAAATTAAGAAAATTGTTTGGCCATATAAGCTTTATTTCTTTTTTTTTTTTGAGGGTCAGGTGGTAAGTCATATAAGCTTTATTTCGTGTGGGGGTGTTCCTAAAAATGCAAATTAGTTGTGCTCCTAGGGTTACACATGAAACTTTCCCATATTCTGTTAAATCAGCTAGTAGATGTTCCACGAATCCTACGTACTTGGTAGTATAGTGCATGTCTGCGGATGGTTTCCTTGGAGTGTGGTGTCTGGTTTGTAGATGTACTTGGTAGATGAAGAGATTTTTTGGAGAGTACCTGGAGCATCTGCGGATGGTTTCCTTGGAACGTAGTGTCTGGTTTGTAGCATCAGAATCCTGCAACAAAAATCGTACAAAGTTATTCTGTGGTTCTATCAGTAGTTTGCACTTGCTCCATTGATGGAATGCTTTAGTTTATCCAAAAACAAAGACGAATACCAAACAGGTTAAGAAATAAGAGGTGTGCTCCTGAAACTTAATGATATGTACCTGTGGCCTGTAGGTGTCTTAACTGACAAGTTACTAGGTTTTGTTGGTTTCATTGTTCTAAATGTAATTTCTATTAAATATTAAGTATTTACTCAGAAAAAAAATGTCATGTATGTTTCTGTTGCTATTTACTCACCGAAGTTGTGGAAAAATAATAAAAGTGAATATTTTATATTAAATAATCTCAAAAGCATATAAAGATATTAATAATAAGTTAATAACAATAATCATAGTCATCATCATTATAACATTATTAAACATGCTGTTGGGACCAAACTTTTTAATGCATATGCACAGAGGATGGGAAGGAAATTTAATGTTTTTATTGAAGACGGTAATAATTTACTTGGTGAAGGATGAATACAGCAGAAAAAATATGCTGATTAACAAGATATCATCTCAAGGTCATCAATGTTAAAAGACAAAAATAAAAATAAAAAATAGGATCTTGTTATAATTGCTGGAGAAGACAATCAATAAACAGAACCAACTTCAATTCTTTGCGGACAAATAATCTTTACTGAAACAATTCCAAAATAACCCCTTGTTCAGAACATCATTAAATTGCCACAACAACAATGTTTAACTATATATAGAAAATGCATTTGAGCTGTACATGTTCAATGTCACTAATGCCTGTATGGTCCACTCTGCACATTTCACCATTCGACACTCCCAAGTCACAACCCATTATTGCTCCAGCAAGGAAAAAGAATCCAAATTAGAATAGTTTGATAATGTTGCTGATTTGACAACAAAGCATACTTGAAATAAATTATGAAACGAATATAAGTACCTTCCCGTTTTTAATAGAAGTTTCTCATGCTTCCCCTAGGATTCCTGAATCACTTAGAAAACATAACTATACATAAAACAAAATTAAGACAAAAGCTTTACTTCACAATTTATTAATTTCATGCTATATTTTCTTCACTGGTACAGAGAACATTGCATTTTGGGGAGGAAGTGCTGTTATGCCAAACTTCAACTGCTCCAATAAATAAGGTAAGAAAAATAGTGAAACACTAACAGCCAACATATTTATTAAACAGAAATTCATGAAACAGTACTTAGAAAAAGCAAAAAGCAAGTTCAGAAAGTTTATGTTGATAGTGAAGGGTTAGCATTAATTTCTCTTGCTCATTGTGACAGATCTTAACCAGACCGCAAAATCGAAGGAAAATGCAAACAGAATCAATGTGACCCAACAACAGAGAATCGAAATTAAAGCTTTATTTTCCTCCTGGACCACTATTCTGAAGAAACTAATTAGGCCTTGCATTCCTTTTCTCCTCAAAGACAAAGAGGCATAGGCCCAATAAGAGACGCATAACTCGAAAAGACGAAAAGAGTCTAGTAGTCTACAAAATAAGATGGGCCTGCTGCTTCTTCTTCTTTTTTTCATTTTTTCTTTTTTTGAAGGTAGGGCTGCAAAACGCGTCGCGGAACTGATTGGGACATCCCGCTAATTTGACATCCTGTCATCCCACACAAATCTTGAGATTAACAGGCTGGTCCAACATAATCTAAGCGCCATAAACTAGATGCTGACGTCACAAACGCTGCTGTCATTTAGATACTGGGAATATTTAATCTGATGTAGGAAAGTAGATAAATGTGTTTTTTTATATATAAAATTTAACAAATTTAATAACATTTATAATGAATCAAATTTCGTCATTTTGCGCTATCTGAGTGTAACATAAGGGAGTATATATTTCTACGCAATGAATTAAATTATCTGTATTGATGGAGTACTTATTTTTTCAAAAATTAGGCTTCAAGAAATGATTGATTGTTTATTTGATAGTACAGATATAAACTAAGGGAGTATATACTTCATCATAAGGGTTCAAATAAGCACGCATAATATATAAACTGACAGAAGGGATTATATTTTTCTACATAAGGAATTACAATATCCATAATAATAGAGTACATATTTTTATAACAATTAAACTCAAATTCATAATAAATATATACACACAATATTAAACTCAAATTCAAGTAATGATCTAAAGTGCACATCAAAATGTCATTCATAGGATCTATCAACAAACGAACCGCAACCACAAGCTCATCATCCAAATACCAATCTGGACAAAAAAAGATAAATTATTAATCTGCAATAACCATTCATTTTACATATAAAGTTACTCCATTAAACAAATATAACTACACTACAAGGAAAAATGGCAAAAGTAACAAATACTTATTCTTCTTTATTATATACTCTATTTTTCAATATATTTACTCTCTTATCGTGCAATAATTATACTTTTACTAACGGGTTAAAATATAGTGAAAACATGCAATAAAGGCCTAGTAGATAGATTATATAATTAAATAATCCACTGTATACAAATAAATGAATACATATTAAAAACTAAGTGAATAATATGCTACAACCAAATACATGACATCATAATAGACATTTAAATACTCCCTTATATGTAAATAGAAGATCAATTTTATCAAAAGATCACGTTTATCATCGCTGACATTAATCTGCAAAACATAGAATTGTCCAATGTTATAACAAACACACCTGCCAGTTTCTTGATATGTACTCCGTTGTTAGATATTATTTACTCCATTATCATATGTTTTGTACTCTTTAAGCCTATACTAAAATACCAAACACATCTGCCAGGTTCTTGATATGTACTCCCTTGTTAGATATTATTTACTCTCTTATACTATATTTTGTACTCCTTTAAGATTATGCCAAAATACTAAACACACATGTCAGGTTCTTGATATGTACTCCGTTGTTACATATTATTTACTCCCTTGTATATGTTTTGTACTCTTTTAAACCTATGCTAAAATACCAAACACACCTGCTAGGTTCTTGATATGTACTCCCTTGTTAGATATTATTTACTCTCTTATATTATATTTTGTACTCCTTTAAGATTATGCTAATGCTAAAATACCAAACTGTTAGAGTTATGTCCTAGAAGTCAATAATTTAATGACTTAATTATTAGTTTATGTTATGGATGATATATTATCATCTGTTCCTAGGTTTATTATTGACAGATTATTCAGGTTGAGGATCTGAATTGTAGATCTCTGTGGATCATTCTTTAGAATGACAATAATAAATCTAAACGGTCCATAATCTTGATAATTAACAAAGGAACATTAATTATCATATAAGATTAGTATGCAAGTTAAGTGATGATTAAGTTCTACTAATCATAGGTAAAGAGTTACCAACTTAATTGCATATGTATATGTTATGGAACATAGTACAGGACTTGACCCAATGAAATAAACATATGGATTGTGTTAAGTGTCATTGTTTATTTCGTTATGATTTTGGTTCTAAGTTTGAGATGTTTATCTTTTCCACATGAGGATAGGTTCAATAAATATTGTCTACCGCTGATTCCCGATAAGGGCTGCTATACAGACTTTATTTATGTTCTCTTGAATTGTGCGGGAAAAAGCTAATCATCAAGAAAACCGTATGTCCCTCATTAATTCACTTAGTGAGTGACGATATCTGTTTGGGCCCCTTGATGGAGTTGGATCGTATGCGCGCAACTAAGCGATCAACTCTAGATCAAGAAACGTATAATCTGCAAGAATGACACATTCCTATCTTGGATTATACGATGATATCGTGTGACATAAGAATCAAAATAGAGAAACATATTTATTCTCTTATGCAGGATTAAAATATTGTAGCAGTACACTATTTATGCGAATTGGGAGTCATAACGTGTTGCTAGATACCGCTTATGATTATTGGAATTAAATAACGATTTAATTCCATGGCCAACATAGCATAAATCCTCAAAGGGTCACACAAATAGGACATTAATCACACAGTGCATTATTTATTTATTCACAGCAGTAGGTTCTGTGGAAATATGATAAGATTGATTAATTAATTATATACCGTTGCGAACCGTTATAATTAATTAAGTCAATGGATCATATAGAAATAAATTAATGCATTAACTAATCCTAAAATAATTATTAATGAGTTAATAATTAATTTAGTTCAACACTTATCAATATAAATGGTTATATTGATTAATTGGGCCGTTATTTAAATAGCAAATATATAGCCCAATTAAAGAGCAAAGTTGAGGGACCTTAATTATATGAATTAATGGTCCAAATGAAGGGGTTAAATGGCCCATAAAGGCCCATTTCGTGGCTGCCCATTATGGTGGTAGGTGGGATGGCATAGTTGTAATTATGCAAGAGGTCAATTAGGTTTTGTGCTCTATATAAGGACCACTTATGAGAGCCTCCACCTAGCTTTTTCTCTCCTCTCATTTCCTCCCATGAGGCCGCCACTTTTTCACCCTCTTCTTCTCTCTTTTGCTCATGTGTTGAGCTATTTTCTCTCCACTAAATCAAGGTTGTTGATTGATGCAAGAGAGAAAACCATAGGGATTAGGCTTGTTCTTTGGGTATGCTAGCACGTACCTTGTAGAACGTGATTAATCCTCCTTGGTGGACTCGAGGGCGGTTACGAAACGTGGTAGAGACGGTGTAGAAGGCACGCCATCAATTCCCATGCCTTGGTCGAGCCCCGCGAATACGATTTCGCGGGAGGTACAATATTCCACCTATCTCTTTGTGTCGAATGAGCTTTTGCACTAGATCTTGTGTTGCTTGTGTTTTAATTGGATTAATTAAGCGTAATTAGTCATAAAATTAAAATTGAGCAGTTTCCTAACAGTGGTATCAGAGCACATGGTCGTACTTAAGCTATTTTGACACTTAATTAAGAGAAATTGGCTAATTAACGGATTAGTAGAGATGATGCGTTTGTTTGCTGTCTGGAAATGATATTTTCTGTGTTGTTTCGCGTTTTTCGATTTGATAAGTTCTCTGGAAGTTTTTTCCATCTACATGAAAGTTGTAGATCTTTGGATTGTGATTCTTTTGGCGTTGGATTCACATTTTTCTGAATTAGTATAGATTTATTGTGAATAAAACGGCGACGGTGCGCAGAACCAGTTTCTGCTCGCACTGTCCTGTTTGAATGGCTTGAAAGATTTATATTTTGAATATAAGTACCAGTGTTCTATGGCTATAAATAAAGAGGACTTGAAGCTCTTTCTGAGCATGTATAAATTGTTGCATGACTTGGATTAATTTGTGGGTTTTCAAGTATGAAAAGGAAGATCTTGTCAGATCCAGTTTGTTGAGCAAATCGATTGTTCTAATAAACTGTACCAACTGAGAACTCCTTTAAAAATTCTGTTTAAATGGAGTTGTTCTAATTTGAGTTAGGATTCCAGGAAAATTAATTTCATAATTTTTCGTGGAAGTTTGGACCTTCAACTAGGTTAAAACATTTCGATTGACAGTCTGTTCCAGTACAGAATTTGTTGATTGTTTAGCATGTAACTTAATATTATTGAACTGAACTTGGTTGTTTTCTTTTCATGAATGGATAGCCTGTAGTCTAAACAAGTTTTTTTCTATGTATATTGTATATATAAAAACTGGATAGAAGGTGGTCTAACAGACCAAATGGTTGAGAGGATAAGCTGAAAATCTCATAACGGTGTTTCGTGCACTTGTAAGAGATTTGTCTTTTTTGATTCTCCCAGATGGTTTAAGATCTCTTCTTGAAATTTTTACTGGTAGTCACAACTATGATAAGGAGCTTAAGTAATTTATTTGAGAATTTTTGGAGACCGAAAACTGTTGTTTTTGTTGGATTCCATTAGTTACGTTTTTTGGTAAATTACTGTTTTTCTAAGTATTCAAACTAGTTGAAATTAATTAGAAAACTCCTTGTTTGATCTCCTTTCAGTTATGGGATGTTGAAAGAACTTTCTAAATGAATTTAAACAAGTTTGGTTGTTTAAAATTGAGAATTTGTACACGGAATTTACTTATAGCAAACGATACGCAAAGATGCTTGAAAATCGTTAATTGGAAACAAAGTGCTTGTATGTGCTAACTTTGTTTTGTAGGTGGATAGTGGGTTTAGTATGGCTCAAGACTCAATGCCTTGTGGTTGTATTTGAATGCATGTGTGAATGTTTGTAATGCGGCCTTTGGTGCCATTAATTAATTAATTTGTTGATTAATTTTAATGTAACTTGTGAGGCTTGCATGCCCCTAAGGTTAGGATGGGAGTAGGATATTTTTCGCATGTATTTTGTTCCTTTATTTTATAGGATTTAGATCCTTATAGAATTTAGTGGGAGGGACAAGGATTAGATTAGTTTTGCTCCATGGACGATGTGGCGAAACTAATGCAAGCGGGAGCCATACAAACCCACAACTATGAGATGCTTATATGTGATTGCTTGTGATTGCTATGAATTGTCATAGGCTAGGTATGGGTGTATGCTTACACGACCACCAAACAAGTGTCATATGATTGATAGTCCCAACTAAAACATGATTAAGTTAAATCGCCCTCCTTCTCTCTATCCCCTTCTAACGTGTATGATCGTTCATTGATGCATTCTCGCCGACGCGGGACATCGTGTTCCATCATCCGTGTCGGGGTGTAAATCGGATTTACTAGGAGCAAATAGAGAAAGGTTACTTAACGATGTTTTCTAATCGGATTGGACATCGGGGCAAAGTTTGTGGATGTACATGTGATATTTCACAAACCAAGAATCATATGGAATGATTGGTTGGAGAACCTACTCTATCTAGTTGTTTTTGGTGTCACGCCGACGCTAGCACCATCTCAACGAAAATAGGGATCTTGGAAAACCTACTACATTAGGGACATTAAATAATTGTAGTGGGAGTTTTATTTGTTATAAATAAAACAATTGCATAAACTAAATGACTGTAAATTGATTTTGTTATAGATGTTTAAATTGTTAATTTTGTTGCGATCAATCTTTGAAAATTAACAAACTCGTTTCTAAAAGTATTCACTTAAAGAAGTAATACCGATTCCTAAGACACGATCTTAGTGAAGAGAAATTTGAGTATGTCAATTCCCAAAACTTTCCTCAAACTACCCGAACGTAGCAACGCGATGATTGATTGACTTTTGGCGAAAAGTTATTCAATAAAGCGTATGCTTAATATCCTCATTTGAAATTTCTAGACCTTTGAATTAGCGAATTCATATGGACTAAAAATTAACTCGTATGTTCTCATCCGCTTACTCAAGAAAATGTTCTTGGAGAAAGTAGATATTAACTCCGTCATTTATGATTGAGTATAAAGAATATGAGTTGACCAAGAGATTACTCTTCTAAAAGAAGTTATATGAATGTTTCATTAGCTCACAAATCGAAAGATTGAAGTAGCTAATTGATGACTAGAGATATTAATCTCCGATATCAAGGATTGTTGATATTGTCATACGATCTCTTTGGAATCATGAAGGATATAATGTTACCTTTTTCACGCTTGTTAATGCAAAAAGGTGATTGATTAAGTATTCAAGAAATACTTCACCAAGGTATGAGTTGAAATTTCGAGACTCTCATTGATGACCATGTGTCATATGAGATGTTTCATTTGCCGTTTTATGGGAGGCATTTGAAAGGTTGTCCGAAATACCATGATTGTGACGATTAGAAATATTCTAATCCTAAGAAGTATTTGTCGTTCAAACTATCTCACTATCTCTAATTTACACTAGTAACTCGATACTAGTTCATATGGTCGCATTTAACGAAATGTGTTAGCAATGAAGAATAAGAGAATGTTCGAGAGATGTAAAGTAAACTCCGTATAGGAAATGACTTATTCATTTAAGTCATTACCATTGAATACGTAGAGTTATCTTTATTAAGAGTTTGTTTAGGAATTGAAGGTTGCATACCTTAATTCTAAAACCTCTCATAATATCTCCATTTCATATTCAATGATGGATGACTATGTTTAGTAAAAGACAAGTTCTTTTATCATGGATTTGTTTATATGATTTCAGGCATCTTGATTGAATTTGCTTGAAATAGATAAACAATTTTGAATGACAAATAAGATGCGTAAGACTTAACATAAAGTATTTTGACTTTCATGTTATATATAACCGCTTAGTCACATACATAAACGAGAATCGCATTACGAGAGTCTACGTAACGTAGAGCTCGAAATTCAATTCGATTTCAAATCGATTGATATGCGAATCATGTTTGTTAAATGACAAAAGCGCCTTTAACCTATGAAGGTTTAAGGACAAGTGAACTAATTAGGACTTATACATATCGATGTATAAAGACCTATAAGTACTTGTGCAATGAAAGGTTGTTGATACTTTACTACTTAACCAACGATCATTGTAGATATTAACATATCTATTTGATAAGGTATAAGTATGAACCTTTTGACTAGTTCAAAGGAGTTCAAGAGTGAAGTTTAAAAGACCGTTCAAGAAAAATGGAAGTCTTACAATTAATTGTGGTAAATAAATAAGTAGTTAAGTCATATGATTTGAAATATTATCTAAAGAGTATGAAAGTAGTTTCACAACTCGCTCCATGAGGAATAATATGTCCAAGAATGGAGGTATCGAACAATATTTTGTTCGATCGATAATAAATCAAATGGACTTATTCAACTCGTATTAGGGAATTATGTTTGAGGACAATATTGTTTACACTGAATGGTGTTCCATTAAAGTCTATTGAAGAATATATCTTACGAGATTTTGATCTCTAAGTATAATACTTCTCAAGATTTGGTGTTGAGAAGCTTATTTCAAGTATTGTCGACTTGTAAGCTTAAACCAAATAAGACACTGTAATATTTGTAGGATGCTTTATATTAAAAGGCACTACTTCCACGAATATGATAAGAACAAAGTAGTTGTTGCTAATCATAATGTAGTCTTGATGAATTGAAATTCTCAAGAAGAAGTAGTGGGAGTAAAGTGAGCATTAAAATAATTTATGCATCACTACAAGAAGTACTCTTATGGGAAACTTGTCACTCCATACATGGTACTTAGTGGGAGTTGAGCGAAACTTCATTCACAAGTTGTTTTGAAAGAAGTTTAATAGTACGCTCCTTCCAATGAGGACTCAACCATCTCACGAGTTGATGATGTTCGAGAAATTCATGGAATATATGAGGAGTCAAGAACTCGTTCAACAAATCGTTGTAGAAGAAGTTCATGAACCTCAAGTACCAATCCTACAAAAGATCAACGAGAGTTGATTGCCTAAGCCGTTTGGTGCATTGGCTTCACGACATTCTCAAACTTAGCATATGAGAATCCGTTGATAAACAAGAAAAAACGATGGAACGATCCGATTCCACATATATGGTTTGAATTCATATGATCTTTAAATAAAATCCATGTATAACAACAAGGTATAGACCTTGGTTGATGTTCATGAAGGAGCAATCCATCAAGAACGTTTTAGATCTTCAAAAGGAAAGATCGACATGGATAACAAATCGACTATGTACAAAGCGCGGCTTCTCGCTTGTAGCTATGTCTAAGTCGATGACTAGTTGACTACGTACAAAGCACAACCTCTTGCTTGTGGCTATGTAAAAGTCAATAAAGATCATTCTAGCAATAGTTGTATTTCATATATATTGATATATGGAAAAACACATAAAACTGTCTTCTTCGTATGAATGAAGGATGATGTTGTGCATTTGACACAAATCGAGGTTTTATGTATTGCTAAAAACATACGCATGCTTCAAGGATCCAGAAATGGATTAAAGCAAGTGTTGTGGAGATTGGAATAAAAATTTTGACAATGAAGTCAAGGAGTTGAACTTCGTCAAAAGTATCTTGTATATACAAGATATTCAGTGGAAGCATAATTGTATTACTTGTATTGTTCAAGATAACAATTCATTAAATTGGGAATAACATTAAGAAAATGAACATTGTCGAGATCTCTTTGGAGAATGCTTTCTCAAATGAGAACTTGGGCGAAATCACCTGAACCTAGGAAACAAATCTATGAAGATAGATTATGATGGATGTCAGGTTTGAACAAATATGCATATATTGACGAAGTGTTCTAGAAACACGAAAGTTACACTCCAAGAAAGGATGTCTAACTGTACGTCACATGGCATGACTTGAGTGTTTTAACTCGGTCTATTGCAACTCAATTCAAGAAAGTGCATGAAATAGTTCAAGCATTCTTTCATTATGAGTTTCATTGTTTACGTCATATTTATGCATATGCCCCGATGTGTAGTATCCAAAAGATATGACAAAGAGTTGTCAAATGGATACAAGAGAGACACATTAGGACGATAATCAAGGATATCCTCGAGTACCTTATGAGAAAGAGTGATATAATGTTTCATCTCTTGAGATGAAATAGAGCTCGTGTAAGTTAATTACACTAATGCTAGTTTTTCGAAAGATTGATATAATCACAGTTGAAATACATATTTTGCTAAAAGGTGGTGTTGTAAGTTTAGAAGGTGTTCTAAATGGAATATTACAACCGTTTCCGTCACCAAAGCAAAATACATAGCAACTTGTGAAGCAATAAAAGAAGTTTATTTCGGATCGATTTCTTAGTTGAGTTATTATGGTTCTAAGCATCTCGAACTATAACTTACTCCTAAAGAACCCAATGTTACATTGGAGATTCAAATATGATCTATAACGATATCACTTGATATCATATGATGGTGATCAAGAATATATATAGGAGAATATATATATATATATATGGTCAAGCAATTTTTGGATAGGTTCGCGAACACAGCGAACACTCCAGCACGACCTCTACCTTGAGCAGGGCTGCTATACGGACTTTATTTATGTTCTCTTGAATTGTGCGGGGAAAAGCTAATCATCAAGAAAACCGTATGTCCCTCATTAATTCACTTAGTGAGTGACGATATCTGTTTGGGCCCCTTGATGGAGTTGGATCGTATGCGCGCAACTAAGCGATCAACTCTAGATCAAGAAACGTATAATCTGCAAGAATGACACATTCCTATCTTGGATTATACGATGATATCGTGTGACATAAGAATCAAAATAGAGAAACATATTTATTCTCTTATGCAGGATTGAAATATTGTAGCAGTACACTATTTATGCGAATTGGGAGTCATAACGTGTTGCTAGATACCGCTTATGATTATTGGAATTAAATAACGATTTAATTCTATGGCCAACATAGCATAAATCCTCAAAGGGTCACACAAATAGGACATTAATCACACAGTGCATTATTTATTTATTCACAGCAGTAGGTTCTGTGGAAATATGATAAGATTGATTAATTAATTATATACCGTTGCGAACCGTTATAATTAATTAAGTCAATGGATCATATAGAAATAAATTAATACATTAACTAATCCTAAAATAATTATTAATGAGTTAATAATTAATTTAGTTCAACACTTATCAATATAAATGGTTATATTGATTAATTGGGCCGTTATTTAAATAGCAAATATATAGCCCAATTAAAGAGCAAAGTTGAGGGACCTTAATTATATGAATTAATGGTCCAAATGAAGGGGTTAAATGGCCCATAAAGGCCCATTTCGTGGCTGCCCATTATGGTGGTAGGTGGGATGGCATAGTTGTAATTATGCAAGAGGTTAATTAGGTTTTGTGCTCTATATAAGGACCACTTATGAGAGCCTCCACCTAGCTTTTTCTCTCCTCTCATTTCCTCCCATGAGGCCGCCACTTTTTCACCCTCTTCTTCTCTCTTTTGCTCATGTGTTGAGCTATTTTCTCTCCACTAAATCAAGGTTGTTGATTGATGCAAGAGAGAAAACCATAGGGATTAGGCTTGTTCTTTGGGTATGCTAGCACGTACCTTGTAGAACGTGATTAATCCTCCTTGGTGGACTCGAGGGCGGTTACGAGACGTGGTAGAGACGGTGTAGAAGGCACGCCATCAATTCCCATGCCTTGGTCGAGCCCCGCGAATACGATTTCGCGGGAGGTACAATATTCCACCTATCTCTTTGTGTCGAATGAGCTTTTGCACTAGATCTTGTGTTGCTTGTGTTTTAATTGGATTAATTAAGCGTAATTAGTCATAAAATTAAAATTGAGCAGTTTCCTAACACAAACACACCTGTCAGGTTCTTGATATGTACTCTCTTGTTAGATATTATTATTTACTCTCTTATACTATATTTTGTACTCCTTTAAGATTATGCCAGAATATCAAATACACCTATCAGGTTCTTGATATGTACTCACTTGTTAGATATTATTTACTCTCTTATACTATATTTTGTACTCCTTTAAGATTATGCTAAAATACTAAACACACATGTCAGGTTCTTGATATGTACTCTCTTGTTAAATATTATTTAATCTCTTATACTATATTTTGTATTTCTTTAAGCCTATGCTAAAATACCAAACACACATGCCAAGTTCTTGATATGTACTCCGTTGTTAGATATTATTTACTCTCTTATACTATATTTTGTACTCCTTTAGGATCTGATCGGAATGATTTTTGAAAAGAGTCAATTCATTTCATTAGAATAGAGTTTAAAAGAAATGATTTTCAAAATGAAATCCGGTGATCAAAATAAATAGAAAAAAAAATTGAAGAGAATTCAATTTTGTGATCGGATACCGATGAAAATAAGAAAAAAATGATTTGATCTCCATAAAATTGACTATTTTACCCTTGCTATCTTTAAACCTTGCCAGTAACTGTGCTTTTTTGCTCGTTCGTGAGAGAGTACAGACATTATAAGACCTTGTTCTTCCAAGCGATATTTTTGTGTTTTTAAAACTTGGCCCATAAGCATTAATTCGTTAACTAAGAGTAATATATACATTCATCGAGTCAATACATAGCTGATTTCTTTTCCTAGCCCTTAGTGAATTAAATACTGACATTAAAAAGCAACTTCTAAGCTAAAAAAACTAAAAAGACAACAACATGTATTGTTAAGTCCTATAGAATTTTTTTAGGTAAATAAAACAACAGCTAACTGGAGAAACTCAAAAGCAAATTGGGCTTAGGCTAAAAGACATGAAAAAAATCATTGTCAACTGAAGAAATTCCCATCTAAAAATCAGTCCAAAAGCTGCAAAGGTGGAGGTTTGCACTAGAGCCGTCTCTCTTGTAACTTGTGATCTTCTTGCAAAATTTGAGAACACATGTTCCGATTTAACTGCTTGTCTATTGACTTTATTGACTCTGACATTATGTCCCCATTGTTTTAAGAGTTGGATTAACTGATGCACCACCGTTACTGATTTCCAAGAAGAGAAATTCTCACACTGTTCTTCCTCAATTGTCCGTACCAGATTTTTGCTATCTGTGTGAGACTGCATGACCAAGCAAATTGAACTAGCCCAAGAGGGGTAACGGGTAACCAATTGAAAGCACTTGAGTTTTGCTAGATTTTGAAAAAAGACAAAAGTGAAAAATTTCTGGGCCAACTACCCGTACAAAACAAGATAAAATAAATGAAAAAGCAGGGGGCTTGTTGCTAAATAAAAGAGAAGAAAAGAAGGAGATGCCTTACGGATGAGATGGATGAGATGGAGATATAGAGTCGCGAGCTTTGCTTGTCCCCAAAATCAATCGACTACGCAGAGAGGAAAGATGCAAGGTTGGCTTTTGAGAGAAGCAGGAGGAAGGGGTAGAAGAGTCTAAAAATTTCCCGTAGCTTTTCATCCAGCGAAATTCTCGGAAATTACTCTCTCAAATCGTGCTAAATCATCGGAAATCACGATCCAGTATCCATTCCGATCAAAAAAAATATGTTTTCCGTAAATTTCGATTGACGTTTCCACTGTATTTTGTCATTCCAATCAGACCTTTAAGATTATGCTAAAATACCAAACACACCTGTCAGATTTTTGATATGTATTCCTTGTTACATATTATTTATTCCATGATCATATGTTTGTACTCGTTTAAGCTTATGCTAAAATACCAAATACACTTGCCAGATTCTTGATATGTACTCTCTTGTTAGATATTATTTACTCTCTTATCCTATATTTTATACTCCTTCAAGCCTATATTAGAACAACAAACAAACAACAAAGTTTCTTGATATGTACTCCCTTGTTACATATTATTTACTACCTTATCCTATGTTTTGTACTCCTTTAAGATTGTGCTAACATTCCAAACACATCAGTCAGGTTATTGATATGTACTCCTTTGTTAGATATTATTTACTCGCTTATCCTATATTTTGTACTCTTTTAAGCCTATATTAAAACAACAAACAAACAACAAAGTTTCTTGATATGTACTCCCTTGTTAGATATTATTTACTTTTTTATCCTATGTTTTATACTCCTTTAAGATTATGCTAACATATACCAAACACACCAGCTAGATTCTTGATATGTACTCCCTTATTAGATATTATTTATTCTCTTATTCTATATTTTGTACTTCTTTAAGCCTATATTAGAACAGCAAACAAACAACAAAATTTCTTGATATGTACTTCCTTGTTAAATATTATTTACTCTCTTATCCTATATTTTGTACTCCTTCAATATATTTTATAATTAACAAATGCATAATCCCTCATGTAAATTACCTGAGAAGATGGTACTGGCTTATTGAGTAACTTGCAAATGAGAATCCTCAGGATGAGCAGACCACTGTCTTCGTTAAGAATCAACAAATAAATAATCTCCTAAATAAAAATATATGAAGGTATGAACTCATATGAACAAATAAGTAAAAATCTAGTCCTAATTGATCAATACAATTGATTTCAAATGAAATGTAAAAATCTAAATTTGATTCCGAACAATTTATTTTCATAGAAATTTAAAAGACTAAAATGAAATCTGAATCTATTTCCAATTCCAAAACCACAACTCAAAAAAACAAAAAGCACAAATCAAAGACATAATTTCAAACTACAGGAATAAAAATTGCGGTACAAACAAAAGCACGAGTGATGTTGGCAAAATATCACGAGAAATATTGGAATTAGCCATAAGTACACAGTGAAATATGATATAAAACTAAGCAGAAGCAATAAGTACGCCAATTAGTTAATTAATGAAAGATGAGAGAAGATTCTATTGAGACCTCACGAACCGACTCGAACTTTGCATGAGAAGAGGAGTTGAGAGACAATGGAATTTTGTGAAGGCACAATAAAATCGTTCAGATCTTCCAGCCGTAGTACAGGCGAGAACTTCTCTGACATCTCCGAACCCTAATCGTTTAGATATCTATGTCTCCTTTCAAGTTTCGTCTTCGCCAGAGATTCGCCAAATCGATCAGTGATTGATTGTCAGACAGCGCTTGTGTTTCTTTCTTTTTTCCACATGTCCTTGTTTTGTAGAGAGAAACATCACACTGGTTTTGGAGAGAGAAAGAGAGATCTGAACGGAACGAGAGAAATATCTGATCGGAGCAAGAGAGAGGGGTTTACGAAAATATTTGAAATGCAATTTAAAAAATTGAAAATAACTTTCTCTTGTAGCTCACGTGATTACGGACAGTTAATGGGCCTTCGAGCGTGAATCTTGAGGATGGCGAGGATGTCAAAATGTTAAAATGGTAGATAGGATATCCGAAACGATGACGAAACTGTTAGAAAGTGTGTAATTTTCAATTTTAATGCTAATTATAAGTTAATTAACCAATTAAACATCACACACATAAGGAACTTGCACAAAAGCTATTCGACACAAGAGATAGGTGGAAAAATCAATACCTCATTCAATATCGTAATTGGATGGCTCGACTTAGGCATTGATGTCGATGGGGTGCCCTCCTTCGCCTCCTCCATGTTTGGCCTCGAGTCCACTAAGGTATTAACCAAATTATTCTCGAATCGTGCTAGCGATGAGAATAACAAGTCTAATCCCAAAGCTTTTCCCTTCTTGCAAATAATTCACCAATTGATTTGTGGAAGAGGTAGCTCAACACATGAGCAATAGAATGGGGAGAAGAGAGAAAGTGGGAGGCGCCTAAGAGAGAAGGGGAGTGGCGGCTAAGTCAAGGGAAGAGAGAGGGTTGAATTTTGCTTCTATGCACCTCCTTAAATAGTGCACAAATCCTACCTACCACCTATCCTTTAATTACCACATTGCCACTCAACCCTAGTCCCATATGGCCGGCCTCTTTATGGGCCTAGATGGGCCACAAGCTCATCTCTATAGGTCCTCAATTATATTAATTAAAGGCCCCATTCAATTGCTATTTAATTGGACATTTAATTTACCAATAAATAAAAGTCCAATAAATCAAGTGTGTTGTTTATAAATAATTATTAACTTAATAATAATTATTTAGAGATTAGACTATGCATTAATTTATTTCAATATGATCCATTTGACTTAATTAATTATAACGGTCCACAACGGTATATAATTAATTAATCAACTTATCATATTTTGCAATACTCACTGTTGCAAATAAATAAATAATGCACGTCTGGTTAAACACCTTATTATGTGTGACCCTTTGAGGATTTATGCTATGTTGGACATGGAATTAAATCGCTATTTAATTCCAATAATCATAAGCGGTATCTAGCAACACGTTATGATTCTCAATTCGTATAAATAGTGTACCGCTACAATATTCCAATTCTGCATAAGAGAATAAATATGTTTCTCTATTTTGATTCTTATGTCTCACGATATCATCGTATAATCCAAGATAGGAATGTGTCATTCTTGCAGATTATACGTTTCTTGATCTAGAGTTGATCGCTTAGTTGCGCGCATACGATCCAACTCCATCAAGGGGCCCAAACAGATATCGTCACTCACTAAGTGAATTAATGAGGGACATACGATTTTCTTGATGATTAGCTTTTCCCCGCACAATTCAAGAGAACATAAATAAAGTCCGTATAGCAGCCCTTATCGGGAATCAGCGGTAGACAATATTTATTGAACCTATCCTCATGTGGAAAAGATAAATATCTCAAACTTAGAACCAAAATCATAACGAAATAAACAATGACACATAACACAATCCATATGTTTATTTCGTTGGGTCAAGTCCTGTACTATGTTCCATAACATATACATATGCAATTAAGTTGGTAACTCTTTACCTATGATTTGTAGAACTTAATCATCACTTAACTTGCATACTAATCTTATATGATAATTAATGTTTCTTGTTAATTATCAAGATTATGGACCATTTAGATTTATTATTGTCATTCTAAAGAATGATCCACAGAGATCCACAATTCAGATCCTCAACCTGAATGATCTGTCAACAATAAACCTAGAAACAGATGATAAAATATCATCAAAGACATAAACTAATAATTAAGTCATTAAATTATTGACTTCTAGGACATAACTCTAACAGAAACTAGGATGTTTCGTTTAAGCGTTTCGTTTCGTTGACGAAATATAATTTTAGTTTCGTTGATCGTTTCGTCCGGACGAAACGATCAAAATCGTTTCGTCCAATCAAATGAAACCATTTTGTCGTTTCGTTAATCGTTTCGTTCAGACGAAACTAAATGAAAAAACTGATAAAACAGTTTCCGTTTTCAGCCCTATTCGAAAGTTAGTAGGCAAGATTGGCCTGCTGCTTTACAGTGCACATGTAAAAATTTCAAAGAAAAGACAAGAATTAAGTTATATTGAATCCAACTTTAAGCCTTTTTCAGAGGGCAGTATTAGGCCTTTAGTGTTTATCCCAACAGTCCTAATTTAGGGCTTGCTTTGCTAAGGAGACAAAATTTCACCATATCTATTGTTAACTATAGACGTACTTTTGTTTATATATCATCGAAATAATAAGATATTTTATTGAAATGCATCTAGAGTAAAAGATGGTAGATTCGAAACAAAATTGATGGTTTCTTTATAGATATTTAGCCTGAAAATAAATTGAAAGTTTGACTCTTAATTTATCATTACAAAAGTTTTATGGTTACATAGGGGTCGCAAATTATATCCGACAATTAATGCACGAGAAGGTTATAGGCTCATGCCAAATTAACATTTTTTTCATCCTAGTGAGGCCCAATTTGAGAAATCTGACTCCTGATCGGGCCCAACCCATTTATCCTTGCGGATTATTATTTTCTGAACTTAACAGGATCAGTTGGTTTGTAGCAAGCTTTTAAAAAATTTCGGTTTTTTCGTTTCATCGCTGTTTTATCTTAGTTTTGATTCACACTACACCATCATTTTATCACCGATAAATGTCAAATTACCGTCCAACCGTCAAATCCATAAATCGCATTTTAAAACCTTAGTTTGTAGTATTGCTAGTTTCACATTTACCAACATTAAACGCCGCATTTTTACAGAATTTGTTGGATAGTAAATCGGATTAAATATCTTTATATTGTATTTCGTGTGATTCAAAACACATTAAGCTTCGTATTTAGACCAACAATAAACTCTGCATTTGTACAGAATTTGCTGGATAGTGAATCGGATTAAATCTCTTTATATTGTGTTTCGTGTTATTCAAAAAACATTGAAAGAATTAGATCAGATAGCATCTGCTAAGATTTTCTTATAAAAAAGAAATCTAAAGATTGTTTACTAAATACTAATAAAGGTGGTGATCCACCGCAAATACGTGAACTCGGCAATTTTGATCATATTTTTTCTAAATTAATTCCAAAAATATTAAAAAAAAAAACAAATAGACATACTTCAAGTTGTAAAATTCATTTTACATCAATCTTTTTTCTTAATTTGTCATCTGATGTTTAATAAAAATCACTGCTAATGTGGAAGAGTACTAAGCTGTCGTACTACTACTTCTAGAGCCATCACAAATTCACAATCTTTTGACTGAGAATTCTCAGACTGGGACTGTAAACCGCATTCCATCATAGGGATAAAATCTTTTGATAAACTGTAAAACTTACATCAAATCAATTTATGTGATTGATATATGTATGGTAAAATCACATTACAAATGTTAGGTTTCAAATTAATACTGTAGTCTACCACTGTTGGTTGGTCTCCTCTCTTGAGCCAACCAATGGATCCGCTAGCTTCTCTTAATTCATTGCAATCTCTTTTCATTTCCAATCAACCACAATCCTTCATTTTCAAAAAAAAAAAAAAAACCAATCCTTTTTTGTGGCGTACAAATTTTGTAGTTCAGTTCTGACTACAAAAGTGCTAAGTTGGTATCCGGCCCGGAACTCTCAAACGTGCGTTGGTATACATGAATGAAAGTTGATATATATATTAGTAATTTATTTAGTTGAAGATAATATAAAGACTAATTAAGTAGCTGTAATATCTAGAACATTCAAGAAATGTTTAGGAAATCTGGATCTTATCTTATCAACTGCCAAAGCCTGAACTAGTAAAAAAAAATTGTAAACCGACTAAATCAGATGAATTTGGCACGTGGAAATTTAGTGCTAGATGTTAAATGTGAGTTAGCAAAATTTTAGCCGATAATGCCAACTACAGTGAATAAAAATGTCATTTCAAATCATTGTGCTTTCTCCGTAGTCCGTACTACAGCAAACAAAGGGCCGGATCCTTTGGAAACAGCTGTGCTTGTAGGAGTACCTTTGTGAACTTTTGGTTCCATACCCGTAAAAATTGTAAAATTGAACTTTTTCCTCTTTGCTTGCATGCAATTAATGCCGATAAATTTTTACGAGAAGAAAAATAATGCTTAAAATTTATTTTTTTGAAAAAGTTGAAAAATCTTTAAAATTAAAAGAACCCAAACTTCAACGGAAAAAAATTGTTCTCTTTTTTTTTTTTGATTGGAGGAAAAATTTGTTCTCACAACCAGATATATTTGTCATTTATTGAGCAACAGCTGTATGCTAGCAAGCATAGGCATAGACATACATGAATTTGGCATTTGCATGCACCGATACACGCCATCAATCCGAATTTGCTCCCGCGCGGGACCGTCCAGCGCAGCCTACGAACCGTCCGATCTGATCTGGACGGTTCGGGTCTATCGATCAGGTTACATGCACGGGGCTCCCTTTGCCATTGAGATTAAATCACACGGCTGTGATTTATGCGCCGGACGGTCCCGCGCGGGACTAGATCTCAATTTTACACGCCATGCCAAATTTGAACAGTTCAAGTTACACACACAACATAACAAATGGAGAACTGGTTGAGACAAGAACTGTCTATAGAACCTTGTCCCCGGTGATAAATAAAAATGGCAAAAGACTAAATTGATAAGTGGATTGTTCGGTCGGATAATGTATTGGATCGGTTTGGATTGGATTTCCGATGAATCATGCCATGCAAATTCATCGCTTTAGTATAATCTAGTATAATATGTTAATTTATTATCGTATTGTTGCAAATTCATCGCTTTCAGTTTGATTTGAATATTGATCAATCATATCTACATATATAAAATAAATGATTCGAATTCAGCCCATATAAAAAATAGAATCCAATAAAAAAAAATTATCATTTTTACATATTTCTGGACCGTGCCAGAGCGCCGGATCAAATTCATAGAAATAAACGATTGCCGAGTAAAACTAACATAAAACATGATAAATCGAGCCTTACGAGAATTTTTCAGGCTGCATATATTTATATAGAGACATTTAAATCTCCTTTTAATTTTGAATAATACATATATAATTTTCCAAGAAACATGGAGATCAAAATGATAAATATCAAGTAAATTTCTTGAATAATATGTACATAACCAATTACACATGTCAACTTTTTGGAACAGCATATCGGATCCAGGCTTCTGGCAAATATACGGTCCAATTCAACCGACTATAATCATTTTCAAAGCAAAGTTGTGAAGAAAACAAAATATATGGAGTGATGGTTGCAGAAAGCCAAAACTGATGAAAACAGAAAATGAAATGGAGAGAAGGGACGGAGATGTGTGAATAAGTGAAGACAACACGTGCCAGGCATGACAGGGGTCCACAAATATAATGTAACAAACAGGATCTGAGTACGTACATAATCTCCAGCTGGAAGCAGCCTCGCACGTGACCACTTTTCCTCTAGAAATCATAGCATGGAGCTTTGCACACGTTTGAATTCATCCTGAATTCACGAGTCCGAATTGCAGTTCAACGCAGAACCACGTCGGTACTTATCTTCACTAATTTGTCCCGGTCTTTTTTGTTGCCTCCTTTTTATGTCTAAGAAGAATGGAAGCATTTTTGTTTCGTAGGAGTCGTAGGACGGTTGATATTTTTATTTTTTTGTATACATTTCATGATTTGCATTGCTCATATAGCTTCCCTGATTTACTATTTCACCACGAGACATTTTTTTATTTCTTTTCAGGTTGGCTTGTATTATTCATTATTAAATTAAAATTGTTCTTAAAATATATTTCCCGTTGATAATTATAATATCAGTATTTTTCATGCATGTTCGAAATATGAGGGAATCCTTTATAGATTTTTAATTTAATGTTGGGAAATTTGTCCCTGATTTATATTAAAAAATATTTTGTGCACTTAAAACTATTTAATTACATTTTGAATGCAAAATCTCTTTTGGATACCTTTTTTGTCATTTTCATTAAAAGATATTTATTCCCTTTAAATTATAAATCTAGTGTAAAATCTGCAAGAGAATTGTAATGTCTCCTAATCTGTCGGTAAAAAAAAATCTCAGTTTTTGAACCAGACCAGATTGAGTAAATTAGACCTATGACATATAATCAATTACACAGAGATGTGAGTGTGAAATTCATCAAGCAATGCATGTGTTTTAATTTGGTGCGATGAGTTGCAAAGGATATATCAGATCTAAACTTTCTTATAAGTTCTAGTTTGTTCTGTTAAAAGGCTTGAAAGCTGCTTGTATACAACGAAGCGGTACCACTTTATACTTCTACTTTTAACCACTTGTTCGAGCATAAAAAAGGTTCTTTTGGGTAAAGCAGCTACAGCGTAGTTAAATACTTTTAAGTGAAGCTATTAATTAATTACTATGAATTAACTTGTTTATGACAGCTATGTCTTCGTTCTTAAGTAACATAAAAGACAATTTAACATATAACATCACATCAAAAACATAACAAAATATAACATCCATACTACAAAAGACAATTTATAACTCATAACAGCTTGGTAAGCAAAATAGATAACATAATTCAAAGACCATATAAGAAAAAGGTAAACACTAATCTTATTTTATTTTGTGTTCTTACACGCATGAACCCAATTATTTGAACTTTTGAATAAACTAGTTAATAACAATACTTGTAAGTTTATTGAAGTGTTGACAAAAAGATAAAATTAAAAATAATAAATTGATAAGACTAGTCAGTCAGACATTTTTACAATAGTCCATTTGCAAATATAAACCTTATAAATTTCAATCTACGTGATGCAATAGCATACAATCAAAATAAGATATTATATAATCAAGCATTGCTATTTGTTTCTTTTTTTAAAAGAACGGAGTTATACCTCGATACAAGAAAGTCAAAAATAACAAATAATCAAAAGATACCTTTTGGATGTGTTTGGACGCAACAGAATAAGACGGGAATAGAGAATATGAATAAGGAATTTCGATTTGCGTGCTTATCCTTATTCCTTATTCTTATACCATGGTTTTAGGAATAAGGGCCCTTATTCCTTATTCTTGTGTTGTTTGGGTTGCACAAGAATAATAATAAGCACGCAAACCGAAATTCTTTATTCCTATTCTCTATTCCCGCTCATCCAAACACACCCAAAGTTGTGGATAGGGAGGAGAACGAGGCGACGAAGGAGATCAAAGAGTAGATCTCTGAAGGAATGGGATCAATGCGATGCCAGAGGAGTTAATAATAATAAATGGGTCGGGTCCGGATATAAACAGGTTGCTAATATAAAATCCGTAATCCAATCCAACTTAACGGGTTTGTCAAAATTAAAATCCGTACCCGACTAAAAATCATTCAAATTTGGTAAAAAACGGATCGGGTTGTGTGGGTTGAACGAGTTAAACGGGTTGACGGGTTTTTTGTACAGCCCTAATTCTGGCATTTTGAAGCGGAGTAGTTAGTAGTGGGAATTTAGAGAGAAAGTTTAATATGCACTATAGTATATAGGACATTCCGTGCATCACGAACTTTTTCGAAAATATTTTTGTAAATTGACAAATCTAATTTAACCAATCTAATCTACATATTGAAATCTCATACCAAACCAACATTTACAATTTTTGAGATTTTATTACTATTTTTTCGATTTTTTTTAAACATGCCATTTTTTGAAATGTTGTACTATTTACAATTTTAAAAAAATGGCATGTTTTAAAAATTTTGAAAAAAAAGTAATAAAATTTAAAAAATTGTAAAATTTGGTTTTCTATGAAATTTCTATATGTAGATTAGATTGGTTAAATTAGATTTGTCAATTTATAAAAATACCTCCAAAAAAATTCGCGGTACACGGGATGCCCTATGCACTATATTGCATATTAAACTTTCTCGAATTTAGAAAGATAAATGATTCCGTTTTCAGTTGAAATTAGTATTTATTGTAGTATAGAATGTCATAACTTTAATTGAAAATAAAGTACATTTCGGAATGTCTGGATAACGAGTTTGGAAGTAAAAAAAAAAAGGCTGTACAGACATTTTTATTTCGACAAATACAAAAAAATACAATTTACAATTGTTAAAAAAAAACATGTATTCAATTCAATTAAAGTGAGTAAGTATTAAAATAAAGTTTATTTCTATTAAAATTGTTAAATATATTTGGAAGTGCGTAAAAACTGAATGAAAAATATATAAAGTTGAGATTCATAAATCAGTTGCTTCTAGCCTTCTGAATCATAAATTGGGAGTGTCCAGTTGGTCTAGCCGTTTAAAATTTAGTACAGAAGAAAGAAAAATTCATTTGATTTTGAAAACTAAAGGGGCTGCATTAAAAAGATACAAACAAAACTTTATCAAAATATCAAGAGAGCATGCCACCATTGTTGACTGCAGCTATACTCATCATTGGCTCTCAAGATGAGCAACGATCAATAAATACTAATTTTAATGTGTTAAATAATTATTCATAAATTTTATTTCTGTTAAATATATATGAGAAATACTACTGCCAAAATGATTTGGCGAATCACTCTGTCAAAATCGATTAAATCTCAAGTTTCAATAGTTAAAATGACTGACACGAACTGCTAAATGTTCTTCATATTGAAATCTTCTTTCGGATCAAATCTTATGTTTTCCAAATTTTTTAAGTATTTTTTCGGATTTTAGACTTTAGAACTAATTAGATCAATAATTTTATAATTTTTTTAAAAAATAGTAAAAATAAAAAAATGATAAAGTCGGACTTGAAGGAACTAAAAAATTAGATCGAGTATTTTATATTTCCCTCGAAAGGAAAATTCAATATGAAGATCACATTGAGCAGTTTGAATTAGTTATTTGAACTTCTAAATCTAAAATAAGGTTGGATTTTACAGAACTCTCATAGTCTCATTCAATAATCGCTTTGACCATATCATTTCTCAATATAAATTATTTATAAATGTAAGAATATATATGAAATTTTTTAATACATGCAAATAACGATTTTAGATTATGTGATTTACCTTAAGCCGATATGGATCTGACATCTAATTATTGATATCATTAAAAAAATGTTTATCGCTAAATTGATCATAAATTTTTTTCATTCTAAATTACGTAAAAATAAAATATCAACATATTTTAACTACAAGACAGAAGGGTCGTTAATTATTCAGTAATTTTGTTCTCTTTCATTCGATCAATGAGTTAAATTTTCGTAGAAGAAATGATAATGTTGTCACACCCCGCAGCGGCGGCGTGACAGATTCCCGCCGCAAGAACGTGCTTCGCACGCCCCGCAAGGCTTACTGATTGGCCACAAGTCAATATGCCATGTTTTAGTATACTAAGCACCATGCACTCAACTAGCAACAGTTCAAATACTTCAAGTTGAGGTTATGCTTGTAACATGTGCAAACAAAATTTCGACAGAGTTTCCTCTGTAATAGACGGCATCCAGCCATATAGGCAACATTCACACAGTTTATCAAGTCTTTTCCCAACCCAACCCATCAAGCAGCAGTTAGTAAACTTAGCAACTGAAGTTTACACACATACAAGCATATAGTTATACAATCAAACAAGCAACAGTACACCAGTACACAAAACATAGCCTGACATAAAGTACATGGCTTACTTCTCCAACTCTTCAGCCCACGCCGCCAAAACCTGGAACCCATGAAAACATGGTACGGTGAGAAAGGAAACCATTTCTCAGTGCGGTATTTAGTTCCAGCCACGCATGAACCCGAAGTCTCATGTTGCGGAACTAAATACACACTGTTTAATATATATAAGGACATAGTTTGCACAGTTTATTCATAAAACAGTTAGCAATTCATGCTATGCAATGCAAGGCCAGCTAGCAACGATTATCCGAAATCTGCAAAATTCAATTCATACAAAAGCCGGCACTTGTTGGACACCTATCCATGCACAATACTAGGCTGGTTACCAATCAGCCAAGTCATTTCCTTTCCATCAATACAACCAAATAGTACTTAATTGCTGAGAACATTTACCCCCTCATAGACATGAGTCCCGGAACATAAGCGCTTATCTCACGGCCCTTGGAACAACGGTTCATGACGCCGCTTTCCAAAGATGTAAATGCCATTCATCACACAATTAGCACAGCCATACCATATATCACAATTCAGCCACAATAAAATAAACCCTTCAATATGCATGTCATGAGATAACAATCCATCCTATGCACAGTCATGTAGCATATATATATATAATATAGCAATTCATTCATGCAGGCTACATGCTAAGTCATGCAAGAACATCAAGCAACATGCATAATATACTTTAGTTTCGCACAGCAGCAAGAGTTAGGGTCCAGGTGAAATCCGCACCTCAAACCTTATACCGCTTTACCCGCCGTTTACTGCTGCGAAGCACCCGTTTCACCGCTCAAGTCCACCGAATCACCTTGCTCAGGGTCTGGTTCAAGCAATCAAAACCTTATGTCACAGTCATACTCAACACCAGCCTATAACTCATGCAATTACGTGGTAAAGGCACCTAGCCAAACACCGTTGCGTGACTAGTTTGCGAGTGTTTGCAACACCGCTTCATGGTTTGATAGTTAACCAACACCAGACCTATGGTGCTCATTAGCACATGGTCAGTTAGGGTGCACCAACAATACTATGCAATGCATCACAATCATCATCCCAAAGGTCTGTTTGAGTCATGGAAACCAGCCACTATACACAACTCATGCACCATCATGAATTTTCCAACCTGTTTTGGGTAAACCAGGGCCAAAATCATGCATGCAACCTTATTCTTTACCTTCCCAACTATCCAGCTATGTCCCAAACACTACTTTCCACTGTCTAATGCCTCAATACTAAGCTCTAATGGCCTGTTTTGGTAGGGAACAGAACAGATACGAATTTAGCAACAAGAAGGGCATAATTGTCCACACAATTGGGCCAGAGAAAGAGGTAAAGGGGTGGGGACTAGGTGTCAGCAAACCAATCTCCCCCTGCCTAATGACTAAGCAGCTAGGTGTCACTAATCTGTTGGGGCTGGTCAATCAAGTTGGACTGCCTTTTGGTCAGCTCCAAAGGGCACACCACTGGACAGTTCCAGTGTTACATGCATGGGACACCTCCAGTACATGCAACCATACATGCCTAAGTACAGATTTCATGACTGGGCAGCTATATTAACAATCACACACTCAGACCGGCTGTAACCGTCATGCGTTACAGCATAATTTGGTCATCATTTTGGTCACAATTTGGGTCATCATACCATGTCATTATACCACGCAATAATTTATTTCAGTTTGGCATACATGATGCATCATACACACATAGTCTGATTGTCAGGCAACCGTTATCATAGCGGGACTTATACCGTTTCCAACCACGCTTTACATGACTGCACTAGTGTCTGGACAGGGACGGGGGTATATTTACATGGGTCTCTAGTCAGTCAAGGTCTCAATCACCACCACCCCCCTAATAGACAGGATGCAATTTGGAGCAACTCATAGTACCGTATTTACCAACCCCTGAATTTCCCCCACGCTCTAAGGCCTGGTTGCATGGTGTTTACATGACAGGGACACCGTCAGACAGCCGTATCTCACAAATGTGACTTCAGCATTAAACAAACTATTTAGGTCAATAATTGGACCTCTGATGAGTGACATAAGGCAAATATGGATCATTTAAATCAATATTCTAACCAAATGATATGTACTCGAGTCTAAATTTTGATACTGTAAAAGCGACTCTCAACTTCTCAATGATTTTGAGATATCATTATATAGAGAGAGAACAACTATTATTGTCATTTATGGTGGGAAGGCAAGTCAGGAAACCTATTGACAGACATACAAATTAATTTATTGTACTACATATAATGATTATATCACATTTAAGCACGCTTTATAGTTGTGGTAAATAAAAAAAAATATCTACTGTGAATATCTTATTGTACGATTTTAGATGCAAACCACAAAGGGAGACAACCATGCAGGGTTTTTAAAAGTCCCACGGTTTGCTGACTCTTTTTGACCCTCCTCTTTATATAACAGGGGCCCAATAATAGCTGGCCATATCCGAAAACAATTATTTCAAGGATTCTTACATATCCCCCCAAAGAAGCTTCGGTAATATTCTAACACAGTCTAAGCATTTTAATTATAAAGATAAATAAATAATTTGAAATCTTGAATGTAATCAACTTGTTATTTGAATATAAATATAAATTTGTTGATTAAAAAGGGTCATAACTGATGTCTGTGCTCAATTTAAAATCTATAATTATGTTTTAATAGATAGGTATGTGATCAAATTTGGAAAACAAATTGAAAATTAATTGATAATCCATTATGTAGTTTGGAGATTAACTCTTCAATTTTATCAACTCTTGAATTGATTGTTATAGTTAACTTTCAAATTGTAGTAAAATGAATACACAGCCTAACTGAACTACAAACAATATTTTTTAAAAAAATATATATTTTACGGTGTCGTAGTTATTAATAAAATTTTAGTTGACAATAATTATGTTTCCTTGATTATATAGTTTATAAGCACTGACAAAATTAATGCTATTAGGGAAAAAAAATTGTAACCTCTATACACAATTGCAAATTCTAGCAGATGCGATTTTTATATTTTTAGGAGCATGATTTTACTTCAAAAATATTAGGTGATTTTGTTCATTGACGAGATTTTTTTAGGAAAAATTGTGAATTTTTGTTAAGCTAGGACTTAGAACATGGAAAGCTTAAATTCTATTACTGGTGTTTGATAAATTGCAACTGAATCTGCTTCGTTCGTTTTTTTTAAACAAAGAGATAATCTAGAACAGTTAATTGTTTTTAAATTAAATTTATGCGGAGTTTGAACTCTTGATCTAGATATTTTGAACATTAAGCTACTAGTTTACATCCAATCTGTTTCGTTTACTTTGTATTTGTAGATACAAAATGCAATTACTACATTAAATAAATGAAAGAGAAAATTTAAAAGGAGATAAAAAAAAAAACGCTTGACAGACCACCTTTTGCCGAGTCCATGCGTACTTGAAACTTATATCAAACATCTGTTACTTATTAATCAACTTCTTTTTATGCCTGAAATTAAATATCCATATATAAGTTTAGGTTTTAAGGGCAATACTGCAATATATACTCTTTTAACAATATCAAATATTTCGATATTCAATTTTTAAACGAACTGAAGAAATTGATGACACAATTAAAATGAAAAAAAAATAAAGATCTTGGCGCAACAGTTGACACCGTCCCCATTCAGAAAAACTATATACATAGAAATTATACAATTCTCTTAAGTCATTCAATTATCCATAAAAAAATTTTAAACATGCAAGGATTAAGTCCTTATTATCTAACCAAAATTTCGTGTTCCTAAGTAAACAGAAATAGTGCAATAAAAAATATTTATAAATTATAATTGTTTAATTTTGACAGGATTTCAAGTTGTCAAAATGTTGGAAGTAAGCGTAACATATCTTTCTGTGTTTTTTTTTTTTCTTTCCTAAAACTGGGGCAACAAAGGAAACAGTTTGGAGATTAAAACGAAAGCACTTATTCATGCATCTGCTTGAAACCTCCAATCTTTAAACACTGCACCCTTTTAATACACTGCGCGTCTCTCACACTCTGTACAATTGCCAAACTGGTGCCAGCTCACTGCATTAATCCACCTTTTTTCTCTTTCGTTTTTATTTTGTTACGATAAAAATCTAAGAAGACTAGAAGAGCGCTCCACTCCATTTCCTCTCCATCCCTATCCCCTTCTCTGTTTCCCTATATAAACCCTGCCACTCACCTCTTTTTTTCCACATCAAAACATTTCTTTCTTTCTTTCTTCACCAGAAAACCTAAGAAAAAAAGAGGAAACAAGCCACCTCACAGAATGGCTTTCTCTAACAAGCTCTCTCTTCTAGTCATCTTTTCATGCACTTGTTTATTTTCTATTGCAAATGCTGGCAGTTTCTATCAGGATTTTGACATAACATGGGGTGATGGCCGTGGCAAAATCGTAGATAATGGCCAACTTCTTACTCTTTCCCTTGACAAGACTTCTGGTTCTGGGTTTCAATCCAAGCATGAGTATCTCTTTGGCAAGATTGATATGCAACTTAAACTTGTACCCGGCAACTCGGCCGGTACTGTTACGGCATATTATGTACGTTGCATCTCATTTCACTAAACTTGTATAACTCATTTCGATCAATTTTTTTTGCATTAATCATTTTCTGATGATCTATTTCCTGTGTTCAGTTGTCGTCCCAAGGCCCGACACACGACGAGATTGATTTCGAGTTCCTGGGGAACCTTACTGGGGAGCCGTACACACTTCACACAAATGTGTTCACTCAGGGGAAGGGAAACAGAGAGATGCAGTTCAAACTCTGGTTTGATCCAACCAAGAATTTTCACACCTACTCCATTCTCTGGAATCCTAGACATGTCATGTAAGCTTCCATTTTACACTCCACCACTAAGGCTTCTGTTAGCAAAGATTAAATTTAAAGGATTAGTAATGCTCCAAACATTAATTAAACTAAAATTTTTGTTCTTGCAGTTTCATGGTTGATAATGTACCGATCAGAGATTACAAGAACTTGGAGGCAAAGGGGATTTCCTTCCCAAAAAACCAACCGATGAGGATCTACTCAAGCCTATGGAATGCTGATGACTGGGCCACACAAGGCGGCTTGATCAAAACCGACTGGTCCAAGGCGCCTTTCACGGCCGCATATAGAAATTTCAATGCGAATGCATGTGTGTGGTCGTCGGGTTCGGCCAAGTGCCCGCCTATGCAAACCGCTGCTGCTGGAGATAACTGGTTCAACCAGGAGCTGGACTCCACCAGTCAGGCAAGGATGAGGTGGGTCCAGAGGAATTACATGATTTACAATTATTGTACGGATGGCAAGAGGTTTCCTCAAGGGCTGCCACCAGAGTGTCATATGGTCTGAGACTCTGAGGGGTGAAGTAGACAAAGGAAGCATGGTCTTGTCGGGCTTAATATTCTTTTATTCTTTTTTGGTTCTCTGTTTTGTTGTAAAATATGACCTTGATCAATGTACTCTTTTGTTTTGTTAATGGAATGTTATATAATGTATGTATTATATCATGGTCTTATAGTTAATTTCGTTGCAATTAATATTCAACACATCCATTGTGGAAGAAAAAAAAAGGACCTTAACAGTCAGTCAACTTCGTACGAGCATCATCAGAGCATGTCATGATAAGATCGTTTTCATGTGTACTACAGTACTACAGTACTTTCAACAAATTAACCTGTAAATGCAATATTTCCCTGAGTTTTGCTAAGGTAAGTTGCAACTCACCAAAGCGTTCGTGAGTCGCGCTTAAAATTCCGAAATTAAGTACAACACGACTGATTCAAACCGTCTAATACGATCTCCCTATTAAATTCTCCATACAGACTAAATTTTACATTTTTTCGAAATTTTTAAGTATTTATTTCGGATTTTTAAAAACTGCTGTTTTGGAACGGTTCAGAATTAATTAGATTAATGATTTTCCAAAATTTCAAAAAAATACTTAAAAATTTCGAAAAAATATAAAATTTGATCTGCATGGAGATTTCAATAGGAAGATTGTATTAGACGATTTGGATCGATCGTTTTGAACTTAATTTCGAAATTTTGAGCACGACTCACGGATGCTTTGGTGAGTTGCAACTCACCATAGCAAAACTCATATTTTCCTTTGATGGGACTAATGAAATCTGGAGCTAGAACTTAAAAATGGAAGTATTCAGTTTCTAAGGTACTCTTTGATTGAGAACTTGAGCAATTGCGCTCCATAATATTGACATATCAGAATTAGAACTTTAGAAGGAATCATACTCAAAAAGTCACTTACCATTGTTAAACACAAAATGAACATATAAGCTAGACAAGATAAATATAATGATCAAAGTGAACACTTATAAATAAATAAGTATTGTCATCTATTATTCAAACTTTTATATGCAAATTTAATTTATTTTTATTAAACACTTATAAATAAATAAGTATTGTCATCTATCATGTATGTTCACTTTTTATTTAGCTTATGACAAAATTTCATATGACATTAATTAATTTCCAATCACAACTCTAGCCTCTAGGAAAGTAGTTTGCATAAGAAATTAAATAAACATGGGCTTTAATGATCATAAACACTGGGCCGAGTGGTCCTGATACATGTAAGCTTTACTGGTCTTTCTTTCTCATTCGCAGCCACACGGTTATAGTCTTATAGGGGCTGTTTGGATTCATTGAGGATTTTGAGAAATTTCATCTTCCTACCATAAATTTATTATAAACGATTCAAACTCTTCACAAAGTTACACACTTCCCAATAAATTTATTCCTAGAAATTGTAACTTTCTCAAATTCTCCAAATTCCAAACGGCCCCATAGACTTATTAAGACCGAAAGTGAAAACAGCAAGTAAAACGCGTCACTAACTAACGCTGTTTCTTTAGTGCTTCGGCTGCTTGGCTTTGCCTCTTCCCAGATTTTGCACCGACATGGACGAAGCTCACATCATCTGAAATATGCCATTGTACTTCAGTACTTCTGTGTGGTTATTATTTTGTGAATTTCATCGTTGCTTGTTATTTATTTATTTATTTTTGAGAAAACATCGTTGCGTGTTATAATTCGGTAACAACAGATCAGTGGCGGATCTAGAAAAAATATTTAGATAGGTCTGACAACCTCTGTTTAAGTCTTCAGCCCCACTTTTGAGTGCTCCAATGGCAGAAAAAATTAGCTGGGGCTAAAGGGGGGCTCCAAGGGCTCAACGGCGTGAGGTGGGGCTCTAGCCCCACCCGCCCCGGTGGTAGATCCGCCCCTGCAACAGATTATCTTATAAGAAAAAGATTATATCAGTTCTTTTAGATAAATATCGATCATTCTATAATTTTTTTAATAATTTAATAAGGTTCGTTTAGGTTTGTTATCTAGAAGGTCACGGAAAACAAATTTATATTAACAGTTTGATCAAGTTCCAGAAAAATATTGTCAAAATATAATTCTTATTTTGTTGGTTACTTTAAATTATTAAAAGATAAATCACGAGTTTAGACTGCTTAGTTTGGAATGACATTCTAATTATATAGAAATGCAATGTTTTTTTATGTTTCTTGGCTTATTTTGTGTGTGGCAAAAGTTTGTTGAGGCACGAAAATGAACAGGTTTGGATCAGATAACTTTCATGTTTGGGTATTCGTTGGGTGTGTCATTATTAGTTCTGGCATATGGTCTTTCTATTAGCTGGAATTGTTTCAGATTTTTTTTTTCTATTAGCTTGAATTGTTTTTCAGATTTTCTAAGAATGAAAAATACCTATTTGATATCGAAAGTTCCTTGGATCGGAAATTTTGTATAAAATATCTCACATTCAGCAAAATTTGAACACAAATAATTTATTTATAATAAAAAATAGCATAATAATCAGCGCAAGAATTCAGAGGAAAATAAACAGTGTTTATCTTACGTTTTGCTGGTGTATAGGCACAAAATCTAAAAGATGTATAAATGAGAACTAGACATACATCATATATGTCAAAATATGAGCCGTCCAATCTAATTGAATTAAGGGAAAATTAGCCATATATGATATACCCCTCTAATCATAGTCAATTGGAAAAATTCCCCTCTAATCTTTAAATTTTGAAATATCCTCCTCTAAACATCAATCTTAAAATTTGGAAATACCCCTCTAAACAATTTGGACATATACTATGAAAAAGTTTAATATGCACTTAGTGCATAGGACATTCCGCGCACCGCAGATTTTTTCGGGAGTATTTTTATAAATTGACAAATCTAATTTAACCAATCTAATCCACATATTGAAATCTCATAGAAAATCAAAATTTACAATTTTTACAACATTCCAAAAATGTCATATTTTAAAAAATTCGAAAAAATAGTAATAAAATCTCAAAATTTGTAAATTTTGGTCTGGTTTGAGATTTCAATATGTAGATTAGATTGGTTGAATTAGATTTGTCAATTTATAAAAATATTTCCGAAAAAGTCCATGGTGCACGGAATGGCCTATGCACTATGATGCATATTAAACTTTCTCCATATACTATTATAGCAATGATGTTTAGTATTTCTAAATATAAAGATTAGAGGGGATATTTCTAATTGACTATGATTAGAGGGGTATATGGCTAATTTTCTCTTGAATTAAAAAATATAGAAGCATGATTGTCGGTTTTAGAGAGATGATGATAAAACTCAAAATACATGTTCAAGGATATTTATAGCAGTACACACAGTGTACCGTTTGGTTATTTCCTAAATTATAGAGATTTACAAAAGAATAATCTTTCTATTTATTTACAACGGTTATATGACCTGGATTTGATTCTAACGGCTATTTTATTGATTTGGAGGTTTCCTTTCCTTCATTGATCAATAATGAGATATATCTAAGATCATATCTGAATTTCCTTCTTTTATTTCTTTTTTCTCAACAACGATTAAACATTGAAAATATGGGATGACATATAGCTAAAAGACTTAAAACTCAAACTATCTTTACATGATTTTTAGGCGATTTCAAGTTTTAATTTGGAAGATTTTAGGTTATAATCATACAAAAATTTATTTGGTGTTGCAATAGAGCTAAATCAGAAACTACAAAATTGTGGATTGTGAGTTTCTAAATGCTTGTATTTGGATTCAATACTATTCAAGTCACAACGGGTTCAAGGTTCATCGGACCCAGTGAAAACATTGTTAGATCTGATTAATTTTCTGCAGGAATTCAGAAACTAGATCAAGCAAATATAACAATATTTTTTATAATTTAGTCAATTTACAAACCATTTTATCATTCTTCTAATTAACACTCATGAAATCATCTATCTGGAACTAATCACTGTACATGATATTTTAATTTTTCCTTTTAATTTTTAGCTGGCATCAGTATCAGTAAGAGCGTCAATACAACATGTCAACAATATCTTCTGTCGGAAGCAAGACAGTAAAACATTTTGGATGAATATTGTTGTGTATTTATTAGTTTTTTAATGGTAAGCAAGAAGCATTCGCATGTCATTGCTTCCGGTTTTCGAAATGGATGGAGATTTAGAAGTTAAGAAGGCGCTTCTGTCATGAAAAGGACAACTTACATTACAAAAACCCCCTACATATTATTATATATTTATATTCACAAACCATTAAACTGAAACATTTTTAAACTTTTTTACTGAAATCACAAAAACTGTTACCAAAATAAAAAAAAAAAGAATAAACAAATATCATCTATAAATCTATAACAGTGAAGCTCTCTCTTATGCAAGGGAACACTCAGGTGGCAACCCTTGAGGAAACCTCTTAGCATCAGCACAATAGTTGTAAATCATGTAATTCTTCTGGGCCCACCTCATTCTCTCCTGACTGGTGGAGTCCAGTTCCTGGTTGAACCAGTTATCTCCTGCCGCCGCGGTTTGCATAGGCGGGCACTTGCTCGAACCCGATGACCACACACATGCATTTGCATTGAAATTTCTATACGAGGCCGTGAACGGTGCCTTTGACCAATCGGTTTTGATCAGGCCACCTTGTGTGGCCCAGTCGTCAGCGTTCCATAGACTCGAGTAGATCCTCATAGGTTGATTTTTCGGGAATGAAATGCCCTTTGCCTCCAAGTTCTTGTAATCTCTGATCGGCACATTATCCACCATGAAACTGCATGAGCAAAATTTTTTAGTTCAATTACTGCTGGAACAGTATCAATACATTAATATTAATCCCTTGCTAATTACCAAAGGCCTTAATAATATACGTGTGTATAAAATGGAAGCTTACATGACATGTCTAGGATTCCAGAGGATGGAATAGGTGTGGAAATCCTTGGTTGGATCAAACCAGAGCTTGAACTGGATCTCCCTGTTCCCCTTTCCCTGAGTGAACACATTTGTGTGAAGTGTGTATGGCTCCCCGGTAAGGTTGCCCAGGAACTCGAAATCTATCTCGTCATGTGTCGGGCCTTGCGACGACAACTGTTAATTAGCAATCAAACAGACCACTTAATCAGCACATGACATATCCAGAATCAATTAAACCGATATATAAACACGAAAACATGACAACAAGGACTTACATAGTATGCGGTGACAGTTCCGGCGGAGTTTCCGGGTACGAGTTTGAGCTGCATGTCAATCTTGCCATAGAGGTACTCGTTTTTGGATTGAAACCCGGAGCCAGAAGTTTTGTCAAGATTGAGCGTCAACAATTGACCATTGTTGAGTATTTTGCCACGGCCGTCACCCCATGTAATGTCAAAATCATTGTAGAAATTACCAGCAAGAGCAATCGCAACCAAAGATGAAAAAACCAAAGGGGCCGTTTGGATCAATGGAGGATTTTGGAGAATTTCATCTTCCTACCATAAATTTATTATAAACAATCCAAACTCTTCACAAAGTTACACACTTCCCAATAAATTTATTCCTAGGAATTGCAACTTTCCCAAATTCCCCAAATTCCTAAGCGATCCAAACGGCCCCAAAAGGAAGATTGCATGTCTTGAAGACATTGTCATCGAAAGAAAGAAAGATATTGCTAGCAAATAGAGTCGAGCAGTAGGCCAGTAGTAGACTAGAGTAATGCTTGAGAGTACTTGTGTTAGTTGGGTACTTGGGTTGTTTATATATAGAAGGAAGTGAGAGCGTGTGTAGTAGCGTACTAGGCTACTAAAGGAAAACGTGTTTGTTTATACAAATAAAAGAAATGATTGGGAAATGGGATGATGAGCTGGAAACAGGAGTGAGAGGAATGGGGACATGGGGTGGCGCAGATCCGTACGGTGCTGGAATCTGGTTGGATGGGAGACACAGGTCGTCTCGAATTTTAATGCAGGAACCGTGTGGTTGTGGGAAGTAATTGATTTGTTTTTAATCTGTTCAATCAAGTATTTTAATGAAGGAATGGGTATTTTATAGGGAAAATTAGTCATATACCCTTCTAATTTTATGCAATTGGAAATATCTCCCTCTAATCTTTAGATTTGGATATATCCCCCTCTAATCACACTGAATATAGAAATTTACCCTTTTAATTTTTTCTTATATCTTTTTAAATATGGATATTCAATTTTTAAATTTATGGACGAATATGACCCTAATCCATCTGACGATTGATATACACGACTTTCATTTTGTTCCTCTTAACATCGGGGAAAACAAAATAGTCCCATTTGCTTGGAACATCTTCAATCCATCGTATCAGCAACTCTCACCCCGTCATCTATTTTTTTTTTCAACCGTAACTTATTTTCCACGGCCACGACTTTCTTCACCACAGCCATGGCTTTCTTTGCTATTGAAGGAGATCTTGAAATTTTTTGATTGAGCTAATTGAAAAAGAAGACAGGAAGTAAAATGTAAAATTGATTGTCTTTAATTGTGTTTATTTACGGCGTTTATAAGAGGTGTATATAACCCCATTACCAATATCCTAATACCATGGCCACGATTTGTTTACCACAGACTGTACCTCTTCAATCTGTTGGTTTTTGCATATTTATCTCGTTGAGGTGCTCCGACCTTAGTTTGTTATCCTTTTACCAGTTGACTATTCATCCGAATGTAAGTATATGTTTGAATTCATTTTTCTTCAATCTGTCTCCTCGTAACACGATCTCATCTCGTGCTTTGATTAGTTCCCATATTCATGCCATCTTTAATCACTTAGTCCAACTTTGTTTAACATACAAACAGCCGTACGGGATTCAAATAGAATTTCATCTTTTTTTTTTACTTTTCTGAAGTTAGAGGAAGGGAATGAAAATTACGGGTAGATCAATCGTCACATGGCAAGGGGCATCTTTGTCCATTATTCTGAAAATTGAATTTTCATATTTAAAAAAACACCAGAAAAAACGATAAGGGTAAATTTCTATATAAATTGTGATTAGAGGGGGATATATCCAAATTTAAAGATTAGAAGGGGATATTTCCAATTGCATAAGATTAGAAGGGTATACGGCTAATTTACCCTTTATTTATACGTTTTATACGGCTGGAACAGAGGCAGTGTTCAAGTCCCGTTGCAAGTCACAAACAAGTAAATACAGAATTTGCTGCAGTAAGGACTTAATTAGTCTGAATTAAGTCAATTGACTGATATCTCGTTTGCTTTGCTGTTGCTTCACAGAAAATTAATTGTTCCATTGGAATTAGTACATTTTCTCTGTTAAATCTTATACCGACATTTTGAAACTTTAATATTTATAACTGTTTAATGTGATCATTAACATTGGTAAGGAGAATTAGATCATCACTCAATAAACGAAGAAACAGTATGATGGGATGCATTTTTATTTAAACGTTATTGTCTACTTTAAAGTTTGAAAAACTAAAAGTTGAAAAAAAGAAAAAGCATTTTAATAAGAAAATTAATACCAAACAGAAAGGTGGCAGTAAAGTGGTCCAGCGGCGCACAAAACCAGGAGAGAAGCCGCTAGGCGGCTTCTTCTCACAAGACCAACCCTCTTTTGTTACCCGCGTTGTATCAGCAGAGCCGCAGAGGCATGGTCCTGCTGCCAACGCTTTTCTGTGCACCAGCTGGAGGCCTGGAGCTATATACACAGACCTAAATTGCCACCAACCGACCTAAATTGTCACTGCAATACATTTTCTTCCAAAAATATTGCGTCTGGAAACTAAAAATATCAATTATGATTTAATATATTAGACTATTAGAGCGAATGTTGTTAAAAATTAGTAAATTTAGTAAAACAGCACTTTTTGTTGGACGATCTAGGACTTGAGTATTGATTCTACTTTTAAAGTTCAGTAGAGTGTTCTTAAAATTAATAATTGCTTTATTTTAAAATTATATATGATTAAGGCCGGATTCTAAAGTCTGGACAGCCTGGACCCTACCTTTCTTCCAAAAAAAAAAAAGCCGCATTCCAAAGCAAAATCCGTGTTTTAGTTCAGCCATACTTTCTAAGTATGATCCTTTTTAAAAAAAAAAAATTAAACATTTTGACAATGTTTGTTCCCATTTTCCGAATGTGTTACATTTTATTGTACCCACAACAAAAAGTTTTTCTCAGTCATATTTTTTATTTTTAAAGGCAACTTTGATGATTTTGCTAAATGAATTGAGAATGGATTTAATCAGATATGTTTGATTGGACTCTCATTTAAATTCAGTCATATCTCAACTTTGAAAGTTCAAATAGAGGTTTCAAATCATTCGACGTGATCTCCATATTTTGCATATCAAAATTTACATGTTTCAATTTTTAAATTATTTCTTTCATATTTTTAAATACTATTATTTTTTTAGGGTCCATAACTAATTAGATCGAGCTTTTTCTAAAATTCTGAAAAAAATAAACAAACTCAGAAAAAATATAAAATTTAATATGCAAGGAGATTTAATATGGTTATCACAATCATTTGATAGAATTAAACCGCAAATCTAGTCAAACACATCTGATTGAATTCATTCTTTATTTTAGTACATACTTCATACCATGCACAGACAGAGACATAGTCAAATACTAACGATAAATTAATTTTTAAACAACAAACCAAAAAATAAAAATACAAAGCACACAATATTTAAATTTTCTTTCCCATGATCGTCCCAAAAAAATTTAAAAATTCTATAGGGATTTTTAGACCGACAAATTTGAATCCCATGGGTTTTTACTATTGTCATGAGCAGTCCAAATTTAATCATTTTTATTTTGCAATAAATGCAAGAGGAATAATCTATTCGTTTAACTGGGACGATTCAGATGGTGGAGCCTCTCTACATAGTTTAAATATAGCAGCCGGTACGACCCCTCAATATCAACTCAACCTCTCAACAGCAAGTCGCCGTGTTGATAAGACATGCTGCTTCCCAAATGATTTCACTAAAGATAGTTCTTTATATAGTAGAGAAAATAATAATATTCTTTCTATTGTAGTTTACTTGTTCATTGCTTCCCAAATGATTTCACTAATATAGTTCTTCTTTTATGTAGTAGAGAAAATAATGTTCATTCTATTGTAATTTACTTGTTCATTGCTTTGTTTTGGTGAGAATTCAGATGTAATTATAGGCCTCCTAATTAAAGAAAAAGAAACACCCATGAGTGAGGAGGCCATAAAAATATTTGGGTCTACTTATTATAATTTAATAAAACAAGAACCAGCTCTTGATCTAGTGGTAAAAAACAATACATCTCAAATGAGAGGTCGCAGGTTCGAAAATCGGCTGGGGAGGGGAGAGGGTCTTTATTGACATTTATTAATTTAAAAATAAGTTGAAAATTTTGACCCTAATTTATCTTAAAAAAAAAATAATGAGAATCCAACAGTAGCCTTACCGATTGCGGAAAATAATAGCTAATGTATATAATCCGGAAAATTTTGGATGAACTTTTCCAGAAAACAAAATCAACCAAAACTTTAAGAAAGTCTCATAGTGTGAGATACGGCGGTTTTGGGCCCATGACCAGACAGTGTTTTGGCCATGTCAAGCGTGGACAGTAGCGGCGCTTGTCACGCAGTGTGGACGGTTGGCCACGAAATAGCCTTGCATGTGTTATAAAGCATCTTCATGCATCATGTAAATAGGCAAATTGGCATTGAAAATGACTTGTAACAGGGACCCAAAGTATGGCCGTTGGATAGACCAAAGCGTGTTGCATTGGCTGCCGGTTAGCAACCGTAAGCCAGAACGGTGTTTAGGCCGCTTCCCCAAGTGTGTATTGTGTACTTAGCATTTTGGGCAGCATGTAATGGACGTGTCCAGTGCATAGGATTAATGGAGATGTTCAGTGGGATGGTCTAACATGTCTTTGACCAGCCACTAGTATTGAGCCACTTAGTAGCTTAGTCACCAGGGAGAAAGTATGGGATGTTGACACCTATTTCCCCTCTCCAAAAGCTGTCCCTCCCCAGCCATAAGCCCCTCACCTTGGGAAATTTCGTATAAGCCATTACCAGCCCCAAAACTGACCATCTATAGTGCTGTTTGAGTGTGTTTGACGGTGAAACAAATAGCCGGGACTATAGCGGGATAGCTGGGGCAGTCGAGAGCAAGGTACAGTGCATGGTTTAGCAAGTAAACACTTCAAACCAGGCCAAGTAAGAGGCAGGGGCTGCTGCCAAATCGAGTTTGTGGCTGCCATACCGAACCAGTCCCTAACGGTGTTGTTGTGTGGTAGGTCAGCGATGTTGCGGTGTCAACTAGTGTTCTGTAACCATGTCTTAACAGGCCACATGCATGTAGAGAGCATGAGCATGGTAGGACAGTAGCATGGCCAAGAGACGGTGTAGTTGCGTGAGCAACGTTAGACCGTGCGGCGCTAGGAACGGTGCTGCTACCGCAAACCAGCCATGTAGCGGTGTCATGTCTGGTGAGTTGTCCATGAAACCACATGAGTTAGGTGCTAGTTATGCATGGTTGTAACCCACGGGTTTGTATATGTGAACCAGACTTCGCAGGACACGAAGCGGGGGACCCTAGCGGTGAGGCAACGGCAACGCCTAAGCGACGGCGGGTCGGTTAATAGGTGTAAAGGTGCGGATTCCACCTGAGCCCGAAATCTCATGTTTTTGGAAGGAAAAGTATATATATTTATGCATGTTGTTTGACTGTTTGTGCATGACTTGCATGTAATTTGCATTTATGAATTGCTATATTACATGACTATGGACAGGAAAAGAATTGGTAAGTAAATGACATGCATATTGGATGGTTTTCTTATTTGATGGCTGAATTGGAATGGAAAGGAAATGGTAAGGATGTACTATTGTGTGATGAATGGCATTTGCATCTTTGGAAAGCGGCGTCATGAACCGTTGTTCCAAGGGCCGTGAGATAAGCGCTTATGTTCCGGGACTCATGATTGAGGGGGTAAATGTCCTCAGCATTAGTACAAGTTTGTTGGATCGATTGGTAAGGCCGTTGGCAAACCCCGGCGTGGGTAAATCGCGGTCTGTTGTATTGGAATGATTTGCTAGATGAATTGATATAGAACCAGACTTGTAGAGTGCATGGTTAGGAACCAAATTATGGCTGGCTTTTGTGTATTCTTATGTTATTTGATTTCCTAACCTTAATTGGCTGGCCATGCATTGCATGATGTTTTAAAAGGATTTATTGGCTGAAACTTATATTATGTAAAGCTATTTTCTTATGTATTTCGGTTGCGTATTTAGTTCCGCAACATGAAGCTTCGGGTTCATGCGTGGCTGGAACTAAATACCGCACTGAGAAATGGTTCCCTTTCTCACGTTTCCATGTTTTCATGGGTTCCAGGTTGGAGGCCGGGTGGAGTGCAAGGAAAGGATAAGCCTAAGTAACGGCCATGTTTTGCTATGCTTTTGAGCGTTGTTGTATAATTGTTTTGCCATGTAGTTGTGCTTGTATATTATGTAAATGTTTGCTTGTGTGTTGCTGTGATTGAACTGAATTAAGTAAAGGGTTGGGACTTGATAAACTGAAGGGAACGGGTGCCTTTATGGCTGGATGTTTACAAATACAAGAGAGGGCTTACTGAAATTTTCATTTACATGATGTACAAGCAGTGTTTGTTGGTCCTGGGACAGTGTTGCTGCCATAAGTATAGTAAATGCATGGTAAATTGTGCTGGAAATAGGATGGTAAGCCTTGCGGCTGCACGCGGCGCGTGTAGTCGCGGCGGGATCTGTCATGCCCGGGGCAGCGGGGTGTGACACATAGTAGGTCTCACAGTTTGTTTGATTAAAAATCTAGCAGTGGTCGTTTCGATTCAATAAAGTGGGAGTTAAAAAATTTATATCTATCAAAGTTAGAAAATACTTTTAATTAGATGATAATCTAACAGTACGCTTTCTAATTGGAGACGCACAATGATCAATGAGTCAATGACACAATAAAGCTTATATAGAGATCCATCGTAATTTTTGGACTAAATTTCATGGGCTCACAAACATGAGATGATGAGACTGCTTTTATTTTTAATGGGCCAGCTAAGAGTTTAACGATCGAAATGGATATCCGGTGCGTTGCATCTCGGCATCTCGGCAGCTCGGCTGATAGTAACATCAAATCAAAGTAAGACATTTTTTTTTGTTGATTAAACGAAGAATAAGTAATTAGAGTGCATTATAAATTTACAATGATTTAATGACCTATATCAAGCAAGCTTACATTAATGCAAAATGTAAGTAAGCTCGTTCCGCTTATTGTGTTTACATTTACTTCTCTCTCTTTGATTTTTTTTTCCCCATATTATCTAATCATGAAGTAGGGGCGGCATGATGCTGATCATGATCAAACCAAAAGTTAAAATTTTGAGGTCCGCAACCTCTAAAAAATTGACATCTTAATATTTGCATATTAAATTACTAATGCCATCCGGAAGAGTGTGTCAATTTTCTGATAAATTGTTAAATGGTTTCAGATTTAATTTTTATTTCTTTAAGTCGTACGTCTACCCTGGTTTGATTTGGATTGACGGAAGTCAATCAATGTAATTGACTCTTATAAGACCATATCAATGTTTCCTAAATTTTTCTTATCGACATCCACATGCCCAAACTGAGCTTTGTTAATATAACACGTTCCATATGTTACTATTCTCACAAGTAATTTATCGTACATAAATATAGAAGTATAAAACCAACTTATTATCATATTTACAAACCATTTTAACAGAAACATTTCATAACAATTTTTTTTTTTACTGGAATCAAACAAAAATTTGTTACAAAACAAAAGAATAAACAAATACCATCTCTATATTCTCTCTTATGCAAGGGAACACTCTAGTGGCAACCCTTGAGGAAACCTCTTAGCATCAGAGCAATAGTTGTATATCATGTAATTCTTCTGGACCCACCTCATTCTCTCCTGACTGGTGGAGTCCAGTTCCTGGTTGAACCAGTTATCAGCCGCTGCAGCGGTTTGCATAGGCGGGCACTTGGCTGAACCCGACGACCACACACATGCATTCGCATTGAAATTTCTGTATGAGGCAGTGAATGGTGCCTTAGACCAGTCGGTTTTGATCAGGCCGCCTTGTGTGGCCCAATCATCCGCATTCCATAGACTCGAGTAGATCCTCATCGGTTGGTTTTTCGGGAAGGAAATCCCTTTTGCCTCCAAGTTCTTGTAATCTCTGATCGGCACGTTATCCACCATGAAACTATATGAACAATTTTTATAGTTTAATTAATGCCGGAACAGTACCAATACTTTAATTGTTCTGTACTAATTAAAAAATCCCTTAATAGACCCTCAAAACAAATAAAAAAAGCCCTTAATAATAGTGTGTATAAAATGGAAGCTTACATGACATGTCTTGGATTCCAAAGGATGGAGTAGGTGTGGAAATCCTTTGTTGGATCAAACCAGAGCTTGAACTGCATCTCTCTGTTTCCCTTCCCCTGAGTGAACACATTTGTGTGGAGCGTGTATGGCTGCCCGGTAAGGTTGCCCAGGAACTCGAAATCTATCTCGTCATGTGTCGGGCCTTGCGACGACAACTGTTAGTTAACAATCACACATAAGTCTTAATTAGCACATAACATATATATACATAATTATATATATAATCAATCAAACTAAGAGATGTGTACTAATATTGTATATGGTAACATGGCTTACATAGTACGCAGTCACAGTTCCGGCAGAATTGCCCGGTACGAGTTTGAGCTGCATGTCGATCTTGCCATAGAGATACTCGTTTTTGGATTGAAACCCAGAGCCCGAAGTTTTGTCAAGATTAAGTGTCAACAATTGACCATTGTTGAGTATTTTGCCACGGCCGTCACCCCATGTAATGTCAAAATCATTGTAGAAATTACCAGCAAGAGCAACGGCAATCAAAGATGAGGAAACCAATAAGAAGATGCTAATATGGCATGAAGCCATTGCGAAGGAAACAAAGATTGTGTGCTAGCAACTAGAGAGTGAGTGACCAAGTAGCAGCAGCAGTAGTGACTAGTGAATGGTGATGAGTGCAATGGTGCTTGAGACTTGAGACTTGAGAGTGTAGTGGGTTGTTTATATAGGAATGTGACTGTGTGAGAGGAAGTGAAAGAAAACGTGTTTGTCTATACAAATTAGTAATTACAAAGAAAAGAAATGATTGGGGAATGGAGATGATGAGCTGGAAACAGGAGTGAGAGGGATGGGGTGGTGCTGGTGCAGAGCAGATCCGTACGGTGCTGGAATCTGGTTGGATGAGAGACAGAGGTCGTCCCGAATTTTAATGCAGCGACCGTGTGGTTGTGGTCTTGTGGAGAAGCTTCTATTTGTTTATTCAATCAATTGTTTTATTAATGCAATGTGCATTACATTTTTTAATATCTGAATAGGCCGATACCGAGTTTGCTGTTGATTCACAAAAAAATTGATAATTCCATTTGAATTGGTTCATTTTCTCTGAAATATATTAAAATTTTTACTGACATTTTTTTAACTTAATTATTTTTGTAACTAATCAGTGCATCATTAATATTTGGGAGGAGAATTAGATTATTCACTAAATCGAAACATAGTGACCGGATTATTTGGACTAGTGGTTTCGGTTCTATTATATTAACCAAGTGCATGGTTCTTTCATGGAAAGAACATTTATTTTTAAATTTTTTATAACAAAATTATTGGATTCAAATCAACTTTAAAAAAAAATATCGAAACATATATAGTGATGTTGTGCGCTCCTATTTTAACGTTAATGTCTACTTTACGTGACTAAAATTTGATAAAAGAGAACATTTTTATAAGAAAATACCAAACAGAAAGGTGGCAGCAAAAGTGGTCCGGCGCACAATTGCACGAAACCAGGAAAGAAGCCGCTAGGTGGCTTCTCCTCACCTCACAAGACCAGCATAAAGCCATAAACCCTTCTTTGCTTAACGCCTTAACCGCGTTGTACTGTCAGAGACTCAGAGGCATGTTCGTGCTGCCAGCCATTTTCCTTGCAACAGCTGGTACTACACATAGAACAATGAAAATGGTTTCACTACCCACCCGCCTGGAAATGCCACAACCAAACATGTGCCTAGATATATGTTAATATTATTAAAAGTAATATGTTAGGGCCGTTTGGATCGCTTAGTAATAGTTCTAGGCATAAAGTATTGGAAAGTGTGTAATTTTATGAAGAATTTGAATTGTTTATAATAAATTTATATCTAAAAATAGAAAATTCTTTCTATTCCAAAAGCATCCAAACAGCTCCTTAGAGTATCAATATTGTTAATATTGTAAAATTTGTATGATGGTATTTTGAAGGATGGCCAAGGACATGGGACATTGATTGCACTTCGAAGTCTTGCCAGTAATCTTAAATTCAATAAAATAACTTCGTTTTAAAACTATCGAGTATGTTGATATCTAACTTCATCTTCGGCTGTACGTGCTAAATTTGATCTTGGTAATTTTACAAATTAATTTGACATTGTTGGTTTGCAATGTGTCAGTTTTGATTATACTTTTGTAAAAATGATATTTCCGAAAAGTACCACGGATGTTTTCCTTTTAATTTGTATAGAAAACTTTATGATTTTTTCATTAATGAACACATTTTTGGAACCATGCAAAGGTACATAGTCAAATGGGTGCACAAAAAAAAAAATGCCCTAATACTGACAAAAAAAAACCACACTTAAAAAAAAAAGTACACAAAGTTTGATTTTTTTTTCTCGCATGTTCACCCAAGGATAAGTTTAAAATTTTATTCGGAGTTGTGGACCGATATTTTTGAATCCCACGGGTTGAAAACTATTGTCATGAACAGTCCAATTGAATCATTCTTATTTTGCAATAAATGCAAGAGAACTAAACTATTCGTTGTAACTGGGATGATTCGGATAGTGGGGTTCCTCTGCAATAATAGCAACCAGTACGACCCTTCTATAGTCAATATCAATTCAACAGCCAGTCGTGGCGTTGATAACTGTGTCAAACGTTGAAACGGAAGACGAAACAGACCTGTTCCGCTTTCGTTCCGTTTCAATCGACGGAATAAAAATTGATTACATTTAACGTTCCGTTTCGTAAAACGTAACAAAATTTCATTCCGTTTAACGTTCCGTCCTTTATTTATCATTGATTTCAGCGGAATTCCGTTTTCCGTTTCAAAAACATTTATAAATTTCAGTTCTATTTCCGTTCCGTTTTCAGAAACGAAACTGAAATCTCTTCCATTTAACGTTTCGTTTGAACGAAACGGAACACCCATGCGGAACGGAATTTTGACAGCTCTATTGATAAGGCATGCTACTTCCGAACTGATTTGAGACTATAAGGCCTGATTAAAATTACTTTGGATTTCATTTCATTAGAATTTTTTTTTATCAAAATAGATATATTTGATGTCTTCTTATTGGAATTTTCATATTATTAGAACCAATGAAATCCTGAGCAACCAATTCTAAATTTCTAATGAAATGAAATCCCATGTAAAATTGTTTTGATCAAAGCCTAAGATAGTTATACTTAACTAGGAAATACGCCACCTAATGTGTGGCATCATCATAATAGATATATTCTAAAATAATTTAATTTCTTAATTATTTTTTGCATAATATAATATCAAATAAAATTATTTAATAAAAATAGAGATTTCTATTTGAATACGATCGATGACAAAATGATTTTTATTTCTTTTTATCATTTGATAAATATTTGTCTATAATTTATTTTCTTATTTTTTAAAAATGATTGTACATTTAAAATTTTTCATTTGAAACATAAAAACTTAGACTTTCGTTTGGAGTTAACATCTAAACTACAAATTTAGTCAAGCTACCAAAATGAATGATACATATAAGAGGCTGGACACACCCTTCAGTCGAACTTCAACATCCGTGAATAGATATCATAAAACATTCATAGTTGAGTGGCTCAATCTACAGTAACTTTGCACCAATATGAGCCGTCCAATTTTTGTGCATTTGCGATGGATTTGATCCTGCCCATTCGTATCCACCATCAATTTTGTGTTGTGGATTTTTTGTCCGTTGTTTGTTATGGTCTTCTGTGTCTCAAAAAAATTTCCTGCGTGCTTTTTTATTTGACTTCTTGCGGAAGCACAAACAGCTACAAGATGTCTCCACTATCGATCATTGCTTTAGATTTTCCTTGCATTTTTGCTTATTTCCTTCCGTGTTGCACAGGAAACCTTACATAACTTTCTATTTGGATTCTTGCAGCCACATGAAAGGCTATAGCAGCAACGACAACAAGGAAGAATGAACTCTACCTGCTTCTGGACCCTTCTTCCATCGCTTTTTTGCACGGAGCCAAAAAAGAAAGCAGGAGAGAGAGACCTTCGTTCTTCTCCACAGATGCAGTGCTCTCCTCTTTGCCAAAATGGCTACGATCTCCGATCTCGCCTCAGAACATCAGCGGTACAGTTGAGTTGATCAATTTCCTCTCTTTCACGTGTGTATCGATTGAATGTTCCTTTAGTGGTTCCTTCTCTGCTTCGCTGATTGGTCGGATCATGGCTTTTTGTTCCTCTTCTGGGTATAAGGTCTACTCCCTCCCTTTGTTCTGCGATTTCTCTGTTTATTTTAAAAATATCTTCACTATGAGTTCGTTGAATCTTTTGAGATCGTTAATTACAAGAACATTTGGGATTGTTTGGGAGGCTTATAATTGCACTCCATTCTTTCAGCGAATTAGGTAGAATCTCTCTACCAGATTTGCTGCGAGACTTGCAGACATGATTGGGTTGAACAAAATCGATTCTGTTTTCTTCAAGAGAAAGAGAACTAGAGCACCTCCTGTCGATTTGGTGTGTTTTTATATTGTCTTGGAGAATCTTTTTGTTTTGGGTTAGTATTTTACATAAATTTCTCGATATTTGGTTAGTGTGCTCTGTGAATTTCTCCAATTTCTCAGTATACATTTTTTTTGACAGGGTTGTTTCGCTTGCTTGCGTAGCAGGTTCTTCTGGTCTCCTTTTTGTGATATTGTTATGGTACCTTTTGTTTCTTTTTTTTCCCTATTTTTCTTTATTTTTTTTGAGGGGGGTGAGGGGTGGCAGGCGAAAGGATTAGTATAGGCATTTTGTTTATTTCTTTATATTTGTTTAGTTTTTTTTAATTCCCTTCTGTCAGTTAGGGTTCTTTTTCTACCATCCCTGTTCCAAAATAATTATTTCATTATACATATCTTAAAGAAAAATAGTATGCAAATTTTTTCTGAGCCGATGTTGTTATTCAAATAGATGAAAGATGCAGATACACATATCAGAACAATCTCAACTTATTGGTTAATTGACTGGCATCATATATTCTCCGAATGTTATTAGTCTTCGTGCTTATCATGATCTCAATAAAACTAAAAACATATTAAAATATTAAAAGCACAAATTAAATTTCATTATTTTTTAATGTTTTCTATTCTTGCCCTCTGAAGTGCCATTTTTTGTACTGAAAAATGAGGTGTCTTATTAAGACATACATTTTTTTTAGATACTCCTTGATATCCTTACCTTTATTTTGATTTGTTTTCATAGTTAAATAATTGGGTAAATTTTTTCGGAGGTCACCGAAGTTTATGTGTTGTCCATTTTTAGTCACTAAACTTCAATTTGTCCTTCCAGGACCATTAAACTTTGATTTTGTCAGATTTCAGTCATTTCGTCAAGTTTCTATTATATTCCGTCTAATTATCACGTTATGGTGTAAAAATTGGGAGGCGAATCAAAAAGCTTACTCCTTATCCCCTTCGTGAATCTTACCTCCGACTCTGTCTCTCTCTTAGACCCCTCTCCATCTTCGTGAACTCCATCTCCTTTAACCCTGCTCTCAATCTCTCTTTCTCTCTCCGACCTGACCCGACACTCGCCTCTCAATCTCTAAGTCTTTTCTAAACACTCATTTTTCCCTTCCAATTACTTTAATTTAATGGTTGTCTCTCTACCAAAATAATTACTTTACTGAGAGCATTGTTGTGCATTTTTGGTAACAAGTATCTTTGCTTCATATGCCCAATAACATTTGGTACCAATTATCATTGCTTTTATTTTGGTAGATACGTGTAAAGTGAAGGTTGGAATTTTTAAATAAATAAAAAACCTTAGCTTGGCCTTAATACTCGTCCTTTCTAGATATATGATACCTAAGTTACTCTGCTCCAGAGAGTGGTACAGAGTTACAATGCAAGATAATTCATTGCTTACCAAGATAATTATTCTACTGCTAGATATATGATACCAAAGTACATTGCTTAACAAAAAAAAAGAAAAGAAAAGTAACAAAAGGGAAAATTGTCCTCAATCAAACAACTTCATATTTTGTACTGAGCAATTCTACCAAAGCAACTGCCAAATAAACAATTCATGAAAATTCATCATGCTAATTTGCACAATTAGAGGACTAGAACCGTGTCAGAGCTGAGTCAAAGGAAATAGACGGTGGCTACAAATAAACAAGAAACTACCAACTAAATATATTGATCAAATTCGCGGCATCCGTGGTGGATTAAACCTGTGTAAGAGGAAATAGACTGTGGCAACAGAAGATGTTCAGTAGAGAGAGAGATCGAGAGGAGATGGTAAAGGAGATATGATTTCAGTAGAGAGAGGTCCGATCGAGAGAAGAAGGTCGATGGAGAGAGAGAGATTGAGAAAGTATGTGACCGACTGACCGGGTTCAAAAGAGAAAGAAGAAAGAGAGAAGAAGAGCTTTGATTCATGATGCAAATTTTGTACCCTTACGTAAACAATTTGACAGAATTAAATGGAATGGTGACGGAGGGACTTAAATCAGACAAAATCGAAGTTTAATGGTCCTGGAAGGACAAATTGAAATTTAGTGACTAAAAATGGACAACACATAAACTTGAGTGACTTTCGAAAAAATTTACCCTAAATAATTATATGTCCATTTGGCACAAAAAAAATAGAATTGACATAATATAGACTTTGAGAACTGATCGACAATGATAATTACATGTCCCTTTCCAAATGTTTGTAGGTATGCTAACTGAGCTTTCAAGAAGGCAAAAAACTGTACATATCAAGCTTGATCTCAATCTTCATCTGTATATGAAGGTAAGATATTAGTTGCTCGGTTTATATTAAAACTATAATTCTCTCAACTGGCCTATCTTATTTTAAATTTTTTATATTCCAGACAATATCCAATGGGATTAAGAATTAAGCTTGGTTGTTGTGCTCATGGTACAAGTCAGCACCGACCACTATAATTTGTTCATTGTTTCATCTTACTAGCAGGTTTTATGCTTTCATATTTGTTAATTTCAAATAAGGTCACGTTTGGTATTGAATGATTAGTTTTTTTTTTTTCTTAATGTACTTCACTGTCTTGATTTGAATTGGTTTCAGCCTTAAATGAAAAAAGGTACTTTTTTTGTTCATACAAATGATCTATTAAGATACTAACCTGACTTATTATTTTCACATTATCAGGCAATCGATATTATTGAAATAGTAGTTGCCAAAGACTTATCGAGATACTAAGGTTGTTGGTCCGTGTTGTTTGAGGGCAACAATTGTTTAACACATGTTGCTGCCACTGGCGAAGCAAGCACAGGGACTCAAGAGGATATGTTCCTCTTTATAAATTGTCAGGTTTGTGCTATTCAGAAATATTTTTCGATAATTGCTTCTTGATTATTTTTTAAGTTTAAATTTAATGTATAATGTGGATGTCGAAGAACCATTACAACTCATGTGATGCCACTGAAGATTAACGAAATCAAGCTGTGTTTTTTTCTCCCTTGGTGCATCTCAGTTAGCATTGATTGATGATATCATAGTTTGATTTGGGACTTCTTCTATTAATTTACAGTTTTGCCCTCTTATCTTTTTTGGAAATAGGGAATTCATTTGTGTTTTCGGGCACGACTTTACTTATTCACTTTTAGCAACCTTTTTTTCGATCTTTTGCATTTTTTTTGTAGTTCCTTTTGATTTATTCTTTTGTTCTCTATTTTTGGTTCAATTGCTGTAGGTCTCTTGCTTTTTTCTCTTGATTCCTCTGGTGGTGGTTAAGATAAGAGGCTGGTCGGTTGGGATAGGGTGCAGAGCACCAAACAAGTTGGTCGAGCACAGGACAATCGCTCATGAATGCAAGGTATTTATGTTTCTTTCAGGATGGCACATTCGGCTCGAATTAGGTCGATTTTTCTACTAAAAAAGGTTTCCTCGCGTGATTGAAAGATTTGTTTCTTTTACTTCTTCATTTATTGCCATCCAATCAAAACTATTCTACTTCTTTTTTTTCCTTTAGAATAATTCTATCATCATTTTGTATAATGTTGTTATTTGCATCATATTTCCTACCAATTTATACTTTTGGTAATCTTCATTTTTTATTTTTTACTTTTACAAATCAATTCAACTTCTTTTGTTTTTATGACAGCAGTTTAGAGGTTGTATTGTTTGGTTGTCCTTCTCGCTGGTACAAGTTTTCTTTCTGATCCCTACATGCATGGAACATTATTTGAGGGGTGGACTGTGTCATGGATTCAGGTCAGAAGGTAAACCTGTAATTTTGGTTATCAATATCTTTTTTTTAATGAATTAAATTTAGATTAGTACATTTATTTATTACATGTTAGAGGGAAAATGGAGAGGAACAATTTTAGAGTAAAGTGCGTACAGATATGTGCCAGTAGAAAAAGAATTTGATTTTCTATTCATTATTAACTCCATGTCAAATAGTCTTTCATCTTTGTACTGGTAAATGTCAGGTTTTTGTACATTTTTTTGTTACTTTGTGTCTGCATATACACATAAACTAATCAACGCAAGTATGCACAGGTCCCAACAAGATTATGTTTTTAGTACGAGTCTGAATATTTCTATGGTACCTCTAGGTCCTGGCTTTAGCCCTGCACCGCACAGACAAAGTGTCAGAAACAGCACAACCATCACAACCATCAGACTATGAAGGAACACCATCATCTCCAAAGCAGCGAGGTGCCACTGTCCGTCCTGGGCAGTTAAACTCGCATCAAACAAGGTTCCTACCTTTCTCACAAAATTTATGCCAGATGTTCACTGCCAAATATTTCCGCTTCTTAGATTATTATAGGACTTCAACTATGATGTATGTATGTTCTGCTAATGACATAACATATCATGTCGCATCCAATTGAATGCCTATAACAACCAGAAATGTACTTATTAAATTACTCATGGTATGTATGTATACTCCTTACATGATCTATCGAATTAGCATGTGCCATGTTTCTATAATCTAGCAAATTCAATCAGTAGATGGTTTAAGATATTGAGATAAGAAGTTGATTGTTTCAAATCCTTTGCGATAATCATTATACCAAACACAGGTACAGCACCAGAATCAATGAAGCAACGTAGGAAAAGAAAAAAAAAAGGTCCACCACAAAGCAAATAAAAAAGAAGGAAAAACTATACTATGCTTATCCCAAATAATACATCTGTTACTGGCAAATGATTCACCGAAAAAAAGAAAATATTTTATTTACAGAGAGTTACCATACATAACAAAAAATTTAAAAAAAGACAAAAAACAACAATTCCATCCATCATCACCTGACCATCACAACCACCATCCTAAAGACATCTTTCGCCATAAATCGCAGTCAGAACTACATCGCGCGAAGCGCGATGAGATGCCTAGTTTTTATAAGTAGCAGGGATGTAGTAGAGAAAACAATATTCTTTCGTTATAATTCACTTTTCATTGCTTTGTCTAAGTGAAAATTCGGAGGTAATTTTTGTGGGGTGAATACTATAATTATTAGGCCTCTTAATTCCCTAAAAAAAATTTTAAAATAAAAATAAGTAGAAGCCGAGAGAAATATTTAAATACATGGATCTACCTTTTATTTTGTAAAATCATAAGAACAAACAGTAGCTTTACCTATTAAGGAAAAATAATACAGTAATGATAACTGTCATCGGTAGATTTATCATCTCGCGTCATCGCTAAACAGATGGCGCGCGTGCGTGAGCCTCGTGTGACTAGAGTGTACATGTCTGTTACAAATGTTCAGTTTAATAACAAAATGCGTTCACTTTAATAATCACAAGTGTTCAGTTAAATGCGTCAATGGTTTAATATAAAATCGCGCGTCAGTCTTGGAGAGAGGCACGCCAGGGGTAGAGTAGAAAAAAAATAATTTTGAACCGGACCGGTTCATGACCCCTTCTAATTTTTTCATGTGTTTTTTGTCCAGTTTGTAACCCCTTCGCTTGGTTTAGTAATAACATTTTTTTCTTATAACATTTATACTTTATATTACGACTAACTGAAGATTTATACTCAATTAACAGAACATTTGTACTTATTAAACTAAATATTTATACTTAATAAAATAAATATTTTTTTCTTATAATATTTATATTTTTTATTGCAACTAAGTAAACATTTATAATTAAATAATGGAACATTTTTACTTATCAAACTGAATATTTGGATAAAAAAAATAAGTGTTGTGGTGCGCGATGGTAATTAGTGTGATGTGAAAAATATATATGTAACTTCAAGTTTTTAAACAGTAAAGTGTTCTACTATACTTAAATTCCTGTAACCCATCAAATTAATCAATTTTCAAAATAATAGCTAAAGCATATACCTGAAAAAAAAAATGGATGTACTTTTTGTTTATGAAAAAGTAGGTCCTATTACTTCCAGAAAAAAAGGCAAAAGTTTAACAAAGCCTCATAGCAGGTTACATTTTGCTTGATTAAAATCTAGCAATACGCCTTCCATTCTTTAAAATAAAAATCGTATAAGTTTGGATAAATTTTTTTTAAAGCCCTCATAGTAGGTTCCATTCTTCCATTTTTTTTAAAAAAAATATATAGAAGTTAAAAATTTATACATTCAAAAGTTTGGATACACTTTTAATTATATGAAAATCTATTAGTTATATTTGGAAATTGATTATTGCAGTCTGTAATTTTGTCATCCCTGCCATCGCTAAATATAAAGTGAACATATACAGCAAACAAATTGAACATATAGACGATCTAATTGAATACATGCAAACTAATAAGTTCAATGAAAATAAGTTGAATATGCATGTAAAATTCTAAACAAATGATGACAACACTTATTTATTTGTAAGTGTTCACTTAGATCGTCTATATGTCCACCTTGTTTGCTGTATATGTTCACTTTATATTTAGCGATGGCAGGAATGGCAGAACCGCAGATGACAGTTATTTACTTCTTTTTTTCCTAATTGAAGACACAATAAAGCCCAAAAAGGGATCGCGCAGATCAGAAAAGAGACCTGACACTAGAGCTAAGCAAAATACATTGGACATTGGCCCAATTACCATTTTCTGTAAATTGGGTACTTTCGGACCTATTCCCTGTGAGTGGGTTACACATTGACACATACATGAGATCGGAGCAAAATCTTACGCGTTGCATCTGGGATCATAATTTTGTCAAACTAAGAAAAGAAATATATTTATTTAATTAACGAGGAATTTAATAGTTAGAGTAAATTACAGTAATTCGATGAGTTACAGGAATTTAAGTAGAGCAAGGTTCTAGTGCCACCACTTTTGGTTGCCACAAGTTGCCACAACTTCATATTTTAACAATAATTAAAAATTTTAAAATTCAAATGTCGAATCTAAACCATTGATCTTGTTAAATATAAGGAGCGATGTGTTTCTATATATGTTTTATAAATTTTGAAGTTGATTTGATACTTGATCAAGTGGTCAACAAATGAACGAATCTGGTTAACTATGACTGATTTATTCTAATACGTTCATTGTTCAATCACTTGATCGAGTATCAAATCAACTCTAAAATTTATAAATCTTATATGAAAATGCATCGCTCGTTAAATTGAACAAGATCGACGGTTTGGATTCGATATTTGAAATTTGAAATTTTAAAATAATGATTCAATATGAAGTTGTGGCAACTTGTGGCAACAAAAAATGGTGGCACCAGAACCTTGCTCATTTAAGTATAGTAGAACACTTTACTGTTTAAAAACTTGAATTTACATATATATTTTTCATATTATTTGATAAATGTAGTGGCGGTTTGACGCTGATCAAACCAAAAGGATTTGGTACTCCACAACCATTCAACTACTGGATTTGTATACTTAATTAATGGATTCCTTCATGGCACTTTGTTTCGGATTTATTATTACTGAAAATCAGATCAATTGTCAACATGAATGGAGTGCAGCCCACTAAAATTGACATGTCAAATTGTCAATACTAAATTCACGCTAACACTATCCGGAATAGTGTCAATAACTCAATATTCTAAAATTTTGTTTGGTTTAACATGTAATGTTTTCTCATCGTGTCTCAACTCGTTTGACTTGCGTTGATGGAAAGTCATTTATTATGATTGATTCCATAAGACCATATCAATTAAATTTTTTTTTTATTTCTCATACAGGCACATGCCCAAGCTGCATTGTCAATATATCATATGTTATATGCACTCCAATTGTCACAAGTTATTTATGTCCCACTCATGGTAGTTTAACAAACATCAAATTTTAATAGTACAATAATTTTGAATTATTCTATCTATATGAACATAATGCACACAGAGGTGGAAGCCTCTTTCATCTTTAACTAATGAACAATTAGTTGGAATTGCACTCTGGTGGCAACCCTTGTGGAAACCTCCTGACATCAGTACAGTAGTTATATATCATATAATTCTTCTGGGCCCACTGCATCCTTTGTTGTGCCGTCGAGTCCAACTGTTCATACATCCATGTGCTGTTGGCCTTAGAACATGTGTTGACATCTGACGAGGTGCACCCATCGGCATTGAAGTTGCGATAAGATGCAGTGAACGGCGCCTGGGACCAGTCAGTCTTGACCTGACCGCCTCGGGTGGCCCAGTCCTCAGCATCCCATAGGCTACCATACACTCTCATTTGTTGGCTTTTGAGGAACGGCACACCGATTGATTCCTTGTTTTTGAATTCTCTTAATGGAGTTCCATCAGCATATAGGCTGCACACAAATTAATTTTAGTGCAAGGATGATTAATTTTCTTTTCCTAAGTTGTCATACACAACTTTTATCTTGTTTTAACAATTAGACACTCACATAACACGACTAGGATTCCAGACCACAGAGTAGGTGTGAAAATCTTTGGTTGGATCAAACCAGAGCTTGAATTGCATCTCCCTGTCTCCCTTTCCCTGTGCGTACACATTTGTGTGCAGCGTGTATGGGTCTCCACTTAAGTTTCCCAGAAACTCAAAATCGATCTCGTCATGTGTGGTACCTTGCGATGACAACTGCATGACATAGTACTCTTAAAAATCTACGATGTTTCAGTAATTAATAGAAATCAGAAATACATAAGGCCTTATGGATATAAAAAATAAACACACATAGAAGGTGGTGACTGTTCCGGCAGAGTTTCCCTGTACGAGTTTCAATTGCACATCGAACCGACCATACAAATACTGATTCTTCGACTGGAATCCTGAACCCGATGACTTGTCCATAGAGAGAGTGAGAAGTTGGCCATTGTTTGCAATATTACCACGGCCGTTTCCCCATGTAATATCCACGTCTTGGTTGAAATTACCAGCATTTGCCAGATATACCAACAGAGAGATCAGAAAGAAAGAGGTGTATCCTGGGTTTGTACAAGACATCATTTGTAGTTGTAGGGTTTTAGGATATTTCCTAGCGTGTACTACTCAGTTGGTTTGGTGTGGGGAATGGTTGAATGGAGTGGTCTGGTATTTATAGCGTTTGTTTTGGGTTTGGCACTTGGGTTAGGAGTTAGGACCCAAGGAAGGTAATTAGGTAACTTTGAAAATATGTAAAGATGGGATAACTAAATGATAGTGATTGGGTTAGAATAGGCTATCACTATGAGCTGGATCCAGTAGAAGCTTTGACAAGAGGCAGCACGCCATTGGTTATTGTTGTTTTTCTTGATATTACTTATTTGCTTCTAAAGAATGTTTTTTGGTAAAAAAAAAAAAAAAACACTGATTTTGCCTATAGCCCTACATCCTATTATGAAATAGGAATAAATAAAAAAGATTCGTCGCAATTTGGAGCAAAGTGGATATATTAGACAACCGCTGCGATGTATCCATCATGCATTTTGGCTGCTGTTCCTTTTCTTTTGTTATGTAAAATCACAATTATTCTTGTTTCTATAATTAATGTTTGGTATACGTGATAAAATGTACTTTGACGTAAGAAGCAATATCTCTTTTGGCAAAAAGCCAACACAAATTTAATTTCAAGAGAATTGATGTTTCTTATCCATCACTCGTGATTTCTTTTATATTGAAATTTTTGGTCTCTGGAATCATGATGATTTATGTGCTAACTCAGCTTGTGGAACCGAAGACACTGGTCCAATTTCATAGCTATCTGAATTCTCAACAGCAAGTCCAACCATATCTCCATTCACTTCATCAAAATTAAAACAATTCATCACTTTTATCTACAAAACGCACTCAAACAACGAGTCAAACCACGCTTCAATAGTTTTTCCAGTTGTCAAATAACGAGTCAAACCACGCTTCAATAGTTATTTTCCAGTTGTTAAATAATCCACTTCACCGAGATCTTCACTACGGGTGCGTTTGGATAGGTGTGGAAAGAAGGGAAGAAGGAAAGAAGTGAGAAGAAGTATTGGGAAATGTGTAACTTTGTGAAGAGTTTGGATTGTTTATAATTTTTTTTTCTTCTTCCTTCTTCTTCTTCTTTCTTCCAACGATTCAAACGCACCCTACAGTCAAAATTCTTTCTACTATTATTCGGTGCGTTTGGATCATCTAAAAATAAAATTAAGATTATTTAATCGGAGTAAAAAAAATATTATTTTTAAATGATTAAGAATAATTTTTTTAGAATCTAGAGTGTTATTTTTAAGTTGTCCAACATCTATATTAAATTTTTATTTCTAGAATGTTTTGGTCATCTTCTTAATATGGATTAAGAATTTATTGAGAGTATTTTTTTAATCCAGATTAAAAAGATGATCTAAACACCCTACATATATATAATATCCATAGGAAAAAAAAAATGTTGATGTATAGTTTATTGTTGGTCAAAAGAAAAAAAAAATTAAACATTCAGTTACTTTAATTCAAGTCTGCTAATGGACGAGACGGTCCATGAAAAATATGAACCGAACAGTATTAGACATTTATGAATTGGACTACTTTTGAACTGGGTTGAAGTCCAATTGTTAAAACTTATCTAGACAAATTATGAACAATTATGGACGAATGGTGGCTAAATGCGGACTAAGTACAAATAGATTCAATTTGAATGAATGTGATTGTTCGATACATATATACAAATAGGATCTGATTAGGGGTGAGTAAAAAGCTCGTAACTCGTGAGTTACTCGAACTCGACTCGAGAAAAACTCAGTTATAACTCGAGCTAAAAGAACTCGAATTGGCATAACTCGAGTTGAACCAACTCAGCTAATCGATGAGTCGAGTTTGAGTTAGGCTCAACTCAGCTCGTTGACTCGTGAGCTGACTTGTGACGTAATAAATTTTAATTTTTGAAGATTATCAACATGATTTATGAGGGTTGATATTGAGTTTCAAGACATATTGTGCTTCAAATCAATGGAAAAGAATAAAATTGATGATAAATTTTATTTTTTATATTATTTTATATATCAATTACCCCTTTACTTTAATTTTGAAATAATGTATCAATTAAAAAAATGAAAATTTGAAGTAGACATACTCATATCAAGTTGGCTCGTGACTCGTGAACCAATTCGAGTTAGAGACGAGTTGAGTTTGAGCTAACTTAAAATACTCGAAAGTATTTCCAACTCGAGCCAAGCTAACTCGAGTTATAGTCGAGTTGAGTTTGAGTTGGTCCCAACTCGCTCGAACTCGGCTCGTATACAGCTCTAGATCTGATAATCTGATTATGAAACATATATTTTTTAATGGTTATTGGTTTTGTTAAAATTTTCAAATTTCGAAATTTCAAAATTTCAAATTTCAGAGTAGGTAAATAATTATAGGATTACTTTTTTACACTGTTATTTATATAAATTAAAAATAGTTTAAAAATTAAATATATTTGAAAATTTAAGGTAGATATATTTGGAAGTCTAAGATAGTTCATGCCTAATCTATAGAAAAAAAATTATCCCCTTATACGACATGCAATCTGAGCCAGCCAATTTTCGTTGATCAATCAATCTGAATATATTCTAGAAGTTTACACTTCTTAATCAAAAGCCGTGACTACATTGTCTTTTAATAAAATTTTTTTGGGTTAAATATATTAAAAATAGTTGTGCCAATCATTTAAAATATTATTTTTATATAAATAAATATAAAATAGATATATTGATATATTTAGCCATCAAAATTTATCAAATTAAGTCAAAGCCGCCTCCCCTCATCTAGTAACATTTAATTTACAGGAATTATAAGTGTCATCGGCAAATATACCATCCCAGCCATCGCTAAATACAAAGTGAACATATAGACGATCTAAATGAACACTTACAAACAATTAAGTGTTGTCATCACTTGTTCAGAAGTTTACTTGCATATTCAACTTATTTTTATTGAACTTATTTGTTTGTATGTGTTCACTTAGATCGTCTATATGTTCACTTTGTTTATTGTATATGTTCATTTTATATTTAGCGATGGTAGGGATGACAAAATTGCAGATGACAGTAATCAATTTCCTTTAATTTTACTTTCAACCAATCAAGCGCATCTTATCCACGTACAACTGGCGTTCACAAGTATACCCCACGTCCCCACCTCAGAGAATTAAAGCAGGATTTATCCACTAATCTGTCAACCCGCCTCTAATTCTGTTTTGCTAGCTGAAGAAACTTCAACTTACTTAAAAGAGAAAATGAATGAACTTTTTCCCATTTTCTGCATTCTACAGCTTTGAAACAGCTAAGTTGTACTTTATCCGCAGAGCCATAATTCTTATTTAACAGAGAAGATATAAATTGGATTTGTTCTTACTTGAAATAATAATAAAATGAAAACATCTCTTATTTTAAATTTCGAATTTCAAATTTTCGAATTTAAAATTTTCGAATTTTGTAATTTCAAAATTAAAAATAAAAAAATTCAAATTTCAAATTTAAAAATAAAAAAATTTAAATTTTAAATTTTGAAAATTTCAAATTTTGAAATTTTAAATTAAATGTTTATGAAAAATCCTCCAACGAAGTTTCGAATCTACAACCTTTTAAAAGCATTGCTCTTTGAGACATACCGTCATCATACTATGAATGATTGATATCTAAATGACAAATTTATCCGTTTACGCTTCCTTTGAATGATGGAAAAAATGAAACAAAAGAATCATATATATCACCATGCTTCATGAGCATATCATAAACATTGACGCGGAGCACTCTTGACTCAGGAAGGCTGCCCATAAGATTGTAACGTACACCTTACGTGTAATCTCAGGAATGTTAAACCTTTATCTCATCAAAATATTAATGAGCAAAAAAAAATATTGAAAATGCGCATTTACACGTCATATATATTGTATTTTATTCAATTAAGTTATTGTCCGAGCATGGTCTTTGGTGCTCACTTCCTGTAATTTCGAACTTCAGTATGACACAGTACTTCATTTATGTTGATACATGATCAGGCTTCTATATCTGATCAGACAATTATGGTTAATTAGCCAACAAAATATCAAAACGAATTTGATTCAAAAACCGAAAAAAAAAGAAAAATCTTATTTCGCAGATAACAAGAGCGTTCGTAATGTCAGCACAAAGAGATATACTGGAAAATTGACCAAGATGGGATGGCAGTACCAGTGCTGGCATAACAGAAAGAACAAAGATATTGAGTTGACACCAATAAATTAAGGGCACTGGTTTTGTGCTTTTGTGGAATAAGATTCGTGTAGACTAGTGCTGTTTATGGTAAACAAAGACGAATATACCCTTGTGAATCTTTGGCTTGGCGTAGGAGGTCATAGTAAGAAATTGATGGAAGCAGATGCGGACGCTAGGAGAGGGACATGAGCGACGAAATGAGGAAGGGGATAATAAGATGAAATCAACTTTTTCTCTGCATTGGAAGCATTCAGTACTCAGTTTTATTTTCTCCTCCAATCTAGATCTAATTCAGCATATCAGCACAAGCTTTTATATTATTATATATACATATACATATGCATCTGAAAATACCAAATTATTCTGGATTCTATATCAAATTTTTGTATTCTATTAAGGGGGGAAAATAAATTTTACTACGGTAAGACGTGTTTGTTAAAGAAATTTGCATTCAACAAATTTTGGAAACAAAAAAGTAATTTATTTTTTATTTTTTAAATGCTAAAGGCTCCGTTTGGATGAGCCCTAGGAATAAGAGAATAAGAAAATACAGAAATAAATTTATCATAAGCAATTCAAACTTTTCACAAAATTACACACTTACCAATACTTCTTCTCTTATTTCTCTTATTCCCACACCATCCAAACGGAACCAAAGACATGTACAATAGCAAATAATGCAATATAAAATGTCATGAGATAGTTAAGGCAGATGAATACAAAAAAGTTATAATACTTGAAATTAACATATTTATTATTCAAATGATGATGAGATCAGAAGCCATTTGAACAATATAAATGAGAAGATGAAGCGGAATCATGCAGATGGACGAAAATATGGAGGATGTGGCATGGTCAAGGAACATAAAAACTCGATTACCTTTTGATATTTATAGTTGTAATTCGACTTTAAGAGAGTGTAGTTTATGTAAACATATAAGATCAGGTTATATTACACCATGTTAATTACGATGAAAGCATTTAATTAAGTTTGTTGATATTTTTTTACAAAATTTTTTTTACAATTAATTTAAAAATATAAATGTAGTATTCACAATATAGAACAATTGAAACGACTGAAATTGACTATTCGATGATGCATGACAAAAGGAACGCATATGAAAATTTGACCCCTCAATCCGCAAACCTTAAATTAAAATCAACACAAAACAGCTACAATCCGAAGTCTTAAACAGTAGAATGTCCATGGGACCCAATAGCAAGTGGTGGACTTAACAAATACTGTTTGATTTAGCCCCTGAACAGTCCATGCTTCCAACTAATAAAACTACGCATGATTGGGTCCGCGTTCAAAGTTCGGTATCCTAATTTAATAAACCTTTGTGGGCTATTTCTTAAAAAAAAAATAGAAAAGTGTGTTAGTGGGCCGGTTACTAGATGTCATTCTTTTTTAACTTGGTGTCGTATTCTCTATTTCTCTTTACCCCAACTAATTTGCACTTTTTTCATTGCCCACTAACCAGTAACCACGTGTCCACGTCCCACTCGTTTATATTGCTCTCGTTGCCTTTTACAAATTATACATTTTTTATTGCAAGTTTTAGAATTTAGAATTACTACTTTAACTTGAAATAATTTCCGGAGTTAATTATAGTCCCGTATAGACAAAAAAATATGTTAAATTAGTGTTTATTTGATGTAATTTCTTATGTATTTTCGCTCCAGAAGAACATTTCAAATATTATGGACATGGTCATAATTATATTTGATATTTGATTCTTTCTTTGCTCTGTCTACATGAGATATTTATTTTTAACAAAAGCTTAGATTTAAAAACTTGTACTTGAGCATAGATACATATAAAAAAAAGGAAAATTGGATATAACCCCCTCAAATCTTACTCAACCGGATATAACCCCCTATAATCTTAGAAATTGGATATAACCCCTCGTAATCAAGTCAATTTTGAATATAAACCCTTTTCATTTATTTAAACAATATTTTAAATAAAAAATTTTCTGTATTTAATATGCATGACTAAACTACCCTTCTCCTTTCAGGATGAAACCCTAGCTTGTACGGTACCTCGCAACCTCGCGTCTTCCCATATGTTATCCTAAAAGCATATATTTTTATTACAATTCTATGCAATCTATAATTCCATCTTTAATTAGCGAAGGGTTTAGTGGAGAGATGTGGTGCGCCAGGCCCTCCCTGCGTTTTTTTTTTTTTTTTTGGAGTTTGTCAATTTTGATAAGAAAAATGCACTATCGAAGTCCAATCCAAGCACCTATGTAACTGGCCCAAATAAACTTTCTATAATTACATATATCATCTTTGTAAATTCAAGCCGAGTTTGTAGTTCACAAATTAACATATTTATTTACATCTCCATGAATGGGTGTTGGAGCGAACAAATAATGCAACAGAAGGCATGGTTTGAGTCCCTTTGAGGAAGATGAAGGATATTTTGGTCATATATATTAAAAACTGATATTTATTATTTAAAATATTGTTCAAATAAATGAAAAGGGTTTATATCCAAGATTGACTTGATTACGAGGGGTTATATCCAATTTCAAAGATTATAGGGGGTTATATCCAGTTGAGCAAGATTTGAGGGGGTTATATCCAATTTTCCCAAAAAAAAATTAAAATCATACTACACAGATTGTAATTAATAAATTTTACAAGAAGAAATTTGAAAAAACAAATAATGACCAAACTACTTCAGCCATGAGTTATTCCTTTCTAGATGTCTTTTAATTTTCAAATCGTTCCATACTACGAATGGTATCGTGTATTATATGTTAATTGATAGTAAAATGTTATCCAAGTAATGGTATCTGATGAATGGTATCATACGGTTATGTTTAGAGCCAAAAAATTGACATGGCAACTATATACATGTTGAGTTTGACATGAGTAAGACGACTGCTACAGCCAACATGAAAATCGTGTTTGCCGGACATGACACACTAGTCCATGTTCTACGGACGATATCTTATGAGAATTTCTCAAATGATCATGGAAATCAAAATCATATAATTGGAAGTGGAAGTTTAAGTGGATTACGTAGCATTAAAAATACATATATTTAGGTGGAGACCTTATAAATGCGATCTCCAACAACACTTTTATTTTATTAGGGTTGGACATCGAGCTTCGCTCGATACAATATTTTATTACATAATTTAAAGTTTGATTTCTATTATATTATTTTTTATATATGCTAATAATAATGTGAATATTTAACTAAAATATCAATATCATCATGTTTTAAGTAAGATCATAAACATATTTTAGACAATATAAACAACATAAATATAGATTATTGTGATCAAATTACTTAAAATGAATGTAAAATCGCTTGAAATGCTCAAATATACTCAGAATCTATAAAATCTACACATTATGTGAATAATTACAATGTATAATCCAATCGTTTTGAATAAGTGAGTCCATAAAGATATTCTAAACTATATCAAGAGCTTAATATAAATCACGTGATCAAATGACTTAAAATGAATACAAAATCGCTTGAAATGCTCAAATATACTCATAATCTGTAAAATCTGCACATCATGTGAATAATTACAATGTATAATCTAATCGTTTTGAATAATTAAGCTCATAAACATATTCTAGACTATATAAAAAGGTTAAATATAGATTATTGTGATCAAATAACTTAAAATGAATGCAAAATTGTTTGAAATGTTCAAATATACTAAGAATCTATAAAATATCCGCATCAGGCGCATAATTAAAATGCATAATCCAATCAGTTTGAAAAAGTGAGTTCATAAACAAATTCTAGACTATATAAAGAGCTTAAATATAGATTATTATGATAAAATGACTTAAAATAAATACAAAATCGATTGAAATACTCAAATATACTCAGAATCTGTAAAATCTGCATTATGTGCGTAATTACAATGTATAATCTAATCGTTTTAAATAAGTGAGTTCATAAACATATTCTAAACCACACAAAGGGCCTAAATATAGATTATTGTGATCAAATGACTTAAAATGAATACAAAATCGCTTGAAATGCTCAAATAAACTAAGAATCTATTAAATCAAAAAAATTATGTGAATAATTACAATGTATAATCCAATCATTTTGAATAAATGAAATCATAAACATATTTTAGACTATATAAACAACATAAATATAGATTATTGTGATCAAATTACTTAAAATGAATGTAAAATCGCTTGAAATGCACAAATATACTCAAAATCTGTAAAATCTGCATATTATGTTAATAATTACAATATATAATACAATAGTTTTGAATAATTGATCTCCTAAACATATTCTAGACTATATAAAGAGCTTAAATATAGATTATTGTGATCAGGTGACTTAAAATGAATGCAAAATCTCTTGAAATGCTCAGATATACTCAGAATCTTAAAAATCTACACATTAGGTTCGTAATTACAATGTATAATCTAATTGTTTTGAATAATTGAGTTCATGAACATATTCTAAACTATATAAAGAGCTTAAATATAGATTACTGTCATCAAATAACTTAAAATTAATGCAAAATCGCTTGAAATGCTCAAATATACTCAGAATCTATAAAATCTGCAAATTATGTGAGTAATTACAATATATAATCCGATTGTTTTGAATAAGTGAGTTCATAAGAATATTTTAGACTATGTAAAAAGCTTAAGTTTAAATTATTATGAACAAATTTCTTAAATTGAATGCAAAAATCGCTTGAAATGCTCAAATATACTCAGAATCTTTAAAATCTGCACATTATGTGCATAATTACAATGTATAATCCAATTGTTTTGAATAAGTGATATCACAAACATATTTTAGACTATATAAAAAACTTAAATATAGATTAATGTGATCAAAATACTTAAAATGAATACAAAATGGCTTGAAATGCTCAATTATACTCAGAATCTGTAAAATTTGCAAATTATGTGAATAATTATAATTAATAATCCAATCGTTTTGAATAAGTGAGCTCATAAACATATTCTAGACTATATAAAGAGTTTAAATAAATATTATTGTGAACAAATGACTTAAAATGAATGCAAAATCGCTTGAAATTCTCAAATATACTCAGAATTTGCAAAATCTGTGTATTATGTGTATAATTACAATGTATAAACCAATCTTTTTGATTAATTGACCACATAAATATATTCTAGACTATAAAAATAGCATATATAGATTATTGTGATCAAATGACTTAAAAATGAATGCAAAATCGCTTGAAATGTTCAAATATACTATGAATCTTTAAAATTTGCACATTATATTCGTAATTATAATGTATAGTGCAGTTGTTTTGAATAAGTGAGTTCATAAATATATTCTTGACTATATAAAAATCTTAAATATAGAATATTGTGATCAAATGATTTAAAACGAATGCAAATAGCTTCAAATGCTCAAATACACTCAGAATCTGTAAAATATGTAAGCTATGTGAATAATTACAATGTATAAAAAGTTAAATATGTGAGCTCATAAACATATTCTAGACAATATAAAGAGTTTAAATGTAGATTATTGTCAACAAATAACTTAAAATGAATGAAAAATCGATTGAAATGCTCAAATAAATTTAGAATATGTAAAATATGAACATTATGTAAATAATTACAATGTATAATCTAATCGTTTTGAATAATTGAGTTTATAAACATATTCTAGACTATATAAAGAGCTTAAATATAGATTATTGTGATCAAATAACTTAAAATGAATGCAAAATCGCTTGAAATTCTCCAATATACTCAGAATCCTTAAAATCTACACATTATGTGCATAATTAGAATGTATAATAGTAATGTTTTGAATAACTTAGTTCAGAAACATATTCTAAACTACAGAAAGAGCATAACTATAGATTACTGTGGTCAAATGACGTAAAATGAATGTAAAAATCGCTTGAAATGCTCAAATATACTCAGAATCTGTAAAATCTATACAATATGTGAATAATTACAATTTATAATCCAATCGTTTTCAGTAAGTGAGTTCACAAACAAATTCTAAACAATATAAAGAAGTTTAATATTGATTATTGTGATCAAATGACTTAAAATAAATGCAAAATTGCTTAAAATGCTCAAATATAATTAGAATCTGTTAATATGCATATTATGTGAATAATTACAATGTATAATCCAATCGTTTTCAATAATTGGCCTCATAAACATATTCTAGAGTAAATAAAGAGCATAAATATAGATTATTGTGATCAAATGAATTAAAATGAATACAAAATCGCTTGGAATGCTCAAATATACTTAGAATCTGTAAAATATGCACATTATGTGAATAATTACAATCTCTAATCCAATCATTTTGAATAATTAAGATCATAAATATATTCAAGATAATATAAAGAGCTTAAATAGACATTATTGTGATCAAATGACTTAAAATTAATGCAAAATCACTTAAAATGCTCAAATATACTCAGAATCTGCAAAATCTGCACATTTTGTGCATAATTACAATGTATAATCCAATTTTTGGAATAACTGAGTACAAAAATATATTCGAGACTATATAAAGAGCTTAAATATAGATTAATTTGATCAAATGACTTAAACTGAAAGCAAAATCACTTCAAATGCTCAAATATACTCAGAATCTGTAAAATTCGCACATTATGTGAATAAATACAATGCATAATCTAATCGTTTTGAATATGTGAGTTCATAAACATAATCTAAACTATATAAAAATCATAAATATAGCTCATTGTGATAAAAAAAAATAGCTTGAAATGCTCAAATATACCCATAGTCTTTCAAATCTGCACATTATGTACATAATTACAATGTATAATCAAATCGATTTGAGTAAGTTATATCATAAACATATTGTAGACAAAATAAAGAGCTTAAATATGTATTACTGTGATCAAATCACTTAAAATGAATACAAAATCACTTGAAATGCTCAAATATACTCTGAATCTGTAAAATCTGCACATTATGTGAAGAATTAGAATGTATATTCCGATCGTTTTAAATAAATGAGTTCATAAATATATAATAGATTATATAAAGAGCTTAAATATAGATTATTGTGATCAAACAAATTAAAATTAATGCAAAATCGATTGAAATGCTCAATTATACTCAGAATCTTTCAAATCTGCACATAATGTGCATAATTACAATGTACAATTCAATTATTTTGAATAAATTATATTATAAATATATTCTAGACAAAATAAAGAGGTTAAATATTATTGATTATTGTGATCGAATGACTTAGAATGATTGCAAAATCGCTTAAAATGCTCAAATATACTTGGAATCTGTAAAATATGCATATTATGTGAATAAGTACAATGTAAAATCCAATCGTTTTAAATAAATAAGTTCATAAAAATATTCTAAACTATATAAAAAGTATAAATATAATTTATTGTGATCAAATGACTTAAAATAAATGCAAAATCGCTTGAAATAGTCAAATTTACTTAAAATAATTAAAATCAACACATTATGTGAATAATTACAATGTATAATCCTATCGTTTTTGGAAAATTGAGATAAAAAAAAACATATTCTAGATATGATCATAAATATACATTATTGTGATCAAATGACTTAAAATAAATGCAAAATCACTTGAAATGCTCAAATATACTAAGAATCTGTAAAATCTATATATTATGTGCATAATTACAACGTATAATCAATTTTTTTTTTAAATAAGTGAGTTCATAAACATATTCGAGACTATATAAAGAGCCTAAATATAAATTATTGTGATCAGATGACTTAAAATGAATGCAAAATCTCTTCAAATGTTCAAATTTACTCAGAATCTGTAAAATCTGCACAATATGTGAATAATTACAATGTATAATCCAATTGTTTTGAATAATTGAGCTAATAAACATATTATACACAATATAAAATGTTTAAATATAGAATATTGTGATCAAAGGACTTATAATTAATGCAAAATCACTTGAAATGCTCAAATATACTCAGAATCTTTCAAATCTGAAAATTATTTGCAAATTACAATATATAATCCAATCGTTTTGAATAAGTGATATCATAAACATATTCTAGACAATATAAAAAGCTTAAATATACATTATTGTGATCAAATGACTTAAAATGAATGCAAAATCGCTTGAAATGCTCAAATATACTCAGAATCTGTAAAAACTGCATATTATGTGAATAATTACAATGTACAATCCAATCGTTTTAAATAATTGAACTCATAAACATATTATAGATTAAATAAAGAGCATAAATATAGATTATTGTGACCAAATGACTTAAAATAAATGCAAAATCTCTTCAAATATTTAAATATACTCAGAATCTGTAAAAATCTGCACAATATGTGAATAATTACAATGTATAATCCAATACTTTTGAATAATTGAGCTAATAAACATATTCTACACAATATAGATTCTTAAATATAGATTATTGTGATCAAAGGACATAAAATTAATGCAAAATTGCTTGAAATGCTCAAATTACTCAGAATCTTTAAAATCTGCACATTATGTGCATAATTACAATTAATAATCCAATTGTTTTGAATAAGTGATACCACAAACATATTCTAGACTATATAAAGAGGTTAAATATAGATTAATGTGATCAAAACACTTAAAATGAATACAAAATGGTTTGAAATGCTCAATTATACTCAGAATCTGTAAAATATGTAAATTATGTGAATAGTTATAATGTATAATCCGATTGTTTTGAATAAGTGAGCTCATAAACATATTCTAGACTATATAAAGAGCTTAGATATACATTATTGTGATCAAATGACTTAAAATGAATGCAAAATCGCTTCAAATGCTCAAATATACTCAGAATCTGCGAAATTTTTTCGAATAACTGAGTACAAACCAATCTTTTTGACTAATTGACCACATAAACATATTCTAGACTATAAAAATAGCAAATATATAGATTATTGTGATCAAATAACTTAAAAATGAATGCAAAATCGCTTGAAATGCTCAAATATACTCCTAATCTTTAAAATTTGCACATTATATTCGTAATTATAATGTATAATGCAATCATTTTGAATAAGTGAGTTTGTAAATATATTCTTGACTATATAAAAATCTTAAATATAGACGATTGTGATCAAATGATTTAAAATGAATGCAAAATCGCTTCAAATGCTCAAATACACTCAGAATATGTAAAATATGTAAACTATGTGAATAATTACAATGTATAATCGAATTATTCTGAATAATTTAGCTCATAAACACATTCTAGACTATATAAAGAGCATAAATATAGATTAACATGATCAAAACACAAAGTGAATGCAAAATAGCTTGTAATGCTTAAATATACCCAAAATCTTTAAAATCTGGACATTTTTTGCGTAATTACAATGTATAATCCAATCGTTGTGAATACGTAAGTTCATAAACATATTCTAGATATATAAAGAGTTTAGATGTAAATTCTTGTCATCAAATAACTTAAAATGAATGTAAAATCGATTGAAATACTAAAAAAATTTTAGAATCTGTAAAATTTACACATTATGTGAATAATTAAAAAGTATAAACAATATTTTTGAATAATTGGCCTCATAAACATATTCTAGACTATATAAAGGGCATAAATATAGATTATTGTGATCACATAACTTAAAATAATGAAAAATCGTCTGAAATACTCAAATATACTTGAATCTTTAAAATATGTAAATTATGTGAATAATTATTAATCCAATCATTTTGAACAAGTGAGTTCGTAAATATATTCTAAACTATATAAAGAGTATAAATATAGATTATTGTCATCAGATGACTTAAAATCAATGCAAAATAGCTTGAAATGCATAAATATACTCAGAATCTGTAAAATCTGCATATTATGTGAATAATTACAATGTATAATCCAATAGTTTTGAATATGTGTGCTCATAAACATATTCTAGACTATATGTGGAGTTTAAATGTAGATTATTGTGATCAAATAAATTAAAATGAATGCAAAATCACTTGAAATGCTCCAATATACTCAGAATCTTTAAAATCTACACATTATGTGCATAATTAGAATGTAAAATCCAATTGTTTTGAATAACTTAGTTCAGAAAAATATTCTAAACTATATAAAGAGCATAAATATAGATTATTGTGATCGAATAACTTAAAGTGAAAGCGAAATCGCTTGAAATGCTCCAATATACTCAGAATCATTAAAATCTACACATTGTGTGCATAATTAGAATATATAATCCAATTGTTTTGAATAACTTAGTTCAGCAACATATTCTAAACTATGTAAAGAGCATAAATATAGTTTACTGTGGTCAAATGACTTAAAATGAATGTAAAAATCTCTTCAAATGCTCAAATATACTCAAAATCTTTCAAATCTGAAAATTATTTGCATAATTACAATATAAAAAGCTTAAATATACATTATTGTGATCAATGACTTAAAATGAATGCAAAATCGCTTGAAATACTCAAATACACTCAGAATATGTAAAAGATGCATATTATGTGAATAATTACAATGTACAATCCAATTATTTTGAATAATTGAACTAATAAATATATTCTAGACTTTATAAAGAGCTTAATTATAGATTATTGTGATCAAATGACTTAAATAAATGCAAAATCGCTTGAAATCCTCAAATACACTCAGAATCTTTAAAATCTACATATTATGTGCGTAATTACAATGTATAATGCAATCGTTTAGAATAAGTGAGTTCATAAACATATTCTTGACAATATAAAAATCATAAATATAGATGATTGTGATCAAATCATTTAAAATGAATGCAAAATTGTTTGAAATGCTTAAATGTACTAAGAATCGAAAAAATCTGCACATTATGTGAATAATTACAATGTATAATCCAATCGTTTTGAATTTTGGAGCTCATAAACATATTCTAGACTATATGAAGAGCTTAATATAGATTACTGTGATCGGATGACTTAAAATGAATGTAAAATCGATTGAATTGTTCAAAGAAACATAGAATCTGTAAAATATGCACATTATGTGAATAATTACAATGTATAATCCTATCGTTTTGAAAAATTAATCTCATAAACATATTATAGACTATATAAAGAGCATAAATAGAGATTATTTTGATCAAATGACTTAAAATGAATGCAAAATCGCTTGAAATACTCCAATATACTCAGAATCTTTTAAATCTGCACATTATGTGCGTGATTACAATGTATAATCCAATCGTTTTGAATAACTTAGTTTATAAATATATTCTAAACAATATAAAGATCATAAATAGAGATTACTATGGTCAAATGACTTAAAATGAACACAAAATCGTTTAAAATGCTCAAATATACTAAAAAATTGTAAACTCCGTATATTATGAGAATAATTAGAATGTATTATCCAATTATTTAGAATAAGTGAGTTCATAAACATATTCTAAACTATATAAGTAGCATAAATATAGATTATTGTGATCAAATGACTTAAAATGAACGCAAAATCGCTAAAAATGCTCAAATATACTTAGAATTTGTAAAATCTGCACATTATGTGAATAAATTACAATGTATAAACCAATCTTTTTTATTACTTGACCTCATAAACATATTATAGACTATATAAAGGGCATAAATATAGATTATTGTGATCACATGACTTAAAATGAATGTAAAATCGCTTCAAATGCTCAAATATACTCAGAATCTGTAAATCTGCACAATATGTGAATAATTACAATGTATAATCCAATTGTTTTGAATAATTGAGCTCATAAACATATTTTACACAATATAAAGAGTTTAAATATAGATTATTGCGATCAAATGACTTAGAATTAAAGCAAAATCGCTTGAAATGCTCACGTATACTCAGAATCTTTGAAATCTGAACATTATGTGCATAATTACAATATATAATCCAATTGGCTTGAATAAGTGACATCATAAACATATTCTAGACTATATAAAGAGTTTAAATATATATTATGGTGATCAAATGACTTAAAATGAATGCAACATCGCTTGAAACGCTCAAATATATTCAGAATCTGTATACTCTGCATATTATGTGAATAATTACAATGTACAATCCAATCGTTTTGAATAATTGAGCTCATAAACATATTCGAGATTTTACAAAGAGTTTTATTATTGATTATTGTTATCAAATGACTTAAAATGAATGCAAAATCGCTTTAAATACCCAAATATGCACAAAATATGTAAAATCTGCATATTATGTGTGTAATTATAATGAATAATCCATTTGTATTGAATGAGTGTGTTCTTAAACATATTCTAGACTTTGTTAAGAGGTTAAAATAGATTATCGTGGACAAATGTCTTAAATTGAATGCAAAAATCGCTTGAAATGCTCAAATATACTCAGAATCTTTAAAATCTGTACATTTTGTGCATAATTACAATGTATAATACAATCTTTTTAAATAAGTGAGTTCATAAACATATTCGAAACTTTATAAAGAGAGTTTCAATATAGATTATTGTGAACAATTGACTTAAAATGAATGTAAAATCGCTTGAAATATTCAAATATTATCAGAATCTGTAAAATCTGCAAATTATGTGCGTAATTACAATGTATAATCCAATCATTTTGAATAAGTTTATGAACATATTTTAGACTATCTAAAGAGGTTCAATATAGATTATTGACATCAAATGAATTGAAATGAATGCAAAATCACTTGAAATGATCAAATATACTCAGAATCTTTCAAATCTGCACATTATGTTCATAATTACAATGTATAATCCAATAGTTTTGAGTAAGTTATATAATAAACATCTCTATCTCTACTATATTAATAGCACCAATGGAAGGATGTAACATCTCATGATAGAATTTTGATCTGAACAATCTGCACTATTGATTATCAATTTTGAACGATCTACACCGTTGGCGATCGAAATGTTAATTGATAAAGGGTTCAGATGATGTGTCCGAACGAAGAGTTGATTAATCTTTCGTTTGAAGCGCTGCGCGTGCTGTTCCGTTCCGTCATACAAGTGAGCATCTTTCGTTTAGATTTATTTTCCCTTTTTTTATTCATTTGAAATTTCGTTTTCCCTTTCTCCCACATTCCAGTCGCTTTTCTTCGCTGTGAGGAGAATGGAGAGAGAGAGAGAGAGAGAGAGAGAGAGAGAGATGAAACAAGAGGGCAATTTGGTTTATGCTACTCCAAAAGTCTGAAATTGGAAATATGCCATCACAAAACAACTAATTGGTTTTATGCCATCACAAAACAATAATAATTGATTTTATGCCATTGGCCAACTAAATAGACCATATTGCCCTTTTAAATATGCCACCACAAAACATAAAGAAACTCAGTTGTGTAAAGCCGAAGAAAGATAGAGTAAAGAATAGATGATGTTCAGTAAATCTTTATTAATCTTATTATACTTGATGTTTACAGAGCAGCACTATTTATAATAGATGTACAACAAAAATCAAGATCCCAAGTATGCAAGAAAAGATCAACTGTAAGTTAGTTGTACTCTAAACTAAGGATTAGTTAACCATAGTTTGCTTGATCTTGTTTTGCTCCTGCTCACAGTGCACTAGAATTTACCAGTATCTTGAACAGTTGAACTGCGTTGTACCTTGCTAAGTATCTAACTTACAAGCAAAATGGCATATCCTTTTTTCTACAAAATATTAACAAAAGTGACATACAATTTCATTGAATAATCTGTAATAAGTATACATCTCTCCAAATTATGCATAGGTTAATAGAAAAAAATTGATTTGAAAGGATGAATTCATTTATTCATTCGTAAAACAGGTTCAAAATTGATCTGTTCAATTGGGTGTAAAATGGGTCAAATTTATGTCAGTAAAATGGTTGGAAGGGACAGATCGAAAGGAAAAATGACGGAAACAAAAAATAAAAAGAAAAAGGAAAAAAAATCAGTAGAGATGATGCAAAGAACGATAACGGCGGAACAAAATAGAAAAGAAAAGATTCACCGATTCACCTCAGCGGCTCAGCAGATCCATTGAAAGGTTAGGGTTAGGGCTCGGAGTTATTGTGGGGCGTCCGTCGGAGTTGCCGTGGCTTAGATTTTTACAACGTCGCTGACTTGCCGTGTCTCTCTCAGCGGCAAAGTTCGTTCAGTCGAGTCGCGCATCAGTCATCACCGTGTCACTCTATGCACAAAACAAAATTGCTCTGTGAAGGGAACTTTTGTTGTAACGAGGGTATTTTAGGAATTATAAAAAACTGACATTATAAAATATATAAAAAATAAATTTTAATATGTTTTAATTGAAAATAGTGGCATAAAATCAATTTGTTTTGTTTTATGATGGCATATATCCAATTAGTCGTTTTGTGATGGTATATTTAGAATTTGCTTGTTTTGGAGTGGCATAAACCAATTTTCTCAACAAGGCTTCGGTGTTACTGTACAACGGAGTACACGTCATCCGCGACGGAGCAGTGGCCATCTCAGGCGACCGTATCAAGGCGGTGGGCCCCACCTCTCAGATTCTCGCTGATTTCTCCAGCGTCGCCGACCAATAGAAGCAGTTAAATTCCCCGCCTCCACCATTTTATATCTGATCTCCTTAATTACGGTTCGCAGCACCCCCATCTCTCGCCTTAAGACGAAGAAGGTCCTATTTAAGAGAGCGAGAGAAGAAGGATTTGTACAAATACTATGGCTCCGCCCGAGTACTCAGTTGCAAATCCATCGCCACACCTATCTCTATCATCCTCATCGTTCTAGGTAATTTTTTTTTATCTGTTTCTATTTATTTTGATGAGTTATCAAGAACTTCTTGCAAATATCCCTTGTAAGCATTATAATTATAATTTGGAACTGCAAGGATACTATAATTAATACAGTAGATGAACTATTGCATGTTGAAGAAATGTGGAATTTGAATTTTTATTACATCGTATAAATTAATATAGTACATGGGCTATTGAATAATCTTTTGTTTAATAATTTGTAGCTATACACACTGATGGCACCCCTTGTGAGCAAACTCGAGATTTAGACTATGGGAAATCAGTGAATTTTCAAATTCTTTTGGTTCCATGCTTTATTACATATTATTCATTTTGTGGTTCTGATTGAGACATTGACTGTGCTCGGTGCAGATATGCGCTGGTGCTCCTGCAATATCTTCTCAACTCAGGATCATGCCTCGGCAGTAATTGCCAGGGATTCGGCAGTAATTGGTTTTTTTGTTGCTGATGGCTGTACTTTATTTCTTTATTTCCTTTTAGTGTATGTTATACCTGTATGGAAATTATAGTGTGAGAAAATTTTCATCCACGATACTCTTTTGTTCGTAAAGTTAATAGGGATGGAGGTTTGAAACTAACATGTTACTGTTGATACGGACGGTACCAGACATTCAAAAATAAGGAATAAGTAGCTTTTGTCGTTCCCTTTACTCTTGCAAACCTTTAGTTCCCTTTACTTATTTTTGTTATGGTTTGATTTTTGATTGAAATGAGTAGGAGAGTGCCACATTTGAGACAATTATGGATTGGCTATGCTTCAATCTTCCAGGAAGTGAGCTCCCTCTCAAATTCTCTACTGGTGTTACCTCATCATCTCATGATGGTGTTCAACTCTTCTCTCTGATACATCTTCAGCGATAGTTTAGTTTTATTACTGTTAAAGTGTTAATTTAGCTAATTTAGTTCTGAATTTGAAATGTGATTGGATATGGTTTGATGAATGACTGAATATTATATTGTTTTCTCTTTAGCTATCTTTTGTTGTTGAATATTTTATTATACTTTTTGTGTATCATATCTTGTTAACCATGGCCTCTTTTATAGTTGAATATTTAATTATACTTTAATTTATCTTTAGCTATTTCTCCTCTTATCAGTCTGTAGATTTTAATTAGTAAACATTGAACAATGGAACCAGATAGACAATATCAGAAATACAGATGCTCCACATTCTTGAAGCGTAAAAATTTTCTACATAATCTAGCATCTCATATACTGACTCACATATTTGTCTTTTTTACATAACTACTCTTCAATCATTGACGGTCAGCCAGGCACGCTTGTGGTGGAGTCCTTTGCCGTAAAGAACTACTCTTCGATTATGGCCACGAGGTATCTTTCTTCAATAGTTCTCTTTAATCATTTTTGTTATAACCTATACATGATAATCAGAAGTGTGCATCAGCAAACATATTATTTGGATAATATCAGTTTCACCGATCTAATTGTGTTTGCTACTCATTGCCAGAATCTTTTTTATCAAAGAAGTACTGGGTGTGAGCAAATTTGTACAACCAAAAAAGGTACAACGTTGATGATTAAATAGATAGATTTTGATGATTTTCATTTGTATGTTAAGCATTAGGGGGAATTAGAGTTTTCTTTTACCTTTTTTGTCACATGTTTATCACGATTTCTTTGATCTCAGGGCCTCGCACAGTCTGGACAAGTCACGGAGATGAGGCTGTGAATGAGGTGGTGGCGAGGAGCACCCAGGGGCTGTTGCAAGGATTGAAAATAGAAATAGGCGTATGGTCTTTAATGCCATCTTGAGGTACTAAACTTACTAAAGTTCTGCTTGGAACAATTGGTATTTGTAGCTCCTCAAACATTTATTAAGATCGTTGCATCTAATACTCAATGTTTGTTTTAGTTTTTATCAAATCATGCAATCAACAGTCTGGGTTATTTCCTTGAGAAGACGAGGTATTTGAAAGGTTGTTGGCGGCACTACTTTGATATCACCTCTTCTCTTTCTCAGGATTGCACCTTGGCTGCAAATTCAGATAGAGGTACGTAGTCTCTTTTCCTAGAAAACTCTCTTCTTGTGCAAGAACCAAGGATTCGCACCTTTTTATCGCAAAAGGTATGAAACGAGAAACTGTGCTATTTTCAACTGAAAAGATTCCTATGGTGAACATGAGATTGTTATGAGAAAAGCCTAATTTGGTACCTTGAAAGTTGACATATTTATATGAGAAAAGCCTAATTTGGTACCTTGAAACATGACATTTATATGAACATGAGATTGTTATGAATATTTAGGACATATTCTCAAAGGTATGCATAAGGGCATTTTCGGAAATAGTACACAAATTATTCTTTTGTTTATCTTCTGAGAACCGTGAGGACTCTTGCTGGCAGAATCAAACCTAAATACAAGTTGCCCCACTGAGTCAGATCTTTTCCTTTTTCTTTTCTAATCTCTTTTAATCTTTTTTTTTTATTTTGGATAATGAGGAATCTAATGAATTATAAAGATAAATGAATGTGACGATTTTTAAATTTTTCAGAAAAATGAATGTGGCATCAAGTGGAATCCATGATTCGGTCAGACCAAGTGTTGGTTTATAATTTGATTTGAATAGACTATTTTTCATTGATTTTCGTGTTTTTCTGCTATTGTTGCTTGTGTATATTAAAATATGTTACAATTTTGAATGTGTATTTCATTTGGAGAATCAGATGATGTGGGTCTATTAGACCCGACCTTGATGCGGACTGAATAGTGCAATCTTTGCAGGTTGGAGATAATCAAAGTTTAAACAGATGTTTCTCCTAATTATAAATTTTCTCATTTTTTTAATTCTCCATTATTTTTTAATTATTTTCAAATTGTATGCATAAACACACTCGCCCATTTTCGTATTTATGGTGAATTATATATGGATAATCTTATGTTTTACAATCGAAAATATAGTCAAGCTAAAGATATACAAAGTTCAACTTAATTCATTATTCTTTAATAAGAGAAAGGAATTGTTCATAGCTAAAGGAAGTTGCCAGACACTCCATATAAATTAAACTATTATTAAACATAGATTTGAACCCTTTCTAAATCCACATTTAAACCTTATAAAGCCGAAAATAAGAAGTATTATTCAAGTTTGGTTAAATTGTGTAACATATTTGACTTCTATATGAATTTTTCTGCATTCAATTTTAAAGGAGCAACTCTCGAGTCAATAGAAAAGAAATACGAAATTAAGCAACTCTCGAATTATTTTTTTAGTCGTTAACGTGTTTATTTTTATTGACTCTATTTGTTTAAATCATTGAGTACTGTTGTTATCTTCAGCATCGATCAAGATAATATTGAACTTAAATATTGAAAATGGACAATATTTCTATGCCAAATAATATTTTCACGTATTAAAATCCGTCCACATATTGGGTGGACGTTGCTGCTAGTATTCTAGAAAAAAAATAAAGAGCTTAAATATATATTATTGTGATCAAATCACTTAAAATGAATGCAAAATAGCTTGAAATGCTCAACTATACTCAGAATCTATAAAACCTGCACATTATATGATAAATTACAATGTATAATCCAATTCTTATGAATAAGTGAGTTCGTAAACATATTCGAAACCATATAAAGAGCATCAATATAGACTATTGTGATCAAATGACTTAAAATGAATTCAAAATCGCTTGAAATGCTCAAATATACTCAGAATCTGTAAAATCTGCAAATTATGTGAATAATTATAATGTATAATCCAATCTTTTCGAACAAATGAGTTCATAAATATATTATAAACTATATAAGTATCATAAATATAGATTATTGCCATCAAATGACTTCAAGTGAATGCAAAATCACTTGAAATGCTTAAATATACTCAGAATCTGTAAAATCTGCATATTATGTGAATAATTACATTGTATAATCCAATCGTATTGAATATGTGAGCTCATAAATATATTTTAGAGTATATAAAGAGCTTAAATATAGAATATTGTCATCACATAACTTAAAATGAATGCAAAATTAATTGACATGCTCAAATAAACTTAGAAATTGTATAATATGCACATTATGTGAATAATTACAATGTATAATCCAATCGTTTTGAATAATTGAGCTCATGAAAATATTTAGACTATATAAAGGCTTAAATTTAGATTATTGTGATCAAATGACTTAAAATGAATGCAAATTGTGATCAAATTGGCTTAGAATATTTAGCTCATAAACAGGATTGCACCTTGGCTTAAACATAGATTATTGTGTTCAAATGACATAAAATGAAAGTAGAATTGTTTCAAATGCTCAAATATACTAAGGATCAGTAAAATCTGCACATCATGTGCATAATTACAATGTATAATCCAATCGTTTTGAATAAGTGAGTTCATAAACATATTCTAAACTATATAAAAAGCATAAATATAGCTTCTTGTGATCAAATAAATTAAAATGAATGCAACATCGCTTGAAATGCTCAAATATACACAGAATCTTTCAAATCTGCATATTATGTGCATAATTACAATGTAAAATCCAAACGTTTTGAATAAGTTATATTCTAAACATATTCTAGACAAAATAAAGAGCTTAAATATATATTATTGTGATCAAATCACTTAAAACGAATGCAAAATCGCTTGAAATACTCTAATATACTCAGAATCTTTAAAATCTGCACATTATGTGATAAATTACAATGTATAATCCAATGCTTTTGAATAAATGAATTGGTAAACATATTTTAGATTATATAAAGAGTATTAATATAGATTATTGTGATCAAATGACTTAAAATGAATTTAAAATCGCTTGAAATTCTCAAATCTACTCTGAATCTGTAAAATCTGCAATTTTTTTGAATAATTATAATGTATAATCCAATCATTTTGGATAAATGAGTTCATAAATATATTATAAACTATATAAAGAGTATAAATGTAGATTATTGTCATCAAATAACTTAAAATGAATGCAAAATCGCTTGAAAAACTTAAATATACTCAGAATCTGTAAAATCTGCACATTATGTGAATAATTACAACGTGTAATCCAATCATTTTGAATATGTTAGCTCATAAACATATTCTAGACAATATAAAGAGCTTAAATATAGATTATTGTCATCAAATAATTTAAAATGAATGTAACATCAATTGAAATGCTCAAATAAACTTAGAATCTGTAAAATATGCACATTATGTGAATAATTACAGTGTATAATCCAATCGTTTTGAATAATTGAGCTCATAAACATATTCTAGACAATATAAAGAGCTTAAATATAGATTATTGTCATCAAATAATTTAAAATGAATGTAACATCAATTGAAATGCTCAAATAAACTTTGAATTTGTAAAATATGCACATTATGTGAATAATTACAATGTATAATGCAATTGTTTTGAATAATTTAGCTCATAAACATATTATAGACTATATAAAGAGATTCAATGTAGATTGTTGAGATCAAAAGACTTAAAATGAGATCAAAATCGCTTAAAATGCTCAAATATACTCAGAATCTGTAAAATTTGCACATTATGTGAATACTTACAACGTATAAACCAATCTTTTTGAATAATTGACCGCTTAAACATATTTTAGACTATACATATAGCATATATAGAGATTATGGAGATCAAATGACTTAAAATGAATGAAAAATCACTTAAAATTCTGAAATATACTAAAATCTTAAAAATCTGCATATTATGTAAATAATTACATTGTACAAACCAATCTTTTTGAATATTTGACCTCATAAACATATTCTAGACAATATAAAGAGTTTAAATAGAGATTATTGTGATCAAAGGAGTTAAAATGAATGCAAAATCACTTGAAATGCTCAAATATACTCAAAATCTTTAAAATGTGCACATTATATTCGTAATTATAATGTATAATCCAATTGTTTTAAATCGATGAATTCGTAAACTTATTCTAGACTATATAAAAAAATATAAATATAGTTTATTGTGATAAAATGACTTAAAATGAATGTAAAATAGTTTGAAATGTTCAAATTTACTCAGAATCTTTCGAATCTGCACATTATGCGCATAATTACAATTTATAATCCAATCGTATTGAATATGTCAGCTCATAAACATATTCTAGACTATATAAAAAGTTTAAATATTAAAAAAATTTAAATTTCCCTTATAGAACGTAAGATAAATAATTTTACAATTATTAGAATATATGGAGAAAGCACCTCTGATGATATGTAACTATGTACATGCACTATTGAATATCAAGACATGATATATATCAAATTCAATATGTTACTTGAAACTTTAGGCAGAATTTAATATACTAAAGTAAACTCACCTAATTCTAAACTAAACGGGTCAACGAACATGATAACAGTCATCGTAGTGACAATTGCCTTTTGTATAAACCCAATTCCTTGTGCATCCATTGGTACCAACCACCGTACCAACTAAGAAATCAACTCACCAAAATTAACAATCACCGTAACAAACATTATTTCTTCCTTCTCCTCACTGTTTTGATACGAAAAAACCTACCCTTGTACCAATGCATTTCCTTGAATGCAACTGGTATCAAGCCTGTACTTGTGTCATACCAGCCCTAATTTGTCCCACCTTTCTGTACCACCATACCTGATCTCAAGTGGTCCTACCAATATATACCAAGATACCTAAAATCAATATGAATTCACTCTCTCATCAACTGAGATCTTCTATGCCAAAAGATCTGATCAAAATTGACAAAAATTTGAAAAAATTAAACAAATTAGCCATACAATTTCTAACTTTATAATAAAAAGAAAGACAAATCACGTTATTATTAATTCAAATTAGAAAAAAAAACTCACAGTAGAAAAATTGATGCTTAAAGCAAATACAGTCTTTCTTTTTATAAATAGCATGACAAAATCAAATACAGTCTAAATATCATTGGTTGGGAGTAAAGAGTCAGGAGCCAGGAACACAATGCAACAACCCTGAATCACACATAAAAATAAAGAATCACAAAGAGGATCGTCCAAAAATAATTCAACTATTTCTGTTGCCATGTCAAGTATTTGGATTTTATTTATTTTTTAAAATTTCCAGTCTAATATGGTGTTCGGTTGGAGGGGTGTGAGGGGCTGATGAATTGTGTGCGCCAAGTGAACTTTATTTTATTATTATTATTATTTTTTTTTTGGTATGAGGGGATCTCTCACGAAAAGAAACAAAAACACCCACAAAAAATTTGAGGCGTAAAATAAAAATAAAGACCTAGCTACAAAAATAAATAGAAAAATGCGAAAAAATGTATAAAAATAGGTAAAAACTTACCTTGTCATAATCAATCAAGTGGGATTTGTGCATCTAGCTATGGATCGCAAGAAACAAAACCTGTCTCGACTTGAATTTCTACATGAGGCGACAGAGAAAGGAGAACTCGCATAGGAGGCGATGGAAAGAAAGAGCCACTGAGACGGAGAACCACCCGGAAAAGGCGATGGAAGAGGTAGAGAGATGATGGAGAGGGGCGATGAAGAGAGAGATGACGGAGAACTCCATCGTGTATTATGATGTAACGAGTCTTCACCGGTCTAGTATAATCTGACACATACAAAGGTATATATGAATACGCCACAAAATATAGGCTGGTCTATATTTTTAAATTTCAATATGAGTGTTTAATTAATTGAACCAATGTCAGGTTCATATATCGCAACTTTTCCATCAGTGAGGTTCTTCATATTGATTAATAGTGAATAAATAAATACTATCTAATATTGATTGTCTATTAGATAATAATAAATAATATGAAAGAAATCATAAACCCTTACTGATATATATTTGGTAGAATTTAAATAGGAGGTACCACACGGTCCACACCTAATAAAAAAAAATCAAACATAAAGATTAATCTTCAATCACCAGTTGTAGTAAAAGTCATAGAAATTCATTAAAATCCAAATGCCTCCTTATGTCAGAACAGTTCGATTGTCCTTATAAATTTTACCTCTTGAAGAAAATGATAGTCCTCAGTTCCGATCTGAAATTGAAGGAAATAATAAGGAACAACAAAATGTTATAAACCTTGTAAAAATATAGCCCAATCATACTTAGCCTCAGTTCAGATTTGAAATTAAAAGATGAATAATGTAGACAAAAAAAAAGAAGAAGAAGAATTGCTCACAAAGTTTCACTTTTTACATATCCATTTCTTATTATCGTTATAACAATAGCACTATTAATCGAAAAAATATTATATATAGCTCAAATACATACTCTAATTTTTTCAATGTTCATATTTATAACATTGCTTATCAGCCCCTAATTTCTAATAGACTTCAAATCCAATAAAAATATCCATGATTAAAAGGAAATATTATACAAATAAAAAAGAACACAAACATAAAAAATTAAGCAATCAAATTAGATGAATTAACACATGAATGACGAGGCAAGGAAAATTGTACCTGACAACAGTTGTAGTGTCACTAACATGAAGCCATGATCTTGAACACCCACCTCTAAGTCAAAATATGTAAAATTCTAAAAAAATCACTGAACATAAGAAGAATAAATAACATTTGAAAATAGGAGTTTACTTTTGTAGAAAATGCATCACGACAGTCATCAAGGTCTACCATGATTACTTGTTAAATCTGATATAATCATGTAATCGGTTTCTGAAACCTTTGGTTCCTTATGCTCACAACACTTGTTAAATATCCAACAAATCACTATTTTAAACTAAGGCATGCATGTGCTAAGAAGGATTTCAACATGCACCAATGAAATCATTATTTTTAATTCAAACTGATTAAAGAGTTCTCAGATATATAACTGTATTAATTCAAGTTAAATTGTAAGTGTTGATAACTAAACTGAGCACAATATCATGACTAATGCTAAAAATAGTTAACGACTCACAAAATCTGCTATTCTGAATCTACAGACTTAGTAATCAGCAACAGTTTGTATACCTTCCCCCTGCAATTTCACAAATATCGGTTCATATTGATTGTTTCTCAAAATTAATATAAGAATAGAGTGATAGAGAGAGAAGGAAAGAGAGAGAGAGAAAGAGTACTGGAGATTGAGATTGGAACGTGATTGGTGGACTTGCAGACAGAGAAGTGCGCTGTTGGGATTGGGAAGTGGATGGCTGAGGCGTGAAATTGGAGATGGGTAAGCAGCAGTTGAGTAAGATTTGATCCACAGTGGAGATGGAATAGAGAGGAGAGGGGATCCTTGATGTCAGCCTTGATGATGGGCTGGATGGCGGTGAGGTCGACACCAGAGAAAAAGGCTCGGAGAAACAATTGCTGAGGAACCATAGTCGGGTCTACTGGAGGCATGCCTTCCTCCGTGCCTCTTCCTTCCGCTTCTGTCATCGCTAGTTTTCTCTCTTTCTATGACTCTATCACACTGCTCTTCCTGTCTCCACGAGAAACAAAATGAAGAAATGAAGAATTAAGAAGAAAAATTGAGAATTAAAAGAAAGAAACTGAAGACGCGCCGAGGCAGTAAATGAGGAGTAAATGAGAAAGTTAAACACGGAGAAGAAACCGAAACTACGCAACGAATAGGATAAACGGTTTAGATTAAAAACTTTTAAAAAAGCAACGGATAGGATCTATTTTCGGTGTTTGAGCGTGTGCTTTGCTTTAAAATCTGCGCAAAATTCACGCAGATTATATTGTACTATAGATAACATGATCCTCAAGTATAGTTTTTGCAATCCCTCCACTAAGATAAAAAAATTAGCCAACTATTATATGTGGCGACTGAAAATAAAATAATAGCATATATGTACAAGTAATTTGATTAAATATCAAACATTATATCTATGATTTACGTATAAATCAAGCCCCCCCCCCCAAAAAAAAAAAAAAAAAAACCACTAGAGTTTCAATCAATGAATATATGCGGAACAGAAATAATCGACCCAAAGTGGATAAGCAATCGTAGAGTCGATTAGACCTCAAACCTAACATATCATTGGTGATTTGAACCGATATGGGATACATTTTGCGTGAAGATGCGGGAAAAGTTTAGAATATATATGCAGAGCCCATTTCGAATCTCTTTGCATACTAATTAATAAAAAAATATAAAAAATATAAAAGAAATAAAAAGAGTACGTTTAGAAGGCAACAAGCCAACGTCAAATTTGTCATGCGGAAGGTTCTCTTTCCATTTTGTATTTGTAGGACCACCGGTATGGCGGTATGTAACATTCTCTGTCCAATTTTAAGGAAGTTCATGAGATGACAAAAGTATGATTAGATCCAATATTTTCTATTTATATGATTCGAATTCTGTCTGATTATATAAATTTTAGTATCTATATCATGTTTGTCCTTTGTGAGATTGCGTCCAACAATAAAGACTGGTGTTTTTATTGATTATTAGGAATACTAATAAACAGAGTTACGACTATTTCAAATATCATTCGGCACTCGAATAGGTGGCCTGTTGTTTAATCGCCAATACAAGTACTTTGCTATTTCAACAAATAGTTGGGTGATCCGCTATTTGGCAATGTTTTGAAAATCGGACCGGTTTGCCAGCTTAACCATAGTTAACCAGTCAATTAAGTTGAACCGGTGAACGGACATGGTTCGGTGCCGAGTTTAACCGGTTCAATTGTCCTGTCTAATTCGGTTTTCAAAACATTACTACTTGGCAACCACTATCAAGTTTTTCTAGAAAAAAGAAAAGCAAAAAGTTGAGCAAGTTTATTATCATACAAAATCTACAAAAGCTTATTATCTAATCACTAACTCTCATAGCCTTTCGTTGTTATCGGATGACTAGAAGTTTTAATTCCCCTTTTGAACGTGGTTCTATTCCAACCTGCTTTTATTTTTCCTTTTTCTTTTTAAGCTATAGCTTTTGACTTTCCATATATATAAAAGTACTTATCCAAGATTCTACGAGATGTTTGTAGTTGTTATAATAGAGAATTGTTTTTCGTCATTCCGTTCTTTCATTATCTTTGTCATCCATTTTAAACGCATTTAATTATTTGCATTTTTAGAAAACACGTTAATTTCAATTTCGGAAGTGCAGGGAATGAGAGGAGGATGAGCGAATCAGAGGGGATGGAGGAAGGGGGACGGGAAGGAGGAGGGGGAGGGGGTGAAACAGAAAGGCGCTGGGAGGATGAGCGCTAGCGAATCAGAGGGAAGGGAAGGAGATGGGGAGAGGGAGGGAGTTGTCGCTGATATTAACTAAAGAATATTTATATGTTTTAAGTAGAACAATTATGTTTTAAGTAGAACAGTTATGTTTTTAACTAGAATAATTATATTTTTAAGTAGAACAATTATCTTTTTAAGTTGAATGGTTATGTTTTTAAGTAAAACAGTTATATTTTTAAGTAGAACAATTATGTTTTTAAGTAGAACAATATTATGTTTTTAAGAAAAACAGTTATATATTTTCTCTGTCGCTCCTCTCCCTCCCCTCCCCTCTCTGAGTCGCACTGGCGAAGCCAGCGCAGGGGTCCCAGTGGGCCTGGCCCACCCTGCTTTTTGAATTTTTTAATACAAACTCCTACTTGGGCCCCCAACTAAAATAATAGCCACTGGTTAGTAGTCTTCTTCTTCTCTTCGTCAGTCAAATTAGCTGTTAAAAATTTAACTATGTTCCTTCTTTACACATCTAACGAGTTTCTCACTCCTTTAATTCTTCTAGTACCGTTTCAATATTTCATTTGAGGGTACTTTGTTCTAAGTTTCAGGGATGAGGGATTGAGTTATGTGAGTCGATCTTAATAGACTATTGGAAAAGTCTTGATCCCATGGTTTCTTTTGTTGCATCTTGCATGATATAAAAAGTTACTTTTATTTTCAATTTTGATGTATACAATCATATTCAATCGATCGGCCGATCGGCCAAACAACTCGAAGTTTGATCTCGGCCTCCCCTATTACCAAATTTTGGCTTCGCCCCTGCTGAGTCGCTCCCTCCCTCCTCTCTTGTGTCGCTCATCCGTCCCTCCTCTCATCCGCAAATCAAAAAAAAGAAAACATGTCCTCACCACCCTCTTTTTTTTTGTTCAAACTAGAGATGATGGAAATGATAAATATTAGAAATGATGATTATCAGTCCGGTTGTTATACTTGTTTTAAAACAAAATCACCAAGTATGTAATAAGTAAGAAGCTCGACCTGTAAAGTCGTGCACTATCTCATTGTTTGATTGTATCCCTTTGATTTTCCTTTTTTTCTTTTCTTTAGATTGCAGCGAGACTGTTATATAATATTTTTTCTTTTCTTTAGATTGCAGCGAGACTGTTATATAATATTTATTAATTGAACATATGTGTCTGGCAAACTGGCAATTGCCACCCAACCATCTAAAAAAAAAAAAAAAAAAATTCAACCTGTAATCTTATTATCATTATTTTTTAAAGGAAATAACTAAACATGACCTGATGGGGCCGGAATATGTATCCTGCAAGCGTAACAATAAATCCAAACCCAAAATTGGCCCGAAATGATAAAACTGACCCAAAATCAATCTGTGTGCAAATGGTCTGAATTCTGAAATCCAGCACCAGTCCCAGTCTGTGTACAATGCCAGTAGTAATGCCCCAGACCGTGTCTGAAGCTGTTCCAGAATTCCATCCTACTTTCAGCAAGACATACTGTTTACTTCTAGTTCTAATCTATAATCCTTCAAACAAAAACAAAGCAATTCCCCTGATTTAGAGCAATAATTCATGCAAATGAAAGTCGTTGAGACGTGCGAATTTTTGAAATTATCTTTGCTGTACTGCACACGATCTCATGACAAATCAACGAACTTGCCAATAATATGTTACCTCAATAAAAGAAAAGATATTATATAGTATATATATATATATCCTTACAAATTTACAATACCTATGGTTGAACGGCACTCAACCACGTGGATTTTTAACATGAACCTTGTCTGAATCTCTCACCGTTTGTGTTCTTAATTATTTATTTTATTATATTTGGATGAGCAAACTGCAATATTTAAAACGCAGGTGAAATGGACAAATATGTGTCGAGGTATTAGTAATTTAATACCACGTTCATGCACGTTAAACAAGAATATATGAACGACCATCAAATGATTATGATTTTAAAAGCAAGTAAAATACATGCATGTCGTGTATGAATTGAAATTCGCATATCTTATTTGAATTTTGGAACGATAAATTATTAAGGGTTGACGGTCCCAGATAGAACCTAGAATGCTATATTAGTTTAATAATCTAATTGGTCTGACCTTCAAAAACAAAATATCATATTTGTCAAATGATTAGTTGATTACCCCATATATAGTCCATACTCATATCATTTCTTCTCTCAACGTTGAATTAACCAAAGATACCTGCACTGTTCTCCTTCTGTAATGCACAGTACTTGTTGAAACTCGAAATTCTTAAGAGAATATATATTAGCCTTAAAAAATATCAACAAATGATAATTTACATGCAAAAATTGGCATATGTGCCAGAAATTAGAACTTTCCTCATTTTACAACCTTAATTTTTCTCCTAATTACTAAATACGTACGTACTAATTATCCTCAATTATACATCATATTAACCACCAACACCAAAAGGAAAACATTAAAAGAATCTCTTCAATTGGAAAACTACGATATCAAACATTCTGGTGGCAAGCCATTTTTGAAACGCTTAGTGTCAGTGCAATAATCATACAACAAGTAATTCATCTGAACCCAGCGCAGCGTCATCCAGCTCCACCAGTCCAACTTCTGATCTATCCAACCAGGATTAACCCCACAATCTGTTTTGCCGTCATTCCACACACATGCATTGCTCAAGTTGAATTTTCTGTAGTAAGCCGTGAATGGTGCTTTCAACCAGTCTATTTTCACCCGACCACCTTGTGTCGCCCAATCCTCAGCATCCCAGATGCTTGCGTAAACATGCACAGGTTTACTCGTGGGGAATGCAATTCCATATTCCATATTGTTCTTGACGACCCTAATTGGAATTCCATCGACATAGAGTCTATATAGGAATGAAAAGCAGTAAGCATATTAAATTGTTACATTTTGGTGCTCATCATCTCAAAGAGGAAATGATTGAGTACAACAAATAAAATTAAATAAATGAAAACAAAAGACAATACTGTACATTATGTTGAAAGGGTTCCATAAAATGGAGTATGTGTGAAAATCCTCAGTAGGATCAAACCAAAGGGAAAACTGGTGCTCCTTTGACCCAGTTCCATTGATGAAGAAGTTGGTGTGCATGATATAGGGCTCTCCGCTCTTGTTACCGAGAAACTCGAAGTCTACCTCATCATGATTTAATCCTCCTGTGCATATCTACAATTTTCAAAAGTTTCCAATTAATTTCCTGTTCACAACCAAAGTTCGTTATTTTATTCTAAAAATTCTACTAATTACTGTTTTGTTCCATTGAATTGAAACCTTAAACTGCTGCATCATGCATCTAGATAATTCAAGTTAAAATTGACAAAAATTTTCTTCGTTCTCTCTCTTTTCAGTTTGACAAGTTGAAACGGATATTGATAAAAATTAGAAGACCATGAATTGTAGAAAGAAATAATGAAGAGGAAGTACATAGAATGAGGTGATGGTGCCTGCAGATTCACCCTTGACCAGCTTCATTTCAAGATCAAATCTCCCATAAAGATATCTCTCTTTTGATTGAACTCGTGAACCGATTTCCCTATCGAGTGATAACTCAAGGAGCCGGCCTTCATCATGAATTCGTGCATTTCTATGCCCCCAAGTTACTTCAAAATCTTTCTTGAAGTCGCTGCCATGTGAGCAAACGATGAAAGATATCACTATTAGGAGATGCACAAGGTGAAATCTATTTGCATATCCTTGAGAACAGAACATTCTTGAATAAGTAGAAGGCAAATATGAGCCGAGAAGAGATCTTCTGACGAGAACTGTAAGTTACGGGGTCCGTATGTTCAAAAGTGGGATGAGGAATTTGAGCAAATTGCTTTAGAAATTGAACTTCTCGAAGTGATATTGTTACGAATTATGTTTGATTGGTCGCAAATATATAGTACTTTGAGTCTTTGACCCGAAATATATTTGCTTGATCTCACATTAATTTCTATTTCATGGTAAAATAACTTTGACCAAAGATCTTCTGCGTGGTCAATCGTTCTGAACCTATACAGGGTCACCTAGAAAAGTTAAGGTGACTGACCCTAAAGAGTGCTTTACACCTAACTTAAATAATTTACTATTCTGTTTTAAACATAAATATATATTTTTAATTGTAAACTAATATGTAGATGAACAACCTTATGTCTTGCAAATAAAGAAATTTTATTATTAATAAATAAGAATAACAAGAAGGAAAATAAATGCAAAAGGTATTTTAGGATCATATTAAATATTTTCAATTAATTTAACAGCCAATAGGAACTAGCCCCATGGATATAACAGAAATTCAAACCATCAAATAGTTCTATGAAATTAAAGCGTGTGCATGTTTGAAATAGGCAGAGCCATAAATATACTATTATTTAAAAGATGCCAGTGCTTGGCACGATTGGACTTTGAACTAAATTTCTTGTCTGTTTCTTTTTTAGCAAGACGAGCCGAGGAAAGTATGGATTATATGGGGAAGTATCATATAGAACTTGTAAAACAAGAAGACCTCAGCTCCTGGTTTTTAGTTGTATCAGAAAAATGTATTTGTTCATGAATGGCATGTAGATATTCAAGTACAGAAAAGTTGCTAATATATATATGACCCACCTTGTGACCTTAAGACATGCTCATTTAATAATTTAGACACAAAATGTAACCTACAGGACTACAGGTTTAAATCAACGAGTCTCCTTGATTTTTCATACATATCACCAGCCGACATGAGTTAATTAACTCTTACATATCAATTATTCAATTCAAACCGCATGGGTCAACAAACAAGATCGAAGTACATTTGAATGAGTTAACTCTTAGGAAAAAAAACTGAATGACAAAAAAAATAACAATGTTCCTAATTAACAGCAACTACTCTTAGGGGAAAAAAATGAATAACAGCAACTCCAAGCAACTACTGTTAATTTTCTTTCATAGTGACATGCTTTCTCTTATAAGGAAAACATTTTGCCACTCAAATCATACATTTTCTAAATTCTTATTAGCCTTTTTTTTCGCTTCTTTTCCCATGAGTCGTTTCAAAATCAAATTGATAATTCACCGCAGCTTGCACTCCAAAGGCAGCCCTTGCGGGAAGCGTTTGACATCATCACAGTAATTGTAGATCATGAACTTCCTCTGGATCCATCTCATCTGCTTGTACCTATTGCCGGTCACCTCATAATTCCACCAAGGCTTTTGATGACAGTTTGGCTTGCCGCCAGACCAATTACATGTATCAACCTTATAATTCCTGTACATGGCAACGAATGGTGCTTTACTCCAGTCAGTCTTGACCCGTCCACCTTGTGTTGCCCAGCTGTCACCATTCCATAGGCTCGCATACATCCTTAATGGCTGAAATGTTGGGAACAACACACCTTTCTTCTCATTGTTTTTGAAATCCCTGATCGGGATCCCGTCCACTAAAATGCTAAGAAGAAGGATAGAAAATGCCAAGTGAGGAAACAATTGTCATGCTTGCGTTAATAATTGAATGAAGAAAATTCCTTTTATGGTTTATTTGGATTTAAGGACAGGACAAGAATGGTGAAATTTTAGGTGCAAAATCATTTTAGCGGTTACTCTATATATTGTTGTTTTTCAGTAACAATAAAGAAAAACTCTCAGTTAGAAATTCAGTACCATTTTTTTTTTTTGAGAAATAGTCATCATGTGAATTATCATATTGTAATTGCAATTATGGTCAGATTCATAGCATCTTAATTGCTAGCAACATGTGCAATGATTGCATAGATGGCTAGTACCTCTGTACGGGATCAACTAATAACAGAGGAATCACAGATAAGGAGACAAATCGTGTTCAGGCTTACATGACATGATGTGCACTCCAAAGGATGGTATAGTTGTGGAAATCCCTGGTTGGATCAAACCAAAGATTGAATTGCATCTCTCTATTCCCAACTGCTTGAGTAAACAGATTTGTATGAAGTGTATATGGACTTCCGCTAACATTCCCCAAAAATTCTAAATCAATCTCATCATGTTTCGGCTGCATTGATCTCAACTGAAAGAATGACACAAATATATAAATTAGCAGCTTGATGTTATAAAATTATTAATCATGACCATGAAATAAAACAATTATTGATCCGTTTGTATGCAGTGTTTTGATTATTTAACTTTTAGTTTAAACAAGAATTAGCTATGTCCTCAGAAGCTTACATAAAAGGTGGTGACAGTACCAGCAGAGTTGCCTGGTACAAGTTTAATTTGCATATCAACTTTGGCAAAAAGGTACTCCTTTTTAGACTTGAAACCAGAACCAGAAGATGAATCAAGGCTCAGTGAGATCAAATTTCCATTTTCAAGAATCTTGCCTCTTCCATCACCCCATGTAATATCAACATCTTGGTAGAAGTTAGCACCATGTGTGAAACATATCAATGAAAATAAAGACACAGTATACAACACAAATGCTCCTACGGATAACTCCATGATTTGTGTATACTGTGTAGTGCTTACTACTGGCCTTGAAAAATTCAAGGAAAATAAAAATCAGGGTAGCTTTAATAACCTGATTTGAATTTTCTTTTTTTAGTGGGTGAGAGGAATTTCCGGGGGTACATGTGTTGGCATTTTAATAGGGTTGGAAGGTAAGAGAAAAAATTTCCTTGAGTCGGAATTTTCTACAACAACTATACCTAGTGAATTTTAACTAAAACCTGGTATTAAAATCACTTTAAACTAATTAGTAAAAAAGAAGTTTTAGTTAAGTTGTCTGTGCTGTTTGGATAATTTTAGGTTGGAGATTTGTGAAGTGAAGCACGGTCTATAGGTGTGGTTTTGCTGTGGTTTTGTTAGCAACAGTGCAAAACATTTTTTTGGTCAACAAGCCTTACCGATTTGTAAGGTTAGCCTTTGATCTTTATTACTTAATTAAACATCATTATTAGAAAAAAAACAACATTCTTACATGCTTGTAATATTTCTTGCTTTCCTGCGTGTGATATGGGAGAACTACAGTAAAACCAGGAACTGACAGGGAAAAGGACAAAAATGTAAGGCTTAAATATAAGCATGGCAAGTTTAGTGTTGATAATCTGGTAATATGATCTTGACCACATTTGCAGAATTCATGGTGTTGGAATCAAAATTAAACTAATTAGTTGGATTCCATCAACAATTGAGCTGTCCTATATACAAATTTAGATTCGTTCAAGTTCTCAAATATGACCTTGATTATTTGCTTATCTGACATAGGATCTCCTCTGCTGTGCTCTCTTCTCCCCAAAATACTAAGCAATGTATGACAAAGAGAGGGAACCGCCATTTGTGATCGGAGCTCGAAGTTTTTTAGGAATTTCACAATTTTTTCATTTGTAATCCTTAACCTTTTCTTTACGTTGATAGCCATCACTGTTCTTTTCAGAGCAGCCTAGAGCCAGAGGGGAATTGATTCACCTACGAACACTTCCAAAATAACGAATATATTTTTAATATTTTAAATACAAAAATATAATGAATTGTATATAAAATAAAATACAGTTAATTAAATAATCAAATTAACAAAAGTATTTTGATGCTCGATTATTTTCCGGTTTGAACTTACAAGGCTTAATTATTTCGCATTTAAAGCGAGCAACGAAATTAGTTCCTTTTCTCAGTTTAAATTGAAGTAACAACTTTTTTGGACTAATCTTGCGTGTTTCGAAAATTTATATTATACGAACTTATGAAGGATGTTTCCTGAAAAAAATATTATTTCCCGAAATCCCAAAGAGATAAAAAATCGTGCACCTTTCAAAGATCGCCTTTTTCTCGTAGCATTCTTTATTTTTCATTTTGACCATTCTTTATTATACATTCTAATAGGCATTTTGACCATTCGAAGTTCTCGAAAACTGTATATGTTTCAAATATAATTGACCATCTAATCTGAGAAAATTGGAAATGAAAGTTATATAGTTTGAGGTATTTACAAAGTATTTAAGATAGTTTACAAAATGTTGTGTTTAATAGATACAAAAAAAATAAAGAATAACAATAATAATGAAAGGTGCTACAAAAATGCCATGCCTTATGAGCGGCCTAGAAAAGTCCTCGATTGCCGTTTTATTTATTTTGGCTCCGATACCGTGTAGGAAGAAGAGAAGAAAGAAAAAAAATTATTATAAACAATCCAAACTCTTCACAAAGTTACACACTTCCCAATACTTCTTTCCTTCTTCCCACACCTCATCCAAACAGGGCCTTTATTAAGAAATGCTACTGTCAAAGCGATGTGAAGGGAGACTTCTATCAAATTCGACTTTATCTCGAATTTGAAAATTTGAACCAATCTAAACCGCCCAATTCAATCTTCATATTGAAATCTTCTTGTCAGCAAAATTTATATTTTTTTTAATTTTTAACTGTTTTTTTTATAATTTTAGAGAATTCTTGATTTATTTAGTTCTGAACCCTCCAACATTAGTTTTTAAAAGTAAAAAAAATACTGAAATTTTTGGGAAAAAATACAAATTTTTATTTATAAGTAGATTTCAATATAAAATACATACTAAGCGGTTTGGATCAATTATTTGAATTTTTGAATTTGAGATCTAATTAGATATGAGGAAGCAATCCGTCAAATCATTTGATCATAGCATTTCTCTTATTTATTTATTTATTTGTAGAAGATCTTGGTTGTCGATTTCTAAGTTCTAACTTCGACTAGCTTGTGTTGCTTGTCTGACTCATGACAACTTTAAAGGGTAGATTTTGCTGGGTGGAGCAAGAATTTATTAGGGATTGGGGAGGCATATATGAAATTGTTCGCCTAAAAGAATATATAGATATATGTTTTGGACTTTCAGGCTTAGCGTATGGGCTATATTTTGAGACAGAGGGATTCAGGGGTATATTTTGAGATAGGGGATTCAAATTCTTTTAAGAACTGCAGTGGAGTGCTTTCATCACTGACAGTCCGATCAATGGTAGATGTCTTGTGATTAATATATATCGGAATTCACACAGCTCGTTAATCTTAATCGTTGTGATTTGATCGGACGGTCATGAATGAAAATACTTCACAGCAGAGGATGCTGGTCCGGGTGGGGATGGGATAGGGGGTGGAGTGGAGGAAGGCTCAACCGCTCAAGTATGACATAAATTGAGTTAGACCAATTTTTTGAGGTAATTTTTGTTGAATGTCAAACCATCAAAGTGGGATGTCATGGACTCTAAATTTATTTCAGACTGGTGTTTTCAAAATCACACCATACAGACCTATTCGGTCGGGAATCGCTCGCAAATCGCAACATGTCGCCTAAAATCACTCTTAACAAAAATTAGTTTAATTTTCTAGGCTATTGCAGAGAAAAGGAGGAAATAAAACATTCGTGGAGTGTTGAGGAAGAGGAGAGAAGTCGCCCATTTCAATATTAGTGGTTGAGCAGGTTGGACATAAGATAAGGGTTGTGGAGACAGATAAAACAATGATAAAATGGAAAGGAATATTAAATATCTACATTCGTTTTGAGTTCTGGAAAAAAAAAATGAGCTGAATAGTATAGTAGAATAAATACAGTTCAATTTCCTCTAGATAGCCGATATCTAGTATTTCTAAAAAAAAATACAGTTCAATTTATATTGGGTGTGTTTGGTATCATTGTTGAATAAGTCTTATTCCGAATAAGACTTATTCGGGATGAAACCAAACGCGTCCGGAATAAGACTTATTCAGAATAAAGACTTATTCAACCCCTTATTCTTATTCAACCATATTGGTGGTATTAGAATAAGAAATTGAATAAGTCTTTATTCCGAATAAGACTTATTCCGGACCCGTTTGGTTTCATCCCGAATAAGCCTTATTCGGAATAAGGCTTATTCAACAATGATACCAAACACACCCATTATCTTTGGCACATGGTTGGTTTCTATTGGTTCTTACATTCACCAACGTGGGCCAGGTAATATGAGCCCATTCAAATCCAGGCTACTTCAATTTTTTTATTTTTTCTAAAAAAAATGAACTATGTCCCCTTAAAAAATGAGTAGCAGGGAGTTTGCTCATAATATGTAATTCGGCATTTTGAAGTCAATTAGGCCGATAATCTCAATAAAGTCCCGTTGATTTATTATTTTAATTGAATAAAAATACTGCTCCAGAATTTCATTAATATTTTTATATGTTGACAGCTTGGGTTTTTTTTTTTTTGGTTACGGAAAAAGTCATAAGATTCAAATACAAAATTGAAATCCAAGTAGATGATTCCTCGTTCATATTGAAAATTGAAAGTTCTGTGATTGTTGGGGACGTAAAGTACAACTTAAAACGATATATTGATGCTAGTCCGCGTTGTATATGCTACAGCAGCCATATTTATTATCATTTTATTTATTTTATAAAAAAATTGGGTGCGTATTTTGTTTTCTTCTAAGCACAAATCCGAAGATACATACTTACACATCTCCCAATAACAATCGCAATCTATTTAAATTGAAATTAAGTTCTCAATGTTTTTTTTTATTGTAATAATGCTATTATATAAAAAATATAGATCTAGAGTCTATTAGCATGCCAAAGATAATCATACCTTTTTTGTGAACTTCCATGATGGCGACCAAGAGAGAATATATCAGCAGACGAAATGAAATTCAGTCCCGCGCAGGATCTTGCAGGTTGCAGCGCACAAATCACAGCCGTATGATTTAATCTCAATGGCAAAGGGAGTCCCGTGCATGTAACTAGATTGATAGGCCTGAACCGTCCAGATCAGATTGGACGGTGCATAGGCTGCGCTGGACAGTCCCGCGCGGGAGCGGATGAGGATTCATCAGTAGACTGTTGCGTACCTTTGTCGTTTATATGAATGTGTTTTAGCTTAGGAGACTAGGAGTGAAAACGGATCTGATAGGAGGGCATGAGTTCAATTCCAGCTTGAAGATGGTTGAATGTGTGTGAGTGTGAGTGTGAGGCTACGGTCATCAATAAAAATAAAAAAATGAATTTGATACAGATCAGATATTGATGATATCATATTCGTATTTATATTTTTTGTCGGATACGAATATGTTCGAATATGGATACAGTTCGGATATTAAACGGATATATTTTGTATGATACAAATCATTTTATTGACGGACAATTGAAAAAATAACTTCCATATAAGGAAAAAAAATACATAAACAGAAGCTAATTTTTTTTTTATGTTAGAATATAATATAAGAAAGATAGTTTACATTTGTCCATTGGACCAAAATAATATATCAATATCTTTTAACGCTAAGAAAATAAACTACTAAAAATTAATAAACTCTGTCAATTCAACAAAATTGATCATAATATATTCTTTTTGGTAAATTTTTCAATAATAAGTATCGTGATACATTCTAGAATTTACAAAAAAAAATATAACAAGTCCAACATAGTATTAGTACATTTTAGGAAAATATTTATCAGTTGTGGTTATCCGTTTACATAAAAAATGCGGATATAGATATTTATTCATATCGATCCGCATCTATATTTGCATCAATATTATTTCTCATATTCATATTCATGTCCGTTTAAATAAATCTGTATCTGCATCCGCATTCGCATTTGTTAGGATACAAATATTTCTTTCTAAATTCGTTATTTTGCGGATACGGATACGTTCGGAGCTGATATTATCCGCCCCCATATATTTTCACCAGATTAGCTGACAAAACGGTTTATTAAATTAATCCACCTCCTTGAATAGGGACATATTTGCCATTTACATTTAAAAAGTGCGTATTTAAGGTTTTTGTTTTCTAGCTAAAAAGTACTGACAAAAGGTGCAATGGCGAAATAGGAAAAGGATAACCGAGGGAAACGGGATCGTGTCCAATTTGTCATCGTTTGATCCAATGCTTCTCGATTGTTCCTGCATTCGCTGTGTTTACAATTGAATATTAGGTCATATATCATATATGATTGTTCCGAGAAATCATAGATAGATCTACTTCTAATTGTAGGACCCCCCTTATTTCATTTACCATTTTGCTCATTGGGTACTTGTGTTTTTTTTCTTGAGAGCAGCTCCCCGCAACTAAATCTTTACTTTATATAATTAAATTAATATATTTAGTAACCTGATTTATATATATGTACTATTATTTGAGAAATATATAAGTTTTCTTACTTTAGTTTCGTATAGCTGACGCCTAACGGCTCTTCCTCTTACACTTTTCGGGAAAAAAAATGCTTTAGGCCTTGCGTACTGATGAAGCGCAAGGAATTTCGAATTTCCAATATTTCTTTTACAATCTTCAAATTCAAAGCTTTTCAAAAAAAAAAAAAAAATTCAAAGCTTTTCAAACTCCTACCTTACGGGTAAATTGTACAAAACAAGTACTTAACTATTATTAAATTGTTAACTAGATAGCCTCTATCTAGTATGTCTAAAACAAAACTATTATTAAATTGGCACATCCTATAAAACTAAGTATATCTACATTCAATTTTGCGATGAAAATGGTAGAGAATTAAATTCCGTCTGAGCTGCAAACATGGTACTGTTGATTACACAAAATGATTGGAAAGACTGTAGTAACGAAGAAAAAATTATATTATCAGGGTATGAAATATTAAGGGCACGCATGCTATACCCTCACCAACAACAAATCTTGCAACTGTAAGACATTGGAAATTTCTAAATAATGATTTCACCTGAAAGTTTCGGTGGAGATAACAAATAGCAATAACAAAGAAAAATTATTCATAAGAAATAGAAATTAATAAGGTGAATTACTTTAAAATCAAGTATCAAGTACTTGAAGTAACATATTCTTAAACGGAGCTGATAAAAATCATTTCCAAAATTTATCATCCCTAGAGACGAGTTTTTTTTTCCCCATTTCTGAAAAATCCAGCATAACTCATCTTCACATTTTTATTTCTGAAATTTAATTCAGCGCTCATCCTCCTCTCCTCTGTTTCGCACCCCCCGCCCCCTTCTGTTTCGATTATCCCCTTCCCTAAACGTTACACTTACCCCATATCCCACCCCCTCCCTCCCTAATTGTTCTAGTTAATATATATAATTGTTCTAGTTAATATAGCAACTGTTCTAGTTAATATGTATAATTGTTCTACTTAATATACATAACTGTTCTATTTAATACAGTAATTATTTTGGATAATAAATATAACTATAATAGTTAAATATATAGGTGTTCTAGTTAATATATTAATTGTTCTGCTTAATACATATAACTGTTCTAGTTAGATATATAATTGTTCTAGTTAATAAATCATTCCCTAGGTTCATCCCCTCTGTCCATCTCTGTTTCACTCCCTCCCCCTCCCCTCCATCTTTCTGATTCGCTCTGTCCTCATCCCCTGACGTTCATCCTTCCAACGCTCATCCTCTCATTCTTTGGACTTTCGAAAATGGAAGATAAATTATTAACGTGTTTTCTAAAAGTGAAAAACGTGTATGTAGGGGGATGATGCAAATAAGGGGATGATGGAAAACAATTTTGTTTCCTTGAATAGATTTTTTTTTCGAAAACTTGGTAGCAGATAAGGCTGTCAATAAATCAGTTCATCCATTTATCAAATCCTTACGTCATTTCGATAAGACAAGTATGAATAAGATTTGTTTCGTTAAGTTATCAGGCACGAGTATGATAAGAAAAATTTTCATTAATTTAATAGATAATGATAGATAACAGCTATTTTGTACCAATTTTCTCACAGGGTAATTGCTATAATTAGAAAGATACAATTATACTTATGCATATGGCATCTTATTGCATAATTGGTAAAAAAAATTAATAGATTTTATTAAAGATATCCTATAATTCTTTTCATTCACGTGTAAGTAAAAATTATAAAACAATGTATCGAAAAAAAATTATAAAACAAAAACCTAAAAGTTTTTGCCTTCCGTCATCATTGTTTCAGAAGCTAGTCGCCTAGTAGGTGCTTTCTCGCAAATTCAGATCCGCTGCTGCGCGATACATGGTGTAGCGCGATATTTTGATCGCCTGATCAAGATCCAATGGATAAGAGAGCCCCGTGCATGTAACCTAGATTAATAGGCCAGTAAAAAATGAACCGTTCGATCAAGATCAGACGGCTCGTAGTGCGCTACACCGCGTCCCGTGCTACAGCGAATCCGGATTGCTTTCTCGCCTCTTCATTTATCACCTTCTGTCACTTCTTGTATCCAAGTCTAAGTTCAAATTTTCTATTTCGATATAATAATTGTCAATTATTGTATCTAAATTTAAGTTTGCATTTTTTTTTTCAATCTTGATCAAGATGATTTCAATTGATTTGTTATTAATTAATGGTGTAAATTAATCTTCTACACGCGAAACTAATTACCCAATTTCGTCATTTTGTTTTAAGACCAATTGATCCTAATTTAATAATATAGATTTATTGTCTATAATAAATGTCTTTCATTTGAATTTCTTCTACGTACGTACGTAGGTCAAAATATTAAATTTTATGAGGGATTCTAAACAATTTTTTCAGCTATTGTTGACCCATGTTCGCACATAAAGTTTTGGAAACATATATTTATATATATATATATAGAATGGCTAACGCGCCATCGATGGCACGTGCCATCAATTTTCTATCGGCTCGTTTTTCGAAATTCAAAAGTCAAACGGTCAATCTAAACCGTTCAAGTTGATCAAAATATTGAAATACCTTTGGAGACCAAATTTTACATTTTTTCGAATTTTTTTGCTATTTATTATGATATTTTCAAATTGGAGGACCTGAAATACTCTAATCATAATATTTTTAAAAATATCATAATAAATAGCAAAAAAATTCGAAAAAATATAAAATTTGGTCTCCAAAGATATTTCAATATGGAGAACAACTTGAACGGTTTGGATTGACCGTTTGAATTTTAGATCTCGAAAAATGACTTGATGGCACGGGACCCTCCGTGCCATCGATGGCGCGTTAGCCATTCTCTATATATATATATAGAGAAAGCCTTCAATCAAAGCGCTTTGACCGGAGTCTCAGTTAAACCCCGTCAGATCTCAATTTTGAATGTTCAAACGACCGATCCGAACCGTCAAATATGATCTCCATATTGAAATCTCCTTGCTGACCAACATTTTCATTTTTTTGAATTTTTTAAGTATTTTTTTCGGATTTTCAAAAATCGTTAATCTAATTTGTTCTGAACCCTACAAAAATTGCTGTTTTTGAAAATCCGAAAAAAATACTTAAAAAATTCAAAAAAATAAAAATTTTGGCCGGCAAGGAGATTTCAATATGGAGATCATATTTGACGGTTCGGATCGGTCGTTTGAACTTTCAAAATTGAGAACCGACGGGGTTTAACTGAGACTCCGGTCAAAGCGCTTTGATTGAATCCATTCTCATATATATATATATATATATATATATATATATATATTAAAATTTCAAATTTTATAAAAAATAAAAATTTCCATACTATAATATAAATTAGTCCGATTGTATATTTTATAAATAAATGCTTTCTAGCACTTAGCACACATCATTTTCCGCAAGAAAGTTTAAATTAACGTTATTTGATAATAAGTTATATTAACTATTTTCAATTTATTTGTTGCGCTATAAACTATGGTCACTATAAATTAGCGTTATTTGATTCTATCTTTATGTACACATAGCAATTAGTTTCATTGCAATGCTCTGATGCCATCATTCACTGTCTTCGATCCTGTGGAATTAGTAGGAACAAAGATCCGCCTACTGTACAATGTACATATATCCGCAGCATCTGCATACACTGCGTAAGCCTACTATTGACTAAATAATTCTCGTAAGCTTACCAATTTACCATTGGTTAAATGCCATATAGTTACTGGAGAGTGGGATTTGGATAATACGATCCTCTTTAATTCCTACGGGAATGAAAATGTTTCAAAAAAAAAAAAAAATACAATACTCACAAAGTAGTACTTTTCATAATCATTTTGAATATTAAAATTTAAGTTTGATGGATGAGAATAATATATTTTGAAGTTAAATAATTGTATAATTAATTAAGTTATTAAGTTTTTTTTTTATCGACGGATTGCATACATATACGTCAGAAACTCACAATACGAGCCATGACAAAATTCTTTTTACTAATGATGATGGAAATAATATTAATTCCGGGGCTGATAAGGATCATCCCCGATTCCTATCATCTCCATCATCCTCAAAACGCGTTTTTCATTTTTAGAAAACGCGTAATTACATTTTCGAAAATTAATCCCCCTCATCCTCATCCATCATCCCCTCAGATTAGCGTCTCACAGAGCGAAGGAAGACAGCGACACAGAGGGGAGGGAGCGAACACAGCAAAACAGAGGGAGCAAACATAGTTATAGTTGCTATATTTAACAGTTCTACTTATATACATAACAGTTCTACTTAATATATATAAAGTATCTACTTATATATATAAAGGTTCTACTTATATTCATAACAGTTCTACTTATATATATAAAGGTTCTACTTATATTCATAACAGTTCTACTTATATATATAAAGATTCTACTTATATTCATAACAGTTCTACTTATATATATAAAGGTTCTACTTATATTCATAACAATTCTACTTATATATATAAAGATTCTACTTATATTCATAACAGTTCTACTTATATATATAAAGGTTCTACTTATATATATAAATGTTCTACTTATATTAATAACAGTTCTACTTATATATATAAAGGTTCTAGTTAAAATGTATAATTGTTCTCCTTCACCATCTCTCTTCTCCTCTGATGCATTCGTCCTCATCCCCTTTTCTCTCTAGTTCGCTTTCTCCTCACCTCTCATCCTCTCCTCTGGATTTCTAAAAAAAGAACGAAGAAGGAAGGAGACCAGAGATAAAGATGCGATGAGATTAATGCGTTTGGATAGGGGATGACGGGGATGACGGGAATGATACATGAGAGGAATGACGCGTTCAGTTATTAAAGCGTTTTGATCTGGGAATGATGGGATGATACGAAAGAGAAGATGATGTTAAGTAATTCCGTATTAATTCATTTGAATAATTCGACCGTATGAACTTGCCGAATAAGACATGCTATTCTTCGGTTGGACACAGTGCAGACTGTATATTTATCCCTCTGTTATTAACTTGACAATCATACCACATAATTGGCGCAGGTAATAAACCTGTGTTGTTTTATTTATTTATTTATTATACAACTCCATTAAGAATTTTAACCTTCGATTTCTACAACAATGGTTTTTTTATTGCAAAAAAAAAAAAAAACCTTTTGACGTTGTATATTTAAAAATTTGTATTACAATTTAGACATACAATGAACATCTCATTTAAAATGTCAAAAAAGTAAGACACATATTATTAAAAATGTTATGTGATATGGCTATGAAGCTTGAAAATTAATTCTGTTATTATATTTTTATTATTATAAATTAGAAAATGCATCCTTTAAAGTTAATTAATAAGGTAATTAAATTTATATTTTTCATTACAAATTTGATAATTATCTCCCTCTACAAGTCTACAGATATACTCGTATTATAACAGACCAATTTAAATTTTATATTTATCAAGGAGACAAGAACTCAAACTTATATCGCCAACTTTTTCCTCAAAATCTGCATCTCTTTCAAAAATGCAACTCCAAAAAGACGGTGTAGAAGCTCAATCACGGGTCCCAAGTTCGAACCGCATTACCCGCCTCTTTGCTTTTTTAATTTCCCGCATTTAAGCGCTCAGCGGGAACTCCGCTACATCATTATCTAGATTACCAAAAGCAAAATTTCCAATTATATCCTTCCCCGCCTCTCCCAAATACTCAATTTTTAAATCCCTGCAAGAGTAAATCCAGCTACATTCCCTGCCCAGAACAGTCATTCCTCTAACCCACGCTCTATTAATTCCATTCATCATGGGACCTCTTTACTCCAATCAGACGTCCCGTCAGTCCTCTAGGATGTCCGGTCTATTATTAAATTCATGCACCATATCAAAATCAAACATTTCAGTCCACCCGCAACTGAACGGCGTGAGAAGTACGAAGTACACCGGGTCTACATAAAAACAACTCCACAAGTCGGTGCCGGGGGTTCGCCGTTACCCGTTTACGCAACTGCAAGAAATAGATTTTGAAAAGGAAAAATCTCGTTTTCCTTCCTAGGAATTACTGTGAATAAAAAATTTATACTTGTAGTATACTGTACAAAGTTACGGGCTACCTAGGCCCACCACAATCCCTATCTCTCTCTCTCTCTCCTTATTTTGTCTTTTTCCTCGACCGCTTTCTACTTCAGTTCTGAGCAAGAGCAACTCTATAAGCGCACTAAACTAAAGTGTCCCCATCCAACCCGATCTCCTCGTAAACCCGAAACAGTTCCCAATGCACGGTTCTCTGTTTCGCCACCTCCTCTCCGTCCCCACAGATCCACCTCTCACGGCGTCGTCACCTCTCTCTCCACCTCCTCCATTGGCAATCCATCCGCCTCCTTTCACCCCCTTCCGACCAAGCATAGCTGTCATTGTTGGTATACTCACCACCTTGTTCTCTCTCACTTTCCTTTTGCTTCTCTACGCCCGGCATTGTAAGAGATCCGACTCCACTTACTCCCCTGAGAGCACCGCCACCTATGGCTTTCCCTCTGGTGGCGATCTTCGTCGGCACTCTGGTGTGGGCCGCGCCGTAGTGGAATCGCTTCCCGTGATCCGATTCGGTGCCTTGAAAGGAGAGAAAGATGGGTTGGAATGTGCCGTCTGTCTCGGCCGGTTCGAACCGGCCGAAGTGCTTCGGATTTTACCCAAATGCAAGCATGGATTTCATGTCGAGTGCGTCGACACCTGGCTCGATGCGCATTCCACTTGCCCTCTTTGTCGGGTTCGGGTCGAACCCGAGGATATCCTAATTTCAGTGGACACTGATCCTAGTCCGAACTGGAATCCGAAACCGAACCCAAACCCAACTCCGAAGGATTGTAATACAGATTTGAATTGTGCTCAGGCAGCGCCTGGGAGGAGAGTATCGGGTCGGTACTCAACCGGTTCGTTACAGATCGGTCATACCCGACCCGGTTCGAACCGAAGATCGGTCGATGCAGTCGGGTGCTTTGACATCGGGAAGGTGCGAAAGGACCGGGTTTTATTACCCGAACCCGGTCCGCAAGACAGGGAAGCCTTTGAGCGGCGGTTCAGCCACCGAATCGTCGTTGGAGATGGCGAAGGGACTGTGATCGAGCGCTGGAGCGATTTAAGACCGTCAGATTTGGTGCTTCTACGGTCGGATGAGAGGCTGTCGCAATGTGGTGGCAGGCAGGAAATTAATGGAAGATCGTTGTCGGAAATTACTGGCGTGAGCCGGCTCGCGCCGAGCCGATTCGGCGCTGTCCCGAGGCGGGTTGAAGAGGAGAGAAGGCTGAGGAATTGGCTCGGCTTGGCGGCTCAACGTACGGCTAAGTGGCTTAGGGGCCCTCCAAGTGATAACGGGCCTAGTTCCTAAACTGGCGATGGGGTCCGCTTTTTGATAAGAGTAAGACAAGAGTACCCAAGGATCTAGCCTGAAATTACGAGTGAATGCCATCAACTACGCTGGGTACAGCTAAGTTTCCAAATTGGGAGAGGAAGGGCAGTACTGCTGTGCTGAGTGATGAGGGATGGAAACGGTGAAAGATTACGTGTCACGCGATGTGTTCACATTTCCTCCAGTTTTTTACTATTTTTGGTATGGTGGGGAAAATGGAGAACTGGATTGATTATTTGGTACGGGTTTTAATCAATCCGAATCCTGTGGCGCGCGACACAGCGTGCAGCGCGCCACACGGACCGTCCGATCAAATCTGGACGGGTTATATTTTTTCGGGCCTTACAATCTGTTACATGCACGGAGCTCCCTCATCCATTGAGATTTGATCGGACGGCCTGTGGTGCGCTGCACGCTGTGTCGCGCGCCACAGAATTTGGATTTGGGTTTTAATTACAGGACTGGTTGGTAATTGGCAAATTGGAAATTGAGATGGGAATGAAAGGAGCTTGTTTTGGAAGCGGGAAGCAAGGGAAATGTCATTTGAAATTCGTGCATTTGTCTACGTGGATGGCTGGGATTGATTGTCACAGGGCAGAATACAGACGTCTGACGCTGCCTTAATTTTGTCTTGCAAGATTCTCTGTTGCAGAATTCTTTGGGCTGGTGTGATCCTTTGTGAAAACATTTTTTATTGCTTTGAGAAAAAAAAAGGAACATTTTTTCAGTCGTTGTCGCCCTGTAATAACAGCATTGTTAACAAAGTACATGGGTGAAATCATGAAGTGCAAAGGTAGATTTATTTGTTGGATTCTTATGTAATTAATAATTTTGCCTAGTAGTAAGTGACACGTGCATTCATTTATGTGTATGATTTTTGTTCTTCAGAAAGCATATGATATACATTGTTACTTCTCAGAAAGTGCATTTTCAACTTTGCCTGCTTAATTAACTATGTAGTGTACTAGTGTCAAACGCGTGTGAGTTGTATATTTTTCTTTTTTCTTTTTTTGTGGTGGTGGCCTGTGGGTGCATGAGCACGGACTTATTACCATTGCTGTTAGTAAACTATCTTCCCAAATTATAACTGCAGTTAATTAGTGACATTGTCAACGTTCAGCTTGTAGCCGTTTTAAATCCTAATAAATATATTTTTATTTATAAATACAAGGAAAGCTTGTTTATTGACAAAAATATTTTTTTCAAAGATCAATTAAAATAATCGAGCTTTTCCCAGCGGTGCTAATCAAGATTTTTATGGTTATTTTGTTGTAACTTGTAATCAATGTGTTACACTGCCACTGCGACATTTAAAATTAAATAATAATTTATTATTTTAAAAAAAATGAGCTACCAAAGTTGCCGAAAGAACTAATTTTAATCTTGAGTGATTTTGGATTCCTGTAAACTGGACCACTGCTGGAGGTTCTATGCTTTAAATTCAAAGAATGCGAGTCACAGGATAAGTGTTGTCTGAGTTAAATCATTAATCATGCATATGGGGGGTCCTCAGCACTTGTATCTTGGATTTTTTTTTTTTCCTTGCTTTGTCCATTTACACCATAAATAAAATGTGTGCATATGAACTCTTTGAGTGTCTGAAATCTGATGCTAACAAAAGGGAGAATCCTGAAGGTGCTTGGAGTTTCTGAGCTCTGACAATTTCCCGCAGATCCTATGGCGGTTTGTACATATGTCATTGGATGGTCCGAGTAGATCTCGACCGTCTATTACCTTCAACGAATAAATCGGATCAGACTGTATTGTCACGACGTGTTGTAACATGCGTAGAAGCATGTTGGTTTAGATCGCCGAATTTGTATTGAATTATTGAAACCGACAAAAATCATTCAGAGTTTCAAAACTTGAAAATTTTCGAATTTTAAAGTTTTTTATGTTTCAAACATGCTTTTAAATTCAGAGTCTAGGATGGCATTGATCTAATTTCTCTTATTTTAAATTACTGCATATTGCTTAGGTTATTTTGGATATTTGAAAAAAATCTTATAGAAATTAGAGTGGCATAAATCAAATTTAATATAATTTTTTTAAAAATAGTTGTGCTAAACCAATTTATATAGTTTCACGATATGCCATACATCTTTGCGATGACATTTTTGAAATTAACATACTTTGGAGTGGTATAAATTATATTTTTTCCCTACATGATCTGGTACTCTTCGTGTTGGTACTTTAATAACCATTTTGTCGTTCTTTCTTATTTTCACCCTTTTACCTCCTCAGCTTTAAAAACAAACCAAAACACAAATAAATCAAACCACTGTTAATTTATCGACTTGGCTGCATAACTACACAAGTACACACATGAAACTTCACATTACGGAATCGTGTATATAATTTAATAAAGAATAAAAACATTATACCCAAATTATACTATCTAAAACTACCTGATATAGCCCGATAGACCCGGCCTGGTAATGCCCAGCCCAAAGAAGGAAGGTTACCCTAAAGACCAAGAGGAATGAATATAAGACTACAAGAGGCAGCACACAAATTAGGGAGCAGGGACGGCTACTTTTTCCCAGCCGCACTCTCTTCTTTCTGGCTTCTCTTCTCTACTCTTATCTAGACATTCATGGCCTAGGTTAGCTTGAAGTTTGCATCAAATCTCTGTCTAAAGATACACTCTACCAGTGGCGAGTCCAGACTTATTTTAAGCATGGGCACACAAGAAAATGAGTTTGATTTCGTTCAAAGCAATTAGACTAAGCAAATTAGATATCAATTTCAAAGTATTTAAGTGACCGATTTAAACCGCTCAATGTGTTCTTCATATCTAAATCTCCTTGCCGACTAAATTTTACATTTTTTTAAATTTTTAAGTATTTTTTCATATATTTTTTCATGGTTAGTCCTTTCAACTTCTGAATTTGAGATAAGGTCAGATTGATAAAACCATGTCCACATCGCTTGTATTTTAATATTTCTAATAAAATATTAAATATAGCATTAAAAAATAAATTTATAGAAAAGTGTAATTTTAATTAAAAATTATTTTAAAAACTATTTAAATAAGTTCTATTACAAAATGCAATTTTTTTATCCGACCAACAAAAATATAATAATTATAAATTTTTCCCAAACGTTATTCAACACAAGCAATAATTATTGCAACAAATGTATAGTTCAAATGTTATATAGTTTTCTCATTGTATATCTTTGAAAACAATATATAATATGGAGATCATTATAGTTTATCGATTAATTTATTGATTAATTATCACAGTACAAGCTAACAACATAGAAAAAATTGTAGACAATCCAAACCTCATTATTCTAATACCATGCATATTTTTTTACAATTAAATCCAACACAGCTGCTAAGCAAAACAAGAAATACATGTAGGCCCCATCACGTGAGTATTACATCTTTTATAGATGGTAATGAGTTCATATTTTATACAGTTTGTATAAATTAAATCAATGTACAATTATCATTTGAATCACTATAAAAATTTAAACAAGCCTGGACATCCGAAAATATCAAGTCTAGGCACCTTCAATAATCCATAACACTTGATATTTGATTTTTAAAAACTTGCCGAGGCTTGCCTTAACTTAGCCTCGCCACTGGACTCTACCTGTTAGGCGTAACACTGCCTATCTTTATCTTCACATGAGCACGTTTTATATGGCTTTCTAAGTATTGTATGTTCGTCAGTTGCATTCAACACTTTTTAGAGGTAGATCATGTACAATCCCAACCGAAAAAACCTAAAAAACAAAAGAATAACATCCTTAGAAAACACACACAAAATTGCTTTTACTACTTAAACGAAATTAATTTCTAAGAATAACATCCTTAGAAAACACACAAATAAGTTGCATTCAGCTCGCAGCGGATCCATTTCTGTTTCTATAAATATGGATGACTACTCGCTTCAAAAGTTCTATTTGGTTGTTCATAAAAAAGAATGATGAAAACTTATACAGAATGGAAGTTCTATGGGAAACCTTTTTCTAGACGGGGTGATAAGGATCATCCCCGATATTCATCATCCCCATCATCCCCACGCGTTTTTTTATTTTTGGCTCTACGCGTTTTCTATTTCTGGAAATCACTCTGTTTCTCTTCCTGCTACGTACGCTCGTCCCCCTCTCATTCCTTCCGCGTGTGCTCCCCCTCCCCCTCCCCCTCTTCTCTCTCACAGACACTATATATTGACACTATATATTGATTATAATTGTTGAAGTTAATATATATAACTGTTGAAGTTAATATATATAACTGTTGAAGCTAATATATATGCCAACTTCAATAATTTAAATATGCCCACTTCAAATATTACATTCAACATTTAAATATGCCAAGTTCAACAATTATATATATTAACTTCAACAGTTATATATATTAAATTCAACAGTTACATATATAACATATTAACTTCAATAGTAACATATATAATTTCAACAGATACATATATAACTTCAACAGTTACATATATAACTTCAACAGTTATATATATTAACTTCAACAGTTACATATATAACATATTAACTTCAATAGTCACATATATAAGTTCAACAGCTACATATATAACTTCAACAGTTACACATATAACTTCAACAGTTATATATATTAACTTCAACAGTTACATATATAACATATTAACTTTAACAATTACATATATAACTTCAACAGTACATATATTAACTTCAACAATTACGATATTGCCTTCAACATTTAAATATATTAACTTCAACAGTTATGAAGTGTGTAGAGAAAGAGGAAAAGGGTGGGGGGGACGGTGTACATGGGAGGGAGGAGGGGAGGAGGGGGAGGGGGGACGACGTATGTAGGAGGGAGGAGGAAGGAGGGGGACAGTGTACGTGGGAGGGAGGAGGGGACAGGGGCGGATACAGAGGAGGGGAAGGCGAGAGAGTGTATGCGTGAGAGAGGAGTTAGTTACGTACGCGAGTTAGTTACGTACGCGTGAGGATGATGGAGATGATAGAATCTGAAGGATGGTCCTAAGCGATTCCGTTTTCTAGAATTAAGTTAAGCGAAACCTTGACAGAGCCTATCTGGAGACCAATTCACATTTATTAGAGGAGTAATCAGCTGTTGGGCCTGTTGGAAAAGAAGGCCGCTGTGGTAAAACTTTAAATTTGAGCCGATTGAGCCCAATTGAGGGGGCATTTTCTTACGCAATCATGGGATTCACATCCTCAGGGAAATTGATTATCGCTGTCCCTGTCATTGCTAAATATAAAGTGAACATATACAACAAACAAATTGAACATATATACATTCTAAGTGAACACATACAAATAAATAATTTCAATAAAAATAAGTTGAATATGCATGTAAAATTATGAACAAATGATGACAATACTTTTTGTTTGTAAGTGTTCACTTAGAACATATATATGTTCATCTTGTTTGCTGAATATGTTCATTTCGAAAAAATATAAAATTTGGTCCGCATGGAGATTTCAATAGTGAGATAGTATTAGACGGTTTGGATCGGTCATTTTGAACTAAATTTCGAAATTTTGAGCGCGACTCACGGACGCTTTGGTGAGTCGCAACTCACCATAGCAAAACTATATATATATATATATATATATATATATATATATATATATATATATATATTGTGAACCATGGTTAATATAAGCTTCCGTGCACCATGACCGTTTTGGTCGGTACTTTCACAAATTGTCAAATCTAATTTAACCATCCCAATCTATATATTGAAATCTCATAGCAAACAAAATTTTATAATTTTTGAAATATTTTTACTATTTTTATCGAAATTTTAACACTTGCCATTTTTTGCTATAAATATACTAATTTATAAGCAAAAAATGGCAGGTTTTAAAAAATTCGAAAAATATAGTAAAAAATTTAAAAAATTGTAAAATTTTGTTTGTTATGAGATTTCAATATATAGATTGGATTGGTTAATTTAAATTTGTCAATTTGCAAAATCACCGATAAAACGGTCGTGGTGCACGGAGTTCTCTATGCATCATGGTTCACAATAGATTTACTCTATATATATATATGTATATATATATATATGTAGAGATAGGCTATTGTCCTTTGGATAGGACTGAGGTGGTTTCCTATTAAGTTTTTAGCCTTTAGATGGTATCAAGATTCGTGGCAGATTAAAGATATGTGGTGAGGATGGAGGCGCTGGAGACAGGAATATGCGTTAAAAATTCCGTCTATGCACCTCCGTTAAAAATTTCCGTCAATTAGCAGAGATATGCACGCGACTGCTCTCTCTCTCAAATTCGTACGCTATCTCTCACGCACCTTCAACCAGCTCTCTCTCACGCACGTTTTCAATATCCATTCGATTTTCATGAAATTTTCATCTCGCGCAATATGTACAGAGGCATGATGCCCTGAAAAACGTGATTTATGTACAGAGGCGCAATATGTATCGAAGCTGCACTGAGAAACGTGATTTAACTTGGTGATCCATTTTAATATTCATTTTGTTTTAAGGTACAGAGGCAACACTTTGCACTGAGAAACGCATCAAATAAATTGTTAAACCTTTGCACTGCCAATTGTTAAACCTTTTCATAAAACATCTTCTAAAATTAAAATTAAAATTAAAATACAAGCATCCATTAATCACTAAAATCAAACATTTTCTAATACAACAAAATTACATTAAATGGATACAAGCATCTAAAATTTAAGCAAGAACATCTAAATGGATACATTCTGGTATCAAGCATTACTAGCAAGAAAAATTTACACAAAATCATCACTAGTAAGAGAATGATTAGGATGCCAATTTAGATAAGCAAACGGATTGAACCTTTTACTTCTTTCATAAACGATTGCTTTGACTGCTCATTCCTACATTGCAAGATCAATTTAATAGTTAGTATAATATGCACACAAAATGGGTTCTATACCATTATTAGTTGGGCCATTACAGAACTCATTTATGAGATGCAGACAAGGTTTGAATATCAGTATTTGTGTTGTACATGATTCGATCATGATGCCAGTATATTTGGATATTTGTGTACCAGTAAATTTTTGGATGGAGCAATAAAAAAGAAAAAGTCAGAATATGACCAAAACCCAATAGTCGAGAATTGAAAAGTATCAATAAAAAACAAAATCGTATAATCAATTTCATATGCTGTCAGTATAGGGAAACAAATTAAACAAAATTAACTAAAATAGAAAAAAATTCAAATTCCCAACTAGCAAATACGTGCAGTAAATTGAACGAAAATAGCAAACTTAAGTACAGGAGAAAGGTATATTGCTTACTTGGATCTAGCTTAGGGTTTAGGGAGGCGGAGAGAGCCGTGTGTCAGAGGAGATGAGGCGGAGGACTCGCGACCAACAGATTATTTTTCGAGGTGGAGAGAGCACTGAGGTGAGGCACAGGTTTCGCGACCAACCACTGAGGTGAGCCAGAGAGAGGTGCTTTCGCAAAGTACGATCTGAGGAGGAGAGGGTAAGGTGGAGAGAGCACGATCTGAGGCCTTGAGGTGGAGAGAGAGCAAGAACTGAGAGTTGATCGGAGATGAGGCGATTCGATTCTCACGATAGTTCTAGGTTTCTACAACTGTTCTAGGTGCGATTTTAGAGAGGAGTAACAGAGATTTTGAGAGAGCAAAGACGGAAAAACTCAATAGGAAATGGAATCGGAGAACAATCCAGCGCCTCCATCTTCACCACATATCTTTAATCTAGCACGAATTTTGACACCATCTAAAGACTAAAAACTTAATAGGAAACCACCTCAGTCCTATCCAAAGGACAATAGCCTATCTCTATATATGTATATATATATATATGTATATATATATATGTATATATATATATATGTATATATATATATATATATATATGTATATATATATATGTATATATATATATATGTATATATATATATATATATATATGTATATATATAGTTTAGCTACGGTGAGTCGCGACTCACGGATCCTCCGGTGAGTCACGACCAAAACTCCTAGATCTAGATCAAAATGATCGATCCAAACCGTCCAATATGATCTCCCTACTGAAATCTCCATGTAGACCAAATTTTTCATTTTTTCGAAATTTTTAAGTATTTTTTTGAAATTTTAGAAAATCGTTAATCTAATTGGTCCTGAACCATTCAAAAACATCAGTTTTTAAAAATCCGAAAAAAAATACTTAAAAATTTCGAAAAAATAAAAAATTTGGTTTGCACGGAGATTTCAATAGGGAGATCATATTGGACGGTTTGGATCGGTCATTTTGATCTAGATCTAGGAGTTTTGGTCGCGACTCACCGGAGGGTCCGTGAGTCGCGACTCACCGTAGTTAAACTCTATATATATATATATATATATAGAGAGAGAGAGAATGGATAACGTGCCATCGATGGCACGGAGGGTCCCGTGCCATCAAGTCATTCTTCATATTGAAATATCTTTGGAGACCAAATTTTATAATTTTTTTTAATTTTTTTGCTATTTATTATGATATTTTTAAATACATTATGATTAAGGTATTTCAGGCCCTCCAATTTGAAAATATCATAATAAATAGCGAAAAAATTCGAAAAAATATAAAATTTGGTCTCCAAAGGTATTTCCATATTTTGATCAATTTGAATGGTTTGGATCGACCGTTTGACTTTTGTATTTCGAAAAAAGAGTCGATAGAAAATTGATGGCACGTGCCATCGATGACGCGTTAGCCATTCTCTATATATATATAGAGTTTTGCTATGGTGAGTCGCGACTCACAAGAGGGTCCGTGAGTCGGGCTCAAAATTCCAAAATCTTGTTTGAAATGACCGATTCAAACCGTTCAATACGATCTACCTATCGAAACCTCCATGCTGACCAAATTTTACATTTTTTCGAAAATTTTAAGTATTTTTTTGAAATTTTGGAAAATCGTTAATCTAATTAGTTCTGAACCGTTCAAATATAGCAGTTTTTAAAAATCCGAAAAAAATACTTACAAATTTCGAAAAATGTAAAATTTGGTCAGCATAGAGGTTTCGATAGGGAGATCGTATTGAACGGTTTGGATCGGTTATTTCGAACAAAATTTAGGAATTTTGAGTTCGACTCACGAACCCTCTTGTGAGTCGCGACTCACCAAGTCACCATAGTATATATAGAGAGAGAATGGATATATAGTACACTAATGTGCATATGGACCTTATGCACAGCATTTCTGTGTCGTCTGATCGTTTTAAAACTCGTGCTAAAATTTGAGATGACTGGCTGAGATGACGGCGCTGATTTCTTCGTTAGTTTTAATTTCCCGTTATATCTGTCCAACGGAGCTGACTCCCTCGACTTCGTTCCTGCATCTACCATCTCCGGTCGTAAAAAAAGAACAAAAAAAGAAAAATCTAATCTTCTTCTCTCTTCTCAAAACATTTCTGCCTCCTTGAAGCACCTCCTCCTCCGCCTCCGGAGCTCCTCTTCGGCTTCTTCTCGAAGCAACCGACCGCGGCTCCGCCTACTCTTGAAGAATCCCGATCAGCGCCTCCGCCTCCTCTCAAAGCTCCTCGGCTTCCCTCCGCCTCCTCTCGAAGCTCCTCCTCCGCCTCCTGTTGAAGATTCTCCTCTCCTTCCAGAAAAAAATCAAATTCGTACCACCCCTCTTCTTCTACTTGCAAATCCTAGAAACCCCAATTCCAGGTAATTCGTCATTAATATGTTAATTTCTTCAATATTTGAAACTGTCCATGCTCATTCGCCACAAGTTTGCTAATTTTAGCATTCTTGTGCATTTGACCGTCCAATTTGATTGGATATCATTATTATTGTGAAAATTACAAAAAAAAAGAACAAAGAACGTAGTCATATAAGACCTGGATTGGATATCATTAATTTCTTTGACAAAAGGACATCATGTTGATAAATTCTTTCTCATGCACGCTTAGTGGTACGCTTTATTTTATTTATTCTATTGACTGTTTGCTTGTTTATTACTTATTTGTATTAATTGGCATATTGCAGCTGTCTGATTTCGGGTTTGCAATGTTATCTGTAAGACTGTAACTCATGGAGGATGTTGTTAGGACAATATTTCAAGCTTGCCCTGTACCAATATTTGAGCAACATGCTTGTAGTAACTAAGTCATGGTTAAATTAAATTAACTATTTAAATTAAAAATTTACATGTATCATCATCATAGTATACCTACAGTACACACGAGATCTTCTTAAAACTCAGTTGCTCCAATTGATGATATAGTAATTAACTGATTGTAAATGCCAATTCCAAATTAAACACAACAATCTTTCTCCTAACCAATCTAACAGCTATACAAATAAGCCCTAAAATTATCACTATAGCAGCACATTGGTGACAGTCCTCTTGATGATTCGAGTGCCTTTCAGATGTGAGACTGAAACCCGTGCACCGAGCATAGAAATTGGATATAGTCAGCATGGGCTGTAAGAACAAATTATTAAAGCACATATTAGAAAAGTAAGAATATAAAGGCACCATTACATTGCTAAATGCTAATCAGACCTGCTGAAATGAAGTTATCCAGAACGCCACAGTACAAGTATACCTGTACTACCATGATGCCAACCTAATTCCAACCCCCCCCCAAAACGAGAGAGAGAGTTGACCTATAGGTGTCCACATATAATTCAATATAAACATCACAGAACTTACAAAGTACAAATTTTTCGTAGCACCAGTAGCTACATCATTGTCTTCTTTTTATAATTACTCTCTCAATATAAATGTTGCATAATTAGCAACATTCACATCTATTCAAATCTTTTATGCAATCTGCAGAACGAAATTAATCGCACAGTTTCGGTGCTCAGGACACAATTTGGAAAGTACGGGAATTGTTGTCTGCAAAACTGCCATTGTCCTATTGGAAAAATTACTTTTAAAAGTTGTTAAAAATGGCGAAAACAAAATGAAAATTAATGTGGAATTCCAATTCCAAGTAAAGCAATAGCTTATAAGCAGCAACATTCCAGTAAGGCAATTCTAATTCCATGTACGTACTGTTCGTGACTCCTTTTCAAACACAAAGGAGGTTGCAATTTATTCACTATCTGTATCCAAAATTAACACACTAAACAAATTAGAACGCTACTAAGAAAATAGACCGGTCACACAACTCGGGAACCAAAAATTTAATATTGCAAAATTCAAGTCCTGTGCTCAGCTTCGCAACAAAATTTTTTTTTTGATAAGTTGTGTCAGTATTGCAACCCAATTTTTTTTTTTTTGCAATTTCAACTTACACAGGGAAAGACAAATCAAGAAAGTTTGGGTTTCGTACAGGACCTCACCTGCGTCCGACAGATGTCTTGTGTTCAGTTTGCTCAGTTTCACCTTCGGAGAGAGCAGAGAGGCGTTGATCGAGAGAGAGTTGACCTAGAGATTTCAACTGAGAAAGATCTTATATTAGGTCTCGATCATCGCGCAGACTTTTCAGAGGTGGAGGCGGAGATAGCAAGGTTAGGGTTATCTCCAAGAAAGAAAGAGGGGGAGGGAGAGAGAGAGACGAGAGAGGAGAGAACCGAGATGACGGAGATGGGACGGAAAATTTGAACTCCGTGCAGAAATCAATCTCCTTTCAGCGCTTCAATCATGTCCCTTGATCATAATTTCAGCACGGATTTTAAAGAAGATCTAACAGCACAGAAATGCTGTGCATAAGACCAAAATGCACATTAGTGTACTATATCCATTCTCTCTATATATATAGAGTCTTGTTATGGTGAGTTGCAACTCATCAAAAGGTCAATGAGTCGCGCTCAAAATTTTAAAATTTAGTTTAAAATGACCGATGCAAACCATCTAATACAATCTCCATATTAAAATTTCCATGCACACCAAATTTTATATATTTTTAAAATTTTTAAATTTTTTTTTTTGAAATTTTAGAAAACCATTAATCTAATTAGTTCTGAATTGTTCAAAAACAACAGTTTTTAAAAATTCAAAATAAATAGTTAAAAATTTAAAAAATATTAAATTTGGTGTGCATGAAGATTTCAACAGGGAGATCGTATTAGACAGTTTGGATCAGTCATTTTGAACTAAATTTTAAAATTTTGAGCGCGACTCACGGACCCTTTGGTGAGTTGCAACTCACCATAGCAAAATGAGAGAGAGAGAGAGGGAGAATGGATATAGAATAGTTATGTGTACGGATCGTCCTCGTACACATGAGTCGTTTTTCAAGATCCAAAATTTAAATGGTCAATCCGAACCGTTTAAGTTGTTCTCCATATTGAAAAACCAAGATAGACCAAATTTTACATTTTTTGGATTTTTTTTGCTATTTATTATGATATTTTTAAAAAAACACTACAATTGGAGCATTTCAGGCCCTCCAATTTGAAAAATATCATAATAAATAGCAAAAAAAAAAATAGAAAAAATGTAAAATTTGATCTATCTAGGTTTTTCAATATGGAGAACAACTTGAACGGTTCGGATTGACCGTTTGAATTTTGGATCTTGAAAAACGACTTATGTGTACGGAGACGATCCGTACACATGATTGTATTTTATCCATTCTCTCTCTATATATATATTATGAATTATGAGCATTAATTTTAGGTATACAAAAGTTCTATCAACAAACGGAGAAAAAGAATAGTAAGGGGAGAATTTTGTCAAACAATACGTACGGTAGTGGAGAATTAATTTGCAAAAAAAAAAAATAAATAAAAAAATAAACATGAAAGACGTGAAAGGGTAAAGCAGGAAAGATAGGATGGGAGATGAATTTTTTAAAAAAATAGAGGTGTGAGATTAAGTTTTTTTTTTTTTTTTTGAAGAGATTAAAGAGTTTTCTTTAGCAGCTTTAGAAAGTACTATTGGCCAGAGATTTTTTTTTTAAAAAAAAGATAAGATCCATCAACTCTCCAATTTATATTACAATTAGTTTTTTTCTATTGGATTTAGAATGATGACCGTTATTTAGCGTAGTTATCCTTCGTTAATGGATTATAAATGTTGATTTTCAATCATCAAACATTTTTTTTAAAGATAAATTGGCGGTCTAATTCATCTAACTTATTTTTAAATTAAATGTCCATAAAAGATCTTTAATTTGGATTTCGAACCTACGACTTTTTACTTAATGATTCAAAATGCATTGTTTTTTGTCACTGAATAAAGAACTGGTTATCCAATCATAAAATATTCTTGGGAAAAAAAATCATTCTCCTTAGCCAGAAGTTCAAAATGTTTTAGAATAAAGTCCAAATCAATGAAGACGGGTGTCGGAGCAACACGTTGCGTCAGTTGCTACCAATTACCAAACCGATTCGAGAGCTAGCGGGGAAGGCAAGAACTGGGGTACGTCATACGTGGCACAATGACAGTACAATCTATCCTGTAAAGTACGGTCCTTGAAGAAGTTTAGGTATAATGATTAATCAATATCCCTTCCCTTTGACAAATATTATTCGTCTGTCCTCGCTAGCCAGATATTGTAGTGTATGTCAGGTATCTGTGTTCCAACTTGGCAACTTGTGATTTGAGAGGATTAATTATTTTATCACGTCTGGTCTGCTGCACACTTGTTTTGTTGTCAGCTCCCATCAAAAAATAAAATAAAATAAAAATCTGTTTTGAGATGGGTCAAAATTATCTACTTATTTTGAAATTGGTAGGAGAATAATATTTATATTTTCAATGCACTTTTGCTATTTTTATGTATCGGAAAATTCATGGATATATTAGTTTAAAGAAATATAAGAAAATAAATGCAAGCGATAAATCCTTCCTTTCATGACTCGCTACACGTATTGGTTAAATGGATCTGCAACATGATGATGTCCATTTTTCTGCTCCAATATTCTAATCTGATTCTTGTCTTGTGCCAATTGCTTCTTTCCCTTTTATATTTCTAATTTCAATTTGTAATCACAAGTCCCCTTCGTAATATATTTCATGGAAAAGATGTCTTACTTTATAATGCATATAGGTTAAACTTTGGAAGTATCGGTACAACCATATAGCTAACATCTGGTACAGGGTGGTATCAGACGGGTGAGAATTAATCTGGCCTCACCTGTCCTGTTCAAGTCCAAAATACGCGGGCTACCTCTAAAAATTATTTATATTATCAAATGTGATGGGAGAAATTCACGGACCGATCATTTTTATTGGACAAATAAAATAAATAAAAATACTATATAAACAAATAAAATAAATAATATAGATGACAAGCAAAGACACTATGTGAACAAATAAAATAAATCGTAAGACAGATATATAAAATACGTAGACATATTGGCTGTGTCTGGATTGGAGTGGGAAGAAGAGAATAAGAGAAAAAGGAAAGAAATTTATTATTAAACAATTTAAACTCTTCACAAAGTTACACACTTCCCAATACTTCTTCCCTTCTACCCACACCTCATCCAAACGGAGCCATTAAGACCCTATGTGGACAAACAAAACAATTAGTAAGACAATTTTCATTAAATCTCCCATTGTCCATATAGTTATGTTATTTATCTCATTAATTACGTTAATTGTCTTAATAATTTTTCGTTAAAATTTCATTCAGGTCAGGGGACGTTGGGGTCCGACAGAGCGGCGAGGAGGGTTCGGGCTGGAGATGTGGACGGAAAGAGGAGGTTGACGATTTAGGAGGAGAGGAGTCGATTAGGGGGAGGGAAGGTTGACATTTAGTAGGGTGAGGAGAAAACGAAAAATGATTAATGATTTAATGCTGATCTATATATAATATAGTTGGGAAAAAAAGCGATCGCGATGATTGCACTAGCGGAAATTGTTTTTATTATGCCCATATAAATTAAAAAAAATTAAGAGACTAACCTCAACCTTTTTTAAAAAATTTCATTCGGTACGCAGTTATTACTGACGTCCACATATATAGTAATTGGTTAGAAAATAATACAAGAAATTGCAACTAAGGAAAAATAAAGCGAGATATGTCCATGGTCCCCACTCCCCAGGCTCGGCGAATCTTATGACGTCAATCATAATCCCAGTAATCCGCTTTTCAGTTTTCATGTCATTGATCAGTCCAATAAGCGAGGGATACAAAAAATTGAAAGAAAAAAAAGGAACTCAAATTTAAAATGTCCTAGTTTAGAAGCGCTGAAATCAAGCCATAAACAAAACCGAATATTGTTCTGCTGGGTCCTATTTGTAATAGGATTGATACATTACAGAACCGTTTAGAGGGCTGTCCATCTCTATCATTTTCTTTGATCAACTGGAGTCTGGTGAACTACAATTAAAGCATCACAGAAAAATTATTAATTAAAGCATCTCACAAAAAAAAAATATATATATATATGTATAGGAAATTGATATTGAACTGATAAATGTATATATAGTAGCGGGAACACGAGTATTTTTTTTAAAAGAAATATTTTTTAGCTAGGACACTCTTATGAATAAAATTTTATTTCACTGAGTACTGAAAGTCTGAAACCATAATTTATTTCACTGGTTGATATATGTTTAGCCATATAATAAAATTTTTTTTCGGTTAAAATATTGACTAGTCCGAAAATATATTTATACGACATTTAAATAATAAAATATAAATAACAGCGTATTAACCTTTTTTTTTTTAAAAAAAATACGAAGTCAGTTTCTTCTGACATATTTGGATTGATACTATTGACATTGAGAATTCTCGCTACGCTACGACCCTGATTATGAAAGATCTTGATACAAAATTTTGACCCAGCTTGATTCTTTCTAAATTGCATTGAAAATTCCTACCGAAATATTATATTGGTATATTCTACATCATATAGGCTCCGTTTGGATAGGTGTGGGAAGAAGGAAAGAAGGAAAGAAGTGAAAAGAAGTATTGGGAAGTGTGTAATTTTGTGAAGAGTTTGTATTGTTTATAATTTTTTTTTTCCCTTCTTCCTTCTTCCTACTTCTTCTCAACGTATCCAAACGGATGCATATTCATATGACCGAAAGGTAAGACCATATATTGATATGAGATGATGAACATGAATCCAAGAATATGTTAGGTTACATCCAGTCATTTTTCCTCTGTTTTGCACTCAACCCTCCCCACATCCCCCTCTCCCCCTTGGCCCCTTCCTCTCTTCTCCCCTTTGTTGTTTGAGCTTTTATAAGCTCCACTTTCTCTACTGCATCTCAAAAAAGACTCGAGCAATCAATTTTAGTCTTTTACACATGGGTTCAGCTCCAGGTACTCTCTCTCTCTCTCCCTCTCTTTTTCATTCTCAACTCTCCATTGATAACTAATTTTATATGGTACATACAAATGATCACAAATTAAGTTGCATGACCAATCTTTGTAAGAAAGAAAAAGTATACGATCTCACATCAAAGAATCGGGTATATATACAAGTTCATTAACAAAATATTTCATCTACAACCAAATACAGGTGAACTGCAACAACACCTCCTAGTCGACATAGAAGCCGATGCCGGTATTGTGCCTGATGCTACTGGAATAGCGACGAAAATCCAAGTGCACAGGCTGACAAAAAACTCTGACACAAACGAGGATCAAACAATACTAAAGGCCATAAACCTAGATGTTCCTGCTGGTGTTATAATGGGGATAATTGGGCCGAGCGGAAGCGGGAAATCGACTCTTCTCAGGGCACTGAATCGTCTATGGGAGCCATCACCAGGATCAGTGTTTTTGGATGGTGAGGATATATCCCGACTCGACGTGTTGAGCTTGCGACGGAAGGTCGGCATGCTCTTTCAACTTCCAGCCATGTTTGAAGGTTAGCTTTTTTATCATTTCGTGTTTTGTCAAACATCTTTTTTGCCTCTAGGTCCTGATAAAGAAATAGGAAGAAGACGACGCATAAATTATTATTGAATAATCACATCAAATAAAAAGTATACAAAGTGATGAAGACTATACTTAATTGCATAAAAAATATTTTAATAAATAATTTGAGCCAAGCAGATGATCAGTCACCGGAATTTGCAAATCAATTGTTTGACCAATAGAATGATGATTGTATGTACGGACACTGCAATAAATTAAAAAATCTAATAACAAATAGAATGATGATTGTAGAGTGGGAAATGATTTTACAATTAATTATCTCGAATAAAAATCTAAATTTTTTTATTTTTTTCTAAAAATAATGTAAAGTATATTTTTGCAGTTATTTTGAGACGGGGTGGTAATTAAGTGCCTCAACTACTTTCTTCCTCAATTGTAATAGTACCCTAAATATTATTGAGAGGATTAATTTGCATATATAGCATGACAATATAGTAACAAAATTAAAATAGCGTCATTTTCATGTTAGTTGCTTCGAACAAGCAAGTCATATATACTTTAGACAATACATATTTACCCTTTCAAGATCGCTTCTGAAAAGGGAAAATTATATATAATTGTGTAGCTATTTGTATTTTATAAAACGACATAATGATAGAAATTGCAAATAATAGGACTTGCAAAAAAAAAAAAAAAAAGAACAATAGAACTGTCTCTATAGTGGGGAAGGTCATATCTAGTGGTGGTGCTGGACTGGACCGAATCGTAGTGCGCTTCTCATTGGGACAGTCATTTTCTTATCCTACTTTCTCTTCCAACTTTAACTATATAATTAAGCAGTTTCTAGAAACATTCACATAGATAATTATTCAACTATTACCAAATCTCAAAAACTATTGTTTACGAGTTTGCTGCTATCTCCGTGTATAACTGAAATTCATAAAGCATTTCTAATTGCAGAATGTTTTTTTCATCTGAGTTATAAAATTTAATTTTTTTTAACTTATTCTGGGTCTGTTATTTGTATGTCCTTTAGTGACGTCAAGCTCATAGCACACAAGAAATACAATATATATGTTTTGGTTATTTTCATCATTTAAAAACTGTTAAAAATACAAATAACGCAGAACTATCTATTGTCTAGACATTATAGGTTCAAGATTTTTTTTTTCCCCGAAACCTTGACAGGAGCTGTCAAGAAAATTATAGGTTTAAGACTTGATGGTGGTTGTGAGTCCCACTTTTCAGTTATCAAAGCTGTCTATTTAAATTTAATAAATTATTGACTTTCTTATAATATAACGTATTGACTTTCATATATAACTTATGAACATGTATATATTAAGTTTCAACCAAATTAAACACGTAAAATATTTTTTCTGAACAACTAAATCCTAAATCCTATAAACTGAAAAACTGACACATGAAAAGTGATAATTTACACAGATAATAATAAATTTTGGTGTAACATTTTAAAATTATGATGAATATTGCTGACAGCTTCTGTAAGCCTTCTCAAAAATTTATGATGAATATATTGTTTGGGCTTGCTTTCTCATATTTAGGTCTGTGAAATCCGTCGGTGTCCTAAATTAACTCTACCTAAATCGACGTAAGTGAGGCCCGCAGTCGCGCCTTTAAATTAACTCTACCTAAATTAATTCTACCTGTACTTAACATCAATCACGATACGTTGTTTAGCTCTTTAAGTAGACACATATATATTAAATATGTCTGCAAGTGGAATCATTTTCAATAAATTATCACTTCCGTATAGTCCGTAGGTGCTTTCAAGCTATACTTGCGGTGGCGATATATCGTGCGACAATGTCTTTCCAAATGTACTTGTGTGGAACAAACTTATATTATTCATTATTTATAAAATGTAACTTATTCTGACCTTGTAAGTAATAAAATTGTATAATGCAATTATGCAACTGTCAATAGGCCTGTCAGTATTAACAACCGTTCCGCTGTTCCGTTCCGTTCCGTCGAAACGGAACGTTAAATGACAGCTGAAATGGATTTCGTTTTTAGAAACGGAATGGAAACGGAACCGAAATTTATTAACGTAAATGGAACGGAATACGGAAATGGACTGAAATCAATAGGAAATGTGAGGCGGAACGTTAAATGGAACAGAAATTTGTTACGTTTGTCGAAACGGAACGGAACATTAAATGAAAATGACTGTTCCGTTTCCATCTCTAACGTTTGACAGGTATAACTGTCAATATGCCTCATTGGCTATCCTCAAAAAAAAAATATGCCTCATTCATTGGCAAGCGCGTTGTGTGCTGAGGGTATTGTCCAGGTTGACCAGCAACTGCTTGTATAATTAACCAATTCAAACAATCAAACTTTCCTTCTCTTATAAGGTAAAATAAACAACAAATTGTTGAAATAGATTTTTTTTTTATTAGCCCAATGAAGAATTAGTCTTAGACCAGCTTAATGATGGTAGCTAATTAGCTATGTGCCCAAGTAACAAGTTCATTTCCAATTAAATTGAATAGCTCACACCCTGCAACTAAACTATACAATTGTGATTTTTTTTTTGTTAATGCTTTTATTAATGACTTCAGTTATTACGGATCATGGGAGGTAATAGAGAACTAGAGATATGTAATCAACTATTTTTCGTTTTATTGAAGTCTTTAAACCAAAATACTTTGGGAAAATGCACCTTCGAACGTTATTTCCAAAGTCTTTAAGATTCCTCATATGTGGGCAAATAAAGAAGCAAAATAATATTAGATAATTAAAATATATATTGCTTAATCTAGCATCGATACAAATAGATTTGTTATTAATTTTTTCTTTATTAGATGGAAAATCAAAATATATTGTTATTTCGTATGGCGATTAATATTCGACCATAGATCAAATCGATCTAATGGCAGAAATATCTGTTTACATACTAGACCTAGCGTGTAATATCTCTACGGTCCATGCGTTTATAAGTAGTAAAGATGTTTTGGGATACAAAATTACAAAGCATTTGGTCATTCCCAGAACAAATTATCTACATGTTAAAATAATACAAAGCATTCGGCTCTATGTAACAGGAACTGTGGCAGACAACGTGAGATTTGGACCCCAATTAAGAGGGAAAAAGCTGACAGATGCTGAGGTGCAAAAGCTTTTGAGCTTAGCAGATTTGGATCCATCTCTGGCGTCTCGGCCTGCCTCTGAGCTTTCTGTAGGCCAGGCCCAACGTGTAGCCTTGGCCCGCACTCTTGCCAACAACCCTGAGGTACATCTCTCTAGTAGTCTAGTCTCTATAATCACTTACACTGACAAAAATTTTGTTAGCACATGACATAAAAGATGCTAAATGGCACAACCAAAGACTGAAAAATTACACGTATATTTAAGCACATTTTTTTCCAAGAGATATTTGACATAACAATGACACAGCACAATAGGAATACTTTCTGATATATATCGTAAAAGATACATCATGGTATGAAGTGGTTCACTGAGGTGATAAAAATTGAAGCAAATTTCATAAGAGCATTGGACTCAAGACTAAATTCTCTGTTGTAGGTGCTTCTGTTAGACGAGCCGACAAGTGCATTAGACCCGATCTCAACCCAAAACATAGAGGAGGCGATTGTAAGGTTGAAAAAGACCCAGGGGCTCACAACAATAATGGTATCGCATAGTGTGAAGCAGATACAGCGTATAGCAGATGTTGTGTGTCTTTTGGTTGATGGGGAAGTGGTGGAGGTGCTCGAGGCATCCCGCTTGTCAGAAGCACAGCACCCAATGGCCCGGCGGTTCTTGGAACTTAGCTGATCGCAATTCAGTTTCAATTCAATTTTTGGTTCACACTATTAGGACAATTGAACCAGTGAGTATTGCTTCGAGTAGCTTATTCCACTGAGCATTTATAAGTAATCTTTTTTATTTTTTATGAAAATTTTTAAGTAATATATTGGCCGAGGAATTAAAAAAATGATGTATTTTGTTGTATATGTAGCTCAATAGCTATAATATAAATGAGGTTTGGCTCTCATAGCTATAAACAGTTATTCTCTAAGCACCTTTTATTTTATTTATATTCTTCTTTCTTGGATATAGTCTCGGGATACAACATTGGGAGGAGATATGTTGGTTGCCATTTAAGAGTATTTGATAACCATGAGACCAGATACAAAAATTCGTTAAAATTAAATGGAATTTTATGTAGGTCTACAATTTGATAACCATTACAACAGACACTGAGACACAACATTAGGTGTAATTTAAATCATTGATAGATATTCAAACAATAAATTTTTAAATAATCTGAAGGCTGACTAATTTATTACTTATTCCCTAAATTTTTAAATAAACGCATCTTAATTTTATTTTGGACTTTTACAATGGTTTGATGTCTTTGTTGAGCTGGTAAAATTTCCTTGTCAATTTATGCTAAAAAATATAAGGTATCATATCTTTTTTTTGAGATGAAAGCCCGTAGGCAGGTATCATATCTTGAATATCCTTTAAGGCGTGAATTTAGAGATAGGATTACGCATTTTACAGACATACAGTTGTCATGTAGGTACTCCAATAATAATCAACGCCTCTCTTTTGTACTGCACTTTTTGTTTCAATGGAAGCTCAACTCGAGCTACTTTTATCAAAAAATAATAATAATAATCAACGCCTTTCAAGTACATAGCTCTACTATCACGCCTCCATTTAAAAACACTGTTTTGGACAGAGACAACAACAAAATAAAACATAAAACCATTACAAAAATGAAAGATAAGGATATCAATCCCGTATGGGTATTGGTACCAAGTATCATACTATATTAATTTTACAATTTAATAACTGAGAAGCAATATAAAAAAAACGAAGGAAGGGAGAATCATTGAATAATTTGTAGTAAATCATTTCACATGGCGCACGCATGGCTCATTTTAAAAAATTTATGCTTTCAAGCCAATTTCTTTTCTAACTTTTCCAATGAATAGATCCCTGGATTTAATAAATGCCGGCAACCAACCACTGACAGTGAAGCACGGGAGTTGCGCCACCCCACCCTTTCTTCCCAGAGAAACAAGTGCCGGGGCGGAAGAATTGGCTGTATATGTTGCCAATTTGCTCTCGGCAGATCCATTAATGAGAAGCTTGATGTTCTTGGCAATCACCATTGCATGTGCTTGGGCTAGATACCCTTGCTTTATTTCCTGTTATTATTTTTAAAAGAAAAAAGGAAAGAGTTACAACCCTCAATAGCATTACTCAAGTATATCAAAGGGTCCTTAACTCAAGCTTTAGCAGAATATACTCATTCAACGGAAGCATAAAAAAAAGAAAAATAAACAAAAACAATCTCAACAAAGCTGCCAGACTTACTGGGACATCAGTGATATCTCCAGCTGCAAAAACAATTTGAGACCCTCTGACCCGCAAATTTTTATCCACCTGCAACCTCCCCTTATCATCCAAAGACTCCTTCAAAAATGAATGACTTAACCAACCAGACCCAATTCGCTTTCCCACACAAACAAAATGGCAGTCAGCTGTAATCTTTTCGCCACTTGAGATTGTATAAGTTCCACTGGATGCCTCCAAGCTTGTAACCTCAACAGTTTCATTCAAAAGTACATCTACCTTTTTACTAACTAGCCAATCTAGTGCCTTTTTTGAGGCCTTTGGGCCAACGAATTCAAGCAGTCTTGAGCCTTTATGGACAAGAGTGACCTTTTTGCCCGGATAGTCAGTAGCTATCTCTGCTGCCAGCTCAACTCCTACAGGCCCACCTCCTATTACCAGAATTGATCTGGAGGATTCTATCTTTTGGTTGTCTGTGCATGCAAATTTGTAGAAGTTATTAGGAAATCATATCAATGAATTATCAATTAATCAGGTTCCATAACTAACTAAAATGATATTCTATACTTAAGCCATGTTTGCCAGTTCAAATCCCCAAAATAAATTTATTTGGAGGGTCCAATTTAAGTTTATTTTGGCAATTTTCACATATTGTACCCAACTTTACCCCAGTTATGAATGAGATCACTGTTTAGTAAACCTAAACCCAACCCAGCAGCTGAGATTTACCAGTATCTGGTTATCTGACTTATGTGAAAGAATGTTGACACTGAAATCCTAAAACCTTGTTTAAATTCTTCAAGCCTTTCATCTCTAATTCTTGTAGCTGAATCAACATGTCCCGTTGCAATAACTAGGTAATCATAAGTTACTGAGCCACCATCTTCTGTTAGAACTTCTTTTTCAGTAATTCCAGTTGCACGAGTATTGATAATGCGAACATCTGTTAGGTAATCCGTGTGCTTTATGAGTGTCCTCTCAGCAAATAATGGTTCTACTTTTGACCGTAGTTCACCGTAGGGGATCTCTAAATAGTCTTTCCTATAAAATCACAGGAATTTCATTGTTATAGTAGACCTTCTCATGACATGTTTCATAAACTCAGAATTTTTGTACAGCCTAGTAACAGACATGACTTATTATTTCAGTAAATGTCTACTGATACATACATATAAATATAAAAATTCCAAACTATATTTGAACCTTTCATCAAGATCACTACTATTGACCTTAATTGTGAAGTGTTATGAGAGAACTCGACAATATCATACAATCCGATCATCTATAAATGCTTACAAGTTACAATTTATTGTTCAGTTCTCACTGACTCTAAACCAACAAACAATTTGCGATTCAGCTCAAAAAACAGTTCTCAAGATAAAAATTGCCAACTTCTTTAGCAATTATCACAACCATTGCAACTTAAAAGGGTTTAGGTTGAAAAGCATACGGTTCAATGAGTACGACTTGGGCATGAGATTGCAACGACTTGGCGACGAATGCTCCGGCGACTCCGCCGCCTACGACCACCACCACTGCCGACGACTTCGCTGGCTCCGCCATTTCCTTGGAATAATACCTCTCTTCTCTACAAACTTTGGGAGAGTTAGTTGCAATAAAATACCAAGCGAAAGGGAAAGAAGGCGTTTTTATACTTTTATTAGTTCAAGTTCAGACTGTTCTTTTGCGGAAAGATCTGATGTTCGCAACTCTTTAGGACTTTATGTAGCGAGTTAGTATTAGTTTTCTCTCTCACCCGCTTTAAATAATCTGCAATTTGTTGCCACATGATATTTTGTTTTGTAGAAAATCTATGGGCGGAATCACCAATGTGCAGATTCAAACTTTAGAAGCTTCCATTTGACTTACCGATGATATATCTTTTATTAATTGTAATCCAGTAGGGATCACTGAATAACGTTGTTGGTATCTTTTTTCTTTGTTTGTTTCATTTTAAATTACAAGAAAATCTCTTTTGATTGCCATTTGTTATGTTATGCTATGGAGTTTGGATAATTAGTCTTTGTAATTAGGCTTTCTTTTTTTCTTTTTTTTTTGGAAAAGAAAATCGCTTTTGTTTTGTAATTAGGATTTATGGAGCTAATTTGATATCTGACCTTAGTGAAATCGCTCATTTCAAAACTTATAATGGGCTATGTGTCCGGTGTACCATACTACGAAGGCTGCATAACGTTTAAAATGACCACGAAAACGGTCGGTTTCGTTGACCGTTTCGTTTTGAAAATAAAATTTACTATCATTTGCGTTTAACCGTCTCGTCCAAATACTACGAAAATGCACATGGACGAAACTGTTTCAAATTTTCGTTAACCGTTTTGTTTTTGACGAAACGAAAGGACGGTCGAAACGGTGACCGTTTTCACCCCTACGTACATACTACCATTATTATTACTGTTTAAACTAACTTGGCATGTCCATGGAATTCTGAGGAAATGTGGGTACACTACTTAAAAGTAACATAAGCTGTTAATCTGATAAGAAAGATGTTATAAGATTCTGGATTAATCTTTGGTGGTCGTAGAGTTGTTAAATTAAATAAATATATATATATTTTTTGGAAAATAAGGGATTCAGAGGATAAAAGTAATGAGTTCCTTTTGGGCAATTCCATGAAAACTATCAAGGTTTTTTGAATTAACCCTACCGTTTTTGTTCTTTTGCTATATATATATAAATATATATTAGGCTGGTTCATAGGAGGCAGAGATATAATTTGTTTATTTTAAGTTGGTATCTTTGGGCTAGAATTTGTCAATTTGAGAAGTAAAATTCCCTTGTTGGTCGACTCAGAGAGAACCTTGCCACTGCACTTGCGGTTAGTTTTACATTTGAAAATTCATTATTCGAGCATAATGGTCATAACTCAAGTTTTATGTCCCATGATGTGTCATGAAATTAATGAATACAATATAGAAGGGGAAAGAAACAAAGATTTCAAATTTTGTTGATGGCGGGTTGATGGTGAAAAGAAGCTTTTAAGAGTAATAATTAACTAAAAACCTTCAAAAAAGAGTAGTTAACTAAAAAGTCTGATCAAAATATAGTAGCCCGTCTTGGTTAGTGAAGGTTTGGATAGGTAGGACCTCTACTACAAACCTATCATTAATAATGTAAATCTAATAGGGATTAGATTACCGTTTGCGGAAGAATCGAATATACCAGACTTCGATCTCGTAGGCGATACCGCAAGCCATCGCCGCCACGCAACCGCTGCGCACAGCCTCTGTCTCTCTCCGTATGCGGCTGATGCACTACGACCTCAAGTTAGGGCCTAGCGCCACCATCCACGATTCCAAGTGCCCGACATGCCGTGCTTCTCATTCATGCTTGGAAATCCATCAAGCAAGGGAGGAGAAGGCTCCCTCTCTCTCTCAGATCTCTCTCTAGGGTTCTGGACCTTTGGGGACAGAATTACCAAGACAACCAAGTAACAGAACACTAGATCTGAGTATATAAAGCATCTGTCGGTTACAGAACCGAACAAACGCCTTTCTGATTCCGCGACCCAGCGGGTCGCTGGACCCTTCAGCGGGCCGCTGGCCATCAGAAAGTTCTCCGAATTCCAACATCTCCCTCTCGGAGAAGTTTCACACAGCATGTCACTCATACGGCAAATGGAACGTGCGACCAGCGCATACACCTGTCCATGCGGGAGCTCAAAAGCCTCACTTTGAATAAATTCAAAGCCAGCGAGAGAGCATCTACCCTTTTATAAAAACAGTTATATAAATGTGTACACTAGTACCTTAGAAACATTCAAATCCGCACTAGATCAGACATTATTGACCGCTCAATAATACATGTCTTTTCCATCTCAGTCTTAGTCTGCTGTATGTTCCCAACCTCAGTCCATATAACGAGTTTGGTGAGCTCTGAACACCAACAAATCTATCGTTTGTGCATGATGAATTGAATCTTCCTTTCGACTCATGAGACTCAAAACGAAATCAGTCGTTTGCCCAGCAATGCCCCGACAGGCGGAATATACATCACCATAGGGTACACACCAAAGTAGCAGCCCTGACCCCATTTTTCATGACATAGTCAAAAGTCAAAGGGTACGTAATCATGGAACTCACACATGGGGAGTCATACGGTCTTGGTCCTGGAACCACTCAACCCACTTCCATAAGTCGCCAAGCACATGTGGTATGAGCACATGTTACAATGAATTATCTGCTAAACAGACGTGTGTTCACATTCATTGTACGAGTCTAGATTCAATTTGCAAATCAAGTGTCTATGGTCTAGACCACTTCTTATTGCAACTAATCCTGAGATTCTCCAATTAGACACTCCCCGAGTTCTAAGGAGATTCTCACCTCGGCTTTTATTGAACTACATGATTGTTTGGGGCACAATCATATCGGATCGCCTAAAAGAAGACAAGCCTCATTTCGGTCCCAGACTAAAGCGACAATGAGTTTCGTCCATCCCAGATGGCTCCTTAGTCCCTGACTAAGCGCACATAGCTCAATCTAGTCTCATCTCTACATGCCCCAGGCATTAGAGGCGATTGCTCGTGTGAGCGAGACAATCTAAAGTTCAATGACACACTACCATAAGTGCTAACATGTACTTGATTAATAATAAACTCAATGTTCACTATCCAAGTTCAAGTACATATAACTATGAGGATCTGATTGTCATATAGACCATCTCCAAATGAAACAATTCATTTGACATATCTCTGAACTGTCAGAGAATTTTGAGTATCCTGAAACAGATCGTTAGGGTGTTACGAACTGTTCCATATAGGAATCCACTCAATATCAGATCAACTCCCTCTGTGCTATCGTGTCTCCATATATCTGAATCTGTTTGGTTTAGTCCATTACCCCACAGTATGCTACTAGAGCTATACATAAACAATGAGTTATTATCGACCTCCCTGAAGTCACAACAACTACCAATTGTTTCAAGGACCATCTCAACCAAACTCCCTGTTGACATAAGCATCGGTTATGTCAAAGTACTCTATCTCACAAATGAGAGAGCTAGTATGAAAATCAAAACATGCTTTTAACTCCATCTCCACTATAAGAGAGTCAAACTCAATCTCCACAATGAGAGAGTATCATATTTACTCGATCTCCCAAATGAGAGAGCAAATTATTTGTTTCATGAGAAACAATTGTAATCAAGCAAACTTTATCATCAAAGTATGCTTGGCATGTTATTTGTCATACTTTCTTTCAGATATATCAAACTCTATATGCATTTGCAAATAGGTATTGGAATTGGCTTATAACATATGTCAAACTCATAGCCTTGCTAGAGTGACCTAACTTTATAATCTGCAATAGGGTTACAAGTAGAATGTGCCTCATGCACTAGTCTACTATGCTCCTAACTCAATATAGAAGCTCATGAGTCATAATATCTCATTTCTATTGCCACATGCATAGAAACCAAGCAAGCCTCTCTTGCTGCTTGAACTAGTCCTGTTGCACAATGCAACCAACTAGGAGATTACTGTAATGGTTAATCAACACATTACAAATAAATCATATAAGGTTCTGCAACTTCTTACAAGTCTGACTCAGTTCCAATGGTCCGTTGATTCGTTCAGCGACTCGCTTAAACTCTCAGCGGTCCGCTAGGCTTCCCAGCGGTCCGCTGCATTTAGAACTGACAGAGGACTTGTATTGGAAGTCATCTTAGTCTAAGTGATCCGCTAGCCCAGCAAGCGGTCCGCTTAGATTATGCAGCTGAGAGTCTGATGCCAGTTGAGCTTCCTCTTCATCAATAATATTTGACCCCTGGTCAAATATATTGAATTATGAAGGCATAGCTACAGTCAGCACTTTCTCTCACTAAACCTCAATTTACTTAGGAACTCATTTCACTATTTGTACTACTCTTGGAATGCAATTTGATGTGTGTGTCTTCCAATTGCTCCAAGCAATGGAATAGCCTCCCTCTCAAACCTAGTTCTTCTCTCTATTCTCATAGTAGAAGAGAGAAGAATGGTTATTATAAGGGGTATGTATAAGGAGCAATCTGAAATAGACAGTCGTCTATTCAGATTCCAATCCAAGCGGTCCGCTAGCCCAGCTAGCGACCTGCCAGGTCATTCTTCGTCAGCGATCCGCTAGCCCAGTTAGCGGTCCGCTAAGAATGGCTCCAAACACACTTTATTACATCAATGTGTCACATTGCACAACATCCTGTAGTACTAAGTGAATCCTATTATAATACAGATTACTTTCTTTCTTTTCAGACTTATCTAGATTTAAGCATAGGAGATTCGACACCCAAAGATAAAGAAGTTATATATCTATTCTTCAAGCTAATAGTGCACTATATGTGCAATGATTATTTGACAACTTATTCTTGAACCATGTAACATATATTTTAGACAACTAATAAATTGGCTAAGCGTGCACTCTCAGCCATGGATCAACTAAGTATGCACATCTTGTGCTTTTAGTTTTCCACTGCTCAATCAGTGAAGTGATCCTTGTCTAAAACTGTTATATGTCTAGAATAGTTTTAACATAATCATATCTATTGCTTAGAATAAGATAGGCATAGGCAAACTCATCTCCAATAAGAGAGTTTCCTTACACTAGACTCCCTCTATTCTGGTGTATCACTTCAAACGGACTATACCGGCTCTTGAAGTACTCCCTATATTATAAATCATACAAGTCATGAAATAATCTTTCTTTATTTACTCTATCTCATATTTCATCATTGAATAAATTTCTTTAGCAATGAAAATCAAATTGACCTCAACATCAATTTTATTTCAACATTTCTATTTTGAGCAAACACTCCTCCTAACTCACAATTTTAAAAATCGGATATTAGGGCATATGTGTCTAAATTGCTCAAAGTGAGATTTAAACTCTATAGTATCTTTTCCTACGCTTAACTTCATTGAACTTATGCGAGAATGTTGAGGAAGAACCTATTTCATTTCCCCTTCTTTTCCTCAGCATCCGAATCAAGTTCATAATAACTGAAGTAGCTTGCATAAGAAACTATAAGTTATTTATAAATCTTCACTCCTCAAGGAATCAAGTGATTCAACAATATGGCATAATTATGGTTCTTCTCCAATAAATTTCCTTGAAATCTATGAGAAGGTGCAATCAGACATGCAACTGAACCTATGGTTATATGAGAATCCTCCTAGGAATCTCTAGAAACACATAGTTTAAACCATAAAATTGGAGATTTCAGTCTGCCACAGACTGAATACAAACGGTCCGCTTAGCAACCTAGCGGTCCGCACAACAATCAAGCGACCTGCATGGCGTTCCAGCGATCAGCTTGTTGTTTAGTGAAAGCGGCCCGCTAGCCCAGCCAGCGGCCCGCTTGAACACTCAAGCAGAAATTCCTCAATTGGAAATTCTCTTTGCGATGTGCATTTATCAATGCAAACAACATACATTACCAATTTGCAGAACACATCAGCTGCGACTTAGCTTTTGTAAGAACCATATCCATAATGGTACTTTTTCATCATCATGCAACACAATATGTCGCTCGATGTGAGAAATAGTGAATCATCAAACTATTTCTATCTTATCACAACTCATTAACTCGTACAGCAAGTCCAAATGACTGCGACTCGTTTTAAGAGATTTTACACTTTTATGACTGAATTGGACCTAGTCATAAATGTGATAAGAACCAAAAACTTAGTGCATTGATCATATTAATTCTCCATAACTTGAATCACTTTTCAATAAGTATTCAAGTTCTCATATATCGCTTACTATGTTTCAAGTTAGAATAGATTGGTAATTATGACCTAAAAGTCAATCCCAATCATTTAACCTCAACTTGCATAGTTAGCATGCCAAATAATCACAACTCATGAGATTATGTAAAATACAAAGAAAATGCATAGAAAGAAAGCTTACTTAATTAGCACCACAAACCATATAATGTTTTGGTACTAAAATGAGCACCATCCACATACTCAATTATGAAATCCAACACCAAAAGAAAATTTCACAAGTACTAGTTATTGTCAAGGTTTGAAGTGTCTTAAAGTATCATGGAGCAATCATTTGTATCCCCCTCTAGGAACAACAAATCTGCATGTGCCAATCCCCTGGACTGCATCATTGCATTGATTCTCACATATAGATCACTTTACTTCATATTTATGACAATTCAAATGCTATGTTACATCACCAACATCAAGGTAGTAACACTCAAGCAATTTGCAAATTTAGTACTTTATCCAAGTTTAGAAACATATCTTCTTGTATATCAAGTCCACAACAATAATCTCTTAGTATTTATACAATTACTTGACTATGTCATCAAGCTTGACCAATTTGAGCAAAATTCGTTAAGAAACGAACGACACAAGACAGTGAAGTTTGCTTGCACATGCTCTCACCAATTAGAAAGCAAGCAAGTTAACTCTAACACTTATTGCTCAAACGTCAACTTATGACTCTCTTTATGCAACTCAAAATTTATTTGACCTCATGTCAAGATGCAGCCCCAAAGGCGCTTCTTATACTTGTCAAAAATTTATTGAGCTTGCAAATCAATATAGTCAATAATTATTAATACTATCATCAGAAATTAAGTTAAGTTGTAACTAATACAAGAAAATAACTAATCTTGCTCAGCAACAAAATGCGAGTGGATTTGTTGCGGGTGAGTGAATGTCAGCGGTCCGCTACCAAATCTAGCGGCCCGCTACACTACCCTTACTCAATTTGTTTCTAATTTTTCACAATTTCTTTTGGGATTTCTCATTAGATGTGATGGTCTCAAGTCCATCCTGATTCTATGCAAGATAATGAGATACTATAATGCCCAGCAATACACATCCATCAATATCTTTTATAATCAGCGATGACTTTCGTAAGCCAATGCCATACATAGAGACAAGCACTTAAGTTAGCACTACACATTTAGTCTCACCGCACAAACCTTGAATCAATCCAAGAAATAATACAAACCTAGCAACGATAACCGAAAGATGACAACCAGGGCCACCAATCCTGTCTCATGTACTAAGTGCACCACCTCCCAATCGACTCGGTTGGCGCAAGACACAGAAATTGGATGAGACACCATAGTCTACATACCAAATTCACCCTTCGTGTGCTTACCACACAGTGCTAGCCGGCACCCAATTGTGCCATGCATGCAATCACAATGGTGAGACGGTACCACATATACCATCGATCACCCACAATGCAAATATGCACATAATGAAGGGTATAAACCATGAGACTATCGTCCGGATAATTTCATACACCATTTTGGACATATAAGTATGTTCAAAGTTGGTCAGATCAAGTCATTGTTGTAACATTATATTTTAGTTTCTATCAAACTCAGGTTCAGCGGCCCGCTGATCCGTTCAGCGACCCGCTTAAAACTCTCAGCGGCCAGCTTGGCTTTCCAGCGGCCTACTGAGACTTGACAGACAACATTATACTGGTCTCAGATTCTTTTCAGGCGACCCGCAGGCCCTGCCAGCGGTCTTACTGATAACCATACAGAATAACCCTTGGTCTTCTGTCAGCTGAGATTTCTGCGGCCCGCTAGCCCTGCCAGCGACCCACAGGTTTCACGTGCTGAAACCCTGATTCTGGTATCTCCATTAAGGAGTGCCTCAGAATCGATTTCTCGACTAGTAAACGTGTCCTAATCCGAACCAGACTGGAAACAATGGTTTGCAACAGTTCTCATCAACACTAAAGGAGAGAAATTTGCGAAAAACTAATTAGTCATGGATCTAGGGTTTCATAAGGACAAAAAACGTCACAACAATGGTGGTTATACCTTAGCGGTACCATTCCTACGGAAGGAAGCCGTGATGGCTCTGATACCAATGAAGGTTTGGGTAGGTAGGACCTCTACTACAAACCTATCATTAATAATGTAAATCTAATAGGGATTAGATTACCGTTTGCGGAAGAATCGAATATACCAGACTTCGATCTCGTAGGCGATACCGCAAGCCATCGCCGCCACGCAACCGCTGCGCACAGCCTCTGTCTCTCTCCGTATGCGGCCGATGCACTACGACCTCAAGTTAGGGCCTAGCGCCACCATCCACGATTCCAAGTGCCCGACATGCCGTGCTTCTCATTCATGCTTGGAAATCCATCAAGCAAGGGAGGAGAAGGCTCCCTCTCTCTCTCAGATCTCTCTCTAGGGTTCTGGACCTTTGGGGACGGAATTACCAAGACAACCAAGTAACAGAACACTAGATCTGAGTATATAAAGCCTTTGTCGGTTACAGAACCGAACAGACGTCTTTCTGATTCCGCGACCCAACGGGTCGCTGGACCCTTCAGCGGGCCGCTGGCCATCAGAAAGTTCTCCGAATTCCAACAGTTAGAAATTCTGTCGCATCACTTTTAACAGTCTGATCAAAATAACAGTTCTTATATAAGATCAAAATAGATGAATCAGATCAACCCTGTTGTTCTGTTGTCCAATTTAAATACTGTGTTAGGTCAGGTTTTCAGCCGAAATGTCTCCTTTTGAAGTAAATCAATTTAAAAAATTAGGCCATCAAAGAAATTAAATGCTTGGTTAGGCTTTAAATTCCATCCTTATTGTCACCATTTTTATTCCAATTCGTGCTTTCCTACACGTTCAGATTTAAGAACAACATGACATTTTATTAATTATCAGGCGCATTACGCCAATACACTAATTCTTTGTATTCTGAGGGTTATATTGAATTTCTGGTTGCTTCTACACATCTCATACGCAGTATACTTAATTTATAGATATAATAATACTAATAATAATTAATGTACATGATAGTGTCATTAAAAGTAAAAATAATAAATCTGATGTATGACCTTTCAAAGTTAGCTATTTTTCGGCTTCCAGAAAAAATTATCCTCGACACCATCTATTAAATTTTATTTTGGTAAATGTACACAAATTTAATATTGTTAAGTTTATATTAATTAGCCGACAATCTTTGACGATCTCATATATTTAGCCAACTCAATATCATATTTTTATTGTTACCTGGTGACGAACTCAGCACGTTTTAAAGAAAATTTCAGGCTCTCAATTCTTTTTCCCTAAGGGCCCATTGGATGATATGAGAATAAGAAAGAAAATATTAGAAAGTGTGTAACTTTATGAAGAGTTTAGTTACTTAGAAATAAATTTCCGTCTATGAAGATATTATTCCTTTTATTCCTAAGCAATTCAAACGGTCCCTAAAATCAGTCGGGTGACTACTGGCTAAAGCAACTTGTACTTAATTACTTCTATTTTAATCAAAAGGTAGGGGCTTGACCTCTATTTTTATCCAAAAAAAAAAATAAAATCAGTCGGGTGAATATCAATCAGCATATCATTAAATTAAATGAGTTATACAAAAGATACAAATCCAGGTAGAGAAAATCAAAGAAGCTGCAGAGGTAGTAAATGAAAAGTACAATCAAATATTAACAATAAGGGGGCGTTTGTTTGTGTAGTAAAGAGTTGCATAACTTAAGGATGCCTAAGTGTTTATGTAGTGTTATGTAATAGATGTTTGGTTGTGTAGTAAGGATGACTAATTTAATGCATGCATATATTCATGTCAAAAGACTAAAATGCCCTTAAATTTGAATTAGTATTATGTATTATATGTTGTGACCTAATTATTGTTAATTATTAATTATTATAAAAATTAATTATTAATGATGATAATAAATCATTTTTACTATTATGAAATATTAATAATTACTTTTAACTAAATATTATAAATATTATTATTTATTTTATAATAAAAATTATTATTGATTAATTATCTTCAATTAATTATCATTCTTAAATCATTATTATTAATAATTAATATTACTTGTTAAATATTATTAATTATAATAATTAATCTTTGTTATTAATTATGATTTTTTAATAATTATTGTTACTTATTAACTATTATTATTTATTAATTAATTTTTAATTTTTAATTATTATAAAAATTAATTATTAATGATAATAAGAAATCATTTTATTATTATGAAATATTATTAATTATTTTTAATTAAATAATATAAATATTATTAATTATTTAATAAGAAATCAATATTGTTTATTAATTATTATTATTACTTGTTATATATTATTAATAATTAATTATAATAATTAATATTTATTACTAATTATGATTTTTTAATAGTTATTGTTACTTATTAAATATTATTATTTATTAATTATTATTAATTATTATAGATTATTAAATATTATTATTAATTATTTCTAAAGGGTATTGTTGGAAAAAAAATTAAAGAGGACCGGTGCATAACTTATGCAACCTATTTAGGTTGCATAACTTATGTACTCTTAAGGCATCTTATGTAAAAGGTGTTTGGTGACTTAAGGATACATAACTTAAGTTATGCATCCTTTAAGTCACAAACAAACCCCCCTGATAAAGTTGACTCATCTCTAACTCAGCCTCACACAGTATATTGGAATTTTGAAAAAAATCTTTAATTTATTTCTTTTATAAAATAAAACCTAACATGCATACCGCGGTCCATTTACAATTCCAGTCTCTTCAAGAGGTTCAAATGTGCCTCCAGCAGACTCTACATTTGAACCATGTGATTGTTCATACGATACGCATTATTTTTTGAGATGCTTGTGCAAACATTATTTTTCTTAAACAATAAAGATAAAGAGCAACAAATATATTATTAAAAAAAATAATTTTATGATTTATAAATTTTAATGATATTTGTGATGCGAAGTTGGCGGCTAAAAAAATTTACTTGAATCGAGCCGACAAAAAGAGGAAAGAACACAGACACACACAAAAGAAAAATAATAATTCGGTAGAAGGAGAAGTAATTTTTTTCTTGGGTTTTAAACATGCAAACTTTTAATTAAAATAATTGATTTTCTATTAAGAGCTTGCAACAAGTTTTACACTTGTTGTCAGGTCCAACTTGTAACAGACTTTTGTGAACCAAAAAATTCGTGTGAAGGCACGAAACATGTGATGATTCCAGACCGTTTGTGCATGTTACTTTGTTCACAAATATTCGTTATAAATTCAGAACGCAAACGAGTAATTAGAAACAGCAGGCTCCAACTCAATTTGAGGGTTTTAAAAATAATCTAACAGACCTTTTATATTTGACTAAGACATGATATAACCAATACGTTGGGGGTCCGATTATTCTCTTTTCATTTTTGTAATTTGTGATAGTAACGTTCTCATAAATTATTTCCGACAAGAGAACATCTCTAAAAGAACGCGCTCAGAAATCATAAAAGCCAAATACAAGTATTGGCACCCCATCACTCCATAGCAAATCGTAATTTTTTAAATTAATAAAAAATCAATATTGCTAAACTATGGATTTCCGAGGAAGATACGAAGACGACATTTAAAAACAAAGTATATAGAGTTGGATGATCGAAGTCATCTGCAAGATGGTCAAATTTATTGGGTCTATTTGCAAAAAACAAAGATAGAATTTTTATGTCTCCTGACGCTATCTGGACATAATTTATTGGTTGGTTATGCTAAACAAAAACCATTTACTTGTTGTGTTGAAATTCTTAATCCCGAAGCAGTGAAATTATTTATTAGAGAAAAACAATAGATATGTCTCTAACTTCTCCCATATCTTCACGCTTTTGATGTTTTGTGCCCAAAGGATGTAATAGAAGCTAGCTTAAATGATGCATAATTTACCAATTGAGATAATCAAGTTAGCATTTGCACGAATTCATACTCGTGCTATACAATGCCGATTTATAAAATTCATCAAGATCTAAGTCTAAGAATGAAGTTTCAACATAATTTCTGACAAAATTAAGATATTATTATATCAAAAAATATTATGATAAATATATTATTACAGCTAAACATCTTCTACGATAACTCAAGAGAATTGAAAATGATTGAACATGAATTACTTTTTTGGTTTCATTCCATCTAAATGTTAAGACAAATTTTGAGAACCAGCTCTTGATCTAGTGACAAAGAACAATGCAGCTTGACTCCTTAAGTGAAAGGTCGCAGGTTTGAAATCCCGCCGGGTTATCTTTTATAGACATTTAATTTAAAAAATAAGTTGGGTGGTTTAGACCTCCAATTTATCTTAAAAAAACGTTAAGACAAATTTTAATAGTCTCTCAATTATCAGTTAGAATCTAACTATAAAAATTTGTCATTGAAAAATATTTTTCAAGTAAAGGAATAAGTCCATTACATAGTACTAATTGAAACATCCCAACCTCAACCGAGTTAAAAAGAAATCAACCCAATTACCAAATTGGTTGTTCTCATCCGTGGAAAATCCACATCATCAATTTTGAGACTATTATGTGCTAATCTTAGTACATAAAACAAAACCGTTGGGGGCATAATCCCAACCGCCTCAGCAATTGACACGGTCTCTTTCCACCAAATTTTATTAGAGAGATGATTCAGTTTCTCACAATTAAAAATTTTTGGGTTGTATCGCCTCTCTGTTTTAATTCCTGTTTTTAATTTGTTTCCAATTCTCTCTCTTTCTCTCTCCTAGGCGTGACAGCCACCTTGTAAAATTGACAAAGCAAATCTCTCCTCTTCCAGGCCTTCCCTATCTTTGCTATTACAGAAAAGCTTGGAACATAGAGAATGGTATATGATGAAGTAATTTGCTAATTGAAGGTACGCCTGTCAGCTATTTTTAGATGTCTCATATTGTCTACCTTTTCAAATTTCTTTGGTTTCCGAAATAATGTTTATTCTTCTTCTGTACCTTTTCAAATTCAAACATATAGGATAAGATTATATGTATTTCTGCTATTCCTGTGGAGTTTATTGGCATAAAGAAAATGCAGAGCTTCTTATCTAGTTGGAATTTCAAGTTTTGATCCTGTTTTACAATTTGATAACGTATTCCTAATTTTTTTGTCTAGCTCTCTAAAAGAGTGAAATGACATGAGGTCTAAAAGACATGCTTTATTTTGATTTGTGTTAGATCGCATTTGGCTTTTCTTCTCTTATTTTATTTTTCTTATGTTTGTAAAGCAAGTTCTTCACAAGTTAATTTGAAATTTGAAACAAGAAAAAAACCAAATGTGTCCCATGTAATGGTCAAAATTATTAATGGTTCTGCTGATATTGCAAATTTGTATTATAATTAAGATAACATTATTTTCCTTTTTTCCATTGCATACTGCATGGCACGTTCAGGAGATTAAATCATGTTGATCCTAAAGTTATGATTACTGATATGATGTGTAGATTCATGAATATGGTTTGATTCATGTTCAATGAAAGCATTAAACGCAGTCACTTGGCCTTTTCAAATTCATTTGTGCTATTTTACAAAATAGTTAAGAAGATTTCTAAAAGATACTCAAATCTTTCAATCTGTTAGCATGCCCAACCTACTAAAAGAGGATATTGTTCTTAACATCATGAGTCAAACAGTTTCACCAAAAGTTGTAACAATAGAGAAAAGAGGTACATCTTTACATTCTGGAAATATATCTCTCTTGGTAGGGGAAAAAAATGTCAAAAGAACTAATTTTAAGAAGAAATTAATGATCAAATTGCAAATTAGTTCTGGACTAAATATGGTTGCTTATGTGGACTGTTAAAATCGATAGCAGTATTATTTTTAGTTTTTGTGGTACGTCAAATTTTTCCTAAACTTACAATTAAAGAGGTGATTTTATTGTAGTAACCTAGTAATATATGCTTTTTCCATTTTCTTTGTAAATGTTATTCAAAACTATTAGATTTATTTAGTAAGAAATATATAACATGCAGACTACTGGCATCATGTCTACACCAAGGAAGTCCACCAGCCACACGACCATCCCCTCGACACCTCGCCGTCCGTGCACCCCTGAGACGGCCCATGGGCGGTCTCCCCGTGCGCGCCTATCCAGGTCACCAGACCGCCACTTGACATCCTCTCCTGACAGACCATCCAAATCATACCTTAGACCAACCGTCAGCTCCACTCTACACCATGGCAGCTCCACAAACCAACCTAGGAAGTCAATCGATAAACCGCCATTCCTACCCCCTTCTTCCGTGGGTATAAATTCGCAACATCACAAAAATCCATCTTCATCCAGCAAGGGCTCGCTTACATTGAAAGGAATCTTGACTAGAGCCACAAATGCTATGAAAGTTGGACCTGACAAACGCAGGATGAGTGGTGCCAGTGCTGGTATCAATATTGGTAAAGGTAGTGGCAGTAGCACACCGGTGAGGCCAAGAAGCCCTGCAAGCTTGCCAAAAAAGAAGGAAGGAAACAGGAATTTTGCAAGAAGTAATAGCGTGCCGAAAAAATTGGGTGTTGTAAAAAAGGATATAGAAAGGGATAATGTGAGTATCTGTTCAGTTGAAGATAAATTGCCAGAGCATTTACCAGACCCAGTTGAGATAACACCTGAAGCTTCTAAAAATTTGGCGCTGTCAACAGTTCCTCATGTCGAGCTGCAAGAACAGAGTTACACTGAGAAAATGGAAGAAAATATACATGAAAAGGTTATAGAGAACTCTATTGGGGCAGCTGAGGAAAAACAGATTGAAGAGAACCACAAAGATGCTAAGGTGGAGGAAATAGATGAGAGTCCTAAGGAGGTTGACGTTGTTAAAGTCATTGAAGAGTGTCGAGAAGAACCCATGGTGGAGGAAGAGGTTAAGGAAACCCCGAAAGAAACAGAGAATGCAGTCCATGGAGAGAAGCAAGAAGAAGAAACACCAAAAGCTGAAACAGTCAAGGTGGTTGAGGAATTGCCACAAAAGGCCGAGAATGACCCGATTGTAGAAGAGCAAGACACAAAGAAACCAGAGGAGGCAGTTACTGAATTGACGAAAGAACCAGATGAAATTGCAGTTGCCAGCACTGCTGAAGAAGATAACAAGGAAGAGCCAAAGGAGCCTGAAGAGAAGGAAGTTTCAATAACTGAAAATCATGAGGCCCCAAAAGAAGAGATCGAGACACAAGATAACATTGAAGAAGAGAAACCAGCTGCTGAACTTGAGACAAATGCCAAGGAGACTCCTAAAGCAGAAGAGAATGGTATAGTTGCAGAGACCCCTAAAGTAGAAGAGAATGTTAAGGAGACCCCTAAAGTAGAAGAGAAACCAACTGAGGAAGTTGTAGTTGAGACCCCTAAGGTTGAGGAAAGATCGGTTGATACCACCGTTGCCGAACCGAATAAGGAAATGGCAACCAGTAAGAAGCCCGATGCGGTTGCCACAAGAAGAGAAGGAGCAATTAGCAACGACGTAATAGAAGAAACAAAGAGTAAGCTAATGGAGAAGAGGAAGAACAAGGTGTTAGCCCTTGTAGGTGCATTTGAAACCGTCATGCAAAAACCTGAGGGAAGCACAAAAAGGTAATCGAATTGGGTTTCTAGTTTTTTTTATTTCCCTTTGTTTTTCATTTTTTTTTTAAAGTTAATTGGAGCTATTTCTCTTGCGGTGATGGTTGTTGTGGATTGATTTCTAGTGTGCCATGGGGATGAGAATTTCTATTGTTTATGGTGTTCTTTAAGTTAATTTGCTGATCAGTTCGAATGTAAAGGGAGAGGTTTGGCGCATATTTTAGTTGATAAGATGTGCCTTTCATTTGGGAGTTTTTGTTCCATTTTTTTGCTTTGTGAATAAGAACTCGATTTGTGGAATGTTGGGATTGTAAATGTGATGTGTGATGAAACAGAATGCAACTTTTTTTCTCTTCCCAAATTTGAAGTTATTTTTGTTTCATTTATTTCTATAACTACGAGTGAGATTAGTCAGACAAAATTGGTACAATTAAGTGGATTTATCAATCACTAAGGACATATTTGAGACTGTAAATTACCTTGAGCGCATGAAAATAATTGATGTTGACGAAATAATAGATGACCATACAGACAAGGATTGAACGTATGATCAATGTTGGTTCCTTGACCTCACATAGTCACATTCACATATTAGTTGTTTCTGGTCATAGACTAATAGTCAATCGTCAAACGCTCAAAAATAGTTGTGACGCTAAATATCAACGCTATCGTGTAGCCGACTCTCTGCTTAAATCCCAGGATGAAAGAAGAAAGGGTGTAATTGTAAATCCAATGTTTTTAGGGTAAGTTTTGTTGTACTATTGGCCTATTGCAAATGTTTGCGTTGTCCATGCTCCCTAAGTAAGCTAGCTGGAGTTCTGATATATGAATGTTTAATTAAAAGTTTATGACAAAATAGAACCATGTTCACTAAACCCTTACCATTTTATTGAGGAATCTGTCTAATTTTGAGAACCGAGACCGTCACAAATTAAAAATTAATACATCTATGAGAACAAACAAGAAATATTAACTAAGTTTTTATATAGGGTGATTTACAAATATAACCTTAAATCTAAAAGGAGTAGTGTTAAATGTTAATTGTTGAGAGAAGCGATAAGGATTTGCCAATTTGGGCTTAAGGAGTTCGCCCATCTTCCTGCAGCCCTCTCTCTCTGTAGATCATTCTCTTTTTCTAATTTCAGCTCAAATATCTTGATTGGTAGCCCAATTAGTTCGCGGTTATCAATTTATCATCATGCGAAGTTTTTCTAAACCTAAGGAACCTTTTCAATAGGAAAGTATCAAGCATTTTTAATCTTCATCAATTCTTTTAAAAGGGCAAATGTTAACACATCAGTCAAATGATACTATGCACAGATATTGGTGTCGATAGAATGATAAGAAAAAAAAAATAGACCATTGAAAGTATTTGTACACCTGAGGAACCTTTTCAATAGGAATTATCTAGCATTTTTAATCTTCAATTCTTTTAAAAGGCCAAATGTTAGCACTTCAATCAAATGATACTATGCACTGATGCACAGTTTTTGTGTCGATTGAATGATAAGTAAAAAAAAAGGGACCATTGAAGAACATATATATCCAACCATTTTTTTTGAAGTATGGATTTCAGTAGTTATAAGATTTATTTATTTTTTTTTTTTTGTTAGTATCCGCAGTTGTAAGAATTTAACAGACTAAGAAGCTCGGTCGACTTCCTTGTTAATAGAAACCACATGTCAACAATTCCATAAGTCAGTCTCCCTATTTCCTTTTCATGTTGGGCAAATAATTTGCTTTTATGAGCTTAATCCTGGTAGACAGGAATAGGCAAGGTTATTGGATATCATCATACCAACAATTGATTATTCCTACTAGCTGTTGCTCTCTCCCTTATGCTTTAATAAATATCACTTTCCAATTTGTCTCTATAATTAAGAGAATATAAAATTTAAAAACATAATCTTGATTTTTTTTTCTAGGAAAAAAAATACTTTTATATCTCGGAGAAAATGTTGGCATATAAAATGAACCGTTTTCAGCCCACGGCTATATCGGTGATGCATTAAGTTATTTGTTCTGCACATGAGACCGTCACTTTGTTCCTAGTACAATCATTACCAAATACCAATATACTTTTGACTTGTCTCATACTTATATTCATTTTATTAAAGTATTATATAATACATAATTTGAATTTAGAATTTTTCTTTTATGAAATTATATGATAATATTTAAGTATAGTTTATTAAAAAGAATGTTCTAACAGTTTTATTATACAATAAAGTCTATTTAAATTTTTGTAAGATAAATTCATAGCGTGTCTAGGAAAACAAAAAACAGCCGTATATAAATATGTATGACATCGGAAAATTTTAATTACTCTTATACAAACGTACAATTCTATTTTCGTATCCATTTCCATTGAACTCTTCAAATTTCAAATTTTAATTATTTCCGGAATAGTTATCTGAAAAGTTTCTTATGATAACTTCTGAGGAAATGTCTTATTGACTTGCAGATCGCGTTCCAAAAGAGCACTTGAAAGAATGAGGAAGGTTCTGAATTCCGATTATCCGATACCAACAATTTGGTTGCCCCAAATATCAATATTTTGCTATTTAGTTATTTTTTCAAATTTTAAAATTTAAACGTTAAATCTAAACCGTTGATCCTATTTAGTTTAATGAGCGATATATTTTTATATAAATTTTATAAATTTAAGAGTTTATTTGATATTTGATCAAATGCTAAAACATGAACGTTTTACACATCACTCATTAAACTAAATAACATCATCGGTTTGGATTTAATGTCTGAATTTAAAATTTTTAAAAAATATAACTAAATAATAAAATATTTGACATTTAGGGTCAACCAAAATATTAGTATTGGAACTTTAATCCTCAGTAAAATACATTCATTCTACTACCCAAAAAGAAAAGAAAAAATAATTATAAAGAGTTCAAGCCTTTCTTAAACTCAATTACACATCCACATAAAAAAAACAAAAAAACACGAAATATGAAACTTTAATATAATTTAGGAAACCAACAAGGCAACAATTTACAGAAGAAAACAAGACAACTAATGCAAAAATTTATTATTTCTTTTCATCTAGCAAAATATTAGCTCAAGTATCGGTCAGTGCGTAGTTGAAAATTTCTATGCATAAAAATAGTGAACTATATTAAAAAAATTATATGATTTAATTTTTTATATATGACAATTATCTACACAATGGACAAAAGCTAATTCTAGTGACATTTTGGAAACTTGGTCAGTGGAATCTTTTTGAGTAGTTGCAATAGCCATACCGTGACCTATTCAATTGTAAACCCACCGGTTTACATTTCTTCCTTACGCTACTCTCTTTTGACAATAATTTTAGTTAATAATTTAATTGAATTGAATAAAACAAAGCATAACCGTGTTTATTTATCAGATTTATAATTTATTAAAGGTCCAAATTGAAGAGACAATCTATCAAAACGGACCCCATGTCTCTATTGTGCTCAGGGGTGTCAACGGCACCATTTTTGACGTTATGCCGTTTCGTTTATATTAAATGGAACGGTTTGTGGCATGAAATTTTATATCGTTTTCTAAACGAAACTGTATGTGGCACAGTTGGTTATACCGTTTAGACCGTTTCAATCCCATTTCATACCGTTTTATGTGTAATTTCTAAAGTGGAACGGTTGATGGCACAGAAATTTGTTTCGTTTAATAAATGGAACGGTAAATGACATACCGATTTCGTACCATTTTTAAGTGGCACGATAACGGTAGGGGGCGAAACCGTGGTCGTTAACCACGTTAGGCACCCCTAATTGTGCTCACCGCACGAAGGGCGTGGGCTACCGGTTCCATAATCCCCAACCTAACCCACCAAATCCAACTTTGCGGATGTGGATCCAAATCCAACGGTCAGTAATTGAATTGATATAACAGATTTTTTTCTAATTAGGTTTTGACATGGCGGCTGTCAGTGTGGTCCGGCTGGCTACTTTTCTGCTTTGCAAAATCAAAGCTGCGTGCATGAGTGGAAAGAAAACAAAGCGATTGATTTTCTCTATTTCCATAGGCAATGCGTTTGTGAGTAAAATGGTGAAGGTGGTATGGGTTTTTCGTTGCAAACATGATGTGGTTTTCACCGACAATCGACAAAAGAACGTCGTCGATATTTATATCTCAAGCTATTTGTTAAGAGATATAAAAGTGGATCCGGATCCATTGATAATGATCAAATGTGACTATTTCAGTAATATGTTTACATTAAGTAAAATAAATATGTACAAAATTTTCATATTACTTGAAAAAAAAAACTTATATCAAGTTTATTATACATCTGATAGATCATTTTTAAATTTTGGATCCTAAAATAAAAATTTTATAATTATCGAGACTATTCAATTTCTATATAAGTAGTTATTTATAATTAACGGATCGATCATTTCACTGAAAGTTATATCTCCAATTATTATACTATCAATCCCATTAGGAACCATAAATATAGTAGCAACAAAAAAACGCAAACGTATGTTTTTTTCTTCGCTTATAAAAGTGACTCGAAAAGTCTATATTGTTATAGATAGCTACTAACAATTTTAATTTTAACGCAAATAATATATTTGTGTTCAATATGGTGTCAATATTTGATCCGATAAGCAAATTAACCTTTCAATTATCAATGATCGTGTGCTAGATCCGATAAGCAAATCTTATCTTAATAATTAAATATCTTCTCACATTTCAAATGGTGTTTAGGTTTTTGTCCGCTTGAGTTACCCTGATCACAGAAAAAATAGCAAAGTAATACAAAGGAACCAATCCAACAGGAAATTTGACTACCTTTTTTTTTAAGACATATTTTCTAAAATCTTGACAACTCACTTTTAAATCAATTAAAATAGTGAAAGTTTAAAATAATTTTATTGATATATAGATGGATGATTGTATACAATCTACATATCATTCGGTGATTTATTAAGAACCGTTAATTTTAAATCATTGAAAATTTAAATAAAATAATAAACGATAAAACATCTATGAAATCACATCAAATTATTTATAAGAATTTATTAAATTTTTTCAAAAGAACTCATTGTGAGGTGATATATATTTTATTATAATATAATAACTAGAGTCATTGATCTGCACCCTGTGGCTGTGGTAAATAAATAGGGTCAAACAGGCCGTTGGAAATAATAAACGGAATACAGTTTTTTTTTTGATAAATTAAACGGAATACAGTAGGATCCGTGACCACTGTACCGCTGACCAGGAACCACCAAGGATCAAATGCGACCTAGCCAGAGCCTGAAACCTCCTTTTAATAACTTTCCTTTTCTTTTCTGCTCAAAAAAAGACTTCATCTCCTTTCCTTATTTCTACAAAACAATGCGGATACGGATTCTAAAAATATAATAATAACCACTATTGAAAACCACCCGAATTAATGCGTGCTAATCGTCAATCAATGCCTCGGATCACTCCAATCCTTTTCTTTCTTTAATTCCTCTCTCTCTCTCTCTCTCTCTCTCTCTCTCCATCTCCATCCGCGTTGTCTCCGCCCCAGTTTGGAGGTATGGCGAAAGAATTTCTTTTAGTCGTATTAAATTCTATTGTAAAATTTTGATTATTTGTGAAATTTTGTTTGGAAAAACGAGGTTTCAACGGAAAATCTGTTGTCTAGTTTCTTAATCGAGTTATTTTTTTTCTATCCTTTGTGGTTTTGTTAACGAGACTTTCGTTGCTGAGGATTCTAATAAACTATTTTAATGGCAGAATAAATTTTCTAGCAATTAATCAAGGATACTAGGATAGTTGTTTCCGTGTTGGAGCGCAAAGCATATATTTTAATAGAAGGGAGAATATAGATATCACTTTCCTAATTTTTTTTTTTCAAAGGTCTGGCTGCGAATTACCATCCTAAGTTTTAAGATTGATTTATTTGATGTTGGAGTAGATGTTTGTTGTTTTCATTTAATTTTGTTAATATTCTTTAATCTTCAACAATCAGTTTGTTCAACTTCCGAAATTTGGAATTTGAAATGGAATGCATAAGCATTTGTTATGGATTATAGTTGATTTGCTTTTATTCCAGAACCGTAAGAAATATTGAGATGTCCACATACTTGATAAACAAATAGGTCAAGGTAGATTAATTTGAATGTAATCAAGTTGACCAATTCCTTTGGAAGATAATTTTTTTCACTATATGAATTATTGATAAGCTGGAACGATCACGAGCTTGTAAAGTTGTAATAACTAATATTCTATGTTTAGGTCATTGAGCACTACTTTTAATTTGTTGAAATTTTTGAATCTTGTTGAGGTTAGGGGCACCAGTAATTTCTAAATTCTGTGACTTACATTGTCTGCATACAATAAGATAACATATACATGTATCCCGAACAGCCAAATTATAGAAACAGACGAATGCTTTGATTATGCACATATTTTTTTTTTTTGGTTCTGAATTGACTGAATATAAATTTGGTTTTTGAATTTATAATTTCAGAGTGCAATTTGAATTCAACAATGGACAAACGAGATGCAGGGAGGTATAAATATTCTAGAAGAGGTGGGTCTGAGTTCTCCGTACAAAACCAAAACTCAAATTCGGTAGATAAAATCCAACAACCACCATGGAAACTCGGGATCAGCGGCAGCAGTGGCAGCAGTAGTGGTGGCAGCCACAACAGACCCCAGAAGACCAGCATTCCTGAGAAATCCAGGTTTCCAACTGTTGACACCACCAAGAGTGTACGCAGAAGCTCCTTCAGAACCCAGGGTACAAGACAATTTGAAGAAAAACAAAAACATAAACCGACCTTTGTTGGAGAGAGCAGCAGCAGTAATAGTAGTACCACCACTGGTAAGACTGTCACTCAAGTGCTAAACGAAACAGAGGTACCAGATATTTACCCGTCAGTGTGCACACAGGCTATCAGCTCAAATTCAAGCTCTAGATTTCTCTCACAGCTAAACAAGCAGATAAATTTAGGGAGCAGTTCAAATAGCACTGGTTCTGGTATGCAGAGGCGTGGTGGTATTAAGAGCATGGGATGCACATCTGTATCTGATGTCATATCATCTAGTGCAGAAGGTGTGAGAAAGAGAGCCAATGGAGAAGGCTCTTCTACCAGAGCTAGATCTTTGACTGGTAGAACTGTGGATTTAAATGTACCAACTACTATTAGAGGGGTCCCACAAGCAGGAAGTAGGATACACAGAGTGTTTGCAAGGACTAGTGAGATTGATTTCCAGGCCCCACGGGCCAACTGGACATTGACTTCATCACAAGAAGATGAAAGAAGTGAAGATGAAGATGATGAAGAAGAAGTAGAACCAGAAGAAGAAGAAGAAGAAGAAGAAGAAGAAATAGCAGCAGCAGCAGCACAACCAAGGCCTTTTGCATTTTTGTTGCCACACCAGCTGTTTTCTGCTTCCAATCAGTCAAGATGGGATTCGAGTTTTGGGTCTGGTTTGGATTCGATTTCTAACTCAAGTTCAGATTCTACTTCTGGTTTAAGCAGTAGAATGGCTTCTTGGTCTGGAGAGGAAGAGAGTGGAAGGGCCGGTCATCGAGTGGTGCAGCGGGGACTGCGTCTCAGAGACAGAGAGCCATACCAGCGTGATCGAATTGCTGAGGTGCGTGTTCTTGATTTTGTACATAAATTTTGAATGTTAATTGCAGAGATAAGGGGCAGTTGTTGCTTATTTGGGGGCATTGTGAGGTTTAACAAGCACAAACCAGGCAAATTATCATTCAATCGGGGATTTGGTTGCATGATTGAAGTGTAGTAAAAAAGAATATATGCAGATTCTTCTACAATGAGCACAGGTGCCACAAATTGATGAAGTGCCAAAAATAGGATGACAAGTATCTAGATATGCGCACGATCTAATAATTAATTACCGTTTTTTTTTCCAATAGAGGCAGTTGCCTGCAAAACAGCGGCTGGTTTCTGTTTAAATCTACGATATAGACACAAAAGTAATGACAAATTAAGTACATTAATGAGAGAGAAATGTAAATGAGATATATTTATACTAAGATAAATAAATCAACATATCGTAGATAATCGGTAGTTGCATATTATTCCATTAAACCAAAGCTGTTTAGAACTTCTACAAATCTATCTCGCTATTGTCATGAAGAGTTCTCCATCCTTCGTTTCCCCCCCTTTTTTGTGAATCGAAGCTGTAGTCTGAGCAAACCTGTCTTTGTTCCCAGTGTGAACTCAACACAATGAAGTTTCGAAAGAAAAGGGTGCAATAAAAAAGAAAACTTTAAGACACTTCTACCTGTAAAACCTCTTTATAAGCCTTTGAGCTGCTTCACAAAATTCAGAGCTTACATATACGAACCTCAAGATGATGAACTGCAGAAATCCCCAAGTCAGAAACATTAGGCCACAACCTAGTTATTGCAATCACCAAGTATCCAAAACAAGAATACACAGCTTCTTTGTCGCATGGGCCTGGCATATGGTTAATGAATATTTTTTGTTCTCTTTGCATTGCCATCTTTATGTCCTGCATCCATTTCCTGACTTTTTTCTCCCTGCTCAATTGCAAATAAAAGAAATTATTAGGCTGCAATGGATTTAATAATTTTTGTCTTACCATAAATGAAGTCAAGTTTGTTTCTCTTACACTAGATCTAGATAGTTCATGTTGTGGCAGCAAAATGATTTCGCATAATTTTCGTTTAATACTCAGATTCTGTATATCTCTACAATTCTGCAGACTCTGAGCGAAGTGATTGTGCAAATTTACATCATTGAAATGAGCAATCCACATTCAATCTGTCTTTCTAACGAACACTAAATAAATGATCGTTCGTTCCAACCTCATCACAGAACATGCATCTCTGGTCCTCTGCTACCCTACTATATCAATTTAATTTTACCCCGAAATTTTTTTCTAAGGATCCATGTGAAAGCTTTTAATTTTGAGAGGCATGTTATTCATCCACACAGGACACCTATCTCCATTCTAAACCCTCTGTAATCGAACCATTGATTTAAATGCAAATCCCCATTTTTCCTCCTATACCAATTTATTTTTTTAAGCCCTTGTCCCAAAAAAAAGTTAGGGTAGGCTACAAATGACGCCATGACCCTGGTCATTTCTTTTGAATATGACCTGGTTTTTTACGTTGGCTCGCCAAGCCTATTATACGGACCAATAAGAGAATTTCATTCTGTTGTCAGTGTACTCCAGACCAAATCTCATTTTGCAGCTCAATCCAATCTTATAACCAACTTTTATGTAAAACCTTATGATCTATTCTCCTGCAAAGTATTACAAACTGAATGTTAAAATCTTCTATTAGTATATTTCCTTTTTATCTACTAAAATCTGACAACTTAGTTTCACCATCTCTTTTTGCATTTGACCTGTCAAAGGTTTAATGGCAGTCAATAAAAAATATCTTGTTTTTCAAGGAGGAGGACAATGTCTTCTATTCTTTTAATTAAATAATAATAATACATGTTCATATAAGATTTAGTGCGAACTGTGAATTTTTTTAAAAAAATTCATAATTGTAGCGCAGAAAAATATGAAAATCATTTCATTACTGACTCCCATATTAACGACCTAATAATTTTGGTGTGATCATTATTATTGGAATTAGTATTTGACTTGTTGAATGACCCCTATCCAAGACTTTTGTGGTTCTGCCTATTAGTATTGTTAAATACTTAAGCTGTACATGAAAGGAAGATGAAGTATGTTGACCATGCTTGTGATACTAAAGTGTTCTTTGTGCTTTTAAGAGAGGAAAGAAAAGAATACTAAGATTAGTAATTAAAGGAACATGATATACTGAATAAGATAGTTAAACATGCCAATAAAAAACTAATTAGAAAAAGAAATTCCTGTATTACCCCTGATTATTACTAACTAAACCTCCATAACCCAAATAATCAACGTAATTTAGCCAACAGTTTCAACCTATATGATCTGTGAAGTAGTAAAACAATTAGAAGCACCAGTATGAACAAACAAATAGAAGCACCATGTATGATGTTAAATTCACTAAATGAGGGAATAAGCATAGTAGTTATTAGGGGTTTTTTTTTTCATTAAGTAGGCAAGAACTGAACAGGGTTCTCATACATATATTGGAAATTTGCATACCTTGTCCCAGCTAATTATAGTGGTAAGCTGCCTGCTTGACAACTGTGAAGCATGGGAATTTATTTTTAAGTGCCCTACAACCATTCAAGTGATTGGTTATCAGGTTGGTTTGTTGTTTTCTTCACTTTTTTTTTTTTTTTTGGAATGTGTAGGTACTGTTGGCTCTAGAGAGGATTGAGCAACATGGAGACCTGTCCCATGATGAGGTTGTTTATATTTGTATTCTTTTTTCCCTAAATTTATTGTATATTTTTCCTGAATTTAATATTTCTTTCCTTTTTAAAACTATAGCAATTGTTGATAATAGAGACCAACTTTCTGCTTAATGGCTTGACATTTCATGATGAGCACAGAGACATGAGGATGGATATTGATAACATGTCATATGAGGTAACACATTATTCCTACTTTCTACAAGATAGAAGTTTTTTGAGTTATATGTTGTTCTATTGGTAGGGTATACTTGTGGCATTACATTTATTTCACTCGAAACTTATCGCTGCCATTTTGCCTGTGAGAAAATTTTTTTCTTTTTTTATTTTACACCCGGACTGGTATTCAAGTGAATATAGTGGTTTTGTGTGTGTCAAGTTTCCAGTATTTGGTATGCTAAACTTAAATGGAAACTGAAAACTATAACAATTAAGTTTCACTTTTTAAACCGATGAAAGTTTTGCAACCTAACTTAATTGCTGCTCTAAATGGTACTGAAGTTCAGTACTGTCATTGTTGTTCTAAATTGACATTTTTAAATTTTATTTTTTTTTTAAATCAGCTTCCATAATGTTGAAAATTTTCATTCATTAATCAGGAGTTGTTGGCTTTGGAGGAGAAAATGGGAACAGTTAGCACAGCACTCTCAGAAGAGGAATTTGCAAATTGTCTTAAGAGAAGTTTGTACCATGAATCTTCTCCTCATTCTATTGATGATGTCAAATGTAGCATTTGCCAGGTACCTCTTTTTATAGGAAGATCGGGAAATAAGTATTGATTTCATGCGATATTGTGGCAGTCATGTCCTATCGTGTTTGTTTGACAAAAGATGACCTGGCATCTTCATAACTGAACAGTTTGGTATCAATCTTTTGGTACATCAGTACAGGAATTCTGAGGTACTGATATTAGAGGTGTTCACAGAATTTCAATGTTCCTGAACTCTATTTTTTATAAACATACTATTTACCTCAGTAGGAGGCAATAGCCCCAGTATGTGTCACCCCGCTTTGACAATGGTTTGTCCAATAATGGAGCCTCCTGCCCAGGTCAAAATAAAGTATTTAATATTCAATGTGTATTGTTTCCTCTCTCTCTAAACAGGAAGAGTATGAAAATGGAGAGGAAATAGGGGTGCTGAAATGCGAGCATTGGTACCATGTCAGTTGCATCCATGATTGGCTTCGTCAGAAGAACTGGTGCCCAGTTTGTAAGGCACCACAAAATGATAGATGATTAACTTTCTTTTTGCTCCCTATCCATGTTCATGTAAATATTACAATTTTTTTTTTTTGGTTTTTTTCCTAATCAATTATTTTCTCAATTTTACAAATTTGCTTAATAAATGAACATTAGAAACCTTTAGAAGCCATTTCAAATTGTACATATTTCAGACGTTGCTCTTAATGCTTCTTTTACGAAGAATTCAATGCATGATCTTTTTTTTTTTTTACATTCAAGTAACTTTAATTTTGTGTCTAACAAAGTTCAAGTATCGGGTTCCATGGTAATCAAGTGCATTGGTTTTGTAACTCTGGCTTAGTGGCTTGTCTGATTTCAGGCAAGAAACCATTGCCTCCTATTTTCATAACCTGTGTTCTAACGATTGAAGATTACTTCGTCCATTATATTTGATCCCTGTGGGCCCTCTATACAATACCAATAGGGAAACTTGCTGTACTTTGGATTAAGCGAAAATTTCAGATTCTCGTTTAAATCAGTACTGAAGTTAACCATTAAGAGCGGACCTATGGTAATATTAAAATTATCAGGTACTCTAATTCAAGGTTCCATGCCATGATTATAATAGTCCAATGACCGTGATCTTTTGGGATCAATGATTAGGTCTTGTATTGCAATCCAGATATTGTTAGTTGGCACGCAGGCATTTTCCATGAAGGTCATGACTACTTCAGTACTTCTGTACTTGGTTTCTCCATTTTCACTAAAAAGGAATAGTGCCCTTTTATTTCGGAATTGTTTGCAACTTAATATCTGTCCCCTACGAACCGTATGTGACTGGTGCTTGGTTGGTGATTGGTCTAATCTTTTCACTTTATGATATCTAAACAACCTGTGGGGTTTTCAGTTTTTTGGCAGAATAGTTAAACTGAAATGCGATATTTTTTGTATTATTTCTTACGATGCAAGAGCAATCAATGCTTAATCGAACAGATAAAGATAAACCAGGCTAATAAAATTTTCTTTTTTCTTGGTAATCGGCCGGTCGGCATAATTAAAGTTACTAGCATAAGATGTCCTCATATGTGGACAAATAAAAAAATAAAATAATATTAGGTAGCGATACAAATAGATATGTTATTCAATTTGTTTTCTTTATTAGACGGAAAATCAAAATATATTATTGCTTCGTCTGGCAATCGATATCCAACCACAGATCAAATGTCGATCGAATAATAGAAACACGTGTTTACCTGCATGATCAAACATGTTAACACCTTTTAGATCCATGCATTTATATGTAGTAGAGACAGAGATAGAGATAGATATTAGCTCGACTATAAAGATAACCATGACTATGCCACAATGACAGAGATTATTGATGTATATACTATATAGTATCTATGATGTCGGCAGAATATGATAGAAGAACATCTGTCGTACTGGTTTACGTTCAAATCCCAATCAGCCTGAGAACTTTCTGTAGAATGATTATTAAAATATGACATAAGATAAGTAGAACTCTTGCATGGCCTAACAAACTTCTTGTTGCTGAAAATAACCTCTCAATTAACTGTTGCAAGGAAAAAACAAAGTGTGAGTTGTTATGACTTAAACATCAAATCAGCCCAAGAATTTTCTGTTAATAAGAACTCAACACTTGCTAAGTTCAAATTTTAAAATGTGCAATTTTGGCAATTAGAACCATGTTACTTGTACTAGGGGACATCATAAAATCCAACGCATAGTGATGCTATATATTCACTCCTACAAACGGTGTGACATTGAATTCTACTTGATTAATATGAGTCAATTAACGAATCAATTCATATCAAACGAGCCTCCTTGATTAATATGAGTCAATATCAATGGTTTAAAGCTAACCGAGATGTATTGTTCCTTCGCCTTTGAATTAGACAATATTTTTTAACCAAAATATATCGATCCTTCGTCTTAGGTAGAACCTTTTTTTTTTTTCTTTTTTTGAAGGCTGGTTGGGGAAGTGAGTTTACATTACATATATATATATTTTTTTTTGAAACATAGTTTACATTACATTACACTTTTCCAAACTTCTGACCAATCTACAACTGTAAGTTTTACAGTAATTAAGCCCAGACAGGACAGCTTACAACCAAGGAAAGAAATAAATTCTAAGTCGTAAGTTCGAACTTAGCAACCATGCCTGTCGGCACATCAATGTCAAGAATGACCCGCTGAACCACCGTCATTCGGTTATAGAGAATATAACTCCCACAACATGCCTGGGTATTTGGTAGAAAAAATTTTAGGTTGTTTATTTTATTTTATTTTATTTTATTTTATTTATTATTATTATTTTATTTTTAGTGAAGCGAAGAGTCGGATTCTTCTGCTTTTTATAAATTTCAACTCAAATTAAATATAAAAAAAAATCTTCGTCTTCAACATGGAAAATAATTAGGGGTGCATAACGTGGAAAACGACCACGAAAGTGGTCATTTTCGTTAACCGTTGCATTGATGTACGAAATTTTTGTACTTATTGCGTTGATTGTTGCATCCGTTTAACACATGTTACGTTGATCGTTTCGTTGATAGGAACGATCAAAACAGTTATAACCGTCTTTGACTACCTAACTGTTTTGCATTTTTATTAAGATGCAAGAAAATAAACTATTCTGCATTTTGTATGAAACAGAGATAGAGAAATGACAGGTCAGGTCACGCGGGAAAGGGGGAGGAGGCACCATCATCACCTCTCGCTCTCGACGACAATTGTATTGAGTGGTGCAGAGGCGAGAGAGATAGATGTGACTGTGTTCGGCGGAGAAATGACGGAGCGACGCTGCAGAAATCTAATTTTACTCGTTTCTCCCTCGATCTCTCCGCTGAGGTCCTCTGCAATCTAATAATAAAACCATGAAAAAATTTTTAGACGAAATGCGCGAAATAAACGACCACGAAACGTACCAGTTTCACTAATCATTCCGTTCTGAGAAGAAACAATATTTCTATTTGCGTTAGTTGTTCTGTTCCTTAAACGAAACTGAAATCCTTATCCGTTACCGTTCTGTTCCGAACGAAACGAAACGAAAGAACGGTTGAAACGGCTACCGTTTTCAGCCCTAAAAATAATGGCTCAGTTTGGATGATGTGGGAATAAGAGGAATAAGGGAAGAAGTATTGGAAAGTGTGTAACTTTGTGAAGAGTTTGGATTGTTTATAATAAATTTGAGAGTAGGAAGAAGTTATTTCTTTATTCTTGCACTCATCCAAACGGAGCCAATATTTTAACTAACTGTATTAGATGTGACTCTTACTCTGTTTTTTTTTTTTTTTCCTGCTTAGAAAGTGAAGAAAGAAAGAATATGCGGCTTTTACTTGTTCAACAAAATTCATACTCTACCTCAGTTTAAGACATGAGACATCTATATCAACTAAAATATACACCGTTGCAATGATTTTTTTTTTTTTTTGTATATTTTGTCTTCTCACAAGTTTCACTAGTCTCAAATCGATAATTTGCTTTGACGCAACAATTCAGACAATGTCAATGCTTCACGTGAAACTCTAAAAACAAACTAGGTGGCAAGGAGAAGGCACTCAAGTGACACACCAGACAAGCTAGAAAAAGAAGAGGCAAAACGGCCGCAAATGATGCAAATATGATGGGGTTAGTTTGGTCACGGTATGGAGTGGTTGGTACAGTCCGGAGGAATGGAACTTTAGAGGCACGCTTCAAACCGTGAAGATTATTTGATGGAGTATAACTTTGGCAGTATACATGAAATGCAATGCATGCCAACCAACGCTAAATGCCATCTTACCAGCTATGTCATCCTGTTTTATGGGCCTTGTGATATATAAAATTCTGATTCTGGTTGTTACTTAGGTTATGGGTCTTTCTAGTTTCTTCACGGTTTATCAAATGGACCACCTTCTTCTCTTATATTCTTAGGGGAATGTTTTCTGGTTAAATGACAAATGGCATGGCCCGGGGTTTTTAATATTAGTGTCCTTTCTTTGATTCCGTTTGGATGGTGTGGGAATAAGAGGAATAAGAAAAGAAGTGGAAAGAAATATTGAAAAGTGTGTAACTTTGTAAACAGTTTGGATTGTTTATAATAAATTTATTTTTTTATTTTCTTATTTCCACACCTCATCCAAACGAAGCCTTTAATAAAAAATGGTGATTCAACAAGTAAGAGAATTTGTCGTGCAAAAGCATTTTCGGATTGGAAATGATTGCTAATTTATTCCAAAATAACTCTTTTAAAAAGAGAAAAAAAACACTTTTGGTGTAGCGAATTAATTTAAAAAGGTCACTTTTCTCCATTAATTTTTCCCTATCAATTCATCCAGCATAAAAATACGGACAAGTTCTCAAAGTCAACAACAAAAATGTTTTTTTTTTTTCCTTCGGTAACTGTTCACGCATGTGCTTGCAAGTAGGGGTGTCAAACGTTGAAACGGAAGACGGAACAGACCTGTTCCGCTTCCGTTTTGTTTCAGTCGACGGAACAGAAATTGATTTCGTTTAACGTTCTATTTCGTCAAACGTAACAAAATTTCATTCCGTTTAACGTTCCGTCCTTTATTTACCATTGATTTCAGCGGAATTCCGTTTTCCGTTTCAAAAACGTTTATAAATTTCAGTTCCGTTTCCGTTCCGTTTTCAGAAACGAAACTGAAATCTCTTCCACTTAACGTTCTGTTTAGACGGAACGGAACGGAACACCCATGCAGAACGGAATTTTGACAGCTCACTTGCAAACACATTAATTTGGAACACCTATAGCATGTGCTTACAAACATATTAACTGTTCGAAAAAATTTTGGAACACCTAATATTTTTATTTGTCCACACGTTGATAGTGTTTTTAAAAGTGAACAGGGCATCTGTGTCAAATAAATTTTAAAATAAATTTGAATTCTTGTTTTAGAAATGTCTTAATACAACTTCTTAATTCTGTGGATTCAGAATTAAACCTTTCGTCGACAAATTCGAAGTTCTTGTAAAAGTCAGTATGTTAACATTTTATTCAAATTTCAGAGCCGGCGAACTTCAAAATGATATTCAAAGTTTTAAATTAGTCAATTTTTATGTTTAACATAGATACCATTTCGGTTGACTACGGATCTTGTACGTTATACATAAATGCGCTTATTTGTGTAAAAAAAAAAATGAATTTATGCATAGTTCACTACGGAGGGTCCCGTGCCATCAAGTTATTTTTCAAGATCCAAAATTCAAATAGTCAATCTGAACCGTTTAAGTTGTTCTACATATTGAAATATCTTTGGAGACCAAATTTTATATTTTTTCGAATTTTTTTGCTATTAATTATGATATTTTAAAAAATATTATGATTAGAGTATTTCAGGCCATCCAATTTGAAAATATCATGATAAATAGCAAAAAATTTTGAAAAAATATAAAATTTGGTCTCCAAGGATATTTTTATATTTTGATCAATTTGCACGGTTTGGATCGACTATTTGACTTTTGAATTTCAAAAAACAAGTCAATAGAAAATTGATGGCACGTGTCATCGATGGCGCGTTAGCCATTCTCTCTCTCTCTATATATAAATATCTGTTTTGAATCATGCCATCAAATTCATAACAACGCCGATAAAATGCAACAGTATTTGTCTCAGTTTTTTTTTTTTTTTAAGTCTAAACTATCTACATGCAGGCTGCACACTTCCTGCATAAATCATGCCATAATTAGTGCGCCGCGCCTAAGACCGCATCTTTTGCCCCTTTTTTTTTTTTTTTTTGAAGAAATCTCTATCCGGTTTTTATATAGTGTCGGACCCCATATTTTAACGGACCTGATATAGATCATTCGTCCTCAGCCTAATTCCATCATTTTCTCTTTTATATTTTCATAAAAATATCGGAATTATTTTAGAGCATGCGTAAGTGCGGCGCAATTGGGAAAGACCAGTAAGGCATGGTATGGATTCGTAGGAGAGGGAGAGCTTTCCAAATATGTGCATTAATGAGGACATGAAGCATAAAGCATCCTCGTCATGACTCATTACCGAATATCATAATTTTGACCACCATTGTAATTTGTAAATGAAATAAATTTTATTTAAATTTTCAGATATACTATATGTAGACCATATTAATTGCATTCGTTAATTATTTTTTAAAAACTTCCAATTTCTTTTTTAAATTAAATATTCACAAGGATCTCCAACCGGTTTTAAAATCTACAACCTCGCTGAAGAAACGTTGTTCTTTGCCACTAGGCGAAGGACTGATTCACTTGCATTTGCTATTATTTTATCAAACAATTTGAATTTTTTTCTATGATTATAACAATATTTACTCTCCACTAAGTCCTCAAATGATATTATAATTGGATAGGTAAACTATATACATTCCAAATAATATAACATGTATTTTTAAGAAATATTCAGTCACACTCACTACTAAATATGAAAGTAACAAAAAAAAATTAATTACCAGATGTCCATCCTCATTTTAATATAATATATCGTAAGCTAGCTGTAATTATATATTTTTATCTTTTTTTTCTCCGATGAACTTCTTTTACAACTTGAACATAATAATAATTGGATTTATACTCAATTAAGCTGGGGCGGATGGATTTTGAGAGGGGGGGGGGGGGTTGGTGTTGAGCTTTGTCGCCCATGATTGTATTTTGCTACATATATATACGGTGGTTCCAATAGTTAATAACAGATTCTTCTAAAGAAATTTTTTTTTGCCCCCCTCATAAATAATGAAACCCTCTTATGCTAAGTTCAGAGGCAATCAGGCAATCAACAGAGGGAAAACAATATCTCGCATGCTTGTAAAATATATGTTAGTAAATAATATTTTAATATTAACAAACTATTATTTAATTATGATTTATAATTCTAACAAATTATTATTTAAGTTTTTATTATATTATTTTTATCATTCTATGGACTTTTCATTCTTGCCCTCCTTAAGTCAAAATTCTGACTCTGCCCCTGCAAATCATCACTTGGATGCAAATTGCTTGTCATAAACGAACAAAGTTATCTTTTCGATGCAATGTGCCTATCAATAGATATGGTGCTGCCCTCGGGATAAGCTTGAATTATACAAAGATTCACTGGCCAACAATAAAAGGTTAGAGAATGCAAAATTGTCTCTCCTGGGACCAGGTTACTGTTACTTTTTTTAAGGAATTTTGATGATTAGACAATAATTTTTGTTTTTTCCTTTTTTGAGATAGAGGGAATGATGTGCAAACTAAAGCTATTGATCAATGTCATGCACCATCATTGCAACAAAAGAAACAAATACCTAATTTCAGTCATTTCCACATATTGGTTTTCCTTGTAAATTTATCATCTAGATTTGACGAAGATAGATGATTGAATACCTTGAAAAGAGACCGAAAATGATAAAAAGCGACTCCTATCTTATTTTGTAAAAGAACTAATTAGTAGTCCAAAGCTTTGGACACGGCTTGGTAGCTGATAGTATTGTTTGTGGTTAGCTAAAAATGGAGATCGACGGACCGAATCAGTGTTTGTAACTCATTTTAACTATAGACTCTAAATTTTCTCGGATATGATTTTAAAAAAATAATTATATAACAATAAATTTATTTAACAACTGTAACAACCGATCAAATAGTTACTAAAAGTAAAAAAATAATATTATAAATATACTCTATTATCAATTAGGTTAGTCGTGCAATAAATTTGGTGTAATTTGAAAATTGATTGGTCATCTATGAGATGTTTGAAAAATTAATGGTTTAGTTTTATTGGTGCCGACACCAAATTTCAGCCAGACCTTTCTGCCCTATAAATAATATTTCTATAGTTCTATTTTTCAAATTTAAGAATTATTTAGATAATTCTCGTAATTGACTAAAAATAGTTGCCAATACATTTCTTCCCAAGTTAAAAATCTTTTACCGTGATTGCATATTTATACAGTATGGAGGACACATATTAAAATTTAAATGATAAGATATGTTGATTTTCATCTATGATAAATATTGATGTCCTGATTAAATTGTTAAAAATATAAGAACTTAATCATTTTAATATTAAAAAATGTAAAAAAATATTTTAATAAAAAATGTATAGCAACTCAATTTCAGACCATACAAGTTCATACTCTATTGAACAATTGACACAGAAAAGTCATGTCGTTCTCGTTGTCATGCTCATTAACCATCATAATTATATATTATGGATATTGCAAACATAGTCCAAATACAGATCCTTCAAGTTGATAAACGTAGATTGGGCACTATTTTATATGTTCTGTGACTGTTACATAATTGTCTTCGACTTATATGGATCGACACGTATTATGAACGTTGGCCCGATGGCAAATAATTGTAGGAGCCTGATAGTACCATACACGCCACTAATTTCTTGGATTCCAACATCTTCTCCATTATTTCCAAATTACGAAGCCCCTGCTTCTTTGTCAGCTTCCCGATCTGTCATCGGGAAGGCATTTTTTTTTTTATTGAGGAGTAAGGCAAACAGGGGTTATATAATTAATTGGACGCATAAAAATTGTGTAATATGTCCAAGTTGAATAGTTAAATATAATATTTATATAATAATATATAATTATAAAATCCAAATTTTTAATTATTTATTTAGAAAATGACCAATAAAAGAAAAAAAAATGCAATCTCCAATGTTGATCAACCAGAGAAAAACGCAATTAGTTGCTTAGAATCGAACTCTGTTTAGAATTTTAGATGAATTATGTTATTCCTAAAAACGACCCATGTTTTCTATACAAGAAAAATGCTAGAGTCCAATATATTAGACAGATGAGGTCCGTCGAATACGATCGTTTTCATATTTTAAATTTCAAATAACTGATCCGAACCGTTCAATATGTTTTTCATAGTGAAAACTTATAAGAAATCAATTTTTACATTTTTTTAATATTTATTATTATTTTTATGGTATTTTAGAAAATCATTATTATTGGACGATCCATAATGTTTATATCATGAATTTTTAAAAATACCATAAAAATAGTAAAAAAATTCGAAAAATGTAAAAATTGGTTTCTTGTAAGTTTTCAATAGAGAGAACCTATTGAATGGTTCGGACCGGTCATTAAAAATTTAAAAATATGAAAACGATCATATTGAACAGACCCATCCGTCCAATATATTAGACACTAGCATTTCTTTTTTCTACGATGTATGAAATCTGATGGTAGACATTCCATCCATTCCCGTCCAGCGCCAAAGTACTGGAGACATGTTGCAGTCCCCCACTTCAGAGCGTTGATCGGATATTTTGCGGAAATTCAATCTGTAGAAATTCTGTCCTCAACCATTATCGACCCATGAACCCATTTAAATGGCTTAGCACACTCTTGATTGCACAGAAAGAGAAGTAGAAACTAAATTGTAAAAGTGCGCAACTTACCACTGAGGCAATTAAATTGGCACTCCTCAGCAAATTGATTGGACGTCACTGCAAAAGAAAAATACTTGTTAATGCTGAAGTAATCTAGTAGATAAAGATCAACAGTTTTAATTCATCATTTAACTTAATAAATTATTTTATCTAATTAAACTAATTAATATTGACAATGTTTCGGATTAATTAAAATAGCCGTATAAATGAAAGGTAAGTTGAAGAGTGTTTCTGGACACATCTGCGTGTTTGGATGTTGATTGAATAAGGAATATGAATAAGGATTTAGAAATTTGTGTCTATTCATATTCTTTATTTATATTTTAAGATTTTGCTAGAATATGAATAAGCATCTAAATAAGCCCAAATTTTTATTCATGTGTTGTTCGGGTTTCACGTAAATAAACAATTTTGAGCTTATTCTTATTCAATCCTTATAATTCCAATAATGTATCAATTGTTGTTTTTCAAAGTGATGAATATAAAACTACTTAATAAATGGCAAACAAATATTATTATTTTATCGTTGTATACTTATACATAACATATCTAAATGTAATAAAAGGTCAGGTTTAAATAAACAAATTTATTTTTTGCTCAACCATATATAATATAGAAAATTGGTCACTTGTTCATTACTCTACATTACTTGCGAATGATAAAGACAAGAAGCTAAATTTGTAGCAACTGGCAAATAATTCGAAACAACACTATGCTGTGTGCGGTGCTGGATTTATGAAAGAGCCAACTTTCTTTTGGTTCTATTAACTAATCGATGTTATCCTCTATAGTCCGTAGACGCGGCAGCATTAGATGCTAAATAAACAACTGGCGATGAGCTATCGTTGTTAAAAAAAAAAAAACTTCCATACCCCACCAAAAGCTCAAAATTGAATTGAAGGCCACGTGTCACACATCGACGTCTCTCCATCAACCGGAAGTTTCTCCATTGTTATTTGTTAACCAGTAGGAAAATGGAGAGGAGATTATCAAATCTGTTTTTTTCGACAAGTAGAATAGCAAAATATTAGTGGAAGACTGAAATTATGAAGTGACCTAATTCAAATTCTAAGGGAGGCTGGGCCCCTCTTTTAAAGACAAGTAACCCTGGTTCTTGAAGTCGAGTAAAATAAGTAGTCACTCAAATAACGGTTTGGTAAAACAAATATATATTTAGGGTCTGTTTCAAAAATCATGCTGTAATGGAATAGAATGGAACGGGATAGGAGGGGAGAACCAATTCTTAACTCCCAAATTTGAGGTGACAAAATTAGTAAAATTTCTATACAGTAATTCTTCTCATCCCCCCCCCCCTTTTTTTTTCCCCATTGGTTTCCACTGCAAATGTTATGTTTTGGAGCATGTTGACATTTCGGGGCAGTGGAAGGGCAGCTCCACTCTTTTTTGTTCACCCCCTCTCCCTTCTTCTAGAGATATGGTATTAGTTTCGATCTTCATTAGAATTTGTTTATCTCGATGCAAAAATTAATTTGCACACTATTATATTATAATTTATAATTAATTATATAATTTTTTGAATGTAAATTGATATGAGAATTAATTTCTTGATTTTTGATATATCTAAAATATTATTTAAATATTGTACTTTATTCATATATTTATTAAATTAATAATATTACTATTATCCATTATGTATTGTTAAACTACTATTAATTATTGTTAACTCTTAACGGGTATGGATACGAGTAGGATATGGCCGTATGGGTAAAGAAAATTTTAGCGGGTACGGTATGAAAAATATCTTTTATCGTACCGTATATATTGACAGCCCAAAATTAGATATAATCCCCCTCAAACCTTCTGCATTTGATATAACCCCTCAAATCTTCGAAATCGAAAATAACCACTTTCATCATTCTACATTCAGATATAAACCCTTTTTATGGAAAGCCACCTTGGATAATTAATTTCTTAATCACAATATCAGTTTTAAGCCTTTTTTAAATTTTTTTTTAAATCCATACCCTTTTTTTTTAATCAGTTCTTGTCTTCTTAGTTAAGGGCGTGCTCATATTCCTATTTTTATGGTGAAATTCAAAATTGCTTTTTCTTCAATGACAATATGTTTTTTTTTTTTGTGGTTTTACAAAAACTTCTTTGACGATGCCTTATGAACTTGCTCTAAAATATATAGGGTGATTTAGGTTTATGCCACTAACAAAATTGGAAATTAGAGATATGCCATTACTAAATGTCAAATTATTTTTATGCCATCACTAAATGATAAAATTAGTTTTATGCCATTGATCAATTAATATGACCATTACGCCCTTTTAAATATGCCACCGTAAAATATTAAATTTAAAAATATGCCACTGCAAAAAAAATGATTCACTTTATGCCACTATTAAATAATGAAAATTGGAGTTACGCCACTATAAATTGCAAAAAATAAATAATATCTCAAAATTATATTTGCAAAAAATGAGATCATGAAACTAGTTATCATGAGTATTCGGGAAAAAAAATAATAAACGAAACATAATCTGATTAATCATGAGCATAACATCTGCTTATTATAAAAAAATAATATGATATTATGACGTAGTGATATAAATCTGATTATAGTGGCATATATCTGGTTAATTTATTCCTTTCGTCATTTTTTCCCCTTTTTATTTCGTTGATGACTTGCATCTTTAAGGGCAATTTGGGTATTTTAAAAACTTAGAATGACATATCTTTAATTAGAGTGGCATATCTCTAATTTGAGAAGAAATTTATGGCATTGAATCAATTTGACCATTTTATAGTGGCATAAAACTAATTTATTTTTTAAGAATGACATTTCTCTAATTGTTCATTTCTATGATGGTATATATCTAATTATTCCAAATATATATATATATATATATATATTGAGGATTTTCCTAAATTTAATTCATCTGAAGTTTTTTTTTTATAATATTTCAGACCTTTGAATAAGAATAGTTATAAGTACGCTTTCAAATATTTTTCAAAAAACATCTAAAAAAACATCGAGAGACATTGTATCTAGTATAGTATTTAGCCTTCTGAAATTATTTCTATTAGACTGATTCTGAGAGAGTAGTTCTCTTGATAGCGACGACTCATAAATGTGTTTACGTTTATAATAGAATGATTGTACTAATGAAAAGTTGACTCAATAATTCAGTCTGATCGGAACAGTTATCAAATATGATATAGATATCATCATTATTTTTGTCATTATACCTAAATTTCGATAAAAATTGCATAGATTATCTGCCATGAAGATACACACGGCCATTTTTCATTGGTTCATTTTATCAATTCTAGTTAGCAATTATCTATGATGAAACGGGCAATTGCTGTTATTTTATTATTTTAATAAAAAATAAATTGGTTAATATTCTGAATTTAAATTAACGTGCGGACTCTATTGAGCCAATTCAAGGACGGTATTTGAAAATCACTAGTAATCTGAGTGTATGATAGGCTGTTTGAAGTCTAATACTTTTTATTTTAAGATATCACAATATTGATTTATGTACTAATTTTGAAATTATCTTTTGAAAATAAATTTCTTGAAAGAAGCAAAGCAAGACATACTGGATGCCTCTGCCTGTGGGTTGCGACACTCGTCACACTATCCTGTATTCCTGTGTACATACTCCCAAAAAAGCATATTATTGTTTTAATAACCAATGTTTTTAATACCGTACCGGACGTCAAACCGGCGAAGCAAAGGATATAGGGTTTTACCGGTTTACCGGTTGTACCGGTTTCTAAAACCGGATGACATCATAATTATCTAAAATATAGAAAAAAATAACATTAAATACAAATACATATAAAGATTAAAAGTACGTGTATATTAGTGTTCAATATTTTTACAATATTTTTACATCATGCAAAGTGCATATAATTTGCATTCGTTGCCTGCTTGCATTGAAAAGAAAAGTAAATTATATTTACTAATATTGTTTGATTACTATATAAATAAGCCAATGTTTTTTTGTATAATCAACAAGATGGAACAAAGCCACAAACTGAGTCAATTACTTCTTTCTAGAACCTAAAGCTGTCCTTCTATTTTCAATCTTTTGACATTTTTTTCCCTTATAAAAGAGAGAGTAAACAAGTATGCAACTTTCTTGAGTCACTCTAGGAAGTGAGAAAAGCTAAAGAATAATAAATAAAAAAACATGAAAGGTCAAATCAATTAGGTACCTAATATGTATGAGCCCGATGCAATATACCTTGTAATCAATTAAATGTACAATTCTTTGAACTACTTTTTTACCAAAAAGAAAAATAAAACTGAAAAGGAGAACGCACTGTGCCTGACAAACCTGTGCCAGACTACAGGAAGGAGGCTAGAGACGGAAGGGAAATGGGAAAAAGGCTAGTGTAAAGTTATGCATACCAATATTTTTGTCTTCTAGCTCATAGCGAAATCAGAAAGAAAGCGAACAAATTTTTTCTCGAGTAGCGAACAGAGAAATGAAAGCGAATTGTCAGAACCGATACAGCGGTTTTTCCTATTTTTCCGGTTTTTGACCGGTTTTCCCCGGTATTTGACCAACGGGTTTTAGGGATCTTACCCTACCGGATTCTGACCCGGTACCCGGTTTTACCGGAAATTTCCGGTACCCGGTAGGGTATTGAAAACATTGTTAATAACAACCCTCCAAAACAGCATACAAATGGCCTTATTTATCCAGGTTGTGTTACATTGGACTCTTGTAGGACCACGGACCACCTTTTCCCCCTATTCCCCTCTTATTCCCTACTTTCTCCCTCTCTACAAACTATTCCCTCCTCTTTTCCATTATATAAACATTCACTTTGCCCTCTTTCTACCTTAACCCACATAAGAGAGCAAGATTAACTAAGACAGAGAGATAGAGACTAAACAATGGAGAAGGCCCAACTCTTAGTCTTCTCACTAGTTCTATTTTTAGTTTTAGCACCCAACCTAGCAACGGCACAGCTGAGACAGAATTACTATGCCAACATATGCCCGAGTGTCGAGTCGGTCGTATACTCCACCGTGTCGCAAAAGCTGAAATCCAGCTTTGCGGCAGCGGCCGGTACTCTACGCATGTTCTTCCATGATTGTTTTGTCAGGGTATTGCTGCAATATTTGTAAATTATTTGTGTTCTTTATATCTCAACATATTTTTTTGCTCACTTTTTTGGGTCCCAAATTTCATGAGAATTAATGTAGAGTATACTAAAATTGGGTCATTGTACATTCATCAATCACTTCTAACTTTCAAATCATGTGAAATAAACATGCATTTTATGACATGCATAAATAAATTGAGATTCTATAATTTTTCCGCATATAGGGCTGTGACGCATCAGTACTGTTATCGGCTTCAAACGGAGACGACGAGCACAACGCCGGTGCTGACGTGACCCTCTCAGCCGATGCACTGGACCTGATAAACAAGGTCAAGGCCGCCATCGACAGCAACTCGCAATGTACCAACAAGGTCTCTTGTGCTGACATTCTGGCCATGGCTGCTAGAGATGTGGTTTCACTTGTGAGTACAATTTCTTCCTTTTTAATTACTTGTTACACTGCATGCACTGACATAATTTTTAATTTATTTGTTGTTCCATCAGTATATATGATACATGCGACATAGTTTAATGTGTCCTTTTTACCTAATCATTTTCCTTGTCGTGAATTTATTACTTGGAAGCGTGTTTAAGATTGTAAGGTTTGCCTGCATGCATGTGCCATAGTTTTAGTTTTAACGGTATGTGCGATTTCTACTAGAAAATCTTTTTGATTTTTAAAAAAATATTTATAATTGGCGACTCGTGACATTGGCATGTGGAAGTGTGCGAGTATGGACCAGTTGTTGGAACTTGTACTATTTTTTGATATCTAATTTGACAGCTAATAACGGAGTTTGACCCCATTCGCCGTATACGCGGCAATAGTCTCTACTGTGTAGTCTCTTTTCAGGTTTCAGCACCTTTTTTTCATTCATTGAATCATCTCCTTTCTATTCTTTAAAATTTTTAAAACGGAGATATCCAGCTCTAGCCGCTTGGTTGATTACTTTGATGTCTAATTTTTCCGTTTTGTGTGGAAGAACATATCATATTTTCAGATGATATATAATGGTGTTGAAAAATTAGCATAAATGGACTTAATTAGAACAACTCTTTGAAGTTATGGTTTTGTGTGGTTTAATAAAAACTAGACAATATTTTTGAAAAAAGAGAAGGGCAAAGCTAAATAAGAAAATTGAGGTTTATATCAATTTGAAATGGAAAAGCATGCAGAAGAAAAATAGCACATATACATTTCGGAAATAAACAATAATGGAATTAATTTCAGCTTTCCTAGAATAATATAGAAAGTGCAAGCTCTCGAACAGAATATTTACGACTATAAATTCAACAAGTATCATAACCTCTAGTGACTGACGTGTACGGCGGACGGAGTTAAATCTCCATTTTTTATTAAAAAGGAGAAGAAAAGAGCCGCTTTTTGTACCGCCCACAATTTTGTTAAAAGATACAGCAAGAATTTAGCTGGCCTCACGGACTTTCTTTTCCACAAAACGAAAATAATAATAAACTTTCGAAAAGGTTTAGAACAAATCATAGGGAGGCTTAGCTGGACAGGTAATAGGTATGCACTGCATTAATTGTGCTGCTCTATAGGCTATAGCTCTGCTGTTAGATTGCAACCTTTGGAGTATTCTAGCTTTGATAAATTTTTTTTTAAATGCTTTGATAATTCTTTTGAGTGAAATGTTTTATATATTCTTTTATGTTATTAATTTAAATATTTTTAGGACATAGAATAAAGAAAGTGTAATTATAATACATCATTTTTATGAAAATTCATACATGTTAATTACTGTATCCATTGTGCATTTGTGCTTGATTTTATTGCCATTTCCAATTTAATCGTCAAGCTTATTTCCTACATATCAGATCATGTACTGCTGGATATTCTTGGAACCAGTTCTCGCTTCTCACATTATTTGTTATGTATTTAATTTGTAGACTGGAGGGCCATCCTACCCGGTGGAGCTCGGCCGGCTTGACGGGAAGGTGTCGACCCGCGCCATCGTGAAGCACAGCCTGCCTAGCCCAAGTAACAATTTGGATGAGCTCAACTCTTTGTTCTCTGGAAATGGGCTCAGTCAGACCGACATGATTGCTCTTTCTGGTATGTGATTGTTACCCTGTTTTAAGTCCATCATACATTTAATTTTAGTTGATTAAGTGATTAGTCATTAGTCAAGGAAATAGTTTTCTTGCAGTAGGAATTTTGGTGTCTTTCTCAAATTACATTATGCGTCTCTTTCCATGTGGTCCCTAACGTGACCGTCATTTTTGAACTCTTCTGGTATTTTTGGGTCCCAAATGATATATTTTATAAGACAAGGAGGTTGATAAGAAAGCAAGGGAATATTAATTCTTAGCAAATAATGAATGCTAATATAATTCTCTTTAACTTATTAAGACGGGAACATGTTATCTCTGTACTTGGATGTTTACATATACGACGGGAGAACATAAGGGAAGCATACATCTTCAAGAATACTATTTCAGAAATGTTAAAATCATATAGAAAAAAGAAATGCAAAAAAATTCCGGTGAATATATGTGATTATTGGGAAAATTAATCATTAATGAGTCATTTAGCTACAAGTCACAGTCGAAATTAAGCAGAAAAAAAGTTTATTGGTAGGAAGTAGGAACAAACAAGTAGTAGATTTGTAGGTGGATCAATTATTGGAAAGTTAGCCCCAAATGTACTTAGATGTATATTTTACCGGACAAAGGTGGGCCTACAACAATGTAAATTGTCTTATTATTTCATAGCCCGAAATATTCGGTTTATATAGCATGTTGACCCATACCTCCACAATAATATTCCCAATTTTGTTGAACATAAGAGTCAAATCTAAGAAAGGTTTTCAAATAACTAGCAGAAAATAGTAATATTGTTTTCAGATTGCCATGCTTCTTAAGCCATCAAAATTTCCAATTTTATTTGTGTAAACTAATTAAAATAATATATTTCTACCTTGTTCAGGGGCACACACCATCGGAGTAACTCATTGCGACAAATTTGTCCGAAGGATCTACACATTCAAGCAGCCGCCACAGTCAAAAGCAGAGTGGAATCCACCAATGAACCTCTGGTTCTTGCGGCAGTTGCGTAAGACATGCCCGATCAACTACAGCCCTTCGGCAGTCACAATGCTTGACAACCAGACCCCATTCAAGTTTGACAATGCCTACTATCAGAACCTGCAACAGTTGAAAGGAATTCTTGCCTCAGACCAGATTTTGTTCAGTGACAAGAGGTCTAGAGGGACTGTGAACTGGTTTGCTTCGAATCAAACTGCGTTTTTCGACGCATTTGTGTCAGCCATGACAAAGCTAGGACGCATTGGTGTTAAGACAGGGATCGATGGTGAAATTCGACGAGTTTGCACCTCTGTGAATTAGGGTTTCGGTGCGCTTTTGGTCCACGACATCGAGTGTGTAGTTGACTATTTTTTCCTGTGGAGAGAGTATATTCATATTTGTTCCTATTCTTTCTTGTTCATGTGAATGTAAGTTATCGTTTCGATAGCAGGGCTTGTGTATCATATACTTAACTTTGATGCCAATATATATACAGAAGAAGTGATTTTAAGTTGATTTTGTTTTCTGTAAAAAGGATTACTGTGGATCAGCTTATGCTTTTATGTATGCATTTTAATAGTTTAATTTCTGAGTACATTTTCTACAGAGGAAATGTAAAATCCACGTGGTGATTTGGAACATGCAGGCATGTAGCAACTATTAGTAGTGAAACAGGGTAATAGTTGATTATATTCATTCCGACAAGAATTCAAATTTGTATCTTGTAATTGCAGATATGGAGATACTGATAACGTGCGATCTCTGGGCACATACCCAGATTACTTGAACTTTTAATAATTTTTTATTAAATTTTTAACTTAAACTTGTCCGAATGTTGTAAGAGCTATTTGTTTTCTACTTTTCTGACGTACTGGAGATGATTAATTATTAGAATTTGTTTTGTTATTCCAATGAATAATAGATATCATAGGGGCACTGGTACCGGAGTAACTTGGGTACCAGCAGACAGCAGTTAGGGTTTGATTTTTTTTTTCTTTCTTTTTTTATGATATAACAGCACAATATTTTGTTTTTTTTTTTTTTTTAATGGAAGTGTGTTTAACCCACTTGTTTCATTAAAAAAAAGTGTTTACTTAGAAACTTTTAGTAACCCGACACAACTCTTTTTTTGTATTTTTTGAACCTGAATCTTCATTTAAGGAGAGATAGTAATGCAAACTTCTCACCATATTGCATCCATTGAGAGGTCTTTTGGAATTGATTAATAGCTTAATGAAAGGCAATGAGGTGCGAAGATTAAACCAGCATTGCTTGATTAATCAGAGTTCAAACACTCTCCTTGTTTATATCAATTCAGTCCCCATCAGCTTACCTGAGTTTTAGTTTACTCTTAAATCGAGATCTGTGATTAGTAAAACCTTTTCTCAACATTAGTCTAATAAAGCAATAATTATTTTCAATTCTCTCAAAAAAAGGATGTAATTTTCATTGAAATGGAGACGGACATTCCTTAAAGATCCTAGCTTATCTCGTTTGTGCCGGCATAGTGCTTATCTGTATCATAATCTCTGTCATAATCAAATTATTAAAGAGTTGAAATGCAACGACTTAATTTATTGGGTTAGATGCTAATCAAACAGTTGGTTAAGTATTAATACTTTCCGAAAGTTACATTATGAAAATGACAAGTTCTATTTTGATTTTGGACCGACACCGGATGTCCCTGTACCTCCAGGTTTTTGAGTCTGTTAGTTATAAACTTATGAGCAACAATTGTTAAATTATTTCGGAGAAAGTTGAAGCAGTACCAATTTAATGACTCTAAGTGACAGAACATGCTATGGCATATCCCTTCTCTTCCAACAAGTTGTACTGATTTTTGAACTGTTTTATAAGTAATTAGTATTGAGCAGAAATCTGCAAATTCAGTCCATTTTGTTACTGGATGAACATAACATGAGATCCTGGTAGCCATACAAACCAATTGGTATTGTAACTTTTTATTAATTGATAATATTAAGGCTGCCAAAACCTATAGATTAGGTTTTTAGTAAAATAGAGTTATGTTCTTGTCATAATAATACATCCAGATACGTGTACTCTTGAGAAATCTAATGATAATTATTAAAATTGATTTTTGATAGAAACTTCCACTAGAGATTAGTGTGGGCGGGCTCCACTTATCACATGACAAAGAACATTTTCTGTTCACATACCGTGCCAAATGAGCATCAGTCTCTTCACATGAACCTATATATTATATAACCGTATGTGATTGTCCGTAATAGTAAATTCTTACCAAATGGAAACAAAAGAAAAGACAATGGCATGAATATTTGTGTACTGTTGCACTATAAAACATATGCGCATGGGAGTAAGATGGCGATTTTTTTTTTTTAATGTTGCAAAGCTCCTGGGCGAACAGTTATATTATAATTATTACTCAAAACTATGTTTGCTTCAACTGCCCCAGGGAATCTCAGATAAAAAATGTGAAATTTGAATTGCAATATTTTTGATATGTAAGACAAAGAGACAACAAAACTGAAATAGTAATAATGAAGGCATGATATCAATCGAACATGTTTACTCGTGTTATTTAGACATGAAGCTGCGCTATGTTTTCTTATATTGAGAATAATTTAATCTATTTTGTCAAATTTATCAAAATTTCTGATGTAAAATATAAAAAATCTGTCTAAAAAACTTACCAAAATTTCTAGAAAAAAATTTGTTAGTTCAAAAGTAGTAATTTTTACCATAGAAAGTCGTTATATAAACTTGACATAAATTCAGATCGATCAATCAACGAAAATTAGAGGGCTCAAATTGCATGTTGTTGGAGAGGATAATACTATAAATTAGGCATGAACTACCCAGATTTTCAAATATATTTAATTCATAAAAAAACCTATTTTTAATTATAGAAAATGAAAAAAACTAAAAATAAAAAATGCAATGCCGCATAGCTGCCATGAGATTTAATATATATCTTAGATTTGATTTCTTTTTAAACTTGATTTATTTTTCAAATGTTTCGAAAATTATTCTCGTACTATGGAAATTATATTTTGCTTTAGTGAATAAATTATTCTTTCATGAAATTAATTAGTTGATGCTACAATGAGAATAATAGTTACGTATAGATAATACAAAATACATAGACTAATTTATTTATTTATTTATTTATTTATCATATCTATTAGATCTTAGTCTTACAAAAAAACCTCTTAATCACAAAATTTGTCCCTGCATTTTGCAGAAATTAATTGTTTTTTTCTAAGAAAATTTTTTGTTTTCAAGATTTTATGTGAACAAAATTGATGTGGCAGTTCGTCTGACACGTTCAATCCCACAAGAGAAAATGATCAGTGCAAATACAATCACGATGGCTTGGACGTTCTAATATTAATTATTTAGTTTATTCGATAGACATCTATTTAAAATAATTACATATTTCTGTGATGGAGAAACATAGCATCTAATCTTTGCAACTTTGTTCCACTCAGCTTCGAATGGACCACATATTTCCAAATTTTCTTTAACGAAAAAGAGAAAATTGTCATCATTGTATTTCACTGGCTAAGACAACTAAAATGACCGGTCAAGATCTTCCTTTGCTTTTCTAAAAGGCACTAAACCAAAATCTCTAAAGAAAAGGAAAAAAAAAAAAACAAATAGGCTAGGACTTAAAAAGAATATTTTTCATTTTCATGAAACAAACAACCGCCAAAAATCTCAAATATCTAGTCGTTTTTCAGATCAATTCCAACTTGAAAATGGATATATATAGACTAAATGCTGAGACAAATAAAATAATATCAATAAAATATTAACTAACTATTTTCTTATAATTAAGGACAAATTGTTTTCTTACTCCTAAACTCAAGAACATGTGGGTTCAAGTTTATGATATGGATCTTAAACCTGAAAAATATGAATAAAACTATAAAAGAAAAATAGGAGACTCCGAACACAAGTCAACATGGCAGCACCCAATAAAATCTAGTGGACTATCTTATTATATGCTAGTCCCAATTGACTATATCTTATGTGAGCTTTTTTTTTCTGCCTCCAGAATTCATGAAATTCGTGAACCAAACATATGAGTAACACTCAAAACAAATTGAGATCACATTAAATTTCGTACATAATTTATTTTTCATCATTCGAGATCACGCAGTTACAAGTAAAATTTTGTAACAAATTTTAAAAAAAAATTATAAATTTTACTAGTTAAAAGTTGCATTCAAGATTGTAAAAGGAAAACTTATTACTAAGATGACAAGCTCTGTTAGAGTTTAGAGTGGGAAAATTGCCTCTCTTGCTAATAGTAAAAGAAGTTGCTACTTGCATGAAAGATAGCCTTAATCTTTGTGATTTCTATGTAGTGAGTCAAAATTGACTATATTATTGCATGATGAACTCGAATTATATTCCAAGCACCACAAAAAATTCTCAAAAAATTCACTATTATTTTTATCGTATTTCTTCGATGACTTGATACTAACACTCTCTAACGGATTATAATTATTAGATGCGATTTAGAATATTTCAGTTTTCTCCAACATTGTAATATTTGAAAAACAAAACTATTAAGCAATGAATGGTAGTAGAATAAATTAAAAATAAAAATTTTTTGGTCATTTTCTTTATGAAGTAAACCATCAACCCACTTGACAATTCAACCATTTAGAATGAATATTTATAAACTATATCTAAAAAGACAATAAATTGGCTCACGTATCCCGTATGCGCCTCATTGTTTATGCGTCAGTAATTTCATGATATTCTCTTTAACAACAATATCAATTCATTGCGACTTTATTGTCATGACAAATACATTGTTACTTCCAACAAATTTTAGTCCTGGATCAAAATTCCATTTTTTTTAACACAGAATTTCATTCCATTTCATTTCGTGGGAAAATTCTTAATCAAAATAAATAAATTTGGTGTCATTTGGTTGGGATTTTCATATAATTAGTTCCAACGAAAATCTATAAAATCAATTGAAATAAAATAAAATCCTGCGTAAAAAGTATTTTATCAAGCTTAAGTTAACGTCATTTTGATTCCCGTTTCAATGAGACCCTGTTTACAGCAAATAAGGTGATGCGTTACTTACAGGTATTAAAGCTGTCTTAAGATCACAAATATTCTAAAAAAAGAATAAAAAACACCCACATTGCAGGCTTATATAGCCTGACACAAAAGATTATGAGGCCGAAGCCGATAAAATCAGTTAACTTGATAACAGGCCGTACGAAAATTCAAACCCAAAACCCAGACCTACCATGCTAACGAGTCGGGCACACTTGGACTCATGGATTAGTATTGGTGTCCGAGGTGCATATATTTTCCATGTAACATATAATGAGCATGCTTCTTTTCTATTCTTACGGATTACGGATAAAGACTTTGATTTAAGCTTGCGCATCCCCCGATTACTATTAATTTTGGTAATGGAATAGCGGAATACAGAATTTGAATAGACTCTCTTAGTTGTCGACCTTGTGGTAAGTGTAAGGATGAGTGCTAGCATGGCAGTCTGCTATGGAATTGCTCGGTCCAGATTACTCATTCACTCCTATTTTTTAAAATGACCAGAATACCCTCTCCTCTAACATCTTATTTTATCAGACTCTAGCTATGAGGGAGGATATTTTGGTCATTTTTTAAAAAAATGGGGAGCGAATGAGTAAGGAGGACGCGTCCTGAGCAATTCTCCAGTCTGCTTGATTCAATAGATAATGCAAAAGGGGTAAAATCTGGGAAATGTGATCAGCATCAATCTTATATTATTGTCTGGTTTGGACGGTTTTAATCAGCACCATACCACTTTTGTGCTGTTAAATGTTTGAGCCGTTGGGTTTTAATTTGTTGTTGAAAATTTGAAATAATTATTCTAAGCCTTTTGTTTTTTGATCGGTCAGAGTCTACGCATTGTATATTTTTTTCCGAAGTAAATAGCTATTAATTTGATGATGATCTAATGATCAAAAAATGCGACTTATTGGGTGCGTTTGGATCGTTGGAAGAAAGAAGAGGAAGAAGGAAGAAGAAGAAAAAAAATTATAAACAATCCAAACTCTTCACAAAGTTACACACTTCCCAATACTTCTTCCCACTTCTTCCCTTCTTCCCTTCTTCCCACACCTATCCAAACGCACCCATTAGCAGCATACAATTTCCTACAACTGTTTAGTTCAGCTTGCTTTTCGGAATGCATAATATAATATAGTATTTCTATAGATACTCCTGACTTGAAAAATAAATTTGTGATCTAATATTGATTGTGTCAAATTTTAAATAGCAAGACTTTTTTTTTTTTTATGCTTGAAGCATCTAATTAATAAGCGACTCAAAAAAAAAAAGTTATGGTTTTATTTCGTGTTTTCAGAAGAATGAGGGTAAAGCACATATTTTGTTTTTATTTTGTGTTGATGTAGTATTAAATTGAGAAAATGGCAATCTTTTCATTACAGTTCCGTATATATATTTCAAAGCCAGTACAGCTTTTATTTTGAATCCTAACCTTGACAGAAAATTCTCATATTTAATTTGTTATTAACCATTATAAACTTGAATATATATAATATATTGATCAATAATTCCTACGTTATTTATTTATTTGTTTTCTTTGAGAATGACTATCAGTATACCCTATATATATTATCTTCAAATCAAACCTAGACATTTCATGTATAAGAAATGTCTAAGATCAAGTATTGACATTAGTAAATTTGCAAACATGCGATTCTCAGTCCAACAAGGATGCTGAAAATGGACCCGAAATGACAAATACGTGTTCTTACTTCTTAGTCATAATTGAGTAATTAGTGAAAAAAGAGGGGTACTACGTCTCTGTAACTGACCAAAAAAATGAAATAAAAATAATGACAATGTTGACACAGTCTACGTCCTTGCATTTTTAAATTGAACCACGTCAAGGCCATATATGCATCCCAAAGGTAATATTATACATGTTTTGATAGAAGCGTCTCGATTAAGCTGCGAAATGATATTTATTAAGCCCATGCATGTGCATGATTTTCCAATAGCGTTCCTTAATTCATGCATGGGTTGAATTGAATGGTACGCAACTTCTTACAAAACCAACTTGCTAAGTACACAGTAATTGCTGTTCCATATATTTATTGAAATAAGGAATGTTAGAATATGATTTGCTGGAGAATACAGATACAATTATACTCTTCATATTTAATTATTCACGATCTAGTTACTTTTTTCTCTCTCACAAATTGGCACTTTATATTGGCATATATATTGACTTACATTGACTCTGCAAAGTCTCCATGAATTTTCAAATAAAGCGGTATTTGACATTAGCATGCTACGCGCAATTATGAGACAGAAATATAAAAAAAAGGAAAGGAAACGCCAGTTAGAATATTCAATACATAAAAAGAAATAACACAAAAATTTAATGAGAAATATTAGAGTCCAATATATGGAACGGATGGGATCTGTGCAATTCGATTGTTCTCAACCGTTCAACATGTTCTTTATATTGAAAACTTATATATATATATATATATATATATATATATATAAATTTATATTTTAAAAAAAAAATTTACTATTTTTTATATTTTAGAAAATTGTTGTTATTGATCCATAATTTATATATCATGAATTTTCTAAAATACAAGAAAAGGGAAAATTGGTTTCTTATAAGTTGTTACTATGAAGAACATGTTGAATGATTTAAATCGGTCATTTGAAATATGAAACTTGAGAACTATAATATTTGGACAGACTCATCCGTCAAATAGATTGGACACTAACATTTCTCAAATTTAATTCGTCTATTTTCTCAACAATTACGTTCCATTCAAATATATGCAGAATAGAAATAGTAATTGAGGATTGCTAAAATGCTATGCATAGCACGGATGCCCTTCGTGCTATGGATACGTTCTTGAATTTCATACTTCAAACAACCGATCCAAACCGTTCATTATCTTCTCCATATTGAAATCTCATTAGAAACCAAGTTTTACATTTTTTTAAATTTTTTTACTATTTTTTTTCAGATTTTTAAAAATACTTAATCTAATAAATTCTGGACCCTTCAATAACAGTGATTTTAAAAAATTTGAGAAAAATAGTAAAAAATTCAAAGAAATATAAAATTTGACTTTTAATAAGATTTCAATATATGGAAAATGAATGGTTTGGATCGGTTGTTTGAAGCATGAAGTACAAGAACGAATCCGTAATACGAAAACCATCCATACTATGCATAGCATTTTAGCAATCCTCATAGTAATTCAACTTGGTTAAAAGTTACGTTCAACTTTGTTATTATTAAATATCGAACTAACCGAATTTGCAACTGCACTACTATAATGTGACTTATCTGCAACGCGAAAAGGCGTCCGTATTCCGACACGAAAAGGCCTTTACGTCCATTTAGCGACGCTACCTAAGGGACCCCAATAATCTAGCCCCTAATACTAAACATCTGGGTCGGGCGGTCGCTAATTAATTTACTACGTCATTAATTTTGGGTCGCTACAACGACGCAAGCGTTCTCGTTGGATGGCTGATTCGGTGGTTAAATGCGTCGCTACTTAGAGTTTACCTTGTCGTTAGACCGACGCCTTCACTTAGCGACCCAGATAGTATATTGTCAGAGTTTAGTGGGCCCACATTCGATTACAGTCGATATGGTGACGTTGTTAATTATCGACCCTGATAATATATCGCGAGGCCCACCGTCAGAATTTAGTAGGGACCACAGTATATTCTTGTACGTGCGCGTTGCTATTATTTTGAATCCAGGGCATCATTATAGCGACGCAATTGTTAATATCTATATCAATTTCATTTATACAGCCATTTAATTCTTCCCGTACCAATTAGGTACCATCACTATTTAATTCATATTATTTTAGTCCAATCACAGATATTTGCAATTCACAAGCATACATATATTCACATTGTATAAAAAAAAGATCACACAATCGAGCACAAACTCTAATTGAATTCATAAATTTCATTTCATTAAAAAAAATCAACATCCAATACAGTAATTATGAATAACCAACAAATATTCTGATACAAATCAGAGTTCTATACATAAGAGCATGACAATCTAACTATCCGCGATAAAGTCTTTTCTACCTTAAATTCTGAAAACCATACATATACTCATGAATGAGTGACAATAGATTGTTTGCCATTGTTTGGTTCAGTTTGGAACCAAAGTATTTTTTGGATAAACTAGATAGTGACGATCTAGAGAGTTTGGAACCAAAGTATTATTCAACTAAATTGCAGGAAATGTAGAGAAACAATAGCACACGAAAAATTCATCCAATAGAGAAACATTGAGAAAGAAAAGAGTAAATTACACAAGCCCAACTCTTTCATTTTCTCTGATCCCTGAAACAAAGCCAAAGTGGCAGAGTAACAAGTTAAATTGCAATTGTGGTACTCTAAACTCCTGAATTAATGATGGTAAATTGCATTTGTGATCCTCTGAACTACCGAATTAAACACTCGTCACTTGCTCATTTTTCATTTTCTTCTCTTTAAAAAAAGAGAGATGAAGCTGTGCGAGAAATATAACTCATGCATGAAATGTATATATATTACTGGCAACTTCTAATTTGTGAAGACTGTAGGAGAATTTTATCACCATGCTCTTATGTTCTACATTTTTGCCTCCCAACACTGCCCCCTCCCCCTCCCCCCCGAAAAAAAAGAAACTAATCACACGCGTACACCCTTCTTAGAGGTTCTCTATTGTTTTTTTGTTGTTCCAGCATACCAAAAAGTATTATAAATTTATAAAATTCACTTATTGAAGGAAATCAAATAGAAAGGATAATATAGCTGAACCTATTATGAGAAGCATCATCTGATTGATGTTTGCATAGTCACCTTAGACAAACCAGTATTTAATTGAAGTACTGAACTTTTTGCCTGAATAAACTCTTCATCAACACTACAAACTAAAAATGCAAAAAAGTAACATAACTGAGCAATCATTGAGGTCAATATAATATGAAGAAAATCATTGCAAGTAACATAACTGAAACACATCAATTGTACAAACTGTGAACCATAGATATTCTCTTAAATCTGTCTCAGTGCTACAAATCAAATTACATATAACAATTATCACTGAAGGTATATTCATCTTCGTTAAACAAATTTGCCCCTCCAATTATGAATACCTCTGAAGCACAAATTTGCTTAGTACCCAAGTAAAATGATTATAACATTTACATGTCAATGTCATAATAAGTTGCAAAAATGAAAAGGCAGATGAAATTAGTAAACTTAACACTTATTTAACCATGGTTTCACAGTTCCATGTTCTTCTTTCTAACAAGACAAATGCTGGTTATTTCTTCCAAATATGATGAATGCTGAATTGACCAGTGCAATTTGCACGTGTGGGCAACATACACAGAACTGAGAAACAAAGGAGTTCTTTTTCATTTTTTTTATTTGTATACATATAATGAATACCTGATGAGAAGCCATGGTAATCAGAAATTTGTTTTACAGCTACAGGCACACGCATGGCTTCTGGAAGAAGACAATTACACAATGCACATGAAACAAAATTAATAGACTAATAGTTATTCTGGATGTCAATCTTATTTAATGAATGCCAACAAAGGTTATAGAATCATAATTTTGTTATTTTAACCGCATACAAATCTCCATTCAAGTTTGCAAGATGAAATTGAACTGCCATCTGTTTGGTATTTTCTGTTGCTTTGATTTATTGCACAAGGCTAATTTGTTTAAGCGAGGCTAATTTACATCTTATTCAGACATATTAAACCATTTGTAATGTGCTGAGGTAAATTGGTTAATTGAGCATAAAATGCACTGATCAACCTCGCACCAAAATTGCATATAGTGCCAAATTTAACGAGTCTGTGCAAGTACATAAATGCTGGTACAATAATTCTTATATCATAAAACATACTAAAAGAAGAAGAGGTACTTAGCAACACGACCATGGTGGTGAAAATTAGTGAGGTCCTGAGCATAAGAGGAATCCCAATAGGTCTGAAATTTGATCATCCCTGTCAGAACTAATGAACGAAAGCAACTCCACCTATAATCTGAAGCCGTGGCGGGGAAGGAAGCGACGACGTCGGCGTCGGCATGGCTGACGAGGAGTCCGCGGCCACAGAGCGCTCGTCGTCGGAAGCGGCCGCCGGAGCCGGAGGGGCACGAGACGCCTGGATCTGGATGGGGTCGTTCTCTTCCGGCGGGAGCCTCATCGCCGCCATTTGGTGAGTTAAGAAATGTGAGTTGTGATTGTGCGACGAAGAAAAGAGAAGTTGGAGGACTGGAGTCTGGAGGCAGATTTGGAGATCCGACGGTGATTTGGGGTTGAGTCGGAGGCGCTAGCGAGGTGGAACACGGGAGTCGACGACGATTTGTGGTTGAGTCGGAGGCGCCAGCTAGGTTTGGGTTTGCTTAGAGTGAGAAATATTAGATTAGATTTGGGATTGAGGCGGCGGGACATGATGAAAATTGTGCTCGTGTTTTTTAGATTTTTCAAGTTATTTTGTTGAAATTTTTGGGGGGAAAGAAAGCGAGCCTAAATTTTGGAGTTAGCAAAATTTGGTGTTGGGGACGGAGTGAATCAGATCTGAAAAGTTTTCCTTATAAGATGCAGTAGTAGTATAAACATAGCATTTGATAGTATTATACTAACTACGATAAACTAATATAACATAAAAGTTTAATTTTATTAACCATTTACATTTACAATATTTATATATTCTCTTAAATATTGCAATTTGATTGCTTTTTACCATGTAAAATTTAATAGAAAACTTATATATTAGAGTTAAGTTATCATTATATTTACTAATAACTACTACTATCTAGTGCTCGGTTTACAAAATATGAAAAGAGACCTGTAAGGTTTGTACATATTCATTTACCCGTTATTTTTTGTCACGATAAATTATAGAGAACATTTTGTCTTTAATTTAAACATCGTGTGAATTTATTAATATATTAACCGTTACAATTTATCAAATAAGATTTTAATTAAACTGTTGAATTGCATATGGAAAAATCAAATGAACCGAAATTATTTAATATAAAAATTCAGACACCAAAAAATTTAATATAAAGAATTATTTATTTTTTTTTTAATAAGAAGAAAGTTCCAACGCGTTTATAAACCGCGCCTTTCTCTCTCCTCTCGAACGCGTTTTATAAACGCGTTAAAAGCCTTAAAACGCGTTTATAAAACGCGCTAGAAGGCTGAACTTTCGGAATAGTTAAAACGCAATTAACGCGTTTATAAAACGCGCTAGAAGGCTTGTTACCCGTTTATAAAACGCGCTGGGAGGGCAACATTCCAACTTCTATCACTTCGATCAAACTTTAGTCATTTCGATCGAACAAATAGATAAGAGTAGGGCGACTAATAGATAAGAGTAGGGCGACTGATTATAAAAATTGTAGAGTTATGCAACCTAACTAATACGCGTCCCTGTTGATATGTGTCGGTGCACTGACGCGAATTACATTTAGCATATTCGCGTCCCTACAGAGAACTAGAGAGCGTCTCTAGTTAGAGGGTTCTTGCGTCATAACTAATATTTGTCGGCCTAGCGATGCAGCTTAGAAGTCCTCAAGTCCACTTTTTCCTTTTTGCGTCCCTATTTGATTGAGGGACTCTAACACGTTGGTGCTGCGACGCAGTAAAACGAAATTCTAGTAGTGCTGGTAGTGTTCAATTTCACAACTGCATGTACTAATGTTTGACAACCTACAAAGTATTATTTTATTTTTATAATTGGTTAAATTTACTATCTTATTGTGCCTTTGAGCAATTAGTGTTCGACTTTTCTTCTGTCAATTTTGGATTTTTCTGCGGCTATAACTATCGTGACAAAGTATGAGATTTTGACAAGCACATGGAAAGATCGCTAATAGTTTACTTAATACTATATATAGTTGACAAACTCTAAATATGCCGGGAGGGAAAATATATAATTTTAAAATACCAACCCCCCTCCCCCCCTCTTATGTTACAATAAATCATATTTTCCATACATGTCCTATACTCAATAAACTTCATAAATTTGAGTATTTAACCTTCTAAAATTGCTTGACTACTGGGAGCATACTATGGAAAAGTGGTAATTTCATTTTTTCCTACTGTTTTCATTTTTCAACGACACTAAAATGCAAGGTATGCAAATGTGATCGGTTGTACTGGTACATATGCTTTATCCACTTCCAGACTGGAATAATGCGAGCCAAAACCGTCTCAAGTATACTGGAGAATGTCCTATATTTCATTTGTTTATGCCTTTGTCAACCATATTATTGTAAGTAGGGCATTTATTGTCATTGCTTTAGATTCCTTTAATTATTTCATCATATGCATGATATTTGACTAATTCAAATGAAATATATATTTTTTTTTGGAATTAAACGCAATTTTCTTTTTTATTTCATAGGAGAAAGACTTTCCCTGACGAGTTATATATAGCTATTGTTTTTTAAATGTACCGCAAGCTATATGTACAATGTTTTAAAATGAGATCGGCTACTGAACATGGTGGAGGTATCAATTCAGCCAATATATTGGTCCAATTTGATTCTAAAAATTTGACATCATAATTATAATATTATCATCGTTTTTATATACGAAATCTATTTAAGGATTCAAAAAGTAATTAAGTGAACAAAGCATAGAAATCGAAGAGAAAAAACCATGGAGAAAATAGAGAAAATAGGTGGAATACTTGAACCGGGATTAGACCAAATAAAAAAACCCCAACTAGTACTGCAAAAAGGAAATCAAACCATCACAGTATTTTTCTTAAAAAAAAAAACGACGGTTCTGGATTTTACTATATATATAGTTTATTTATTAGTATCAAGCTGGTTAATGGTTTATTTGGATCAGTTTGATTTGCGGTCAAAACCTCCGAACCGGCCAGTTCGGTCCGGTCCTAAAAAACTGGCTATACATTTGTCTATCTCGATCTTAAGTGAATTTCCAGAAAAGATTGCCAGCCAAAATATCATTGGACAAAATAAAAATTTACAAAGGAAGGGTCGCAAGTTAATAAAACAAAATAAAGTAAAAATTAGGAATTAGGAATGATGAAATTAAATAAATGTTATGATCAGAAAAATAAGCACATCCTTAACAAGACGTTCAAACTAGAACTCAACCACCCCAAGTATCACTCTGTTTTCTCGAAGTGTACCTGTGTAAGACAATTCCACTGACCATTGTTTTGGTAAGTTGAATTGAATTGTACATTGAAATATGCAACATTGTTTAAGGTTGTCAATGAAATCCGTTTATTCATTTATCCTATATATCCGTACCGCATTCGTTAAAATAGGTATAGATAAGATTTTATTTTCGTTAAACTAGCTAACGAGTATGGATATGGATAAAGAAAATTTCTGTTAACTCTGTGTTCATCCCTACAAATATTTGGATTTTTGGATGCAAATATCGCCCCATGTCTCGTCTTCCAGTTCCAGAGGTTCCAAATGACAGCGTTGAACTATACATTGAAATATGCAGCGTTGTTTATACTTATAGCAACATAGGGACTGGAGATAATTTCTCTAATGGTTGTTACCTTTTTTTTTATTTCGCATTGGTTGTTGCTTTTATTGGTACCTTTATTGGGATTAGTTCCTTTGAGATAGGTGCCAATGACGGTTTAGGGACTGCTGAAAGTCTAAAAAACTCGCTAGTTTAATTTCTATATGCCGGGCTGTTTATAGTTTAACTTTGGGCTTTTGTACTAAATTAATTTCATGTTTTAATGAAAATGATAGCATTTGCTATTCTTTTTAGGGGAGAAAGAAAAAACTCAGTGTTTTTATGAATGAAATGGAATTATGGAAAGTAACAATTTGAGGATCTAGAACTACTTTTTCATTAGTTCCATGTGATCATATGTTATTGTTCTTGTAAATACCACAATAATTAATTTAGGAAGAACATACCTTCTCATGTCAACTTCTGACATATATATTATATGCACCCCAGACACGGAATGAATTGTATACTACCCAAAATATAAAAGCAAAAAAGAGACTAATTAAAAATTAATGCAATCCTATTCTGAAAAAAAGAGACTAATTAAAAATTAATGCAATCTTATTCTACCAAACTATCCAGGTTGTGACCAGTACATTTCTTGATACCATGATTGCTATTCCTCTTCCGTTCAAGGTACTTCATATCCATGTAACCCTATATATACTCTACACAAGCCCATATATATTCCTCATCTCAATCAGATATCCCACAAGACGTAGTCAAGTAGCATATACTACAAAGAAAACGATCAGAAAAAGCAAGAGAGAAATAGAGAATTGAAGATGATCCAAATTATCCTCTCAGTGATTTTAGTTCTTTATCCCTACAGAGCAGCCTCTCTAAGCACTAATTATTATGCCAACATTTGCCCCAATCTCGAGAACCTAGTCCGTGGTGCAGTTCAACAGCAAATGGCACAATCACCAATAACTGCTCCAGCCACACTGCGTCTCTTCTTCCATGACTGCTTTGTTAATGTAAGCTATACCTTTATACAGTCTGCATTCTATCCCTCACAAATAAAACAAGTCAACATGACCCAACTATTTACTTGTTTTTTTTTCCTTTTATCACATTGTACGCTTGACCAAACTCAAAAACCTAGGTACCTATGTCATGCATGATGATTGATGAATGAACAGCAGACATGACTCTGCACCTTCATATCTCCTTTACAGAATTCCTTTGTGCTTATCATGCAATTTTTCGCTGACTTGAAAACAGGGATGTGATGCCTCAATCATGATCATTAATCCGAACGGGGATGATGAATGGCATCACCCTGACGACTTCACACTTAAACCAGATGGTTTCTTCACTGTCCTGCGGGCCAAGGCGGCAGTGGATGCTGATCCACGGTGTACCAACAAGGTCTCCTGCGCTGACATCTTGGCCCTCGCTGCCAGAGATTCTGTCTTATTGGTATGTCATATACATTTTGGCAATGAAAAATTAAAGTTCTTTTTGATTGTTTAAGTTTAACAATGGCCTAATTGATCTATTTATATTATGTCAGAGTGGTGGGCCGTATTGGCCAGTGGAGCTCGGGAGGTATGATGGAAAGGTTTCTACGAGAAACAGTGTTGTACTTCCTCACCCAGACTACAGCTTGGACAAATTATATCAAATGTTTTCTGCCTTTGGACTCGACCAAACTGACCTGGTGGCTCTTTCAGGTAAGCAAATTTGTTCTTCTTATCATTTTTTTTTATTATATGCTCTGCCTTTTTTCTGTAATTTACTAAAATTTTTGTCCACTTCACTAGGGGGACATACATTTGGTGCTGCAAGCTGCGCCTTCATCAACAATAGGCTTTACCCGACAACTGACCAGACCATGAATCCGCAGTTTGCGAACCAACTGAGAGGCACTTGCCCAGCTGCATTAAACCCTAATATCTTTGTCTTCCTTGACGCCACAACCTTCGCCGCATTTGACAATGCCTACTACAAGAACCTACAACAGGGCAAGGGCCTATTGGCATCCGACCAGATTCTCTACAACGACCCGAGGACGCAAGGCACGGTGAATATGTTCGCATCAAACCAAGGAGCTTTCTTCCAAGCCTTTACCAATGCCATGACTAAGCTTGGCAGGATTCAGGTTAAGTCTGCCTTAAACGGCGAGATACGCCGTGATTGCCGGTTCCCGAATTAATATGGTACTTTTGATTTAGTTCTTCATGTAGTTAATTACTTTTACAATAGTTTATTTTCAGTTATCGTGTATATTAATTTATTGATATTTCAAATTTATGTATTCATATGGTTCTTTTTACAGAATAAATATTAATCATAGTGATGTTTTTTCTCCAACCTCTTTCCATGATCAAAATTTATCTCTCTGGATCCAGCTATCTTACTTCATTAGATGTGGGTCTTACAACTTTATGTTTTCTTTACGCATGGGAATTGACCAAATATACAATAGCACTAAGAGATACAGTGCAATAATTAATCAGTACATGTTCATGATGATTATTTTTCTTCATAGATAGGAGCGAATTTCAAATAATTACAAATAATATTGTGCTCCTTAATTTGTCATCAACTTATTGCGTGCAATATTTATGGCGGCATTATCTTCATAACTAACAATAATAACGAGCCCCAAACAAGGTCGCTTTACATCTCTGATGTCATTAATAGAATGCGTTTCACTAGAATGGGATATATTATTTAAATAAGATTTATACATCTAAGATACGGGTGGTACTGCAACTTTGTGTCACAGATAGATACGGGGAATTTAATGATAAAAATTCTATAATATATTCTACCATTAGGATTCTAGAAACAATAGAATGAGCCAAACAATAGATAGGTCTTGTATAGAAGTGAATGGGCATATATAATTGCGACAATTAAATAATTGACCTCAGAAATGCCTATAACCAATGATAAGAAAAATCCTCGAATGCAAGATAAACATGTACACGTTATCTCGAAAATTTGCCTAAAAGTTGTATTGATTAATTTATAACCTGGCAGATACACACAAAACACAAGCACAATTGGCCTAATTAAGAATCCTAATCATGACGTATACATATCCTTTTATATCAAGGGCATATAGAAGTACAAAAGCTTTTGTTCAATTTGTTACCTCGATCCCTGAATTCGGTTAATTTGGGGGAAAAAAAGTTGTTCTCACAAAAGTGAGTATTAAATCTCCTGTACTTAAGAACCATCTAATGGCAAAGAGCAATGCACATTAAGTGAAAGGTCGCATATTCGAAACCTGGTTGGAGAGTCTTTCATAGATATTTAATTTAAAATAAGTTGGTTGGCTTAGACTGAATCCTTATCCGGTGCCGCGTGGCACCATGCCGCTCTCCAATCCGAGCTGTACGATTCGATCTTGACAGTTAGATTTTTTCGGGCCTTACAATCTGATTACATGCACATGGCTCCCTCATCCATTGGATTAAATCTGGACGGTCTGGATTTCTGTGCTGCACGGTGCCGCGCGGCACATGATTTGGTTTCGGCTTAGACTCCCAATTTATCTTAAAAAAAATAAAAATCTCCTGTCCTTATTTAAAAGCAGCTAATTAAATACAAAAATAAACTTCTTATTAAAAAAAAATACTAGCTTTTGAATATTGCTCAAGTGTCAAAAGAAAAATAAATTTCTTGAAAGTAAATGGTAAAACAGGACACCGGACGGAAAGTACAATAGCAGTCTTCATTTTGCAAGACTTTAATTTGTACACTCAACAAGAAGGTAGTAGCACATGGAAGCATGTGGTAGACCTGGAAAATTTTCTCAGGTTTAGACAAACTTTAATTAGAGTACAATTGTTCCAGTACGCAAGCGTTCTATACTGTCTAGCTAAAATGTTAAATGGTCTACACTTAATTAAGCTTCGCTTGTAAAAGACAAAAAAAAAAGGATACCTTGTACTTAATATACAGAACCCATCACCAAATTAAATATTATCACAAAGTATGTTTCGAGAAACATGTCAATACGTAAAATGGAAGGACTTGTTGGGGAAAAAATTTCAAATAATGAATATTTAGTGCAACCAATTTACCTCGTAATAAATAGAAGTTGCATAGCTTACTTAATTTGGCCCTACATACAATTACAAAAGGCTAGAAAAGCGGCATTTTATAAGACTCGATAATTGAATTGATATGCACTAACTAAAACTTTTTTGAATGGCATTAGTATCTTGCGTAAGAAATTTTACAAAGAATGGTTTTATATATTTAAAATATCTATGGAGCCAAATTCTATGTTGCTTACTATTGATTTACATGGAACAAAGGTTTAGCTTCAACTCAAATTGTATAAGAAGCTACAAGTTGGATATTGACACTAACACCTTTGGACTTGCATATATAAGTTCTTAATTTTGTAATATCTAATTAAAGTTTATACGAACAAGCAACAAGACAACAGTGACTATGGTAGGGTATATAGCTAGTGTGCGAAGCCACACAAATATGATCCTGATCTATCTTTAATCAACGACAAAATTAACAACCCTACCAAACTACTCTATATAAACCAAATCTTTCATCATATTTCAAACACCGCAGCGCTAATCAAAACTGAAAACCAAAGCCACTAGAGAGGATTCCAGATGAAGAGAGTGCAAGTCTTGCTTTCAACACTACTCTCTCTCATAATTCTCTTTGGGAATTCTAGTGCTCTGAAACAAAATTACTATGCCAAAACCTGCCCAAATCTCGAAAGTATTGTGCGCAGTGCAGTTCAAAGGAAGATGTCACAGTCTCCAGTTGCAGCGCCAGCAACTCTGCGTCTCTTCTTCCATGACTGCTTTGTTAGGGTGATGATGAGAAACACCTCTTCTACTTCAAAATAATCATAAGTAACGCACAATTGCATATTAACAACATGAACAGTTGAATAAACAAATATAATTTTTCTCGGCTATATAGGGCTGCGATGCGTCGTTGATGATCATCTATAAGGATGGAGATGATGAGTGGTTCCACCCTGATGATATTTCTCTTAAGCCGGCAGGGTTTGACACCATCATGCAGGCCAAAGCAGCAGTTGATAGTGACCCCCGGTGCACCAACAAGGTGTCCTGTTCTGACATCTTGGCTCTTGCAGCTAGGGATGCCGTCGTCTTGGTAAAAACTCTTGCATGCATGAACTTTTTAATTAACGTGTTATTTGTTGTTATTTCAAAAGTTTGTATTAAATTAAAGATTTGTATGTATACAAGGGTTTGCATTCAATCGATGGTCTTGTCCAGATCAAACCAATTTGTCTACCCAAATTTATATTGATTTGCATAATATAAACCGAACCATATAACCAAAATTAAATTCGGTTAAGCATTTACTGTATAAATTTTTTAATTCAATTAAACTAAAATTTATCTTTATAAAATTATGTAGTATTGAATGCAATATTATAATTCAATTAATTTCTAACTTTCACAAATTTTCAAACTGGACAAATTCAAATAAACCAAACACCGAACAATATTATTTAAATTAAAGTTAATTTGGTTAAAACCAAATTGACCTGACCAAACCGTTTGCACACTACTATATATGCACAGACTGGTGGACCTTCATGGCCAGTAGAGCTTGGGAGGTATGATGCGAAAATAACATCACGTAAACGGGTGTTCCTTCCTCATCCTGACTATTCTTTCAATGTGCTGACGAAGATGTTCTCAAGATTCAATCTATCTATGACTGATTTCATTGCCTTATCAGGTTTTCCTACACAAGATTTAATCTATCTAGCTAGTATTTTCATTTTAACAATTTTACTCTAAAAGTAGAGATTGATTGTGAACTGACAAACTTGACTGATATTAATTTCAACTGTTTAAAGGGGGTCATACTATTGGAGCCGCAAGTTGCAAGTTTTTCAGCAACCGACTGTACCCTACAACAGATGTCAGCATGGAACAAAACTTTGTGAACAAGCTAAAAGGAACCTGTCCAATGAATTTCAATTCAAGTGCATTCACTTTCCTTGACACAATGACCCCTCAAAAGTTTGACAATGCCTACTACAAGAATCTGCAGCAGGGCAAGGGTCTATTGGCATCTGACACGCTCTTGTTTACCAACCCCAGGTCCCGCAAAACCATAAACTGGTTTGCATCGAATGAAAATGCATTTTTCAAAGCATTTACTAATGCAATGACGAAACTAGGGAGGGTCGGGGTAAAAACTGCCAAGGATGGGGAGATACGCAGGGATTGTCGTTTCCCAAACTGATATCTTGTTGGAGTTTAAGCCAGAGCCCAGAGTGGTCATTTGTTTGTTTTGAGTTGCTTGAAGTATTTTCACATGAAATTTTCTTAATTGTTCCTAAGTTTGCTGTTGTTCTATGGCTTCTATCTTGTATAAATCATCGATTCATGAGGAATTGAGGACATGTGACACGACATTAATGATTATCTGTGATTATAAATTTATAATTAATTTTATTTAATTATTTTGGTGTTTTAAATATTAATGGCAGGGATGTAGGCAACAATATATTAAAACAATCACTTGAACTATAATTTGTGAATTTGGATGTACGAAATCATTAAAATATTATAAATTTTGTACTGAAATAGTAAAGTATTCTCCGGCTCCTCCCTCATCAAAGGTGACTAATATTGTTTTTAGAGAAACACGATTCATACATTCAATTATCTGTTGTTTACACAAGTGAACAAACTGTATATTTCATAGTGTTCACAGTGCGGCTGGCATTTACTTCTGCGTTACAATCAGACAATCAACTCCAAGCATTGCGGAGTGCGACCCTGATGCGCCTGTTGTCGGCTTTTACGATAAGACAATGAGCATGGCAATCAAAGGCCTATTCTAGAGTAATATTTGTCTCTTTCGACAGCTAATATGTTGGCCCGGTTTTTATACTTCGGTCCCCATCTCTAAGGACTAAGATGGCTAAGTGCAAGTTGGCAATATCTCAAATGGGCTCATGGGTTCTCATTTAAGGGGATATATAAGTCCTTTTGTCTATAACAGACTTTCCTCTTATCTTAATTAATTAGTCTCTTATATCATTTCAATTCTCAGGTACTCCTACATTAATTTATTTATTTAAATTTTTTATTCATATGTTGGTGACAAGAAAATGAAAGATGACAAAGAAGTAGTGGCGGAAATAGCATCCTTAAATTGATTCTTGGAACAATCTCCCCTTTGTATGTTTGCAATATGAAAGTTATGATAAGAAGAATTAGTCACTCTTTTGATTTATCTACTTCTTTTTCTTGTTTTCTACTTATTTTTTAGGAGGGATCTTAGCAGGAAAAAAGAAGGCAATATTTGTGTCTAATTAAATTAAATGTGAGTTAATTGGGTTAAGAGTCTTAAGATTGGGTTATATATAGATCCCTTATTTACAAAATAAATAAATAAAATAAAATAAAAATAATAAAATAAGAAATTAAAAAACTAGTTAGGTCCCCGAATCAGAATCAGACGAGAGCTTCAAATCGGATTTATATAGAACCTCCTCGATCTACATAACAACCCAACAGCTACATTAGAGAGCAACGCGGCAGTTCTATATCAACTGTCATGCAATCATTAGTGCTAACAACTGGCTATACACTATTTTCGTCTTCTACTCATGATCTTCCAGATAGTCTTTTTTTGCTAGTTAGCTGTGAGCAATTAATTACTAAATGCACCATTTATTCAGATTAAAATATCAAGAGGAAAATTATGTAGATAAAAAAGAAATTTTAATGGTCACTAAAATTTACCTAAATACCATAAATTGCTTTCCTGTAACATAATTAGGAACGCTTTCCAAGTATATATCATATAATAAGAGAAAGTTCCAATGTCAAAATTTTGGTTGCCCCAAATGTAAATATTTTGCTAATTAGTTTTTTTTTCGAATTTTAAAATTCAAACGTTAAATCCAAACCGTTGATCTTATTTAGTTTAACGAGCGATGCGTTTTCATATAAGTTTTGTAAATTAGAGTTTTTTGATACTCGATCAAGAGATAGAAAAACAAACAAATCTTGTTAGTTATGATAGATTCGTTTTTAATACATTAATGTTGAAATATAATATTATCGAATTTAACCCACAAGAATTAATATACTGCCAAACAAAACAATTTGTTTTTTGATATAAATCTTTTTTCTTATAAGTTGGGTAAACATAAAACTGAGGTTAGTAGAAGAACCAATAATAGTAAACACGTTGGTATAAAAAAATCTTCTTTGACGGGTATGAGGATTGTGATGTAGAAATTAACATTGAAATTGTCAATATTCTGATACGCATTTTCTAAGTAGACGACTGATGGCTCGCCATGTAATTCATAATACAGTATAATTTATAAATCCGCTAGCAAACAAAACTATCAGTTTTTTATATGCCGACGGGCTGTTATTAGAAACATTACCTAACATTTCCAAGCTAGGACTTTTTTTAAAAATGACTTGGTCAATATGGTCGTAATCAACTTTCTTTTTTTTTTTTGAAAATAAAACATGAGAATTACTAAAACAACAACCAAAAAATGAGAACTATATTTTGCTCTAATGAATAAGAATAATAATTCTGAATTAAAAGATGTGAATTCTAAATGTGGCCGAAGATTATTTATAGATATGAATGTTAGACTGCTTAATCTCATTCTTCAATAAAATATAATATCAAATTTGTAATTTCTTCGTAGTTACGATAAATTGTGTATTAAACAAATGAAATTGTTAATATTTGATTAGTAAATAAGTAAAAAGTGAATTCAAATTATTGATTTTGTAAATCGTTGAATGGATGACAAATATGTTTCGATTATAGTGAATTCAAATCACAAATTTAATATATATATTTGTATCTTTAGTTCAAAATATTAATAGTAAATTATCAAGTTACTGGTACATTATAGTGTCAGTTCTATTTCAACAGTAAGATGTTTTTATTGGACTGGGCTATGAAAAGTACGTATATATTGATCAGCAAAAGATCGTAGGATCCCACAATATAATATATATATATATATATATATATATATATATAGAGTTTAGCTACGGTGAGTCGCGACTCACGGACCTTCCGGTAAGTCGCGACCAAAACTCCTAGATCTAGATCAAAATGACCGATTCAAACCGTTCAATATAATCTCCCTATTGAAATCTCCGTGCAAACCAAATTTTTTATTTTTTCGAAATTTTTAAGTATTTTTTTCGGATTTTTAAAAACTGATGTTTTTGAATGGTTCAGAACCAATTAGATTAACGATTTTCTAAAATTTCAAAAAAATACTTAAAAATTTTGAAAAAATGAAAAATTTGGTCTACATGGAGATTTCAATAGGGAGATCATATTGGACGGTTTGGATCGGTCATTTTGATCTAGATCTAGGAGTTTTGGTCGCGACTCACCGGAGGGTCCGTGAGTCGCGACTCACCGTAGCTAAACTCTCTCTCTCTCTCTCTCTATATATATATAGAGGTGGGCTAAAGTGCCATAGATGGCAATGTCATAGATGTTCTTTTTGAGTCATTTTTTTAAGATCCGAAATTCAATCAGTCAATCCAAACCGTTCAAATTGATCACCATGTCGAAATACTATTGGAGACCAAATTTTATATTTTTTTGAATTTTTTTGGTATTTATTTTGATATGTTCAAATTGGAGGGTCTGAAATACTCCAATTATAACGTTTTTTAAAAATATCATAATAAATCGCAGAAAAATTCGAAAAAATGTAAAATTTAGTCTCCAAGGATATTTTAATATGGTAAATAACTTGAACGGTTCGAATTGAGCATTTGGATTTTGGATCTCGAAAAACGACTCTATGGCACGGGACCTTCTGTGCCATCTATGGCACATTAGCCATAGATGGCACAGAGGGTCCCGTGCCATAGAGTCGTTTTTCGAGATCCAAAATTCAAATGCTCAATTTGAACCATCCAAGTTATTCACTACATTAAAATATCCTTCGAGACCAAATTTTACATTTTTTCGATTTTTTTTGCTATTTATTATGATATTTTTAAAAAACGTTATAATTGGAGTATTTCAGACCCTCCAATTTGAAAATATCAAAATAAATACCAAAAAAATGTAAAATTTGGTCTCCAATGGTATTTCAATATGCTGATCAATTTGAACGGTTTGGATTGACCGATTGAATATCGGATCTTCAAAAAATGACTCAAAAAAGACATCTATGGCATTGCCATCTATGGCACTTTATCCCACCTATATATATATATATATATATATATATATATATATATATATATATATATATATATATATAATTTTTTTCCACTTAGAGTGGTTAATCGTATATCTGGTCTAGATAATTAATTAATTAGATGATCAAATATTTTTTTATTTATAAAAAATAGTAATAATAATTCAGAAAAATTATAAAATTTGGTCTCCAAGAAAATTTTAATATGAGGATTTTAATAGTTTGGATGGACCATTTGAGGGAATTGTTTCCTACACTCTCCCAGATTAGAGATCCACTTCTTTTTTCTTTGAAAATGACTTAAATGTCCTTGGTGGAAATGTAGTGCAAAAGAAAAAATGAAAAAAGAATGAAGGGCATTTTAGTCCAAATATGAGTGAATCTTCAAGTTTGAACGTGAGGAAAGCAATTCCCGTCATTTGAAGTTTCTATATCGAGAATCAATTGAATTTGACGAAACAATCTGTCACATTAATTTGGGTGGAGTAGTTTTCATAAATATTGGAGTGAACTTTTTTTTATGATTCTCGGATATGTTGTTTCCAAAAATATATATACCTATATAGGAGGATAAGTTTCTAAAAGTAAATAATTACATGTTTTGACAGTACTAATAAATATTTAATTTTGAATTGTTAAAATATTTGTCCGATAAAATAATGCAATATGCCACATAAACTATGAAAAATACAAGAAAAGTTGGAAACTTTTTGTTGGACATAAATTTTGAACCGTATTTTAAACGCAATCATTTATTTTTTAAAATAAATATCAATTCACTGTAAATCATGAACGGTTGTAATTAAGTCCGTTCAATATTTTGTGCACACCACAGATTTCTCAAAAAAAAAAAAGAATTATATTTACTCAGAGAGCTCTGATGTACTTTAGACTATATACTATTAGGGATGAAAACGTACCGGATACGGATCGGATAGTGGTCAAATTATATCACATCCGCATTTTTTATTCGGATACGAATACGAATACGAATATGTTCAGATACAGATACGGTTCAAATGTTAAATGGATATGAATACGAATCGGATATTGTCGAATACAAACACGAATACGGATATATTTCGGATATTAAAACGAATATATATAAATTAACAAAGTGATGAAAATAAAAATAAATGCACAAATTAAGTAATAATCTTGCTGTCACATGTCCTGAAAATACTCTTTAATATGTATAAATTATAATTATCATACTCAATATATTATATAATATAACATTTAAAATTATAATTATTACATCATTTATATTGGATTGTATAATGGTACAACATTATATTATTTTACTGTATAATTTAGTATATTATGTATCAATTACAATTCCCCTAATCGTTATAATTATTATATTGTATTTATAGCTAGCATAATCATTAATTATATGTAACCTTCGAAAACAATTTATATGGTGGTGCCTTTGAAAATTCTCTGCACCAATTTTCTTAATTAAAAGTGAAATAAGAAAAATGAGACACGGACACCATGAAACAAAAAAAATATATAAGAAAAGCCCACTTAAGCAGTTCAGCCCAATTAATTAATAAAGGTCTCACATGTCATTTTCGTCCTTTTTTTCTCTTAGGGTGCGTTTGGATCGTTGGAAGAAAGAAGAAGAAGAAGGAAGAAGAAAAAAAATTATAAACAATCCAAACTATTCACAAAGTTACACACTTTCCAATACTTCTTCCCACTTCTTCCCTTCTTCTCTTCTTCCCACACCTATCCAAACGCACCCTTATTCCCGATTTTTCTCTCTGCCGCACAAACGAAAAGCTCGATTCATAAGCACGAATTCGGATATCCGTTTCTCTAAATATTTCGGATCCGTTTCTCATATTCGCATCCGTATCCGTTTAAAAAAATCCACATCAGCATCCGCATCCGAACGGATCCGGATATTAATATCCGTATTCGCTATTTTTCGAATACGGATGCGGATGATCCGATCCGTTTTCAACCCTATATACAATGCTTCTTTATTTCATATAATAAACAGAAAAACATGATAAATTGGCCAAAAATAATTTTTTATGTGCTCTTTAATTAGTACTTTATTTAATTAGACTAAATAAAATTTTATGTGTTCTTTAATTAGTACTTTATTTAATATTAAAATAATAATTTTTAATAATTTATTTAAATTAATATTAATTTGCTTATTCCGAACTCACCATCTAAACAAAATTTCTTATTCCCGAAATAACGTTTTTTCACTCTTCCCAAAATTACACACTTCTCAATATTTTCTTCCTAAAATCCTTGAGACCATTTGAATCGCTTAGAAATAACTTATTCCTTTCTTATTCCTGTACCATCTAAACTGCCCCTTAGAGTAAGTAAAATATGATCAGTATATCTATATGTATAGCCAGAAGAGAAAATTGGACCAGCAAAAGGTTGAATGCAAACCTAACCAAATTTCATATTTCAAATGTTGATTTCCTGACTCGACGTACGTACGTACCTTGTATAAGTTGAATGCGTACGGAGGATTTTTTTTCTCCTCATCATGCTTTTTTTTTTTTAATTCTAAGTCCCCTTGACTTCAGATCAATGACTTCACGCACTTGATCTCTCTCTTTTTTTTTAAAGTTTTTACTTTTTGAACAACTGAAAATGGTCCATATTATGTCATGCACTTGTTTTAACTCCTAAAGAGTACCTTCTTCAAAATGTGAAATATATGTTCAGATCAAATGGAACATATTGTATTGTGTTAGCTTGATGTTGTTTATTTTCTATCCGTGTAGTCAGTGGCGTATCTAAATCGAAAGGGGCATAACTTCCTCTATATATTTTTTCCAACGAAAATTTTTGTATATATTTTAGACTCCGTTTGGATGAAGTATGGGAATAAGAGAATAAATTTATTATAAACAATCTAAACTCTTCACAAAATTACACACTTCATAATACTTCTTCCCACTCATTTCCTTATTTCTCTTATTCCCACACCATCCAAACGAAACCTTAATGGTTATATATGGAAAATTAAAACAAATTTCAACTTCATAAAAATGTTGAATATAATTTCATTGTTGATTTTCATAGTTAAAATTTTATTTTAGACATGATCATTTTATAGATATTGATAAACAAAATTAATTATTTAATTGTCTCTGTTGCTACTTAGTACATACTTTCTTTTAGTACTTATAAAAGTGTTTCCAATATCCTATTTAATACTCGAAAATTCCGGTAATACTAGAAACCGGAACAAAGGCCGAAACAGTGATTCGGTAAAACAGGACAAAATACCGAAATATTTTTTCGACCAGTACGCGGCCGGTAGTGCCGGTATGGTATTAAAATTACTGCTTAAAAAGTTTGAATGACGATGAAAAAGAACTGCCACACTTTGTTTGATTGAAACTGTGACAGAAAATCAAGGTAGACTTGGTCTAATGAAAAAGAACTGCCACACTTGGTCCATGAGGGCCCCTGGGTGACTAGATTGGAGAGATTGTGGCATTGATTGCTATTTTGTCTAATTAACAGTATTACACTGATCTTATCAGCTTTATCTTCATCGGACGGTTATGATAAAGTTTTTTCATCCACTTCTAAGAAAATGACAATCTTTTCCCTAAATAATAACCGACTCTTACGATAGCATGTGTGCGCACAGAATAATACGGAATATTTGAGTTTATTACTTAAATAAAACCTTTAAGCCACAAAAATAAAACCACTTTTCTTCCTTTTTTTTTTGGGTTTGCTTGTTGTGTCTAAAATTAATGAAAAAAATTATTATTTCTTGAATTAATACCGATATAATGATATGAGTTCAAAATGTAAAAGTACTGTCGCAATTCGCATTCAAGAACCCAGTTTAAATAAATCACCAAATTGATTCCGAGTTCTTCCAATAGACCAATACTTTCATCAAAATAAATAAATAAATAAATAGACCAATACCATTAAAGCTTCAGTGTCCATTAGAACGGAGCAAAAATATTTGTTTCTCAAGACAATAAGTTTTTTTAAAGTATATTTGGATTAAATAGTCAAAATATCGAAAACATTGTTGTAGAAATAAGAATCGGCCTTGATCGATCTAATGATAAAAGATTGCTCTTAAGTAAAAGGTCATAAATTCGAAATTTAATTGGTGGTTTTTATAAACATTTAATTTGAAAATTAGAAAAAAAAAATTAGGAGACTTGATCCTATCTCCAATTTTTTTTTAAAAAAAAGGGCTGCATAAAACAGTGTTATTTCGAATTTTAATTATACCTTGTACAGATTGACGAAACAATACTGTTTTGATTCTCAATTTGCACTTTGCAAATAAATGCAAGCTTGAGAATGCATCGCCATTCGCCACTCCATTTATCCAACAACAAGAATTAAATTCCAAAAAGGCAACTGTCCCATCCAATCTGCTTATTTTTTTCGTTTGCCCCCTGCTGACCATTTCAGAGGTCAAAGCCTCAAGGGTATTGTATAATTGTAACAGAAGCAACTAGGGGTGTCAAAAGGATTCCATTTGGAACGTTTTTGTTATGTTCCGTCCGGACGGAACAGCTAACAGAACGGAAAATTATTTACAAAACGAAACGAAAACAAAATTAATATGATTTACGTTACTAAAAACAGAACACTTCTGTTCCGCTTCCGTTTCACCCATTTGACACCCCTAGAAACAACTGACAATCAATTATTCCTTTAACAAATTAATGAAGAACCAGCTCTTAGTCTTAGGTTCGAAACATTGAAGATCTTTGATATATATTCATAGATATTTAATTTAAAAATAAGTTTAGAGACTTGATACAATTTATCACGTTTCGTCCTTGTTGTCCTATCCAGCAAGGCAATTTTCCCTTGTAAGTTGCAATCAATGGGCAAGTCAGCAGCCTTTCAAAATATATATATATATATATATATATATATATATATATATATATATATATATATATATATATATATATATATATTGAGAAAAAGACATGGAAGAGAATGACTATTTATGTATCAGTAATAATTTTGTCAAAGTATTTGTAACATAATTATTGTCAGTTGAATGGTTCTAGAACTCATCATAAACAATCAAAATAAAAAGATTATTTGGAAGAACAATCAATTACTAAATTCTTAACTCTGTCCGCTGGTATGCATGTACCTCGCTAATCTAGAAAACGACCCGTAAAATTAGTGTATTTTTACAGGCCAATTTTTGATTAAATTATACATTAAATTGGGTTTTACTTGACACGTTTTACATTTAATTTTGTATATTAACCAACAATTGCTATGCAAGCTTAACTAGTAAGTCATTTTTTTTTTATTGTTAACCCACTTTTCCTCTTATGTAGTAATATGTTCACTAAAATATTGTGTTGTCCAAGGTTTCAATAGAAGAAAATTATTTGAACTATACCACGGTACCCAAATAATTGATATAATATTTGAACTATAAGAGTAGACAATGTATATTATTTGAATTTTTTTTTCTTTATATATAATACCACAGAGAAGTTTGGTACGACCGTACGAGAAATATGAAAGTAGAGAAATAAGAAAACAAATCTCTTATCATTGCTCTCACATGAAAGAATTATCCCTACATTATTCCTTCATTTAATTTCCACAACAAATATATCTATCTTATATCTTCTACTTTGAATACATATATATATAGGTAAAAACAACTGGTGATCCGTGTTACCCTGCTATCCTTAATAAAAGTTTAAAAAGCTTTATCTTTTACATTACTTTTCCAATTGGTTAAAGATCATAAAAATCGCAAACTTATTTTCAGACGTAACAAATGCATCTCAATTTGTTTAGTTCAAGTGACATATTTTCCAATACTTTTTCACTTTTTTCAAAATAAGTGACAGTACTGAATAATTATGTTGGCTTTGGTGCTCTTTTTGAACATATTCATTCCTTTAACAGCTTCAACAAATATAACTTTCTATTAACACCGATTAAAGTGAAAAACGATATCGTCATTGTCAAAAAAATATGACTAACATATATATGCGAAATTGGAAGGGAGACAAACGAATCAAACAATAAAGAAATAGATTAATAGATGTCTTACGAGGACCCTATATTGTCTATACATAATAAGCATGCTCTTCAACTTGACCACGCTTCTTGCTTGCTAAAAATTCTAGCTCCGAACTATATTCGATATTCGTTAGGTAGTACAATGATCTCTCTATTTCTCTTTTAATTTCACTCTCAACTAACGCGTACTCGGAACTCTATATAAGCAATTTTCTTCATCCTGTCACTCAACGCAAACCGCACATATATTTAGCAAGTTCAAAAAGAGTAAAAGACCTTGTACTGGTGTAAAGCATATCAAAAACCCCGCCCCCTAAGAAGGAGCACAAGCCATGAAGAAACCCCAACTTGTGTTGTTAGCTTCTTTACTGGCAATCCTTTGCTCGGGTGCAACAGCACTTAACGAGACCTACTATGCCAACATCTGCCCCAATCTCGAAAGCCTCGTTCAAGGCGCTGTCAGAGGTATGATGTCAACAACAAACATAGCTGCAGCTGCAACCTTACGGCTCTTCTTCCATGATTGTATTGTTCAGGTAGTTTGTTCTAGTACAAGTGAGATATGATTTGTACGTAGTACTAGTAGTAGTACTGATATATGCATGGGTCCCAGCTTGATAAAAATTCAATTGATACAGGGCTGTGATGCTTCGATCTTAATCCAAAATCCAAATGGAGATGATGAACAGCACAACTTTGACAACCAATTCCTCAGGGCTGATGGATACAGAACTGTTTTGGCAGCAAAGGCGGCAGTGGATGCTGATCCACAGTGCACCAACAAGGTTTCCTGTGCTGATATAATTGCTCTTGCTGCTAGAGATGCTGTGTTTCTGGTAATAATTTCCCTAATTATTCTAGCAAGATGGTAATTAATAACGATAAATTAATATGTATATATGTTATTATGCTTTGTTCTATACGTGTCAGAGCGGTGGCCCTACATGGAAAGTCGAGCTTGGGAGGTTTGATGGGAAGATTTCTACTGCAAGCAGTGTCGATCTTCCTGGCGCATCTGATAACTACGACAAACTCATGAGCAGGTTTTCTGTCCATAATCTAACCCCGACTGACATGGTCGCACTTTCAGGTTTTTTTTTTTCTTCTGAGCTATGCCTAATTGCATCATTTCTTACAAAAAAAAAGGAAAAGAAAACATTGATCCTTCCTTTCAGTCACAGCAATATATAATTTCTAGAACTGCTTGTTGTAGGCGCGCACACACTAGGTGCCACCAGCTGTTTCCATGTCAATCCCCGTCTCTACCCAACGATCGACCCAAACTTGGACCCAGGGTTCGCAAGTCAACTACAAGGCCAATGTCCTGCAGCTCTCAATGTGAACTCTTTCGTCTTCTTTGATAACACTGTTATCACATTTGATAACGATTACTTTAAGCAACTGCAACAGAAGAAGGGAGTCCTCTCCTCTGATGAGATTCTGTATGTCGACTCGAGGTCGCAGAGCATAGTTGACAAGTTCGCAGCAAATCAAGCTGATTTCTTCACTGCATTTGTTGATGCCATGAAGAAGCTCGGTAGGATTGATGTGAAGACCGCTGCTGATGGTGAGATACGCAAGGACTGCCGTTTCACAAATTGAGCATTCGATCAGAGATTTGTTTCTAATTGTTAATTTGTCTGCTTTATTGCGTACAGAATTTAATTTAAAGATTAAAAATGTGTAATATAGCATACTTGTGTTAATATCCATGTCATTGTTTAAGAAATAATAAAATTGATGATTTCAGTTCCGTTAACTTCTTCCCAAAGTTATGCCTAAATATGCCGTCCTGTCACTCTATGATATCCGAAGACAAAAAATTAACCATATTTTTAAGGACTTGAGCTAAAATCAGATCGATGATAAGCTTCTTAAAAATACTATGATTTATAATAATTATAAGCATCACTTTCTCTTTGGGATCTTATAAAACAAGGAACTAATGGTTGAGTTTTCTTTGGTACTACAGTAGCATTGAACGATTGGAGGTCATGATTAAGATTGATTGTGACAGTACTCTGGATGAGATAAATTAATAATGCAAAGGATGAAGGCCAACTTCATGCCAGTCTCAATTTATTTAATGGCAAGTACATGAGCTAGGCATTGGTTCCTTTCCATTGCATGTCATTTTCGTGTCTGAGAACAAAATGATCTCAAGTTTATTAATTATTGGCACTGTTAATACTTGATAGTTACCGTACTCCAAAATGCTACTATGTAATATACATACGACTAAAATACTGAAATCTGTTACCTTTTTTTCCCCTCCAAAATACTTGAGAGATTTATACAAGCATGTTAGTCAGTTTCATAACCTTTGTGCAGTAATTATTGACCATCCAGACTACAAAGAGAAATAGATATATAGTTAAAAAAAATATCCATAATTTAGCCAGGTTGTAATCCGCACTTAAAAAAAATTCTGCAAAGAGATCTTAAAAACAAAATCAAATTGGGGAACACAGGAAAATCTTGATGGATGAATCAATTTGGATCAAATAAGATTCAAATCCGAATATCAAATATGGATGAAGAATATTATTGTTTATTTAAAGTTGGCACCTATGCATTTTGTTATTTAAAAGTTAAAACGAAGTTGAAGCAACATACAATTAGGATTCAAATCCTATCCAGAAGCATTTAAAATGATTATAAATAATTAAATTAATATAGATCTAAATTTCAAACTTTTCATTATTGGACTTAGGTACCCATAAGCAATTGTCTAAACTTCCAAAATTCAGATTCAGATATTGCATGGATCCAATCCAAATTCTATTTGCTACCATTTAATAACCATTAAATAAAGGAAACAGCTAGCACGCTCAAGTACTCAACCGGCTCAATATAAATACCAAGTCAAACCTGTAACATATTAATTATGAGTCTAATCAATTACAAACAAGTTAGCGAGGTAGCGGATATAATCCGGTGACTAAGACGTAATCTAAAATAATAATCTCCCACAGTAAAATTTTGAGATCAATAATAGAGACTCTGTCGGTACAATAATTTGAAAGGGCGTGACAGCAGGCTTGTGTCAACAACTTCCTTCGCCACTAGCATATTCAAAATATTTGCATTACAAATAGCACCCGGTAACATTTCTAACGGAAACTATAGCAAAACCTTCTTTAGATGCCATTCTTTTCTATTTTGTTTTACCGCCAAAACAGAATTACAGCTGATCATGCCCAAATTCATGTATAATCCGCCAAAACGGAAATAATAGCTGGCTCTGATTGGATCATATGAGATTAAGGATATAATTAGTTATTCGGGATTAAAATTTTTAATCCTAAATGTTCAAGAATAAGTTTTTTGTAATCTATAGTGTTATTTTTAAGTGGTCCAACATCCGGATTAAATTTTTATTCCTAAGGTGTTTGGATCATCTTTTTAATCCGGATTAAAAAGTAGTCCCAACTACTTCTTAATCCACATTAGGAAGATGATCCAAACACCCTAGGAATCAAAGGTTTAAATAGCGGATAGCGGACGCGTAGCGGACAGGCTAATATATGTCTTAGCGGATAGCTGATAGCTGTTATTTCGCGGCCGATATCGGCCGATAGTGGATTTGCACATACAAGTGTATTTTGAAGGTCTAATTTAGCCTAAAATAAAAAATTAAAATATTTTTATGCAACTAATTAATACTAACTAAAATTATATTTATTATCTATGCATATTTGACCACTAAGTTTTTAGAATTTGAAAAACTCAAAAACATAAAAGTTTTATTTTATAACCTTTTTATAGAATTTTGAATCACATCAATCAGAGTTAGTATATGAAAGATATGCCCAAAATACTATTATTATATCAGCTAATTATAAACTGCACCGCTATTTCCGTTATTTTTCCGCTATATCGCCGCTAATTTCCCACTAAATCCCTCTATGATGCGCGCTATCGGACATCCCGCTAAATTTGTCACGCTGTAGTGTTTCGCCACGTTGACCCACTATCTCGTCGCTATTTAAACCTTTGCTAGGAATAAAAATTTAATCTAGATGTTGGACCACTTAAAAATAACACTTTAGACCAAAAAAGCTTATTCTTGATCGTTTAGGAATAATATTTTTTACTCTGAATCACTAATTCTAATTTCATTCTTAGATGATCCAAATAGATTAATAAACAGAATCAAAATCATAGAATCCTAGTTTAGTTATCTTTAGCCGAGTCACTCCGTTCTTATCCACCAGCACATCTGTAGGGTTCATCAGCAGAACATAGGATCCAATTACGTTTAGTTGCCTTAAATTGAATTAGATATTCTAGAAATATCTCAACGTAGCACCAGGCCATTGCACTGTACAGCTCATACTGAATATTAGCAGTGAGAGACTCTGTCTGATCACATTCTCACTTGAATTGAGATTGTAAATAGCTTCAATTAATGTAGGAAGCAATTCAGTGGTTAAAGTTACAAGAACTTGCACAATGACTGGAACTGAAGATTGATAGTTCAATTAATTGCAATTAAAAAAAAATCCATATAGATGATTTCCTTGTGAATTTTAACGGTTGGGTCAAAATTTGAAAAAATATTGCATTATTCTGGGACTATTGAGTAGAAAGCATAAACAATAAAAAGAAAATTATTTGACTAACGCAAAAGTGACACTTTTACCCTCATTACTGTTTACTTGATTTTCATTCCATCTTGATCGATATATATAGCTCATACGTACCCCTTATTACCATTGGATTGGATGACAAAGGAATAGCATATCAATAGCTGAATTTTGATGTTGGAATTTACTTAGGCTTTGATCAAAATAGTTTATGGGATTTCATTTTCTTTCATTTCATTAGAATTGATTTCTCAGGATTTCATTGGGTCTAATAATTTGAAAATTCCAATCAACTGACATTAAATCTGTTCATTTTGATCAAAAAATTTCTAATGAAATGAAATTTCGTGTTTAAAAAGGTGATTAATTTCTAATTAGGGCCTTAATCATCAACTTAGAATATGAGCTAAAAATATCAACCAAACTGATCTACCCACAACCCAAAACCATTGGTTGGATGATAAGAGTCAGAAACTGCACTGATCCTTGCCAAATAAGGGAAATGTACAATGCCACTGTCGTGAACTAATTAACGCTACAATATACCAGTGGACAGTCAGTACCTTATTCCTATGCCAGTGTAAAGGAGTATCACTCAAGCACCTCAATTATGCACACACACCCGCTTAAAGAATATAAACTTGAATTCATCAGGAACTGTTATTTAAATTACGCCATTAATCAGAATTACAGCAAATTGATTAAGAGAAAGGATTTGATATACGTACTATCAATAAGTGGGAGAACGAAATGGGGCTGCACCTCCTGAAGTAAATGGGGCTGCACTATGGCCTCCATTAAATTTGATGGTTTTGTAACTTTTGACCAATTTAAGTACTGGTCTTGTATAAAGAGAAGGAATCAGAAAAAAAAAGATGGCTGACAACTTTTAGATAGGCCGCTAGAGTTTCATTTTTTTTCTCTCCCTCACAGGAACCAGCGGCTGGGTCGAATGTGGAATTATTTCTCTGGTAAAATCAAGCTCGGTGGAACGAATTCAATATGGATTTTCATACTTTGCGAGTCTACGTCATGGAAAAATCGGGTAACAAATCAGTTCTGGGATTGGAAAAGATAAAACGATTTTTTTTATTGGAGGATCTATTTTTTATATTTTTTTAGGGTTTATCATGGTCAACATTATTTTTCGTTGTTAATTAAAAATTCAAAATTTTAAAAAATGATGAATGCGAAATATTGATTTTATTTATATTTTTCGATTTTTATTTTTATGCAAAAAAATTATGAAATTTTGGGTTCTTTTGTATAAGATTAAATATGGAGAATTATATTAGTTTAACATTTATAGTAAAGGTAAATGTGACTCGATAGTTTTCCTTTTTTATATATATTATATTGCAAAAAGTCGAATTTTTTTTACTAAATTTTTAGTTGGAATATCAGGGCTAATAAGGATCATTCTCGTCATTTTCTAGGCACATGTTTTCTTTTTTTTTCCATTTCTAGAATACTTTTCCAGCGCAAATTCATCATTTTCATTTCTGGAACCTCATCACTATCATCCAGTGCGTCTACCTCAACCCATTTCTTCTTGGTTCCCTCACCTTTCTACTCTTGCTGATTACGCTTCCCTCTCTTCTTCCATCTCCTAGGGACCTTCACCTCTCACAAAACCAGGACAATTATTACAAAACCAATTAGAAAAATAATAATAACTCTCATGAAAAAAATAAATTAATTGCCCTAGAAAATATTATTAAATGTCGAGGAAAATAGGATAACTAGCCGAGGACAATTAGTTTACAGAATTAGGACAATTAGAAAAATAATACTAAGTGCCATGGAAAAAAAGTAATTTTCCTAAAAAATATTATTAAATATTCTTAGAACTAGGACAATTAGTTTACAAAACCAGAACAATTAGTTTACAAAACTAGAATAACTAATAAAATAATACTAACTGTCATGAAAAAAAATTAATTTTCCTAGACTGTCCTTGGAACTAAGACAATTAGGTTTTGTAGACAATTAATTTACATAACTGTGACAATTAGAAAAATAATACTAACTGTTCTAGAAAAAAAAAATTAATTGTCTTGAATAAAAAAATGAATAGATGTTAAAGGAGACAACGGGGAGGGGTAATGACAAGGAATGAGGATCACATAGAAATGAAAATGGATAATTAATGACGACAATGGACAAGTTTTTGGAAATAAAAAAAAAACTTGTAATAGATAATTAATGAGAATTCTGAATGGGATTGAGAGGATGATAAAATCTCTGTGATGATGGTGAGTAATTTAAGTTGAAATACATTATCTATAAATAAAATAAGCTTAACATTTTGCAATATTATAATAAGAAATTTTATATTCAATCAGTAATTAAAAAAAATATGGTTGCGGACTTTGCGGCAGACAAAAATATTATTTTAATTTTTTATTTTATAAAGAAAGATTATTCGTTGAAAAAAAAAACATTTACGTTCGCCGCGACGCGGAACAAAATCCTCTGCACGTTTTTAAAAAACCTGCAGTACAAATTTTTCTTTCATGGCCGTCCGATAAATGATAGATGGTCTGTTATTAACATCAAGTCCGTCGAGATTCGTGCAATTCTTAAAAATCTGTCCGTCGAGATTAAATCGGAAGGTCATAGATGAACGGCGACGCACTGTACAATTCTAACATATCATCGGACGGGTCAGATTTGTTTAAAATTACCCGTATTTTTTTTTTAAAAGTCCACGTCGCACGTGAACCGCGAGGACGAGCAATTCACACGCGGCTCACTACAGAATACAGAGTACAGGCAGGAGGAGTGCAGGGGCACAAAGATCTGCTCTCTTGAAACTTCTACTAATAGACCAGTCACATTGAACCACGTGGCGCATGTCTTCATCTCTAGCTAGATAAGCCTCCTCTCCATGAAATTGAGCCTGGCGTTCCCTGGAAAGTGGAAACCTTTACGGTGCAGAAAAATATCTGATAAAAACAGCAAATAACACTAGATCGAAGAGACGAGTGGGGAAGTGAAAACTGAGAAGGAGCAATTAAACAGGAGGAACCATGGCTCTAGCTGCGACCTCTCATCACAGCTTCATCAAAGGCAATCTTCATTCCCCGATTCGAAAGTCTCCAAGGAGGACGTCCCACCTGCCTCTTTTCTCTTGCAAGGCTTCTCTGGAGAGAGATGAAGAATCTAGGTAATATTTTGAAAATTTTGCTTATTTACTGTGTGTTTTTATTTCATGTAATGGTTGAAAACTTGAAATGAATTCCCATGCTTGAGCTCCTTAAATTACTGCAGGCATTTCATCAATTACCTGTTGTCCACAGTTAAGAATTAATTTACTCGGAAAATAGTGTGCAATATGGTTTGTGAAATGAAACACCATTTTGTTTCGTTTGTCTGCCTAATTTTATATATGAACCAAAAATCAATCCTTGCAATCCCAAATTTAATTAATTGTTAACAAATAACAATTGGTTATTCATTGATTTAGCAACAAGAGTGAGTTCAAGTTGGTGAAACTCGCGGCCGTTACACTGGCAGCCGGTGTGCTGGCGCTGGGATCAGTTGATGGAGCAATGGCAGCTAAATCAGGTGGCAGAGTTGGAGGTCAGGCATTCCGTTCGGCGCCTAGGTCTTCAGGACCCCGTATTAACAATTCTAGGTATGTACTATATATTTAAATTTCAGTTCCATTACCAAACCGGCATGGTACCCTCTGGATTATCAGTAGCTGTAGGTTGTCGTGGATTTGTTCTAGGGGCCATTTGAATCGCTTAGAAATAAGAGGGATAGTTTATTCTTAGGCGAAAAATATTAGAAAGTGCGTAACTTTGTGAAGAATTTGGATAGTTAGAAATAAATTTTTCCCCAGAATAAACTATTCTTCCTTATTCCTTTCCCATCCAAACAAACCCTTATTTAATAACTGTAACAACCAACAAAATGGTCATTAAAAGAAAGTAAAATTACAAAAAGCTTAGATAGGATGTGTCAAATTTGGTTCAATTTGGAAATATATTGACCATCTATCGAGCCATTTACAAAATTAACTACTCAATTTTATTGACACTAGATCTACAACCGAAATAATTTGGCATTGCACCAAATTTGATTAGTACCTATCAAACTATAGGCTCCGTTTGGATGACTTTTTTCCGAAATAAGGAATAAGGAATAACCACTTTTTATCAATAAATTTATTTCTAACCATTCAAAGTTCAAACTCTTCACAAAAGTCACACACTTCCCAATAAATTTACCTCTTCCCAATAAATTTCTTCTCTTATTTTTTCTTCCTATCTTATTCTCAACGCATCCAAACGAAACCATAGAGAATACTTCTACAATTTTTATTTTGTGGGTTGTTACGGTTATCATGTAAAACTAATTGCCAATATATTCCTTCTCTACAAATATATATAGGATAAATCACTTCATTAAGTTGTCACTTTTCATTGACAAAATCCCACTGATTCTTCTTGATTACAACAGAAATTTACTCCTATAAATGTTGGATGTAAAACCAATACAGATCATGATCATCTGTTTTGACTCAACTTAAAATTTGAGCAGGACAAACATCTTCATAAATCCACCTGTTGCGCCACCACTTATTGGTGGGTACGGGTACGGAGGTGGATATGGTTGGTCTCCTTTCAGTTACTTTGTGCCAGGCCCCAGTGTTGCCGTAGGAGTTGGTGGCGGGCTCGACATCTTCTTCTGGTTTATAATTCTCGGCACAGTCAGCGCTGTCTTCAGAAGATTTTTTGGAAGAAGGGATGATGATTTTGATGATTATGATGACTGATCTTATTAATTTGTATTTTTCATGCTGATAATCTGTTTGTAGAAGGAATTTTTCATGAATTGTAGTATTCTAAGAGCAATCTGTAGAACAATTATAGGATATGTATTCATATGTATAGTTTTGTATTGACCTTCATACATAATGAGTTTTGAATTTGAAAGAAAAAAGGCTTGCCGCAGCGTATAAGTTCGGACAGAAAATCTGAGCGCTCCCCTTCATTTCTGTTCGTATTAAATTATTGTTTCATTCTCACTTTCTCAGCCCCTCCGCCTACCACAGACAGTCCCACTTCTCAACAGCCGGACAATGACCACCGCTCCAAAAACCCTCTCCAAAACCCTCCACTCCCCTGCACTCCGTTCGCTCGACCAAATCGCTAAACTTATAACAACCCACCCCTCCTCCCTCCCTCTCCGTCCCTTACTCCATTCGCTCCTCCCACCTTCCCTCCTCTCCACTTCCCCTTCCTTCCTTCCCTCTCTCCTCTCCCGCCTCTCTCTCTCCCACTCCCCTTCCTTCCATTCCCTGCACCTCTTCCTCTACTCTCTTATAACCCTCCCATCGCTTCCCTTCCCCGACCTCTCCCTCTCCCTCTGCCTCACTCTCCATTCCCTCTCCCGCTCGCACCACCTCCCTTCCTCTCTCCATCTCCTCTCCTTCCTCTCCCTTTCTCGTCCTTCTCTTCTCTCCCCTCGTGTTCTTTCCCTTCTCCTCTCTAGTCCCAAGCTCAACTTTCCCTCCACTCTTGACCTCTTTGCACGTGCTGAGAAAATCTGGGCACGTGCCGGCATTCCTTTCGGGCCTGAAGAGTTCGCCTCCTTGCTCCGGACTTTCTGCGTACGAGGCCGTGTTGTTGAGGCTCATGCCGCATATAAGCGCCTTTATAGCAAATTCCCTTTTTCGCAACATCCTATAAATACTCTCTTGTTGGGGTTTAAACAATCGGGGGACGTTGTTGCACTTGATACATTCTACCATGGATTGGTTGTACGTGGCTTTGAGCCAGATTCGGTCACGTACTGTATCAGAATCGATGCGTATTGTAAAAACGGGCGATTTGAGGATGCATTGAAGCTGTTTGAGGAAATGGGTAAGAGAGAAAATTGTGAGATCACTATCAAAACTGTAACCACTTTGATACATGGAGCTGGAATTGTGAAAAAACCACGGGCTGCACGTAAACTGTTTGATGAAATGGGTGAAAGAGGTCTGAGCCCAGACCGCGGGGCTTATAATGCATTAATGGGGGCTTATGTAAAAGCTAAGGATATGAAGTCTGCAATGGAGGTAATGGCAGAGATGGAGACGAATGAAGTTGGTGTGGATGATGTAAGCTACAATATGTTATTTTGTGGTTTAAACAGAACCAATGATCTGGAGGGAATCTGGAATCTGTACCAGAAGATGGTTCAAACTGACTTCATACCAAGAACCCGAACCATAATGCTTCTGATGAAGACATTTTGCAAGAATGGACGGCCAGATTTGGGTCTTGAGATGTGGGATTACTTGGTCGGCAAGGGCTGTTGCCCACACGTGCATGCACTTGACTGGTTGGTAACTGCCTTGTGTTGTAGAGGTGCTGTAGAAGAAGCATATAGGTGCTTTAAAGATGTGACTGAGAGGGGACAGGTCCCATCTCAGAGAGCTTTTAGGGTCTTAGAGAGCTCTTTGGCAAAAGAGAAGGAAATGGAGAAGTTTAATGAGATCTCCCGCATAATGGAGGATTTGCGTGCTTCTCGATGTGTGCCATCATAGGAAAAAAGGAGCTTTATACTTCAAAGAAAGGAGGTATTCCAAGAGAAATTGTACAAGATTAGAATGTCTCAATTTTTTTTTCTCTCTTCTTAAGCCAGAGAAGAATGACTATTTAGTAAATAAATTTAACAATAACATTCTTTGTTGTCTGTCTCGCAATGATGGAAACTTGTATTCCCTTTACTTTAGCTACTAGACCAGTAAATTTGCATGCATAACCAGTCAGAAGTGCAATTGAGTTTGTAATGGAATTGTGCAATTGAGTCCATACGACCTGAACTTTAAAATGTTAAATCGCCAAACATTTATTTGACAAAAAGGGGAAAAAAATCAAATGAAACAAATAGAACAAAAAGAAAATAATTGGTAAAATCTCTTGCTCTAACTAGAGGCTTGGTACAGCCAAGGTACATCAGTTGACTTTGATTTGGTATGATTGAACTCTTTTCTGTCACTTTTTGGTCTTGATCTAATGCCGATACTTAGTGCGAGGCTCAGATCAATGTCATCACGCTCACCATCACTATGGATATGGTAATACTGTTTGTGTCTGCTGGTACCAGAGGTTGATGCGCTTGTTTCATAGTTAGAACTTAAAATCTCTTTATCCTGTGCAATTCTTTGAAGACAGTCGAAGTATGAGTTAAAATTTTGGTCTGGCTGAATTTGCTCAGTTGTTAGTGATTTTTGCACTCGATACAGACGATGTAGCTCATGTACCTAAATTTTTTTTATTAAGAAGAGATGTTTATGTTTCTTCTCTTATTTTAGGAATCAATGAAGCTTATACAAAACTGCATATGAATTTAATTCCTTCATTTAAACAAATTATATTCCTTTCCAGAACCATATTTACCAGTCAATTACACCATTGCAGGTCAGGTACTTGGTACATGGTTATCTATGAATTATCAAGGTTGGATTACCTGATATCTGAAGATCTCCTCTTGTTTCATTATGGTTTTTCGAAGAGACTCTGTATTCCGCAGCTTGGTCTCCATCTAATCAGAACTCTGCCCCAGAACTTTATAAAATGTTCAAATCGTATGATTCTTGTTTCACCTTTGTTAACCAAACTGAGAGTTTCCAAGCTGCATACATGTTTCAATCACTTGGAAGCAGAAATTCATTCAAATATACCAAACAGAAGAATTTTATACCAAGAACATAAAAAGGAGTAAAGTTGTATGTCAAATCTTTACACTCAACTCTAAAAGTAAAAATGTAAAGAAAACCCAAAACTGCTCGACACCATGTATTATGTTGTTAAGGATTGGTTAAGTTAAAAAATGAACTTACAAGTTGCTGAAAGGAAAAATAACAGAAGAAGAGGAAGGAAGACAATTACCTGCTTGTTAGGCATTTTCTTGCCAGACCTCTTCAAGTTCCTTGGTCTTCTTTGTTAAGTCATAGTTAAGTTAAGTGCCTTATATAAATAGCCAAGGATCTTCTCAAATCTTTTAATTAAGTATCATTATGCATATCCAGCTACAGTGCTGCTTGAAGAGAACTAATCATATGACAGATCTCAAGTACATCTATATATCTAGCTAGATTTGAAGAGCTAATAATTGGATAAGACCAGGCTCTTTCCACACATGCATGTTGAGCTTGACAGCCTGTTGAGACGAAAGAAATTAGTTTTCTTTTGTTTATATACAAAGGTTACATGTGGCAAGATGGTAAGAACGGACACACAAGGAAACAAATCTAGAACTCTTTGTTGAGGCAGCCCACCAAAGCATGTGGGAAAGGATCAGAAAGTTATTCCACATTTTAGTGTTTGTACAGCCTTTTGAAAGCAATGACATCAAGATATTGAAGGTGATCCATCTGTGGGAGCCACCTAGCTGACTAGCTCCATCTCAGGGTAACACGCGAATATCTTTTTACTAGGTGGGTAGCAGCGGCTTCGCCGCTATATGTTTTGTCTTTTACTTTCTAACACGTTATTCTCAAATTAAAGGAAAAAATAATCCATTTATTTTATGACTCAACAAATAAATTTCTACCAGATAATAAAAGAATTGAATATATGGTATGATGTTTTCTAGTTAAGCTTCTAATCAAAAATAAAAATGGACAAATATTGTGAAGAAAATTAATGGTAAAAAAACATGCGATAGTTTTTACATTAACAAAAAGTAAAGATTAAAGATTAAGAATTGTTAATTATGTTTAATGTTATATTATAATGAATATAGTTCAAATACTATATAAATAGATACTATAATATTACTACCTACCAAGAATTCTATTTGGCTGATTATTTTACAAAATGCTATTGTTTTTTTTTTCAAATTATATTAATTGTGTAGGTTGATCAATATGTAAATTTATCCACATAACGTATTAGATATTAAAGAAATTAAACCAATTTCAAGAAAATATTTTTGGAACGGCCATAAGTGAAAAATATTTAGAACGGCCGTTAACCTATTGAAACGGTAAAAAATATTTTATCCACTTTAATCTATTAGACACAATGCTAGTTCTAAGACACATCCTTTTCCATTTTTTTAGCAACAAAGCATCTTTCACATTTTCTATTCTTAAATGTCAAAATTCATTAATGGCCATTGCTTTCCTGCAATGAAAACAGGAGAAATATTATTTTCCACTATATTCTTCACATTACAAAACAAAAAGAACTTTTGAATTGCTCCATGTCCAATGCCATTATTGAAAACAAAAGGTAGTCTTTGAGAGAGAGGAGATGCACCATCGCTGCATGGTGGACCCCTTCTGTAGGTCTCATGTTGTATGGCTGCTTCGCACACCCCATCATAACCCTCCGCCAATTTCACCGAGGACTCCATATATTTGATTCCAGTATGCAGCAAGGAAAGCAACGTCCTATGTAAATCAAAGAAATATTGTTAAATGTGGATCATTTCAAATTCACCTAACTATGAAATAAAGATCTCTGGATCGCCGTGCAAATTAGTTCCATCAAAGGAGTACAGTATTTTTCACATAGAATGGACTGAATGACACAGTGCTAGTTTAGTACACATCATCATTTTCTTATTTTTTTAAGCAACTAATATAGTATTAAACAAAGTTTCTTTCACAAATGGTAACAACAATAGATCATTTTTCGTCTCATCAAATTTAAAAGGCTGTAGACCTGAAAGTAGGAAAAAGTGATAACTATTTAATTCGCTACCTTCTTATACCAGAAAAACCATGGTCTCATTTGTAATTGCCTTCAATGGTTAGCACATCCATCCCCTCCTTGTTAACTAACATCGCGTAAGTTTTGAGCACCAACTTGTTAGGCACAAAGTCCATGTGTCTCCTCCTCTTGGAGCTTGAGCGAGACACCTCTTGGGGGTTTAAATCATGTCATGTGTACATAAACACTGAAACATGCTCGTCTTTAAATTTTTATAGGCACATATATATGCTAAAAGTGGATCTATTCAAAGTAAAAGATAACACTTATTCTCACATTGGCAGAGATAACACAATCCACATCCATACTTAAATAAAGAAAAATCATGTTTGCTTTACATTGATTTTTTTTTTCTTTTCTAATTTGTTGTTTCATTTTTTTTATTTTCTCATTTGTTGAGTAAATTGGTACTACTTTGTATTTTCACAGCTTAATAGAGACAACTTTTGCTTTATTTAGGCTAAAATAGTGTTTTGTACCACAGTTGTTATTTACCTTCGGATGCATTTTTTGTGTGTATCAATCAATCTTGAACAGTACGAATAAAATAGTTGAACAAATCCAGCAAACCGAAATGACATCTTGGTCTGGATGCGACTGCATTCAGTTTTGAAGTTCGATTATTTCTGATTTATTCAATATGAATAAATTTTTGTTTAACTGCAACTCCAATTTGACAATTAAAAATTAAGATGTGAAAACTCAAATTACACAACTGTTATATGATTACTTCCAGAAAAGTAGAAACCCAATCCTACAATCCTTTTCTTTTTGGAAAATAAATTATTTAGTTAAAGAACTGTTTATGTTCCCCTTTCTGTCTGTAATGTTAAAACCTAATATGTCAATTCAAAACTAAAGAAAAATTAACACGCTTATGATAAAATATAATAGAAAATACCTAAACCCACCTACTGCTACCTCTTTCATCTACATACCATCACCTAATCTCGGACTTGCTTCTTACTGGTACGAATCAACTCACCTCAGCCAAAGGGAAAGAACCAAGCCTGAAATGACCTTGTGAATGCTTCTCATATCAGATTTCTTCAGTACTACCATAAATGATTTACAATTGAGTCCTCATTATTAATGTTATTTGAAGTGAATGGTACAATTATCACACCATTTTGCCAATAGAATATTTTTGTTTTGCAATCAAGCTTGTAAAACAAAAAAAATAAGTCAATACCATAAACCATTTAATAGTGACACAAAAACCCTTGAAATTGTATTAGAGTGGAAGTTTAACCTTAAAGAAAATAGGAAGCATGAGCAAATTTACAGAACATTGAGTTGCATGTACCGTGTAATCTTATACTATTCATGCATTATAAATAGATGCATTCAAATTATAAACAACGGTATCATAATTTTATAAATAACATTTTGACAATGTATCTCTTTTTTTGAAATCTGAATCTTTTTGTCATCTTAAGGAAAATTTTGTTTATTGAAAAACTCTATTTTCCAATTAAAGTATTTTGACCTAGACTTATATAGGCAATAGGTTTCTATATTTGATTGCAATTGGTGAAATATTATTTTAATTGAAATATCACTTAACCATATAATGAAAAATCTTTATTCATTACCAATAATTTGCAATCTAGCCCTTTGATAATTACAATGTCACAATTTAATCCCCAATTATTCTCATTACCTGTACCACCCACCACCTTATCATAAAAACACTCTTGATGGCAAAGAAAATCTTTCTCAAGCAAGGAGAGCGTAGATTTAACACTTTTTGTTCTTATCTATTTTCTAAATCCAAATAGAACTTGATAAATCATGTGAACAAAAGATATTCTACTTGTAAAGATATGTGATATTCTATCACTGAATTTGCTTGCAGAAGTTTTGCATATTTTGCCTAGGTATACAATTTTTAAAAAAAAGAGTAAAATAAAATTTACCTATCAAGATGACAAATTGAGCCGATTACAGCTTTGTGAAGAGACCTTCTAATGGCATGTCTCCATGCAAAGGGAAATGCAAAACCCTGAGAAAAAGTTAATTAAAGTTAATTAAACTATGTCAGTTAGATTTTACTTATAAAAACTTGCAAATCTTAACAATGTGCAGTATAGTTTTTTTTTAAAACAGTTCACTGTACTACACTGTACTACAGTGAATTCAAAGTTCTGACGGTTTAGGTGCAAAGACAACATCATATGGGAAGTTGAGATAAAGAAATTAAATCAGAGTAGAATTTTGAATCGGGATTACTAATATAAACAATTTATCAAATAGAAACAGAAGCAAGTGTGACCTGAGCTTCTAGTATGTAGACATGTATTTTCTAGTATAGCCTCTTTAAATTTTTATCATTCTTTCAACAATTTTCAATCTTTTGCGAGTCTAATGAAAAAAGAAGAAAGTGATTGTTACCTAATATAGCCTCAAGTTATCAATCTAAGAGAGTTATGATGATGTGGCGATGAGGCGATGGAGTCAATAAATAGTGTCTTGAAGAAAGTACATCATACCAAATATCTCTTTCAATTTCCATCTGCATTTAAAAAGGACCCCCAATCAAATATAGCTTGAAATGCAAAAATTGTATTTAAGAGTTCAGTAATATCACCAACAACCAGGTTCTACTCGTTGGAAATGGGTCTTAGCCTCTCAAGTAATATCAAAAGTAGGTCTACTGACACTGCTAGATCAATTCAGTTAATAGTTTTGGTCATTTGGTCCCATTTTGGTGTTTCTATACAGAACTTTGACATCAATCCGATCAATTCATTAGAGAAAAAGAACTTTGTTTCAGTTAGATTACATTTGAAATGCATACATGCTGAAATTATCCTAACTTGAAGGGTTTTAGATGTTACGGTATTCATATATCTACATTAGTAGATACATTAAGGAACCTTTGACATTAAAACCTAGATGCTATCAATTATCATAATGAAGGCTTAATTGATCACCTAGCTATAGGTTATTAACAACAAATGCTGATTGATGGGGTTAGGATGAAGTGCATACAATCAATCACAAAAACATAGCAACAGCTAATTGAATTTTAGTTTAATTTAATTTGATAGGTAAGGAAGCGAAATTAAAATAAAAAGACTGAAAACACAAACACCTTTGATTTCAGCTGAGAACAGCTGCCATGGAGAGCGATTCGAGAGGAGAGTTGCGACAATGACACTGTAACAGGTAGGCGGCAGCGACAATTAGTCGAAAACGTGACTCTATCGAGTTTTTCAACAGAGAAGAGCACTGTTACCTGGTAGATAGCTGCGACACAGCGACATATGAAATTCTTTTAGAGTGTTTAACAGTGGCTGTCAAAGTCAGTGACATATGAAATTGAACCCTTCTCCTATGAAAATCTTTAAGATTCTCCAATGTAATTGATTTGCCATAATCTCCACTGCAAATTATCGAACAAACTAATAAAGTGCCAGATGAATTGAAGTAAAATTGATAAGCATGGCAGATGATTCTGATGGAAACGTACATGTACTTAGAGCCATCAGCGAGATAAGCTCCATAACTACCTATGGAGGCAGCAACCAAGACGGAACGATGGTGGTGTTTTTGGTGAAAGATGTCGCGAGCCTGAGGGCGATGTGCACGCTCTTTCGCAAGAGATTTTTGAAATCGTCGGTACAGAAATCTTGGAATTGAAAGCCTTGAATGTAGCCTGTCAAGGGTTTTGGGGTTGGCACGAATTTGGCGAAGAAGAGGATGCTCAGCGTCGGAAGGAAGTAGGGCGGGATTGACAGAAGAGGAGGAGGAGGCGACGCAGAGGAGAGGCTGGAGCAAGTCAACGGAGGAGGAGGAAGGTGTTGGCGTAGAGTTGGCGGAGGAGGAGGCGACAACGGTTGAGATGGTATGTCGTGTCGAGGTCAAGGAGGAGACAGCAGAGAGAGAGGACTTGAGTACGGGAGCGACGCTCGATAGGTCTAAAAAGGATTGCCGTGTCGAGATTGAAAAAAAATAGCGGAATTAGACACTCACGGGATTTAATCTACTATAGATTTATACGAGTTGTTTGATCCCGCTTTTTTTAACTGATGTATTTTTAATATTGTATTTGAAGAAGATATATTTAAAACTTCTGTATTTAGTTTTTGTTGGGTTTTTTTTTGGAAAAAGATTAAACACCATTCATATAAAAATTAGTACTACAACCACGACGAGGATGATGAAGTGAATATTTGGTACATGCATAGCATCGATGGCCTGATACTACATATCCTAATTTTTTTTCTTTTTTTTTTTTTTGAAGATAGAATATCATAATCTTCAATTCTACCAAAGAAACGATTCATCCAAGCTATTCAATTGATCCAAAAAAATCAGCATATTATAGAAAGTTATACATTTTTAAGATAATTAATTTACGTACCATCTCTGTTACAACTTACAATCCTTATTGTTATTATGTACTTGTGAATACATGTACAAATTTACATAAGACATGCATAGGCTGTGCTGTGTGATTGATATTTGATAATCAGGGGAAGAGAACGGAAGTGGTCCCCGGAATTCATTCACCTCCAAATTAGAGGGTACAAATTAAAAATGAACTCTTCAAAAAAAAAAATTTTAAAAGAGGTCTCTCTCTCACCTCCCATTTTATGCCATTTTATTCTGTATATATAATACATCACAGAGCAAGAGCTCGGAAAGACCCTTTTTTTTTATTTCTTCCGCTTCTTTTCCTTCCCTTCCTTTTATAAAATCAACTTCTTTCTAAAATCTGGCATAGGCATATTGATCTGAAGTTTTTGTACAAACTAAGTGCAGAAAAAACCAAAAGTTGCGTATAACCGGCTATACGGCGTTATTTCTGGCAGACAGATACTACGAAGTTCTAAAGAGTGAAAATCATAAAATGAGCTCACCAAAGTTTTTCAATTTTAATTAGGTCACATGTATGGTGTTCCCTAACACAGTAACACCGCATCATTTAAACTTTTGGATCCCCTCGCCTTTTATATGATTGCAAACATTTTCATTTACTCCAATAATATCAAGGTAAAGGACGGACTGCGGAGACTAGCTTTTTGGGCCTCTTTTTTGACCTTTATGTTTTTTACTTCGTTTGGAAGCAACGGAGAAAATAATTCTCCTAGCTTTACTGTCAGGCTTTAAACTGACAAGAGGCCCAGCATTCCGGCACAGTAGGTCTTTCTCTTATACGCAATCAAAGAAGAACGTGCATTTTGGAAGGTTGGAAATAGAATATTTGCATTAAAGAGATGTTGTGCTGCATTTAGAGGACACCAGCCACGGCCCACAAACTGGCGCCACATCACCTTATAAGTGCATACATATAATGGCGTATACGTACTGGCGTTGGGTATTCATGTCAGGTTTGGTACCTATGTACTAGCATTCAGTACACAGTGGTGCACATGTACCGGCATCAGGTATTCATGGGATTACATTATAATAACAACTAACCTTTTGTGCCAAACAAGTTGAGTAGGCTATAAACGAAACCAGCAAGATGAATGTTGGGACAAAATAAACAGAAATGATAATGCTAGAAATAATACATTGCATCATATTGTACCTCAGACTATGCAGAATAGGGTGTTGCTAAATTTATGTAGTATATATTGGTTACAACAATCAAATTAGTGACTATGCAACATAAAATTAAAGGTGCATGGCACTAAACTACTTCACATGGAAAAACCTCAGTCAAGATCTAAAGAGAGAGAAAGCTATGAGGCCATTATCTGCATTTGGTGTTGGTTGAAAGAGGATATCAACATAACCAGGTCAGGATCCTTTGTGTGCTTTTCCCATGTGCTCTCAAACTGCACTCCTTTGCATCTATAGGTTAAAGGGAACATGGCAAATGAATCAGACAGATCATCAATGAAAAACAGTATGAAATCATATCATAAGCAACTGAAATGCTACTAAATAGAAATAGGTAGTGTTAAACTTGTGTTTGGGCATCCTCTGCTGCAGCTTAGTCTTTGTGTTGCATTAGTTAGCAAACTAAAAAGACCTCTATCAGGTGACAGATAAAACAGAACAAACCTAAATCCAAATATCTTGGATGATGTCCCAACAACATGAATAGACAATCTTATCCTAAAAATAATGGAGAAGGGAAAAAGAATTGTTATTAAAAAGAACATTTTCCTTTTTGGGTACCTTTGAAGCAAAGACAACAATTCCAAAATGCTACTCCGGAGAACTTCACGGTTCTTTCTTGTTGCTGATTCCTTGTATATAAGAACTAATTCATCTACCAACCTTTAGAAAAAAAAATATATATATTTTAAAAAAAAAAGAAGGAAAAATTTCAACATATAAGCAAATAAATTACCTTTCATGCGAATCAAATAGCCCAGAATAAATTATACCACAAATATCACAATTTTTTAAAAAGAAAAAGGAAACATACCCTACCTCTCAGTGTGTGGTGATTTCCGGATCCATGTTAGTTTAACAATTGCATTCAATCGTTCTAGAACCTGTTAAGACATACAGACCATTGTGCTTTAGTTCCTTGTCTTCCAGACTTTCTAGCATCTCAATTTTTTTGAAAAATGATGACATAGCACTTTGTCCACAAATATTTGGTACAAATTATAATATATCAATATCTGTTAATTCTAAAGATATCCAGACTGGATCATACTGTACTTCAGGCTTCAGTGCAATTTCACATTTCTGGAAGATATTAAGTCCCTTCTGTCCCAATCAGTAAGGTACCAACCAAGCCTTAAAAAGTTCAACATTGAAATGCCTTGAAAAAATGTCAATAATCTTTTTACCAAAATAACAGTTTGATCATCATCAGAATGCATCCATTGAAAGAACAGATAGAAAAGGCGTCTAAAATGGGCCAATAGAAACAGCCCCATTGCATCAAAAACTGGTTCTATTAAAGAGAGCCATGCAGTGCGACGTTCTTTGTTGAAAGGCTGTCGTTCCAGGTGGCCCAGCATCTCACTAAGAATTCGATCAAACCTAGAGATGGAAATAGAAGTTTAATATTAATCAAAGGAGTAATGCTCATATTATTGAAAATAAAAAAGAAAAGAAAAAAGGTTCCTGATTGTGTACAGTTCAAGCATGTAGGATTGCACTTCTCTTTCAGACAAAGGATAATCATAGAGACAGATGCCTCATAAAATCATGTACATAGGTAATGTATGTGACTGGAGACCAGCATAATACTAAAATGATAAAATAAAAGGTTTAACCAGTAACTAGCCAGAATTTCCTATTTTACACCCAGAGCTGACTACAACAGGTTCTGAGGTCTCAGAGACAAATCCAGTTTCCCATTTCCAGTACCAACATGGTAGCAAGTATGACAAAAGTATAGCCTGACCAAAAGAGCCCCAACAAAACTGAACAATTAAATATAAGTCATTTCATAATACTATGGTCTATTTGGTCTGAAATCAAACTCTGAAAGGTAAAGGAGAAAGGAGAGACCTCCAAGCTATCAACATTTAAACATTTTTCCTTAAAGCTGACAATATATAACAGAAAACAGGACAACAAGTATTTTAAGTTTAAAAAAAAAGAAAAGAGAAGAACCAAGAAAATGGGAAGTCATACCAAGGACTACGTGGATTGCTTTTCCGAGTGTATGTCAGCAAAAGAACAGACACCTCAACCACATGGTGCCAGAGTTCATCACTAGCAGGGATATTGCGACAGCATGCATCGAGTACTGCCTCCTCGTACAAGCTAAACTCAGCTGTGCTTACATTGTTTGCTATGTGAATGAAGCTAAACATCCCTTGTTTCTATCCATAAATATTGAAATACCAAATTGAATTCATTAAAGAGAAAAGAAGACATGTGAATAGTGCGTTCATGACTTCAATCCAATCATCTTCTACCAAACTAGCTAGTACATAAGCACCTCCAGATGTGCACATTTCGGTAATGGCTTATAAGCGGGCTTTAGCTGATTACAGTTTATAATCTCACGAAAGAAACTAAGCAAAGAACTCGGTACAAAAGACTACAGTAGCATCCCTATAAACCAAAAACATCATGTCTTTGTTATATATATGAAAGGCTTTCAATAGTAGAGAACTACAAAATTCTTAATCAGACTGGATAGGTGCTATTGGCCAAAATTATTTTGAATCGTGAAGTGTCACCTCCAAAAAAATCTATTTAAAATTAAAGAAAAACTAGGGACTTTTTTTGCAACTTTCGGCCGTTGCTTCTTGTAAAATTTCCAACAAAATTTGGTAAAAGAGATTACCTTCACCTCAGGAGACCAGTGATCCAATGCTGTCAGCGCACATGGTATAACTAACCAACAGAAATTTCCAAGCAGAGGATTAACCACCTTAAAAATTAAAAACAAATTGTAATGTTTATTTAAAAACAACAAATCAGAGTGCAATGGCAGACAATTGAATTCAAAAAATTGTAGTTGATTCAAAGAAACAAACCTGGGAAACCATCCATCTAAATTGATATGCTGCCAGAATGGAATAACCAACTGGTACATTATTTGTCGTTATTTCTTCTTCATTCTCAGTATCAGCGCAAGTCTCCTTTATAACCCTCTTCAAATCAGGCACAATCTCTGCAAACAAATCAGCCACCATCTCTCCGACTGACCCGTACAGACCCGCATCGCGAAACTGCTGCAATGCCGATTTGGCAGACGAGATGAGATTTGTACTGATCCAACCTAGGGTTGGCGATTCTCCGAAATCAGATGCTGATTCGATAGTGGCCAAGCAGAGAAAGAAGTTTTTAATATGTTCTTTGTTATTACTGGGGCTGGGAGTAGCATTCGAGGGGAGGAGTGATTGAAGAAAGGCTTTGATGGAGGGAGAGGATGATTCCGGAGGAATGTATGGTGTTGCTTCTAGGGTTTCAGAAACTTGAGATGACAACCTATACAGTGTAAGCTTTCATTTACAAATTAGCTATTACAAAATAACAATCTAAGGACTAACTGAAAGCAAAGTAAAACACATTTTTCCGCAGAAAGTTATTATCTTTAGTCTCTATTAAATCTCTGAATTTCTCGCGACTGATATATCCTTCATTTTCTGCTGTACAATGTCTTTCCTGTCCACTGAAATCTTCAAATTTTCTATCTTTATTAAGGACTAGGATACCACAATTGATTAATTAACTCAAACTTTCAACCGAAATCTTGTGAATTTTGGTTCTGTAGTAATTGATTCCAACGAGTGCGACCGTGCTGTGTGTGTGAGAGAGAGCGAGAGAGAGGATTACCGAAGAAGAAGGCTGGGAGGGAGAGAGAAGCACGTGGTTTCGCTACTGGAAGTGTTGCGAAACGGTGCGGAAGCCATGAGTGATGAGTGTCAACTTCTTATTACGTGGGTGCGTTTGGATGAGAGAAGAAGGAGAGGAAGAAGGAAGATGGGAAGAAAAAAAAAATTATAAACAATCCAAACTCTTCACAAAGTTACACACTTTCCAATACTTCTTCCCACTTCTTCCCTTCTTCCCTTCTTCCCACACCTATCCAAACGCACCCACGGAAGCGAAACTAACGCCTCGACAGAATTGTAGAAGATCAGAGAAAATCGTCACTGTAACAAACTCACCGTGATTTCGTGAGGTAACAAATGATCGGATTCGAAGGGTTCGACAAATTGCGAGATGGACCCGTGTCAGAAATTGGATGTGAAATCTCCCCAACATGAATTGGGAGTTGAAAGAATATAGACAATTATTGTTTAGGCTCCGTTTGGATGACTTCTCCCCGGATTAAGGAATAAGGAATAATCATTTTTTACCAATAAATTTATTTCTAACCATCCAAACTCTTCACAAAAGTTACACACTTTCCAATAAATTTACCCCTTCCCAATAAATTTCTTCCCTTCTTCATTCTTCCTACCTTATTCTCAACGTATCCAAACGGAGCCTTATTGATAATTTTTTATTGAAAAAATTAATTTTGTTATAATTTTAAACGAACGATTTCAATTTAAATCCGATTATAGTTTGTAGAAGAATTTTTTTTATTTTATTTAGTAGTGCTTGTCCAAACAAATGAAGAATGAAGAAGTAATGTAAAAAGCCCAAACTATTAAACTTTGATTTTGTTTTGTAGTTTGATTAAATTTTAACAACTACAATATTAATTCCTAACTTATACTAACTCTCAGCATATGAGAGCATAATAGTCCTCCAATCTCAATTTACTGCTGGAATTTAAAAAAGTTGACAGATCCACGTTTATTAAATATATGATTCGTCAATGTTAATAAAATTTTTATGTTTTAAATACGTTATAAAAATGTCGTAATTTAATATTAAAAGTTTTGACATGCGTAAGATTTTAAATAAAAAATTAATGACGACAGACAACATATTTTTATACATATCGAAGGGTCTTACAACTTAATGCTAAATTTTTTTATAACTAGAATTTTTAATGTTAGAAAGTAGTTTTTTAAGACCTATAAAAAGATTAAAAATAATATAATTCTTTTAGAATAATGCTAGAATCAAACATATAGGATGTCAAACATGATCTGAAACGTTAACTATTTTAATTTCAAATGCCCAATCTGAACCAATCAATATGATCTCTATATTTAAATGTCCTTAAAAAAATAAAATTTTATATTTTTTCCAAATTTTTTAACTATTTTTTCCGATTTTCATAATTGGAGGGTCCATAAATTTTAGACTGAGCATATTTTAAGATTATAAAAAAATAGAAAAAATTGAAAATTTGGTCTTTATGGAGATTTTATTTTGGAGAACAATTTGAGCAGTTCGAATCAGTTGTTCTAATTTAAAAAATTAAAATTTCATTATATTAGAAGTGTGTATGCATCTTACATATTGGACTCTAGCGAGCCATTCCCATTTTTTTGTGCTGTCTTTATAGTTTATACTTATACAAAAAGTAACAAATTTGAACTAGAAATAAAATCATAATACTTATACAAACAAAAGCAAGTCGTTTGGTTACAAAAAAAATATATATATATATAGTGTGAACTAAAACTTTTGAATGCCTACCGAAATTGGTCTATCAGCACTTAATTAAAAATTTTAACAGCTGAAAAACAAAACAAATTTATAAGTAAATGTTAAAAGTCTTAATAGAGAATATCATAGATAATGCAAAAAGAAAAAACTACTGAAAATTATAAAATTTTAGCCTTGAAAACTGGTATAGCGAAAAAAAATTGGAAAGAACCAATAATAATCTGGCACGGTCATTAAAAGATAGACCAAATCCGTTGAAGGTATTAGTTTCCCGGGAGAGTATCCTCTGGATGGTTGTATTCAACCATCCAGTGGACGTCTTTCGATCTGAGCCGTCCGATTTAATCTCAACGGTTAGATCTTTTCGGGCCTATCAATCCAGGTATCATGCACGGGGCATCTATAGCCATTGAGATTAAATCAGACGGCTGAGATCGAAAACCATCCATGGATGGCCATCCAGAGGATGCAGTTCCTTAGTTTCCCATCCTGGACCAAATCCCCTCCTCCGTCACACGTCGTAGCCCCGTATCTCCTCTCTCTCATCCCGTTTTTCCTCTCTCTCTCTCTCTAAACCCCCAACCATCCTTCCCAATTCCCATCCCATATTCCCATCCCTCACAAAAACAAAACCATCACAGATAAGTAATAACCATAACCTACCTCAACCTCAACACCGACTTATCCAGTCTCTACTCTTTCTTATGGGGTGAGCCTCCCCTCTTCCATCTTCCTCCCACCTCTCTCCCTGATCTAGGGTTAGGGTTTTTCACCTCAAAACCCCTCTTTCTCTCTCTCTTGCATGGAGTGGGACAGTGAATCCGAAGGCCCAAGCGGCGCCGAAGACGAAGAAGAGGAGGATGAGGGATTAGGGCTTGGGTTAGGGTTAGGGTTCGTGCTTAGAGAAGGAGGCAAAGGTACGGCCTTCTCTTTCGCTGTCGAGAGGATGCTTGTCGGGTCTAATCCTGGCGGAGGCTCTGGACCCGACCCGGGTTGTGGGTTTGTTGTCACTGATGCGCTAGAGCCGGATTTCCCCATCATTTATGTCAATCGCGGGTTCGAGGAATCTACCGGGTATCGGGCCGAAGAGGTTCTTGGAAGAAACTGGTTAGTCCATTTTTATTGCAATCCCTTTGTCCTTTTTTGTATGATTTTATCTCTGAAACCAGGTTTGGGTTGTACTCTAGTCTACAGTGATCAGTAACTAAGTTGAAACGTTATCGTTGATCAACCAAAATTGTGATTGCCTTTGTGGGTTATGAGAGGCCTATACCTGCTTTTACTGTTAGAAAACTTTTGCTGGGTTTTATAAGAAAAAAATAATCCAAAAAAGTGGATAGTTTGAGTTAAAAAAAAATGAAAGTATTCGTAATTTTTGCTTGGCGGATTGATGAAATCCCATGCCTTCAGATTTGTTTCTATACCTTGATATGAAATGTGATGCTATGAAATGCAAGCCTGTTCTGGCAGTGGTCAGCTTAATGTAATACAAGTAGTAGCTTAGAGAGATCATATGATTTCTTAAGATGGTCGGGTATGGTGTTGTCTTTCTACTGTAGCTAATAAATTTTCTGGCAGTACCTGATTACCTGTTACCACAACAATTTTCATATAAAATTTGTCATGGCTCTGTTGCGGCCAACTAAGATAGTTTTATCTGTACATGTTTTGTCATGTCTTTCTTGAAAGTGGTTGCATAGATCAATTGAGGCAATAGTTTTAGCAATAGATCTGGTTGGATTAGAGTCTGTTATCTTGATATAGTCCTGTAAAATAGAAGTTAACAGTATCGATATGTACCAATTAGTGAGTACCTTCTCAGAAAAAGATAAAGCTGTATATAGTATTGGGTCAGTTCAAGATTTGAAGACCCTTTAGGGGTTGTGGTAAAGATTCAAAGAACCTTTAAGGGGTCTGATAATATTGACCTTTGCTCCACTTCAAGATGGACAGATCAGGCCAACAAACTGAAATAGCCAGATGTTTGTGTTAGCCATAGTTGTTTATTTATTTAAGAAGGTGCTTTTCCAGTTTAGCCTCCACTTCTAATATGAAAACTCAGGCATAACTTGTACAACCCCATAGTACAGAATGAAAATCAAGCATAAATTGATTGGCCTTGGTAACCTGTGTGTCGAAAAATAATAACTGGTACAACCCCTTAACACAGGTAAATTAATGGCACTTTTACTTGTTTTGTAAGATACAAGTGCAGCCTATGCTTGTTTATAAATCCAGAGTACTGCATAGGGACCTTCAGTTTTAAGTCTATTGCCTTTAAAGAAATAATGAATTGAGGTTAATTATTTGTAGTTTGGAGACCACTACGTTCAAAATATAGCTCCATTTGTAACTCTATAGTAGATCTTGTTATTTAGTTTGGATTAAACTTTGATGGAAAATAATAACCAAATTATGAAAATTAATTTATGAGTATTGACATTATAATGCAATAACCATCCATTTTATTTTTAAGTTTATTAGCTTGGTACTTAGCATTTCTTAGAATTTCTCGACAAAATGGAAAAGGTCTTTTGTGTTTTCCTGCTTTTTATTTTATTTTTTTATTAATTTATTTATAATTTCTTTTTGGGGGAACAAAGATTGATTGTTGAACCTTTTCAAAATATTGAATCATGTCACTAGTACCGAGTTATTGGGTTCTTGCTGATTTTATATTCAATGGAGCTGTTCATTGTATTAATTTATGTAGTTTAGCAAATTTCACTAGAACCTTTATGTTGAGCGTCATCTAATTCCAAATTTTTAATAGTGAAGCAAACATCAGAAATGAAAGGGTAGTGAGACCAAATTAGATTATATTTTACTTGTGCTGTAGCCATATTTTTCTTTTGCTTTCACACACCTTTAACCTTTGCTGAGAATGCAAATAATTAATTCATTTCCATTTAAATTCACTTCCCATTGCAGCCGGTTTTTACAGTGCCGAGGCCCCTTTGCACAGAGACGACACCCCTTGGTAGATGACAGTGTTGTTGCTGAGATAAGGCAGTGCATAGAAGAAGGGCTCGAGTTCCGAGGAGATCTCTTGAACTTCCGCAAAGATGGCTCACCTGTCATGAACCGCCTGCAGTTAACCCCTATTTATGGCGATGATGAGATCATAACGCATTTTATGGGTATCCAGTTCTTCACTGATGCCAACATAGATTTGGGATCTGTACCTGGATCCATTAGTGTAAAAGAAACTCCCATTATTGGCTCTTTTACCCGGCCTGTCTCTGCTGGCCACCACTCAGTCGTCTGCCGTGAGTTCTGTGACATCTTTCAGTTGAGCGATGAGGTTTTATGTCAGAAAATTCTCTCCAGGCTTTCCCCTAGGGATATTGCATCAGTGGGGTCTGTTTGTCAGAGACTGTACCTGCTGACAAAGAATGAGGATCTCTGGCGGATGGTTTGTCAGAATGCCTGGGGTAGTGAGACAACCCATGCTTTGGAAACTGGACTAGGTTCAAAACGGCTTGGGTGGAGTCGTATTGCTAGAGAGCTAACAACACTAGAAGCAGTTGCATGGCGCAAGTTGACTGTTGGTGGGGCTGTTGAACCATCACGGTGCAACTTCAGTGCATGTGCAGTTGGTAACCGGGTTGTATTATTTGGGGGTGAAGGCGTGAATATGCAGCCAATGAATGATACGTTTGTTCTGGACTTGAATGCTACTAAGCCTGAGTGGAGGCACATTGATGTAAGCTCGGCTCCTCCTGGTAGGTGGGGCCACACACTCTCTTGCCTTAATGGGTCCTGGTTGGTTGTCTTTGGCGGATGTGGCAGACAAGGTTTGCTTAATGATGTGTTTATTTTAGATCTTGATGCACAAAAACCTACATGGCGAGAGATTGCCAGTCTGGCACCGCCTCTTCCACGGTCATGGCATAGTTCTTGCACTGTAGATGGTACAAAATTGGTTGTGTCAGGTGGTTGTGCAGACTCTGGCGTGCTTCTCAGTGACACATACTTACTGGACGTGACAATGGAGAAACCTGTTTGGAGGGAGATACCTGCTTCATGGACCCCACCATCCAGACTGGGCCACTCATTATCAGTCTACGATGGCCGTAAGATTTTAATGTTTGGTGGTTTGGCGAAAAGTGGACCTCTCAGGCTTCGATCAAGTGATGTGTTCACAATGGATTTAAGTGCGGATGAGCCATGCTGGAGGTGCATAACAGGTAGTGGCATGCCAGGTGCGGGGAATCCTGCTGGAGTTGGCCCACCACCTAGGCTCGATCATGTGGCAGTAAGTCTACCTGGTGGCAGGATAGTCATCTTTGGTGGGTCAGTTGCAGGTCTCCACTCTGCTTCACAGTTGTACTTATTAGACCCGACTGAGGATAAGCCAACGTGGCGGATCTTGAATGTACCGGGTCGTCCACCCCGGTTTGCATGGGGACATAGCACGTGTGTTGTGGGTGGAACCCGTGCAATAGTCCTTGGAGGTCAAACTGGAGAGGAATGGATGTTGACTGAAATACATGAGCTATCTCTGACGAGCACTCTGGTTTGATTTTTGCGTGTTGATTAGTTCATTCCTATTTCTATTTGGTATTTATAATCATGATTATTAGTAGGTAAGTGAAATTCATAAAATTAACTGTCTTTTGTAGTGTTACGTTGGTTTACTTTGCCTAAGCTATAAAGATGGTCAGTTATGTTGTGTATTTTGTTGGATAGGAAAAGCAAAAGAGGCTTTGCACTTGTATAGCTTAGTTACTAATAATGCATCTCGTGCTTGATTTGCATTATGATGCCATGTCTTTTTGTTTTTCGTGTACCAATTTTCTTCTTATACAGTAATGTTTTTTTTTTCCTTGCATCTTCCTTCGTCCTGAAATCGTTGATGCGTCATATTCGTTATATCTGCTTTTGCTGCCGTTGCAGCCTCGAAGAAGAAAAATTAATATCTTTATTATAGTTAATTACTCAATCACGTCCTTTAATTTTTTTTATAATTTATTGTGAGTTTGTGACTAATAATGTGATTATGATTATGTGGTTAAAGATTAAGTGATTGATTTTTGTTAGGTAATAAGTTTGCATGGAAATATTTTATATCATTAATCTATTGATATTATACATGGCATGTGCATTTTTGTGAAATATGTTGTAATTTTTTTAAATCCAATTATATTTATATTCTATTCGTTTACAATTACGATCAACAAAAAGTATATTGTGAATCTTGTCAAGCGTAAACCTTATTAAGGCCGTGACATAACGGGATGTTCTTTTGAAAATCACACCGCAATTTGTTCACAAGAGAATAATTCGGACTAATTTTAGGAAAAGTCTATCGTCGTCTATTATTTCTCAACCATTTTTTTCGGAAAAAAGATAACCTTTTGAAGGAGGGAAAAAAAAAGAATATTACAGTTGCTTGCTTTGGGCCGCTTGCGTCGTCAAATATTTACCCGCCAAACTAGGAACGGAACTCTTTTGTTCAGTCAAAATTTCTCCCAACAAAAACCCTTCTCCGTTCAATTAAAAATCCTAACAAAACCCCTTCCTCTAACCTCAAATCACTAAATTGAGCAAACCAAACCGCTCTAAACTCTCTCCGTCATGTCTTCCCTAACCACTTATTCATACTCTAACCCCTTCTCTACAAATTTCCAGAAACCTTACCACAACGCTAACCCCAAATGCAGTGCATGCTATTCTACTCCAAGCTACAATGAGAAGAGCAGGCCCCACTGGCAGTGCCGGGAAAGGAAACAGCATCGTGGCGGTGGCTGTAGACAATGACAGGAATAGCCAGTATGCGCTTAGATGGGCTGCCGATCACCTTCTGGCGCGTGGCCAGATTTTTTACTTGTTACACATTCGCCGAAAGATTACTTCTGTTCCCACACTTGGTAAGATTTGTTTTGTATTCGATGTGTTTCATTTCATTTTTTGCCGGACTAACATTTCTTAAAGTAGGTTCAATGTTATTATTTAGTATTTAATGAGAAGTTCAAGGGACGAACTGGGAAATTGGGACTTTGGCTCTTGTGTTGTGACTGGGAATCCTTCAATCTCTAATATAGTTATAATGGAGTCAACCGCAATACCACTAAATCCAATTTATTCAAAATGGCCCCTACTTATGAATTCGTTGTTTAATTTTATAGTCTTTGTATTAATCATCCTTTCCGAGAATTTTACAGATGGTCATCTCCCGACATCGCATGTCGATAATGAGGTGGCATTACAATTTCTAGAGCAGTGTGACCTCCAAACGAAAGAACTTCTTCTTCCTTTTCAGTGTTTCTGCAGCCGCAGAGGAGTAAGTGCCATACCATTAGTCCTTATTGCTGGTATTAGTCTGGTTGAACCTCCCAATTGCTAATTACCTGCTGTACTGGACCTTTCTTTTTTCTGGACAGATTATCATAGATTCGTAGTCTATCCCTATTTCTGATATGTAGCTTTGGATAACTGGTTAGCTAGTAAAAAAATCACCTTAACCCTACAGCTGTGAAAAGAAAAGAAATGATATGACGTTCTGTAGTAAGCCCCATTGCCTCTTGGATGCTTTTCTTAGGATCGGGCTCTGAGGGATATATATATATATATATATAGTATTTTCAGGTTTTGTTGGGGGCATGTATTACTCTTCCTAATCTTGAGAGGTATAATTGAATGTTCTTACCACAGACAAGGTGAATTTTAGCTTAGGAATTCTCCAACCAAAAATAAAGGGGGCTCTCCTGAAGATTTTTAAACAGGATGGACTTTTTTCTATTTACTTGTATAACATTTGCTCTTTGCAACCTTCTCCTAATTTTTATAACTTCCCCTTTTTTCACATGTTCACATGTGTTATGTGCAGTTACAATGTAAGGAAATAATATTGGATGAAACAGACGTCTCAAAGGGGATTGTAGATTTTGTGATGCACCACGCAGTTGACAAGCTTGTTGTGGGAGCACCAAATCGTGGTGCAATTGCTGGTGTATTTATTAGGTCTTTTTTATTTAAATCTTTCTAATGTATAGAGTTTCCTGTGTATTACTATCTAAGGGGTTTTCCCAACATTACAAGAATAAAAAAAAAAAAGGGATGAGATCTTTTTTATCAATTATATTGCTTCAATATACAACTTGATAAATGAGGGATTCTTATTCTTATGAAAATCTAGTTGGAATGGGAGGTGGGGAGTGGGAAGCTTGGGTGAGAGATAAGAGTGTAGACAAACTTTTGGACAGTTTAGGGGTTCACGTGGAATTTTTCTGGATTCGCTGATTAGTCGATACAAATTGATTTCATATTTAGCTTTTCTTTCTCTTGGAGCACAGAGCATTTGGGAAGCCAGATGTGCCGACTGCTGTTTGTAAAGTTGCACCTGATTTTTGCTGTGTCTATGTAATTGCAAAGGGCAGCAAAATAGTATCAGTTCGTCCTGCATCACACCCAAACAATTCCATCAACAGTCAAAGCATTAGATTGAGTGGCGAGATCAAGTCAACTGGAAACACCTCCTTCCAGTCAGTTAAAAGTTTGTATTTACGTATTACATAATTTGTATTTGGAAATAACGATTTGTCTAGGCCCTTTTTCTAGCAAAACTAATGGCCAGAGATTCTTCTGTTGTAGGTGACCCGTACACTCATGAAACTTTTGGAGGAACTCCAAGGTTGTTTTCAATCTTGTTTCTAGTGAAAATTAAATTATAAGTTATTTGCATTTCTTTACGTATTGTTTTGTATACTTAGAAAGATATTTAGATGGCATGCCTGGTACTATAATCCATTATTGCCTGGTTTTTGATAGTTTGGGTATCTGTTCTCTACATAATTAGGTTGGACAAAGCTCAATTTTTCTGATTAGTGTACATAATTGGGCTGGACAAAACTCAATATTTGTGATTAGTACTCCTAAAGCATAAAGTTATAATTCAGTTAATGAAAAACCCATCATGTATCAGTACCTTTGATGTTACTAGATAATAGTTTCAAGCCCCTGGACCAAACTGGTACTGCATATGTCCCTTGTAATGCCAGGTCAGTCCTAAAATTGTCTTTCTTACAACTTGATTTTCATCGGCATTTTGACAGGTCATCTTCTGAGCCCTCATTTATAACAGCATCATCTTACAGCAATAGAATTTGTGATCAAATTAAATGGCTTGATGATGATGAATGTATGCACCATGTGCATCCTGAGGAGAGTTTTGTGTCATGCCCCAGCCCATCCCATGCTGGTCTTGATCTGACCCCACCAACTGAATATATCAGTCGTGAGTTACAAAGCAATATAGGCAGGAATCTACCTTATCCTATATCCAGCTCAAGCTACTGTGAAAATAGTTTCAATCCGGATGCACCTCTAGGTCTCATGTCCAAGGATTCAGCGGTAAGGGTTTATCAAAACTAAAATGGTGATACATGGTCTACAGTTTTTAGTTCATCGACAAATCATTTTTTTCCCCCCAGAAACTTCAGTTATACCCACACAAGAAGCAGAAACAAGAGCCTCCATGTAGAAAATGTTTCCATTACTACAAGTATTAAAGGACAAAGGAAAGAAAAATACCATGTGTGACCAAAATGATTATTATAAAGAAAGAGCATCACTTCAACATAAGCAATCTAAAAGAAAGCAACTGTCTGGAATACACTCCAAACAATATGAATTTACTTACCTTTCTCTTTTGCAATACAATGAGTTAAGGAGGCATGTTTGACTCTAATTTACCTTTTTTTCCTCTATCTCTCTCTCAGGCCTTCAGGAAGTATAGTAGAGAATCAAGTTCTGATCTGACAGAGCAGAATGAAAAGGGTACTGCACTTATAAAGCAGAGAAAGCCAAGCCCGGTACCAGAGCCAAGGGAGCAAAGGAAGACTATAGAAGGTTTCATATCAGAAGTCAATTATCGCCGTTACAGCATGGATGAAATAGATTTAGCAACCGATTATTTCTCTGATGGGCTCAAAATAGGAGAGGGTGGATATGGTCCTGTGTACAAAGCAACTCTTGACCACGCACTTGTTGCGATTAAGGCTCTTCGTTCTGATATATCAACGACTCAGGGATTGAAACAGTTCCAACAGGAGGTATTTCTGTATGGTTGAGAAATAACATTTACATTTACACCTTACAATAACATATTAAATTTTTGGCTAACACTATTTTTACCATACAATTTATTGAAACCTGTTTGTATTAACAAAAATTTCCTAACAGAATATTCCTTTTGGCTGTCTTTTTGCTTGGAATTGTTATACCTTTCTTTGATTTAATTACCTTGTTCTAGATGGAGGTCTATTGTGGTTTGTCCTTATCATTTTTCTGAATAATGTTCTTGAAATGTCCTACATAATGTTGGACTACACACAAACTTCAAACTTGCTTATAATTATTATCAGGATCTTGGGCTACCTTACATTTGATATGTAGTACCAAATAAAATTTTTGTCACAATCTCTCTTCCAGCTAGAGGTGTTAACCTCTATCAGGCACCCAAACATGGTTCACCTCTTGGGTGCATGTCCCGAATATGGGTGTTTAGTTTATGAGTACATGTCCAATGGGAGTCTTGAAGACCGTTTAGCATGTCAGTCAGGCACACCTCCTCTCCCATGGCAGCTTCGGTTCAAAATCGCATGTGAGATAGCAACAGGCCTGTTGTTTCTCCACCAGCAACACCCAGAACCGCTTGTTCACCGGGACCTCAAGCCAGCAAACATACTTCTTGACCATAACCTCGTGGCAAAGATTTCAGATGTTGGCCTAGCTAGGTTGATCCCTTCGCTACCTGCTGGGTCCAACTCGACATTATACCACATGACAGCTGCCGCAGGTACTATGTAAATAACAGATGTATGTCGAATATGTAGATGGGTCTAATTACCAACTAGAAGACATAATATATGAAATCTAAAAAAAGAAATCAAATATTAACTGGCACAGAATCTGATCTGATGTTAATTCTATTACTGTACCTAGTTACCCACCAATACAATATTGAATATGGGAATGGTTATACAGAAGCATAGTAGAAAGTACTGTGGGAAACCCTTATGCCGTTATGCTTACAACTTGCATAGAAATTTAATTTTGAGAGTTTGTACCTAAGAAGACATGAAGATACCAGTATGGCAGTATTTCCTAAACAGAATGAACATGGCAGGTACATTTTGCTACATAGACCCCGAGTATCAGAAGACTGGCTTGGTCGGAACCAAATCGGATGTGTATGCACTTGGCATCATCTTTCTTCAGCTAATAACAGGCCGGGGCCCGATGGGCCTCACATACAGTGTCATGACTGCACTAGAGATGGGTAATCTGGCTGATTTTCTGGACCCAAAGGTGCCAGATTGGCCATTGGATCAGACCAAGAGACTTGCAGAGCTGGCACTCAATTGCTCTGAGCTCAGGCGAAAAGACCGCCCTGAATTGGGACCAGTTATTATGCCTGAGCTGAGGCGCCTGGCTGCTTTCGCAGAGTCTAAGCATGATAATGAGTTTTTCATGCAGCTCAAACGTTGCCAGAGTCTTAATGTAAGAAATTTTAATTTGAGTCTTCATAATTGCAACAAAAAAAATAAACAAATATTACCACATGATTACAAACCCCCTTATGTTAATGAGTGAAACTCATTTCTTTTGACCTTTCACCATTTGTAAGTTCTTGTTGTTTGATCTATCTAATTGTATTGTTATAGGAGATGCCTAACGTGGTAATGGATAGTTTTGCTGAGACGAGTACCATCAAAGGAGTATCTTTTGTGCACTGAAAATAGCATGCGAGTTATGAGGGAGGCTTATTAGTCCTAACTTTTCAAAGCTTATTGTTAGAACACCATCTTACATGTAACTGGAATTACTTCTCACAATTTTACTCCCACTTTGGCGCTGTTTATTTTTTATTGAAGTTAATGGATCTTAAGGTAATTAGCTATTGAATATGGTTTGGTAATGTTTACGAACTGACAAGATTTTAAACTCTGTGGAGTCAGATAAATTTTCTCAGTTTCAAGTGTAAACGCTTTTGACTTGTGAGCTGTTTCCTCGGCATAATAATTGTGAGAATTATGGAAGGAAGAAATCCAGTTTGATTACTTAATTGTTTCTTGTCAATTTGTTCTTCTGTCTGATGTCAAGTTAGCTAGCTTTGCGCCCGTTGGACTTGGAATGAAAATCAACTTATAAGAACTCATCTAATAAAATCCTGACAATAGAAGGCGAGATCATTTCCAAGTTACCCAATTTGTCACACGATCTATATAATGGACGATATGCTCTGCCGCATATTCTCTCTCAGTTAGTCGCACCTTGGCGGAAACGAAATCGACGGACATCCCCTGTCGTTTCTTCTCTTTTATTAACTGATTCGTCTTTGAAACTTTGACTAATCGGTAGTGCGCGGTAAACAACCCAAAACTGGTTTTGGTCCGTACGATTTCAAATTTAAACTCTAGTGTGTTTGGATGCGCAAGAATAAAAATTTGGATAAGAATAAGTTTTAAGTTCTTTATTCTTGTGAAATTCAAACAACATAAGAATAAAGAATTTAAGCCTTTATATATACAATTTATATTGGTATTTTTTTTTTTGAGGTAACAAACAAGGACAATTCACAATTAGAGCTTATCTTAGGCAAAAAGGACAGAAATAAAAAAAAATAATATTTGATAGCGCGATCTAGGCTTTGTGGTGACATTGATGGTCAAAAGCTGTAATGGTTCTTTCTGGTTTTTAAATAAAAATATCCTGACGTACTAGCTACCATTTATTTATTTACGCAGATTGCGGATAAGTTATGCCATCTTAATCAGTCCATTGCCATCTCTATCATGATAGGTGGCTTACTTGGAAAAAGACAATGAAAGTTGTCAAGAAAACATGGAACACATACAGAACACGCAACTCCCCGGAAACACCCTTCCCTCCCAAATTTATTTATCAGAATTTTTGTCTTTTTCAATTACATCCAAAGCTGTTTTTTTTTTCTGAATATATATAACGAATGGGAATACGCGCGGATGATCCTTGCCAAAAATGAAAAACGCGTTATCATCCCCATCATTAATTAACCGACTTTCTCATTAATAGAAGTCCAGAGATGATGGAAATGATAGAATATTGGAGATGGTCTTAAGCAATTCCGTATTTTTAATAGTACTAATACTAACTTCCTACAGTTGATCATAACTAGATTTCTATTATTGCATGGGTGATAACTAATTTGTCCTTTCATTATATTAGGTAGGGGTGCAAGTAAATGGAGCAAGGAAGCTAGCTAGTTGCTCACAACATAAAAGGTGGTAAATATTTATCGTTTTTAGGATTTAACTAAATTTCAATTCTTGTAAATTTCAAGTTTTAATATTTTTGTCTACTTTATGATAACTTATTTTCAAGTTAAAGTCCCCGTCGAGTTTCAAGCTATTTTCATAGATTGCTACATTTCTGTATATGCTATTGAGCTTTGGAGGGATATGGAGCGTATAGAGAGAGAGAGGGAAAGCACAGATACAGATCAGGAAGAATAGGAGAGAACAAAGAGGGTATTTTTGTCATCTATTGTAAAATAATATTTTTTTTCAATTAAAAACTGATTAAAATGAATAAAAAGGGGCTATATTTAATGAACATGATTGTAGGGGGTTATATCCAATTTTAAAGATTATAGGGGTTATATCCAGATTGAGATGATTCCAGGATTATATCCAATTTTTCCAAATTTTTAACAGTACTAATACTAACTTGCTACCTATTAATGCATGGGTGGTAACTAATTTGTACTTTCATTATATAAGGTGGAGAGGTGCAAGTAAATGGAGCACAGAAGCTAGCTAGTTAGCTCACAACATAAAAGGCGGTAAATATTTATCGTTTTTAGGATTTATCTATTTTTCAATTCTTGTAAATTTGAAGTTTAATTTTTTTTTGCCCAATTTTTTCTGTTAAATTGGAGATCATTCCTTCCAACTTATTTTGAAATTTAAATGTCGATAAAGTTTCACGTTAAATTCCCTGTCGAGTTTCAATCTTCGAATCACCTAGATCAACGATTGGTTTTTTTTTTTTTTTTTTTTTGGGGGGGGGGGGGTAATATTGTTACAACATTTTCCAATTTTTATTGAAATTCGTTGGAAGTGGCACTCACGGCCCAACTTTTGAAAAAAATAACATAGTAGGCGATAAAATAATTAAAGTGATCTTTTAAATACAGAAATAATGCTAGAAAGAAATTTGCATATGCTCGGTGGAACCGGAGAGAGTAGTTATGCTGCCAATTCAACATTACAGGTTCTCTGATCACTTCTTTTTCTCTCTTCGGAACTCAAAACAGATTAGTAATTTTTTATTTTAGAAAAATTCTCTTTGCTCATTTTTGTTTATTTCTACCAGAAAAGATATGCAGCTGGTGCAATGTTTTTAGTGAAGGAAGCCATGGAATCACTTGTTCATGTAATGATCCCTACAAGTGAAACATTACTGGTTTTTGCCGACTTGGGATGCTCAACAGGTGCAAATGCATTTGTTACGCACTCAAGTATAATGGGTACCATCTCAAAAACTTGTAAGAAACTGGATCGACCAATGCCTGAGATCCAGTTGCTATTAAACGATCTACCAGGAAATGACTTCAATACTCTTTTGGGTCCAGCTCTTTCTTCCTACAAGGAAAGGATCAGTGAATCCATGAGAGAGATTGGCGTGTCCTTTTACACGGCTGCGGTGTCCGGTTCATTTTATACGAAGCTGTTTCCCAAGAGAAGTGTTCATTTCATCTATTCTTGTGCAAGCCTTCATTGGCTCTCTCAGGCAAGAATTCCACCTCAGATAAAAACACTTCAGTTCCTTCAATCAAAAAATCTTCTGCTACACTATTTTCAATAAGTTAATTGTTGAGAATAATTGACAGATTTGAGATCTCAACAATTTTAACTATCAAGTTTAAAAATATGAAAAGTTCATTTTCAAAAATCTTTGTTCCCCTCTTTGTATTCTGTTGCTTTTCTTTAACGAACAGTGGTGGAGTTATCCGATTATTTTAAAAAAAAAAAAAAAAAAAACTGTGTTCCCATATCAACTGTATTTTTCAGCTGGCATGCTCACAGTTAAGTTTGCAATCTAAAAGTGACAGTTTTTATTTTACAGGTTCCTTTTGGACTGAGTAATGCAACAGATGGCACGGTCATAAATAGAAGAAGTTTGTGGATATCTAACAAAAGCCCTCCTATTGTGTCCAGATTATACCTTGAGCAGTTTCAAAGAGACTTCTCTTTATTTCTCAAGCATCGGTGTGAAGAACTGCACTCTGAAGGACGCATGACTCTGATAATTCCTGGTCGTGTCGGTGCAAACGCCTTGACTGAGGAAAGTGCACCATGGATCTCATGGTATGAGGACGGCCTCCAAGATTTAGTTTCCGAGGTAATACCCATATTCATTTAAGCGCATTTACTAATCGATTTTGCAAAAAGCAATAAAAGCGCAAAAATGAAAGCAAAAAATTTGCAAAATTTAAAAATTGCCGGTGAATTGCCAGCTAGCCCTTAGGAAAAAAGGAAGAAGAAGAAATTTGCAAAATCTATTTGAGAATATATATCAATTCCGGGACCCTGCTATAAAGGCTTTTAATTTCATTTCATTAATTAATTGTATATTGGAATTATGAGTTTAATTTGAGAATCTACTTCTGATAATTACGGTTCATAATTTTAGGGGATAGTAAAAGCTGCTGATGTCAATTCTTTCAATGTACCTTTTTACTATCCATCCATGGCGGAAGTGAAATCAATCATCCACACAGAAGGTTCCTTTGAAATCATCAATGATCATGCATATGAAATTCTATACAGCAATTGCTTGGATGTCATACCAGCTGATACTGATAAGATTTGGGAGAAAATTATAAATATTAGTAGAGCTGTCCTAGAACCTTTGCTAGTATCTCATTTTGGAGATTCCATAATACAACCACTCTTCTCCTCAACCTTGCCAAAAATGTATGCCAAGGAGTCCTTCAAAGAAAAGTACAAGTTGGCAAGCCAGGCAAACCTTGCAATATCATTGAAAAAGAAGTGATTGTGATATGATTCCAGAATATGTATCATTAATCTTCAGAACTGAGATTATTAATGAGTTGTATGATGGACAAAATCCTTATTAGTGAATTAAGTATCTTTAGTTCATCTTTTCAATAATTCGCTTTATTCCCATTTAAGAAATTGTAGTCCGTCCATTGTGGTTGACGAGTATCTTTTGGCTACAGACCTACAGTGATTGGTTGCATCATTAAACAAATGTTTATGATTATTATTTATTTTACTCCATTTTGTCTAATATTGGAATTTCATTTTTTTCACTTAAATAAGGTGTTAATTTTGTTGCAAAAGAAAGATGAATTTGGTGATACTTTTATCTTTTGCATTTCAGTTACATGGTTTGGTTATGAATCCAGAATTTGAAACTTGTATGCATCAATCAATTAAGTTTCCCACTATGCTGATGTACAATTGTTATAATATATATGTAATTGGTCATTATTTATGAATCATTTTCTCTGGCTCCGTTTGGATGGTGTGGGAATAAGAGGAATAAGAAAAGAAGTGGGAAGAAATATTGGAAAGCGGAATTACTTTCCGTCATCATCCTTCTATCATCCCCATCATCCCTTGACAGTTATTAACGCGTTTTTCTTTTTTGAATGAGGGGATGAGAGGAGGATGAGCGAATTTTCTTTTTTGGATGAGGGGATGAAGAGGGAGGGATGAGCGAAACAGAGAGGAGGGAGGGACGAGCGACACGGAGAGGGATGAGCGAAACAGAGAGGAAGGAGGGACGAGCGACACGGAGAGGGATGAGCGAAGAGGGAGGGAGCGACACAGACACAGAGAAAGGGAGCGACACAGAGGAGATGCATAATAGTTCTAGTTAATATGCATAACAGTTATAATAATATATATAACAGTTCTACTTAATATATATAAAGGTTCTAGTTATATACATAACAGTTCTACTTAACTAGAACCTTTATATATATTAAGTAGAACTGTTATGTATATAAGTAGAATTTTTATATATATAAGTAGAACTTTTACATATATTAAGTAGAACTGTTATGTATTAAGTAGAACTTTCATATTCTGTGTTCGCTCCCTCCCCTGTGTCGCTGCCTCCTTCCCCTGTGTCGCTGCCTCCCTCCTCTCTATGAGACGCTGATTTCTCAAATCTATTTCGCTCATTCCGTCCTCCTTCATCCCCTTATCCAAAAAAGGAAAAACGCGTTATCATCCCCTCATCCTCACCCCTTCTTTCCTTTTTCGGAATGCAATTAATCTAATTAGTGGGAGGATGATGGTTATCAGTCCCGATTGGAAAGTGTGTAAATTTGTAAAGAATTTGAATTGTTTATAAGAATTTGAATTTGAAAGTGGTAAAAATGGAATGAACCCAGTTTTAGGGTGGAAAAAATGAAAAGTTGAAAAATTGAGTGGCAATTCTACAATTTCGTTAGTTTTGGGTGGTATATACAAAATTTTCCCTAAATTGAAATACTGATAAAAGAATATTAAAATCCCAAGTAGGGAAAAAAAATATATTAGTGGATCCTTTGAAATTTTCTGAAAATATCCACGAAATTTAAAAAAAATTGAAATAGACTTTTAAACAATTAAGCAAAAAATAACTAAAATTTCTGAAAATTGTTTAATATGTCATAGAAGATTGAGGGGTCAAGATAAAATACTATAAAGTTAAAGGGGCTACTCGAAAAAAAAAAGTAATAATTTGCTGCCCATGCGTTGCATTTTTTATTTTTCATCGATTGTTTGTATAACAACCTAGCTGTATATCATGATACATGTTAAAAAAAACATAGTTTATTGGACTTAGCCACGTAAGAGAATATACAAATAACATCACAAAAGATCCAAAAACCAATCACGTGGGGCTGTTTTTCGTCCTCATTGTTTTTTATACAACCAATTATGTGTAGTTCTTTGTGTTGTTTATTAAATTTGAATTTGTAGTTGATCTATCATAAAATAAAGCACACGAAAGAACTACAGAAAATCTATAAAAAGCTACTTTGTTGGGATACTGTAGAAACCCCTGGAATTAATATATTGTATGATATCATTTTAAATCTTATGAGTGAGTGATTAGACACAAAATGAAAATACAAATAAATAATTCATAGAAAAAACTAATGTATGTTGTGTATATAAAGCAATACATCAGGGGCGAGGTCAGTAATGGACAAGGCTAGGCACTTGCCCAGCCTTATTTTTCAAAAATAAATGACCCGTGTATGGTTGTTAATTGAGGTGCCCAGGCTTAATTAACAGTGCCCAGTGCCCACACTACTAGTTGAGCTTAAAATTGGGCATTAAATTGTGCGTAGTCCATGTGCATTTTTTTTTTGTGTACGACTGGTCCAATCATCTACCGAAATCTTAAAAAATAATATTAAAATAATATAATCCAATAAAATTAATATCAATATAATCAGTTTAATATAAATAGTATCGTAAGATCGGAATCCTGGATTCCGAACAGTGCTGTAACTGCTCAATTTTGTCGTTTTTCATGGTTTTATTGTACTTCTATTATAAAAATTAATTAAATATATGAAATTTTAATATTAAATTAATATATTATGAAATTTTAGTAATATATTTTGAAGATAAAATATTAAATTAATATATTTTATTTTACTTCTATTTATAAACATTAATTAAATATATAAAATTTTAATATTAAATTAATATATTATAAAATTAATATATTATAAAATTTTAATATTAAATTAATATAATATAATTCTATATTATGAAAAATATTTTAATATTTAAAGTTTTGATATTAATTTTATATGGATGGTTTTATTTTTAATATTAAAAATTTTCAATTATGTTAAATGTTGTACATAATAAGTACATAATACTTTATGTAATAATTTATTTATGGCAATAATTATAATATAAACTTATAATTAAAATTTATGTAATAATTCATTTAATTCATAATATAAAAATACAGGAATTATAAGTGTCATCATCGGCAAATATACATCCCAGCCATCGGTAAATACAAAGTGAACATATACCGTAAATAAGCTGAACATATAGATGATCTAAGTGAACACTTACTAACTTAGTTTTATAGAACTTATTTGTTTGTATGTGTTCACTTAGATCGTTTATATGTTCACTTTGTTTTATGTATATGTTCACCATTAGAAGAAGAATTGAATTTTGTAACCATAATATAGATTAGCACACTAAAATAAAAGAAAGGGAAAAATACATGAAAATCATAGTATAATTTAGCACACTAAAATAATAAAAAAGGAAAAATGTACATAAAAAACCATAATATAAATGAACACACTGAATTTAGTTTGGTACTTAAAAACAAAGTAATAAATATACTTAGAGATCTTGATCATCTATATGTTGCAGAATTTCCTCCCACCAGGGTTGATCTTCTTCCGCATTCATTTCTTGTTGATTACTGCCACCATGGTTGTCGGCGAATTGAGCGGCCTCGTTCCAGAAAGCGGCATCAGGTTGTTGTTCATTACTGGCACCGTGGTTTTCAGCGAGTTGAGCTGCTTCGTTCCAAAAAGCCTCATCATTTTCTTGTTGATTATTCGCAGCCGGGTTGTCTGCGAATTGAGCGGCTTCGTTCCAGAAAGCTGCCTCGGCTTCTTGTTGCTCAATCTCAGCCATTCTAGCTACTGCAATTTTGCGTTGTTCATCTCTCTTCTTGATCTTTATTAGGCTCTCCTTAATTTTTTTTCCAATTTTTTCTTGTTGCAACCTCCGGCTCTCTTCGGCGGCATTTTCTTCCATTCTTCTCCTTTCGAACCATTGTTCTTTCACTCTGAATCTCTTTACAATTTCATCCCTCTCTTCTTGTTTTTTGTGTTCATCGTAGTGGTCACGCAAAATGGTATCTTTGAAATTGAAAACCTGACCACACTTTGTACAGCTCACTGTGTGGTCTCCACGAAAATCGTATATGCTTTTCGTAAACAATCCTTGGGACCCTAACAGTATAGATCCTCGTGATAGTACACTTCAGGAAGAAGAAGGTACATACTACGAGTCTTACACCGGTCAAGGCACTTGGGAACATGGTGGTAGTAGTAGGCAAGAACATGGTGGTAGTAGTAGTAGTAGGCACGGCCGGCCACAAGAAGAAGAAGATGTCGTTCAAGTAAACGAAGAAAACGAAGAAGAAACACGTCGACTCGATGATTTATACGACCGAGGTCCCGGTTTTCAGTCAGACTATGCAACAGGTGAGGACTTTAGTGATGAAGAAGTGGACTTATTTGAGTCAGAGGGAATCGATGGTGGACCCCAATCAAACGTGAACCCTAATCACCAGTATTACCTTACAGGAAGGACAGAAACATACCATCCCGTAGGGCAATTTCTAGATATTTCTGAGTATAGAAATTCCGTACCTCAACCGTCTCAACCTCATGGATCAGGGCCATTAGCAGAAGGGACAATTTTTTTCTCGAAAGAGCAACTCATAGGAGAGTGTCAAAAATACTCATTACGTTTAAATGTACAACATAAAACCACTGCTAATTCTCCGAAAAAATTAATATTGAACTGTAAGGAATATGGTTGTAAGTGGCGTATGTATGCCCGTACAGAAAGAGAAGACAAATTTTGGAAGATAATAACGAATGAACACGAGCATACATGCGTGAGGAGGGCCGGAGACTTCACACATGATAATTTAACGGCTGAGGTTATTGCCAACTGTATTACAAATGCAGTAAAGAGAGATGTCGGTATTTTCTTACCCGACGTTAAATCTCTACTGGAGAAAGAATACCCGAATGTGGTGCCCACTTATAACAAGATTTGGCGGGGACGAGAAAGAGCAATCGAACATCTTTTTGGTTCATGGGGAAGATTCGTACAACAAACTACCGAGTCTTTTATTGGCTATACAGAGGACGACACCCGGAACGTAGATAAAGTGGTTGTTTAAAAGCGTAGGTGATCCGAACAGAGCTATGTTCGAAGCAGCAGCATGGGCATTCGGGCCTTGTATCGCGGCGGTTCCGTATATTAGGCATGTGATTAGCATTGATGCCTCTTTCTTATCAGGTCGCTATAAGGGTAAATTCTTAGCGGCTTGCGGCTACGATCCTGAGCAACGGCTTGTTCCGCTAGCATTTGCTTTAGTGAGAACGGAGGATGAAACTTGCTGGGGTTGGTTCATGAAATTTCTAAGGGAACAAGTGGTGGGACCAAAAAAATTTTGTATTGTCTCAGACCGTCATTGGGGAATAAGGAACATGTTTAAAAGACCACAGTACGGATGGCAAGAAAGTGCGGAGCCTGCATTGGCCGTACATCGGTATTGTATGCAACATTTATGTGAAAATGTGTACAAGGTTTCTGGTAAAGACAAAGGTATACCACACAAATTTAGAAATAAGTTGGCTAACAAGAAAAAGAAACGGCCATTCATGAAAATGTGGGATGAACTCCGAGTGACAAACCCTGAAGTTATCGATTATCTTAAGAAGTGTGGTAAAGAAAACGAGACAGATACCAATGAGCGAATGAGACCAGAGAGGTGGGCACAAACTTTTGACACTGGTGCACGTTGGGGTCTTATGACTAGTAACGGATCTGAAAGTCTAAATAGCCGGTACAAGGTTGAGAGAAGACTCCCAGTTGTTGGACTCGTAGAAGGCACTTGGTACAAGACTGTGCAGTGGTTTAATGAAAGGAAGCAAATAGCATTGGGAAGACAGGCAGATGGAGAACGGTGGCCAAAAGAGGTGCAATTAAAAGTCATGAAGCATACTCTTAAAGCGGGTAAGGATTATCGTTGTATACTTTACCTAAAATTAACCTTCATTTATATTTACATGTTTTTTGTATATATTTTAATATTTACAGCGCTGATGACTGTGGTAACCATTGATAATGTAATATTTAGTTGAATTGTACTTTTATGTGATGTGAAAAATAATTGTAATATTCGTAATACTAAGTTGAATCGAGAGCTGTTTTTCAGTTGAAAGTGTGACTATCTTCGTCCTTTGTCATTTTTGTTTTGAACAAATGGTATGCCTAAAAATTTTGAAATTTACGTTTAGGAAAATTGGTCCGCCAATTAACAGCTTAGTATTTTTGTTAGAATTTTTCAGAGCGTATTTCCTATTTTTCTAGCGCCAAACTTTTCGAATCCAGAGCTGTTTTTTCAGTTCAAAGTGTGACTATCTTCGTCCTTTGTCATTTTTGTTTTGAACAAATGGTACGCCTAAAAATTTTGAAATTTAAGTTTAGGAAAATTGGTCCGCCAATTAAAAGCTTAGTATTATTGTTAGAATTTTTTAGAGCGTATTTTCTATTTTTCTAGCGCCAAACTTTTCGAATCCAGAGCTGTTTTTTCAGTTCAAACTGTGACTATCTTGGTCCTTTGTCATTTTTGTTTTGAACAAATGGTACGCCTAAAAATTTTGAAATTTAAGTTTAGGATAATTGGTCCGCCAATTAATAGCTTAGTTTTTTTGTTAGAATTTTTCAGAGCATATTTCCTATTTTTCTAGCGCCAAACTTTTCGAATCCAGAGCTGTTTTTTCAGTTCAAAGTGTGACTATCTTGGTCCTTTGTCATTTTTATTTTGAACAAATGGTACGCCTACAAATTTTGAAATTTAAGTTTAGGAAAATTAGTCCGCCAATTAACAGCTTAGTATTTTACCTACATTTTTAATTAATACCATCAATTATTATCATTTTTCTAATTTTTCTCATATTTAATTATCAAAATCTTAATTATTAAAAGCAAAAAAATAAATTAATTAATTAATTAATTACACATAAATTTTCATATGAATTTTTCTTATTTTTCCGTATTTTTAAAATAATTTTACAATTTATTATCTATTTTTCTAATTAATTAAGTAGTGAATAAACAAATAAAAAGACAAAAAAAAATCTAATATAATTAATAAATTACATATAAATTTAAATTTTATTTTTTCTCATTTTTTCAGATTTTTTAAATATTTTTTCAATATTTTCTCTATTTTTTTATTTAATTAACTAAATTAAAAACTAATAAACTAAATAAATAAATAATTAAATAAAAAAAAATTAAACTTACTGTGCTCGCGCGCGGAAAGGAGGTCCAGAGCAGAGTGCTTCGCACTCTGTTAGATCGGAATCCAGGATTGCGATCTAACGTTAGATCGGAATCCCAGAATCCGATCTACCGTTAGATCGGAATCCCAGAATCCGATTGATGAAGGCTTAAAACCTAGGAATCAAATAAATTTATAAACCTAGAGCTAACTCACTAGTCTTTTGGACTACAGCTTTAGGGTCGAACCCAAGGGACGGTACAATTGATTACTGGACTTATCCTTTTTCAAAAGCTAGACAAGAATATTTTTATGGAGTTTTGTTGAATTAAATGTAAAGGTGCAAGTAAAGTATATATTTTTGGTTGTTTTGTCAATTAAAATAAAGTAAACAACTAAAGTAAGGTTTTTGGGTTTTCAAACAGTATAAAAAGCGTCTTAGGGTTCAGGTTTCACCTTGGTTTGGACTCTAGAACACAGAACTTATCACTTTCGTGCATCGAACGGTGTTTTTTCAAGCGTTTACTTCTCTGTTCGGTTCGAACAAGGATCTGTTCGGTCCGAACAGAGGGTGAAAGTGTGCGGTTTTGACCTTTTATGATATTTTATGCTTTGTGCTAGGGTTTGTTGGCTAAACCTAGATTCACTAAACCTCAGCTGTCGCTTGTTGGACTAGAAACTGGTTAAATCACAACCTAACCTAATTAACTCGATTGGTTCACAACTTTTGGTATAGAATTCAATCAATTTAAACTTGTTTGTTGGAGTTCGTAAGGATATCTAGAGGTCTTTTGGACTTGTCTAAAAGTTACACTTTTGATGTCAACTAATCTCCCCTTTCGGATCTACGATTTATCCCAAATACTTTATCTAAATTATCTTGATTAACCTAACTTTAGAACTTAACTAAATGTGGTCATTCATCTAGAAGTTAATTAGACTTAACCAAGCAATTTAAATAAGCAATTATATTAATTCTCAACAAAACAAATCAACAAAACATATCATATCATATCAAGTCAAATCACAACATCCAAACCTAAGTTACTACCTTACCCCTAAGACTACATAAATTTAGTCTAACATAGTACTAAAACACACAACAAATAACATAGAAATAACAAGATACAAGCCCATTGAAAATAGAGAAGAAAACATAGAAGAATAAACCGAATACTCCTTTATGCTTTCGAACTACGATCTCTAGGCAGTGAGGTGTTGCAAGATGGTCACCAAACTCGTCTCCTTGCTGCCGTCGCTTCAAAGAACCACGCTTTGATGATCTCCAATGGTGGAAGAGAGAAAAACGCCTATGGAAAGTGGAATTTTGTGGTATGGAAGGTTGTATGCTTTCCTTCAGGTCTAGAGGTGTATATATGGATGTCCCATGTTGCAAGGATGGAAGGCTAGGGCACCAGGGCGCAAGAAATTACCATTTCCATCAGTTTCTATGTAAGAAATAATGCCTTATGTGATATGGCGGCACCCTGGTCAAACCGAACAGGTGTGCAGTCGAACCGAACATGAGAGAGAAAGAACAGCTGCACAAGTCTGCTGTTGTGATGCCCAGTCGGATCGAACAGGCTTGTGGTCGGGTCGACCAGGAGAGAGAAATAACGTCTGGCTGCCATAGGTGCTGGTCGGATCGAACAGACTTGTGGTCGGGTCGACCAGGAGAGAGAAAATGACGCCTGACTGCCATAGGTGTTCGTCGGATCGAACAGACTTGTGGTCGAGTCGACCAGGAGAAAGAAAAGAGCCTCCAATGCTAGGAATGAGTCGTCTAGCGTGCGTGCTACATCGAGAATCCATCTATATGCTCCAAAATCATCAGAAATCATCAAAGTCCTGTAAAATGAGAGAAGAAACGACGGTAGAGCCAATTCCTTGGAAATCATAGCAATTTATTGAATAATTCAATGGTTTGAGTGTTATTTGAGTGCCAAGTACGGTCCAAATGCCTACAAATAATGACGATATCACCGATCTAACGTTCGGAATCCAGAATTCCGATCTTACGATACTATTTATATTAAACTGATTAAATTGATATTAATTTTAATGGATTATATTATTTTAATATTATTTTACAAAATTTCGGAATCATCTATTCCTCTTGAAATTGTGCGTAGCCCATGTGCTCATGCTTAAAAATGGGCCAGACTCGCAACTGCAATACATGACTGGGCGAGTAAAAAGGCCCAAAAAAAAAGCATCTATAAGCATATATATTTATTCTTATATAATGTAAAATACAATGTAATAATAATAAGAGGATTGCGAAAATGTTATGCATAGCACAGATGACCTTCGTGCTACGGATTCGTCTTTGAATTTCATATTTCAAACAACCGATCCAAACCGTTCATTATTTTCTTCATATTAAAATCTCATTAGAAATCAAATTTTATATTTTTTTTGAATTCTTTTACTACTTTTCTCAGATTTTTGAAAATCACTGTTATTGAAAGGTCCAGAATTTATTAGATTCAGTATTTTCAAAAATCTGAAAAAAATAGTAAAAAAAATTTAAAAAAATGGAAAATTTGGATTCTAATGAGATTTCAATATGAAGAAGATAATGAATGGTTTGGATCAGTTGTTTGAAACATAAAATTCAACAACGAATCCGTAGCACGAAAGTCATCTGTGCTATGCATAGTATTTTAGCAATCCTCATGATAATAATAATAATAATAATAATTATTAATCCAAAGCTCCCAAACATGTTAGGATTTATACGAGCATAAATTTAGCTGCATCCAATTTGACTGGAACAGTGGAACCAAAACTCCTAATCGACGGCTGGATTCGACTCCACGTCTCCACCACTTTGTTTTGGAACCGACTTAACACAAAATTGTTTTTAAAAAAAAAAAAAAACCGAGTAACTGGAGCCTTCTCTCCAGTGATTTGTGGCGCTCCTTTAATCTCAACGTCTGAAGGAAAAACCGACGTCGTAGATTTCCACTGGACACGTACCGTGTTTATAACAGGAGATAATCGTTAGAACTCCGTTCCATTTGGAGAGAGGTCTGAAACTTTTTTGTGTTCCCCAGCTCGCCGCCTTCTTTGATAGAGGTGGAGAAAGAAGAGAGGGTTTGAAGGTTTTAGAGAGAGAGCGTGAAGATGGCGCCAGTCACGTGCAACGCATGCAATAAGGAGTTTGAAGATGAGGCGGAGCAGAGAGACCACTATCGCTCCGAGTGGCACCGCTATAATCTCAAGCGCAAGGTTTTCCCTTTTTTTTTTTTTTTTTTTGATACTCGTGTTGAGATTTTCTATTTGGTTTTATTAATTTACATTTTACAATTGAAATTTTGATGTGTGCGAGGGGAATTCGCATGTGAATGGTGCTTTCTTTTTTTGTGATTTCTAGGGTTTAACGAAATAGGTTTTTTTTGTCATCCTGAATATGTGACAAAGTTAAACCTAATTTTCTTTTTTCTTTTGGTTTTTTTTTCCTCCCTTGGTTATTATTATGTCTGATAGGACCTTTTAATTTCACCAATGTTAAATTGTTGGTATTAAATAGCACTACTTTTGCTTATTTATGGGGCTCTTTTATGTTATATTGGTTGTGTGTTTGTGAAATCAACAAAAGATACTACTTTTAGACTGGTGTTACAATTTTTATGTTGCAAAAAGGCCCTTCTAAATGATATTTAGACTTCTAGGTTAATTTGATGGGGTTGTGGTTTGGTTGGCCATGTGGTCTTAGGGCGGGGTAAACCAAATAGGACTATCATTTAATTTTTGGTTAATTTCACAAGAGGTGAGCAATCAAAGTTGATCGCTCAACTTGTATTGTTCAATGCACAACAGCTGAACATTTCTTGTCTATAGTGCATTCATTGTTAAAAATGCAGAGTCTGGATTTTTTTTTTTTAACTGTGGGGATGAATTGAGAGATACAAAAGATATTTTAATTTTGGAGTCCAGCACTTATATCATTCACATGATGAAATTTGAAGCAGATTTAGTGGCCTTTTCTGGAACAAACAACACTTAAATTTAAGGAATAGATGTTATATGTTAATTTGCGAGTTCCTTAGCGTTGGATATTACCAGTTGACTGTTTCATTTGGAATGGATCAGGTGGCTGGAGTACCAAGTGTGACAGAAACACTGTTTCTTGCAAGGCAAGCTGCTTTAGCCGACGAGAAATCCAAGTCATCTCAATCTCAGATGCTATACACCTGCTCACTATGCTCAAAGGAATATAGGAGCTTGAAAGCACACCAACAGCACCTGAACTCCAAGTCCCACGTGCTGAAAGCTTCTCTTCAACCTGAAACCTCAGCTGAGGGCATGACAGTTGTAAAGCCACTTGTGCGCCGGCCAAATCATACATCGAATAAAGAAGAAGAAGAAGAGGAAGAGGAATGGGTTGAAATGGGCTCAGATGAAGAAATGGAGGAAGGAGACGAGGTTGGATCAGATGAGGAAATGGAGGGGATGGAAGAACTGGACCCGTCCACCTGCTTCATGTGTGATGCAAAGCATGAGAACATAGAGAGTTGCATGGTGCACATGCATAAGAAGCATGGTTTCTTCATTCCTGATGTAGAATTCTTGAAGGATGCCGAGGGACTCCTCATCTATGTCGGTTTACAGGTGAAGCCTATTAGTCTGTAGAATATAACACTTTACTGAAGTAATGTTTTTTTTAAAAAAAAATGTTCCACTTCTATATTGCTAAATAGGGTTTAAAGGGACAGACTCTTTTGCATTCAAGTATACAATTATAAGCCTTTTGGGGTGTGAGATGTAGCCGAAACTTGCCATAATATTGATTAGTGACTAACTACTTCTGCGATGAATATTTAAGAATGAAGATGTTTAAATACATATATGTTTGTTTATTCTCATCCTCTCAACGGATGTAATTTGCAGTCTGCTATAGTGATGTTTTCTTTTCTTTTTTATTGAGGATTTATTGATTTAGTTAATATATTCCTTTCTAAATTTTAGGTTAAGAGGGATTATACTTGCCTATATTGCAATGAGAGGCGTCAACCATTCCAAAGCCTGGAAGCAGTGAGAAAACATATGGATGCAAAAGGCCATTGCAAGCTTCGCTATGGTGATGGTGGTGATGACGAGGATGCTGACCTGGAAGAGTTCTATGACTACAGTAGCAGGTTCATTATTTAGTTTATTGCTACAAAAAAAAAAATTAATCTCTATCTCCTTATTTAGCTCTAAGTTGGTAACATGAGCCGCTCCACTGCCTTGAAATTAGTACATTTGGGTTCTAGTTTTGAGCCTGGAATAGGATGCTGATATGTCAATCGAAAGCATGCTGTAAATTTTTAAACTAGAATTGTGTATTACAAAACAACCTACTGGGATTTTTGTTGTTTATTTATTTGGTTTACATCTTTGCATATGAAGATTGCCACGATCTATTTGAAAAATGTCATTCTGCATTCTATTAACTGAGAAAACTTAGAATATTAACACAATAATTTATCTTCTACTAATTCCCCCCCCCCCCCCCCCCCCCGTATATATATATATTTTTTGTTAAACAGCTATATTGATGATGAGGGGAAACAGTTGATTCTGTCTGGCGACGCAGCAAACGTCGAGCTGGGAAGTGCTGGAGCTGAGCTGGTTATTACTCATAACAGCGAAGAAGGGACGCTTGTCCGAACTTTGGGTTCCAGGGAATTTCTGCGGTACTACCGTCAGAAGCCACGGCCCACTCCTTCTAGAGATACTGCCCTTGCCACTGTTTTGGCCTCGAGGTTTGTGCAATTCTCCTTCTATGTATTCGCTCCATTATTGTTATTTTTTTCTGCAAAGCTTCATGTGTCAAGTATGTGGGAGTGCTTTTGGTGTATTTTGGGCTTTTTAGCAATGTGTTCCATAAACTATAATCCGCTGTTTGTTGTATACCATATTGCAGTACAATCCCGCAATAGGAGGTTCTCATGCCCAACTAAAATATGTGTGCATTGAGAAGATGTATACCATCAGAAATTGTGTACGTAATTTTGACTGCTTTTGAATACAGGTATAAGAGCATGGGGTTGGCTACTGTGCAATCAAGGGAGCAGATAGTGAGGATGAAGGTGCTGAAGGAGATGAGAAGGCATGGTGTTGATGCAATGCGCAGTAAGATTGGAATGAAGAGCAATGTCATTCGCAACCTCCCTAAAAATGTCCCATATTAGTTATTGCTTTTTCTTTGCCTTCTGTTTTATACTCCTGGCCAATGAATGAGAATAGGTCTTTCTTTGTGGTGTAAGATTCTGCTGGTTTTTATTGTGGATCTTGTGTTGATTATATTTTTTGTTAATCTTTTAATGTTGAAAGGAGCCTAAATTCTGTTTAATGTGATAGCCTTTTTATATGATTATATCTTGTATGTTCTCATATTTGAATGGTGTAATTTGACATGTCCTATAAGTGGCGGTGATAAGTGTTTCTGCAACTGCAAGTCCTTTGTGTTAGTAATATTTGAGAAGCGTTTTTGATGGAGCACATACAAAACACAATGTGGAATTTAACAGCTGAAAATGCTCTAATAGGTGTAGATCAACAGCTATTCCAAATGAACTACAATTACTGTGGTGTGCTGTAAATGCATTCACATATTATATATACAATATTTCCACAATATTTGAACTAGTAAATTTTGCATTTCGTCTTACATGTTTGAAGTATAATCACAAAATTTCGTGATACTCGACAGCTAATTAACATAAGTTGTAAATTCATTTTTTATATATGTCTAAAATGGATGTATCTTTCCAAAATTCGAACTACTTGTTTATCTTATCTTATATAGTATTTATTTAGAGAATAATAATCATTTTTTGTTATTTTGTGATTTTGTGATTTGGAATATACTTAGAATTGCTTAAAATGGTCAATAACTCAATGTTATTAGCTATAAATGCATCTTGCATGCATCATTTGAACAAGTAAATAGTTCGACTTATCTTATATCATATTTAAACGATAATGGCTAATTTTTGTGATTTTTATCACTTGAAATGTGTCTAAGCTACTTACAATTATCCACTCAAAACGAATTCAAACAAATGCCTATTTTTCGAGAATTCAAACAAATGAACAATTCATGTCGTCTCATATCCCGTTGGTATAGCTTTTTCGTGACTCTGTGATTTGAAATGAGACTAGATTTGTTTAAAACTAGCTTTTGTATCGCGCTTCGCGCGATGAAGTTTCAATTTGTAATCGTTTCGTAACATAAGATCATGTAGATTGAAACAAATAAAAAAATGAAGATTAATAGGAAATACATAACTGTTAATTTGATGATATGTAAAATTTACCTATTTTGCCTTTTGGTTTTTATCCAATGAAAAACCTATTAACAAAAGCACACAGAATCTGGAACATCTATATAGACAATCAACGTAATTTTATGTCCGTAATTCAGCACATTGCTCAACACATCCCAAAACAATTCATCCACAACTTTACATTTCATATTCCATAAAATAAAATAGTACAATGAATAGGATACCAGTATCTATCCAACCACGAAAAGGCGACTACTTTCCTCCCTCGTTGCCAGAACTATCTTCTCCTCCAACAATGAAAACATACATTGTTCTAAAATAACACATTCAGAGGTAGGATTGGAAAGGAATTGTTTATAACAAATGTATTAAATCGAGAGGCACAATTGCTCTCAAGTAATTAAGTCTACATGAACTAACTCTAGGAGCAAGACATCCTGATCATCTGCTTAAAAAATATGAAATAACACACACATATTATAAGAAAATTTAAAATTAATCACATGAAATATCTTTGGAGATGTTACAGCAATAGAAAGAAAATAATAATTATATACAGAGCAGATTCTGAACTATGCCGTCAAGTTTCTTTTAATTTGAAACTGCTATTTCTTTCTCTGCTAATATACTAATGAATTTTTTTTCCCCTTCTACCATCATAGTGTATTCTTTTCATGGCGATTTGAAAAGCAGTTTTATTATATATCAGGTTTAAACATCCAAATGGTCTATTTTCATGTAAAATCAATAATAATTAAAGTTTCATCTCAAAGTTCATGTCAAAAACATCAAACTAATGGTATGTAGAATAGAAAGTTTCTAAATTTCGTCAAAAACATCAAACTTTGAGGAGGCGAATTAATAAACCATCATAGTTTGCACATGCTAATCATGGCAATTTACTGAGCATTATAATAGTAAGAAACTAACCTATTGCATGCTCATTCTCTCTTGAAGTTGGCATAGTGAGAGTCCATCAAGTCAACCCTTGCTGGTACGACTTATCTCCTGAAAAACACTGTCAGCATCGAATAAAAAGCACTTCTTCGAACCATTCTTGCTAACATTGAGTAGCGTTCCTTGAAAATCTGAAAATTAAAAAGATATTAATGTAATTTTTCTTGCTTTTAAATACGTTATGAACATTGAGCTGATTGCCTTACTTTAATTCATTAAAGTAGCGAGGCATATTCAGTAGTTAGCTATTAGGTCAGCTGAAGTGATACACCTAAGGTACCGGTTTGACCACCCAGGTGGGTCTCAGCATCTCTTTAGTAGCTTCATCAGTAGCAAACCATGGGAATGTGTTCAATTTTTATATCATCCATGCTGATTATTTAGAAGTTCATTTGACCACTCAGCTTGTAGCACTTCAACTGTAGATGCACTTTCCATGTTTTTTCTTCACTCTGAAATTATTAAATTAGGCTTAGTTTTAATGAGCAACTTAGTAAACAAAGAAATTTATCTAGAATTTTGACATTGCTTTTTCCATTTTGGTGCAGCTGATGGTACTAAAAACCTCCAAACAACGAAAATAATTTGGCCACCTCATGACAAATATTCTATCCCTGTACATGAAACATATAAAAGATAATTTTTGAAGAAATCAGCACACGAAAGAGGAGGAAAGAAGAGGGAACAATGCAGGATAGTACAATTCATTCTTTCAAGAGATAAGCCCCACCTCAGTTTATCCCTTTAGCACCTCTTCCTTGTCATGTTTGGCTCCACCATCAATCGAGTGAGCCAATAATTAGTCTAAATTTGTAAGAATTATAACAAACATAAAACAACAACATCGCATCACCTCTCATTGCGATTTTTCACCGAGAAACTAAACTCACAAAAACCAAGCATGCTTACCCCATGCTGATCTCCTGAAACATATTATGGCAATTTCTAGCAAGATGCTCACCTCAAAGAACTCATAAGCTACACCCTTCTTTCATTTTTCAACTGGGACATCATGATTTTATCACATGCCCTCTCTAGCATGCACGTTGATTTCCCTTTTTTCACCTATTTGTAACTACTGGCGTATACCTCTTAACAGCTGTAGCAGGCTTCTTTGCAGGTTTCTACAAAATACAACACATAGTGAATAAGCAAAAATTTAGGGTAAAAACAAAAATAAAAGATACGAAACAAAACTGTAAAAAGTTTGTATACTGTTTGATTACCAGAAAAATGGATATTGCACATTCCAGCTTAGCATAGGAATATTTCTGACTGGTACTTGTGTAACATAAATATACTAAACTGCAATATTTACATTTGATGATGGATTTCTTCGGTGCTCCCTATCCTGCTCAGAGAAGTGACTCCTTTTCTCTCTTCTTGCCCCCTATATATAAACCCCTTCCTGCATCAGCAACGACGTTTTCAATTTACAGCCACATTAACAGTAAGAAATTAGTTCAAAGGACTCAACGATTAATATTCAATGTGTTCCAAGCGGTTTTTCTCATCTCTCGTATCTATCTTTTTTTCTCTTTCCCCTTCCATACCATATCTTGAAAATAAATAAAATTTGCCAACAATGAAAGAGAAACAACAGAAAGAAAAATGAAAGGCAAAAGACAAAATTTGTCAAATAAGCAGCGCTAGAGCTTGATCAGAAGTTGAAACCATCATTCTTATTGATGGTTAGCCAAAACCAAAAAAACCCGGCAATAAAAGGCAAATGGCAGAAAGAACCATACCTGAGAACAAAAGAAGAAGAGGATCAGCCCTCACCGTCAATTGTGCTCTCTCTCTCTCTCCCCCCAATCGCTACAGTCCAACGAAGACAACTACTTCGGGTATCCTTCAGAAATCGAACCAGAGAGATGAAGAGAGGAAGGAGAAGAAGCAAGTCGGAAAGATGTGGGAGAAGCGAGAGAGTCAGAGGAGGCTGTTGTGCTCCTTTCCTCCCATCTCAGAGACCTTTACTTGAGAAGAATCGAGAAAAAAATCGGAGAACCCTCGTGGGAGAGAGAGAGAGGAAAGGTGGGGTTAGAGATTTCGCGTGGAGAAGAGCGTTGCTTCTAATAAAAAAGACGGAAAGATCGAAGACGAAGAAAAAGTTGGAAAGATCCAACGGTCAAGATTGATCGGATGACGTCATCAAAATCACTGTAGAAAAGGCCCCTGGAAATGGAGTATTTTTTTATTTTTGATGATATAAACAATTGCTCAAGATGAAACTATAATATGTCTAAAATGCTAAAATATGGATATACCTTTCAAGAAATCGAAGAAGTTTATTTCAATCTATTTATTTATTTATTTTTTTTTTTGATAAAAGCAACTCAAACTGAGTCGCCTGCATCCATTAAAGCATGCGAAGATCCATACAACTAGTAGCAAGTCACCAAGCTTGTGACTTAAAACTAAACTAGAAACTAACAAAAACTATACCACAAACAGAAAAGGAATCATAATCCAACAAAACATGCACAAAAGAAACAACAAAGAAAATAAAGATCAGGCTCCCAAAAGATCTTCATCCTCTTCACCATGTGTAGCTTCAGTTTGTTGGAAGTGTCTCTATCCCAGTATGAGTCCCTGTCCAAAAAAAAAAAGACTCAAGATATTAAGATAAATAGTGGCAGTATGTATCCCAGTACCTGGAGTAAAAATGCACTTATTCCTAAACCCCCAAACTGCCCATAAGAAAGCTGCCAAAATAGTTCTAAAATAAGTTTTTTGATCAGTCAACAAACTACAACTATAGTTCCAAGCTTCACTTAAAGTATTAGCAGTAAGAGATAATCCTTTTGGATTAAACCTATTGAACATATGCCAGAACTGAAAAGTAAAAGGACAATTTAGGAATAAATGACTAATAGACTCTGGGAAACAACAAGCATTGAATCCTGGCCAGCCTCTTCTTTGTAGATTATCCATAGTTAAGATTTTTCCATCCAAAGCCAACCAAAGGAAGAGCTTTATCTTTAATGTAATTTTGAGAGGCCACACTGAGTCCTTCTTATTAAACTTAATCCCCCCCCCCCCAAACTAGGAACCCATACATGGATTTTACCATATAGCTACCAGACCCATGCCAGTGCCAAACAATGGAATCAGGTCTATTATTAAAATCATACTGACGCAAAAAATGCAAAAGTCTGATTTTTTCTTGCTTCATTTCAGTAGTAACTCCCCTGCTAAGAAAGAGATTGATGTTACCCCCCTCCCCACACACTTGTGCTACTGTAACCTGTTTCCTTCTAGCTTTCTTAAACAGTTCAGGAAATTCCCTTTCCAGAGGCCCATCCCCATTCCAGCTATCTTTCCAAAAGCTGGTAGTGACTCCATTATTGACTACTTTAGTAGAACCTAGTCTCAAAATCTGTTGTAATGCAGTCACATGTTTCCAAAACGAAGAGAAGGATGAATCAGCTCTATTGTGGTATTTAGCAAAAATCAAATCCTTCCATATCCCTTGATTATCCGAACTATAGTACTTCCAAAGCCACTTACCCAGTAAGGCCTTGTTCATGAGCTCTAGATTAAGGATACTCCACCCTCCATCTTCTTTAGGTCTACATATTCTATCCCAGGCTACCAAATTATATTTTTTTTCTCTCATTGGTTCCTATTTTTCCCCAAAGAAAATTCCTTCTAAGTTTATCAATCTTCCTAATCACCCACTTAGGAAGAAGATGGAAAGACATAATATACAAAGGAAGGGCAGAAATTGTTAGAGTTATATCCTAGAAGTCAATAATTTAATGACTTAATTATTAGTTTATGTTTTGGATGATATTTTATCATCTGTTCCTAGGTTTATTATTGACAGATCATTCAGGTTGAGGATCTGAATTGTAGATCTCTGTGGCTCATTCTTTAGAATGACAATAATAAATCTAAACGGTCCATAATCTTGATAATTAACAAGGAACATTAATTATCATATAAGATTAGTATGCAAGTTAAGTGATGATTAAGTTCTACAAATCATAGGTAAAGAGTTACCAACTTAATTGCATATGTGTATGTTATGGAACATAGCACAGGACTTGACCCATCGAAATAAACATATGGATTGTGTTATGTGTCATTGTTTATTTCGTTATGATTTTGGTTCTAAGTTTGAGATGTTTATCTTTTCCACATGAGGATAGGTCCAATAAATATCGTTTACCGCTGATTCCCACTGAAAAAGATCGCAGGTTTGAAATCCGACTAGAGGGGTTCTTTTATAGACATTTAATTTAAAATAAGTTGGGTGCTTGACCCCCAATTTATCTTAAAAAAAAATGTTAGAGTCAACATATTTGACGGCGTGTCCATGAAACTCGATCTAATTTCAATTTTCAAGATTACAACAACCAATTCAAACCTCTCAAATTTTTCTCCACAATGAAATATCATCGGAGATCGAATATTATATATTTTATTTTTTTACTATATATTTTGGAAATTTATGTAATTAGTTATGAACCCTCCAATTCTAAATTTCAAACAAAAATAATTAAAAAATATATAAAATTTAGTCTCCAATGAAATTATAATATCACAAGGAAGGATCATTTGAAATTTTAATAGCTGAGTTTTAGATCGAGTTTGAAGTTAGATATGTCTGATTCTAGCATGAAATGTATTTTTAAATTTAAAAATGAATTTAGAAAGTTCTTAAAGATAAAAAATGTGTATGCATTTTTTTTAAATCTAATCTTAGATTGAATTTACAGCTGTAGATATCTACTATCTAGTCCAGGATTCTAGCGCAAGACAGATTGACAGAACCAGCAACTGTTCGAGTCTAACTCCGAACTGCTTCACCGTCATAGGACCTCCACCGCCATCACGAAACTTTCTATCCTGATCTAATCAGTCCATCCAGTCCGTCCGATCAATTTTATACGGCCATAGATTCCATAGATATCATTTTTCAGATCTTTTTATCACGACCGTCATAGGAGCTCTTCACTCTCCAATTAAAACCCTTCCCTTTCGAAAACCCTTCATACATGTCCGATCTCTGTCTCTAAGCCGCAAACGAGGCAAGGAGAGGCTCGTTTTCGGGCCGTCGTTCCTGTGTCGCTTGTTTCTTTCAACGAGGAGACGACAACTAATCCACTTTTAGGTACGCGAATTCACATCATTTTTTCTATACTTTTAGGGTTTTGAATTCGTCAGGAGTTAAGGAAAGACGAAGGGTGTTAATTTATGTTGTTACTTCTTCTCTTCTTTTGGGTTAGTGTTAGGGTTAATTTTTTAAAATTGTGTTCTAGGGTTTTGAGTTCGTGTCTTATGTATGAGCTATAAAACCCTAGATCTTTGTCAGAAACTGTAGTTTGGTTGTTGTTCTGTTCAAATAGTTGTAATGTCAAATCTCAATTCCTAGCGACTGGAATTTCTTCTTTTGTTAATCTAACTACTCTATTTTGTTTATTAATAGGTACCAAATACTGACCTAATTCTACTCTATAAATCCTTGTGGGCGAGATGTCCCAACCTGGTGGTGGGGGTGCTGAGGCTCACGCTCGATTCAAGCAATATGAGTACCGAGCCAACTCAAGTCTGGTTCTGACCACTGACTCACGGCCCCGTGACACACATGAACCAACTGGCGAGCCTGAGACCCTGTGGGGTAAGATTGACCCGAGAAGCTTTGGTGACCGCGCTGCTCGAGGCAAACCGCCAGAGTTAGAAGAGAAAAAGAAGGCTAAGAGAAAGAAGGAAGAAGCTGTTGCAGAAGAAGCGGTAAAGAAGTCTACGAAGAAGAGGCGGCGGGGTGAAGAAGAGAGTGTTTTATTTTTGGCTGAAGATGATGCAGTGTACCGTCCGAAGACTAAGGAGACCCGTGCTGCTTATGAGGCGATGCTCAGTGTAATTCAAGAACAATTGGGGGGGCAACCACATGATGTGCTGAGAGGTGCAGCTGATGAGGTTTTGGCTATCTTAAAAGATGACCACAGGAAGAATCCTGATAAAAAGAAGGAGATTGAGAAGTTGCTTAACCCAATTTCCAACCAGCTATTTGACCAGCTTGTGTCAATTGGGAAGCTGATTACTGACTATCAGGGTCCGAGTGAAGATGTGGCGGATGGAGCTGCAGCAAATGGAGATGAGGCACGTTTGAATGATGAAGGAGTTGCAGTTGAGTTTGATGATGATGAGGAGGATGAGGATAGTGATCTCGATCAGGTATAATAGAAATTTCTTCTTGTTTATTTGTTTGCAAGTTTATTTCAATTTGCAGCATTAATTGTATAAAAATAAAATAAAACTGTGGTTTCCTCCTGCAATTAGAAGAATAACAATGTGGTCATATACTTTCAGATATTTTGATCATTTGCAAGTTCAGGTAGTTTGGTTTCCTTGCTTTATCTTTTTGCTAGTCTTCTGGAGGCTTGTGGGGGCTTCCTGATCCAAGTACCAATCTTAGCAGGGGGCACTATGTGCTATAAAGTATCCTCTTATGAAATATTTTTACGGAGGGTATTGCAAACTTGGTTTTCATGCAACAAATATAAATTCAGGACTTGCAAAGCTATTATACAGATTCATGTGCTAATAGTGTCTAGATTCATATAGCATCTTTTGACCATTTCAGGTGCAAGAAGAGTCAGAGGCAGAGGAGGAAGAAGTGCAGGATGATGCTGGTGAGGCAGGCGCTATGCAAATGGGGGGAATTGACGATGATGACATAGACCATCTCGATGAGAGCATAGCAGTAAATGTGCAAGCCATTGATGCATACTGGCTCCAGCGTAAGATCTCACAGGCTTACGGCAATTTGATTGATCCCCAGAACAGCCAGCGCCTGGCTGAAGACATCCTCAAAATAATAGCCCAGGGGGATGAAGATCAAGATATTGAGAGGGCTCTGGTGGCACTGCTGGAGTTTGACAAATTTGACCTTGTTAAGTTGTTGGTGCGTAACAGGTTCAAGATTGTCTGGTGCACTCGGCTAGCCCGGGCTGAGGACCAGGACCAGAGGAAGAGGATTGAGGAGGAGATGGCAGCCACGGGTCCCACTGGAGTTGCTATCCTCGAGCAACTTCATGCTACGAGGGCTTCAGCCATGGAGCGGCAGAAGAATATGGAAAAGAGTATTAGAGAGGAGGCAAGGCGGTTGAAGGATGAGAGCTCTGCCAGTGGAGCCCGAAGGGGTGCAACTAACAGGGACTCGGATAGTGCGTGGATTAAGGGTCAGAGGGAATTGCTTGATTTGGAGAGTCTCGCATTTTCCCAAGGTGGCTTGTTAATGTCAGAAAAGAAATGCGAGCTGCCACGAGATTCTTACCGGAAAGCCCATAAGGGTTACGAGGAGGTGTTTGTGCCACGATTAGAATCAAAGGTGTTTCAGCCAGGTGAAGTGTTGGTGAATATTTCTGACATGCCAGAGTGGACCCATCCTGCTTTTGCTGGGATGAAACAGCTAAATCGGGTGCAGAGCAGGGTGTATGATGCAGCATTTAATCACTCATATAACTTGCTGCTGTGTGCACCAACTGGCGCTGGTAAGACCAATGTGGCTATGCTTACTATTCTGCAACAAATTGGTTTGCATATGAAAGATGGGGTTGTGGATAACACCGGGTATAAGATAGTGTATGTTGCACCAATGAAAGCTTTAGTCGCTGAGGTGGTTGGTAATTTGTCCAACCGGCTCAAATCGTTTGGTGTTGTGGTGAGAGAACTCAGTGGTGACCAGAATCTAACGCGTGAGCAGATAAATGAAACTCAAATAATTGTGACAACTCCTGAAAAGTGGGATATTGTTACACGCAAGTCTGGCGACAGGACTTACACTCAACTGGTGAAGCTAATGATCATTGATGAGATTCATCTATTGCATGACAACCGGGGTCCTGTTCTAGAGAGCATTGTCGCAAGGACAATTCGTCAGATCGAGACTACTGGGGAGTTGTGTCGGCTGGTTGGCCTTTCTGCCACGTTGCCCAATTATGAGGATGTGGCCACGTTCTTGCGTGTCAAACCTGACAAGGGGCTTTTTCATTTTGACAATAGTTACCGACCATGCCCACTTGACCAGCAATATATTGGTATAACTGTTAAGAAACCTCTCCAGAGATTCCAGCTGATGAACGAGATATGCTATGAGAAGGTTATTGCATCAGCAGGTAAGCATCAGATGCTTATCTTTGTTCATTCCAGAAAAGAGACGGCAAAAACTGCACGTGCTATCCGTGACACAGCTATGGCTAATGACACCCTTGGAAGGTTCTTGAAGGATGACAGCGCGAGTCGTGAGATTCTCAACACTCATGTTGATTTGATGAAAAGCAATGATCTTAAGGACCTCTTACCCTATGGGTTTGCCATTCACCATGCTGGGTTAGTTAGATCAGATCGAACTTTGGTGGAACAATTGTTTGCAGATGGTTATGTGCAAGTGCTGGTCTCTACTGCCACACTCGCATGGGGTGTCAACTTACCAGCACATACTGTTATTATAAAAGGGACACAGGTATATGACCCTGAGAAAGGTGCATGGACTGAATTAAGTCCACTGGATGTGATGCAAATGCTGGGTCGAGCAGGTAGGCCTCAGTTTGACTCATATGGAGAAGGTATAATTATTACTGGGCATAGTGAATTGCAATATTACCTCTCTTTGATGAACCAGCAGTTGCCCATCGAGAGTCAGTTTATTTCGAAGTTGGCTGATCAGCTGAATGCTGAGATTGTTCTGGGGTCTGTGCAGAATGCACGTGAGGCGTGTACATGGTTGCTTTACACTTACCTTTTTGTGCGGATGTTGCGCAAACCAACATTGTATGGACTACCAGCTGATGCTGTAGAGAAAGATTGGCAATTGGAGGAAAGGAGGGCTGACCTGGTGAGTGTTTTGCGAGCTTTTCTTGTGCTTTATTTTTGTCAATTGTTTGGTCTCAATTCATCCAAGTTCCGAATAGTAATTGATCAGTTTTTAGACAATATGGGATGGATGAAGTTACAGTGTACAAAAAAAAATATACAAGTCCCCAGAGCTATTTGGTTGTGTGGAATTACTAGCTGCTGTATCTTTTTTCCTCACTATTTTAGGTTATTCGTCTGATTGGTTGTATGGTCTACTTTGACACCCATTAATGTAATAATTACCAGCTGTTGTATCTTTTTTCCTCGCAATTTTAGGTTATTTGTCTGATTTACTGCTTTTAACAGATCCACACAGCTGCAACCATACTGGATAAGAACAACCTCGTGAAGTATGATAGGAAGAGTGGGTATTTCCAAGCGACTGACCTGGGCCGCATTGCGAGCTACTACTATATCACACATGGCACTATCGCGACATACAATCAATACCTGAAGCCAACTATGGGTGACATTGAGCTGTGTCGCCTCTTCTCCCTTAGTGAGGAGTTTAAGTATGTGGGTGTCCGTCAGGATGAGAAGATTGAACTTGCCAAGCTGCTTGACCGGGTCCCGATTCCTGTGAAGGAAAGCCTCGAGGAGCCCAGTGCCAAGATTAATGTCTTGTTGCAAGCGTACATTTCAAGGCTTAGGCTTGAGGGACTCTCTCTTACTTCAGATATGGTCTTTATACGACAGGTGATGTTTACTTTCCTTTTTCTGTATGAACCTTGCACTGAAATTCCTGTTTCTTTGTACTTGTCAAGATGTCTGACTGCCATTAGATTTGAAAAAATGTGCTAGGTCTTCTGCAATACTCTTTGAAAAATGTGCAAGGTCTTATGCAATACTCTTTCAAAAGTTATGCCTCGAAGTTACTCATTAGTGAAGGGCCATTGAATCGATAACATAAATTTTCAGTCTGTTTATTCTACTATTTCAACAAAAAACATTGTCATGTAATTATGTTTAATTTTACTATTTGTTGTAGTAAGCAATATAATGGTTGACCCTTTTAAGTTCTGGTGCTAAAGTCATCTCAAATAGCCTTTTTACTTTGCAATGTATGATTTGTGTTGTTTTTTTCTTACCACTCATTGGTTTTGCATAAACTTGCAGAGTGCTGGGCGTCTTCTGCGGGCGATATTTGAGATTGTGCTGAAGCAGGGTTGGGCCCAACTAGCTGAGAAAGCCCTCAACATGTGCAAGATGGTTGACAAGCGCATGTGGAGTGTGCAGATTCCTCTCCGTCAATTTGCTGGTCTTCCAAAAGAAATTCTGATGAAACTTGAGAAGAAAGACCTTGCATGGGAACGATACTATGATCTCTCATCACAAGAGCTGGGTGAGCTGATTCGCTTTGCTAAAAGTGGCAATGCGAATAAAAATATCACTGGAAAGACTGTACATAAGTACATTCATCACCTACCTAAGCTGAACCTTGCTGCCCATGTTCAGCCTATAACACGTACTGTGCTAGGGTTTGAGTTGACAATAACACCAGACTTCCGGTGGGATGATTCATATCATGGCTATGTGGAACCCTTTTGGGTTATTGTAGAGGATAATGATGGTGAGTATATCCTCCACCATGAATATTTCTTGCTGAAGAAGCAGTATATGGATGAAGACCACACAATAAATTTCACCGTGCCGATTTATGAACCATTACCTCCCCAGTACTTCATTCGAGTTGTGTCAGATCGCTGGCTCGGGTCCCAGACTATACTTCCAGTTTGCTTCCGGCATCTGATTTTGCCAGAAAAATATGCACCGCCAACCGAGTTACTAGATTTGCAACCACTTCCTGTAGTTGCATTGCGAAATCCGGCTTACGAGGCTCTTTATGATACCTTCAAGCACTTCAACCCAATCCAGACTCAGGTGTTCACGGTGTTGTACACAACTGATGATAATGTGCTTGTTGCAGCTCCCACTGGCAGTGGCAAGACAATATGTGCCGAGTTTGCTTTGTTACGCAGCCACCAGAAGGCAGTGGAGACAGAAACACCCATGAGGGCTGTGTACATTGCACCAATTGAAGCAGTTGCTAAGGAGCGGTACCGTGACTGGCAAGAGAAGTTTGGGAAGCACCTTGGGCTGCGTGTTGTTGAATTAATTGGTGAAACTGCGGCTGATTTGAAGCTGTTAGAGAAGGGTCAGATAATAATCAGCACTCCTGAAAAGTGGGATGCACTTTCTCGCCGTTGGAAGCAACGCAAGCACATACAACAAGTTACTCTTTTCATAGTTGATGAATTGCACTTGATTGGGGGTGAGTCTGGTCCTGTTCTTGAGATAATTGTATCCAGAATGAGACGCATATCAAGCCAGATAGAGAATAATATAAGAATTGTGGCTCTCTCAGCATCACTTGCAAATGCTAAGGATTTGGGTGAATGGATTGGTGCAACTTCTCATGGGCTTTTCAATTTTCCACCTGGTGTTCGGCCAGTCCCTTTGGAGATACACATTCAGGGTGTTGACATTGCAAATTTTGAGGCGAGGATGCAAGCAATGACCAAGCCCGCTTACACGGCCATTTCTCAACATGCCAAGAATAGCAAGCCGGCACTTATATTTGTTCCCACAAGAAAGCATGCAAGATTGACAGCTGCTGACTTGTGTGCATATGCATTTGCTGAGCATGGTGACAGGGAAGATAAGCAGAAGTATCACAGCCCGTTCCTTCTCTGGTCGAAGGATGAGATGCAACCTTTCATCGATCAGGTGAGAGAGGAGACGTTACAACATGCCCTGGCTGATGGTGTTGGTTATCTTCATGAAGGCCTAACTGAACTTGAACAGGAAATTGTGATTGGGCTGTTTTTAAGTGGACGGATCCAGGTGTGTGTGGCAAGTGCATCCATGTGCTGGGGCCGCTCTCTTTCTGCCCATTTAGTTGTTGTAATGGGCACTCAATACTATGATGGGAGGGAAAATGCTCGAACTGATTATCCAATAACTGACCTCCTTCAGATGATGGGGCACGCAAGCCGACCTCTCAAGGATAACTCTGGTAAGTGCGTGATCTTATGCCATGCTCCTAGGAAGGAGTATTACAAGAAGTTCTTGTATGAGGCATTCCCAGTTGAGAGCCACTTACACCTTTTCTTGCACGACCACATGAATGCTGAGGTTGTGGTGGGATCTGTTGAAAATAAGCAAGATGCTGTAGATTACCTCACATGGACATTTATGTATCGTCGTCTGACAAAGAATCCAAATTACTACAATCTCCAGGGCGTGAGTCATCGGCACCTCTCAGACCACTTGTCAGAGTTGGTGGAGAATGTATTGACCGACCTTGAGTCGAGTAAGTGTGTTGCTATTGAAGAGGATATGTACCTCAAGCCACTCAATTTAGGGCTTATTGCCTCTTATTACTACATAAGCTACGCCACAGTTGAAAGATTTGGCTCATCTCTCACACCAAAAACCAAGATGAAGGGCCTATTAGATGTTCTGGCATCTGCCTCGGAGTATGCAGACTTGCCAATTCGGCCTGGTGAAGAGGAGCAGATTCGCAAGCTAATCCACCATCAGAGGTTCTCAGTCGACAACCCTCGCATGGCTGACCCACACACAAAGGCAAATGCCCTCCTGCAAGCACACTTCTCGAGGCATGTGGTGGTAGGTAACCTTGCTGCTGACCAGAGGGAGGTGCTTCTCTCGGCACACCGGCTTTTACAAGCTATGGTGGATGTTATTTCAAGCAATGGCTGGTTAACTCTAGCTTTGTCAGCTATGGAGGTGAGCCAGATGGTAACACAGGGCATGTGGGAGCGGGACCCGGTGCTGATGCAGCTGCCACATGTAAGCAAGGAGTTGGCAAAAAGGTGTCAGGAGAGGGGCATCGAGACGGTTTTTGACCTTGTGGAGATGGAGAATTCTGATAGAATGGAGCTATTGCAGATGTCTGATGCACAGCTGATGAATATTGTAAGGTTCTGCAACCGTTACCCAAATATAGATATGGCTTATGAGGTCCTCGATGGGGAGGATGTGGGCCCTGGCGACAATGTCACTCTTCAGGTTAGAATTATATATTCTTCCTTTGTTACTTTTAAGTTTTTTTTTTTTTTTTGTGTTTTGAGACAGATTCAATATATGTATACAGCTACTAATAGATGTGAAATGAGTACTTTGTTTCTCTATACTGCATCACTGTCTTATTTTCACTTAATGTCAATTTGGTAGATTTAAGCCTTGGACCAATCTATAAAAGCTGAGCAAATCAACAAAAATAGGAGGGTAGCATAGTCATCTTATTAGAAGTACAGATTGTAACAATGTTATCCTATGTAAATCCTATATTTGACATTTTTGGTAAACATTTTATTTACTAATTTTGCTCACTCGTTACTTGTAGGTGACCTTGGAGCGTGACCTGGAAGGGATGTCAGAAGTTGGCCCAGTGGATGCGCAGAGGTTCCCCAAGCCGAAGGAAGAAGGATGGTGGTTGGTAGTTGGTGACACCTCCACTAACCAACTCCTTGCAATCAAGCGCGTTGCCCTGCAGAGGAGGGCCAAGGTGAAGCTCAATTTTGTTACCCCAAGTGAGATTGGAAAGAAGAACTTGACAGTTTACTTCATGTGCGATTCATACCTTGGTTGCGACCAGGAGTACAATTTTACTGTCAATGTGAGAGAGAATGGAAATGAAGGCGATCCTGCTATGAGTGAATGAGCTTTAAGGTGTTTTAAACAAGCTTTTTAAAATGTAGTGTTAAATCTATAACATTTCAGTTCTTGTCATACTAATATGTGTACCGCATTCTCTCTTTTCAGGATGCCTGATTATGTAAGTGCATCCAAGCAGAGCGTCTTTTGTTCATCCAGCTATGGTTTGTCTGACCATTTGATATTGTCATCCAAAAGTGAGCTATAAATTCAGCTGTATTAATACTTGTTGCTCTTTTTCCTTTTTCTGTTATCACTTTGTGCTGAGCCAAATTCCGCAGAGCTCCAGCTTGTACCTTTTGTGGCAGGTTAGTGTTGAGGACCAACTGGTTTGTTACTTTCTGAAGGAATTTATTATTTGGCGAATTATGTTTTGTATTCTATCCAGTGTTTTTTATTCACTGGAAAGTTTAATATTGACTAGTAAATGATTATTTTTAGCATCAGATTTTTCTTCTTTGTTTTCTTGATGTGTCTGGCTTAGCATTTCACCGTTGTCAGTATTTGCCTTGGTGGACGTGTACTGTTATTGACCTTTCATAAAACTTTTGGGTATAGAACTGGTATCTTATTGTTAGTAGTTTAAATATCTGAAATTATCGATCAAGAGTTCCGTTCTGCACTCTTAAATCTTAATCGTTGTTTTTATTTGTGAACTAGTTAATTGTGTTCTTTTAAGCGATGATGTTTACCCTTGACATGTTGTTATTAACATTTCTTAAGAGCTGCTCGTTAATTAATTTATTTTTTATCGGCTGTCCATGGATCTGGTTAGTTGTTATTACCACGAATACTGTAATTAAAAGAAAAAAAATGGTCAGCATACAATTCCATTTGAAGGTCAGAATTTTTTAATTTCATCGGAAAAATAATGAATTTAATAAAATATTGCTATTCAGTAATTAAATTGTAGAAAATAAAATGTAATCAGCATACAATTCTTTTAGGCCTCGCATAATGTTTTTTTTTTTTAAAAAATTGATGTTACTAATTTTCGATGTACGTAAAAATTCAATATGTTTAATTTTCACTAGTCGCTACCGTTTTCAAAGTAGAGAAACGCCAAAACTCGTATAATAAATTTAGTAAAAATGTCAAAGAACGAAACATCAGGTGCATTTTATACAATGCGCCATCGAGAAATTTACGGTATTATGGTTCGAAATAAGGGTCACAAATTTACGGCATTAATTTAATGGAAAATAATGGTTGGATATAAATGTGGTTGATTGTTTGGAAGTCAAAGTAGTGTTTCCGCTATTGCCTCGTTCATATTTGGCGAAAGAGTGCTCGATTTATCAGTGAGATTCTAACCATAATTAAATTCGCACGCATTAAGCAAACAAATTAAAACATCTATACTGTGTATATGCACACATTGCCTTGTTCTTTTATCATTAATCTGTCATTGCGTTTGGTTTGGTGATTTCAAGCTTGTCGTTTTTTTTAAATTTCAATTGCATAGTCGTTTTTAGGACTGGATCCTCAGTCGCAGTCTTGTTAAACTCAAAAATCGGAACACTTTTATTGTCAATCTCTTTGGTTTTCACTTTACAACAGAATTCTAGTTATATATATGTCTCAAGGATAGAGGCGGATCCAGAAAAAAATTTAGCCCGGACACAACTATAATATAATAAAATTAAAAAATTAAAATAAATAATAAATTTGATAAACAAAGTCATTCTAAACATATAATTGAAATATTACAAACTACATCATCTTTTTCATAAATCTAATCATTTTTTTATGATCTTTGCTTCTCTATCAATAACCAAAAAACATAAAAAATTTTGAAAAAAAATACATTATTTTTAGACATGTCCAATATTTTTTTAATATTAGCCCATGCATTATGATTTTTCAAGTCCGTGTACCTATCAAATCCTACTATTGCCTAGAGTTCATTCTATTTTGATCCGCCACTGCTCAAGGCACCGTGGTTTACAAGAAATTGACTATTGTTCTTGCAAATTGAGTTGAGTAGTCCAGAGAAACTACTTGTTTATATAAAAATGAAGCGAAAAAACATCTAGCTAGTACCTACTGGTATGCATGGCACCATACTACCATGTATATATTTGTCCTCTGCACCCAAGTATACGCTAATCCAAGGAAAAGTTGGACCATTTCTTTTCCCATTTTTCCTTGAAGACAAAAATAATTATATAATAATCAAGGAAGAGGGACATGCTCCGCATGGCGCATAATAAATAAGGAAGCTTATTTTTATCATGGGGATTGTCATGGCTTGCCATAACCAGTGCAAGTTCAATTATCAGGTGTTAGGTTAGGTGAAAAATGAGAATTCCACGCGACGATTTGAAACTTTTATTATTTTTATATCGGTAACAGAACACTAAAAAGGATTCTGTGAAAGCTCGGAAAAATGAGGGCACCGAATAATGGACGCACTTGACGTTGACTTTTTACTTTTGCAAAAGTCTTACTTTCTTTAAAGCTGTTTCGTAGAATTTTCCTACAATTTTCAAATATTTGAGTTGATTCATAGTAGTTAAGCCACTTTTTTTTTCCTTCAAAACTTTGAGCACTATATCATTAACCATAATAGTTATCAAATTTTTCTTCAAAATTTTTTATATAAGAGTTGCACGTCATGTTATGTAATATTGATATTCACATAAAAATTATATCAAAATAAAAAATAGATTGTAATTAGAAAGGTTAATAATAAAAATTATATCAAAATATAAGAGTTGCACGTCGAATTTATCTTTTTTTTCTTAAGAAAAAAATACATATGTAGCACTTAAATTATATGTGCATGTATTATTTTAATTAAAAAAAAAAAACTTCTCAGTGTTTGCCACGGTGTGGATGATCTTGTAAGATCTCAAAGGAAAATTAAGTACCTGCGCAAATATTTTTGAAACCAAAATAATATTTCATATCGTATATTTTTGTAATATAATTACCTAATTTCATTGTTTAAAATGCAAAAATCATTGTTACTATATCGAAATGATCGGTGATATAGGTAAAATTATTTAGAAACTAAACTGGTCGCATTGATGAATACCAACACTACAAAAGCCTCAAATAGAGAATAACTAATTGGGGCTTTAGAACTCTATGCGGCTACACCCATCCAACCCGACCCGGTCCCCTTTTAGACCCAATACTTATATAATTTTGTCTAACTTTCGTATTTAATCGCTAAAAACTGTTGAATTATTTCTCATTTATATTGGATGTGCATGAATATGTTACAAATTATAGATAGGTAAATCAAAATTTAGCGACAAATTACAAATCTAATGAAGTTTAGTGATTTCCTAAAAGATTTTATCTAACAATTACATCTCATATTACGGTTACGTACAGAGCGATGCAAGATAATTATCACGTAGACAAATGTCTAAATCTCGTTTATTAATTAGTAATAACTTCATTCTTAAAGAAGAAAAATTAGTAAATTACACAACTTTGAAGAATGCTGCTGCACGAACTTGAGTTCATGAAGAAAATAGTGAACTTCAGAAATCATAGAATCGGCTCCCAAATTCCAATGATAAATTTGAATCATTGAATTTGAACTGTTAAATCAGTAGTTATGTTAGAAAGGTTTATGTTGGACAAGCACGAAGATAGAAATGTGTCTTACCAATAATTAGTGAAATCAGAATGTCTAGGGACTACGGACTAGGAAGTGAGAGAAAAGGTTTCACAAAGCTAAAGGGGTAAAAGAAAAAGTGGAACAAAGAAAGTTCTTTTCAACTTCTTTTTTTTTTTTCCTGTCTAACATTTCCTTTTCACTCAAACTGCAAGGGAAAAAAATGACTTTAGTTCTTGAATATTTTACTTTCATGCGCTGTAATTGACAACTGCTCAATCCATCCATATCGCGTTCTTTAAACAATGCATTTTCTTTTTAAGATGATCTGTTTTACACTCAGCATATATTATATATATATATAACTATATTAGTGAATAAGTCAGGAGGACTTTGTAGTATATTTCTTTTGTTGGGTTTATGATGTCACGTTGATTAGGATAATTTAGATGTTGATGCAAATTGGATTGCTTGCTGAGAGAAAATCACGTTACCCAACCTCAGTATAATCCTCATTTTATGGATTATTTTTATATAAAGTCTTCATTGGATATTTTAACTACGGACGATATTTTTCCTCCTATCCAAATCACGCTTCGTTATTAACGTTTTGATTATACGTTTAATGCAATTAATCATGACATGATTTCAAGTATTTTTCTGAGTCGAACATGCACAAACTACACAATTTTTATAATTTTTTAAATTTTTTGTAAGATTACTAATAAAGAGATGAGATTGTTAAAATCAGCCATTTTTTCATCTAGTAGCAAAAAACAACACACATCTACAATATTAATAAAATTCCATGGCCGCAATAGACTGCAATGGCTTTTGGTTAAAAATAATAATACCAATCATTATTTAATTAAAAATAAAATATATTTGAAAATCTAAGATAGATATATTTGAAAATCTAAAGCATTTCATGCCTAATCCATGGAAAAAAAAAAATTTCCCTCCTACGACATGCGTCCTCCAATTTCATGCAAGAAGTTACTTTTGGCAAGTTTTTTTTTTGTCAGAAAATTTATGCCAAATTTATATAGCGACTTTCTATGACATAAATTACTAATTTTGAACTTAAAAAATTTTTGTCTAGAATTTTTGGCAAGTTTTCATGGGAGATGTTTATATTTTACATCAGAAATTTTTTGACAAATTTGACGAAATAAATTAGATTATTCTTCTATCTAAAAAAATATAGTGCTGCAAAACTACTGACTTGTCTAGTTAAATTAAAGGTCGTGTTTTTGAAACACGACTGGATAAATTTATTTTGTGAGTGTTTAAATTGAAAATGTTTGAGGATTTGATACCATTTTAGGAACGAAAATAAGAGCTGAGATTCGTTTATTGCTGTTGTAACTATGACTTAGATGTGAATTTTGAATTGAGTACGTGACTACGCGGTAGTTCTGCTGCTATTGTCTCTCCAAATTATTGGCGCATGAACCTGAATTTTCACATGTTTACGTGAATTAAATTAGCTAATTTAAAAGTTTTTCTATTTTTGCTTTCTTACGAGCGCCTTTTGCTGCTATAAAATTGTATCAATTTGTTGGAACGCCCCATTTCCTAATTTTATAAAAATTATGTTTATCACATAAATTAAAGAGATTCCAAAAATAATAAACGACTGTGGAGTTCAGACTCCAGTATAAATAAAGAAATATAGCTGACGAGTACTAAATACGGCGAAATATTGGGGTCAGAAGTGCAAAAAACGCCGCCTATTTTAACCGAACAAGCTAATTGTACGATCTAAAACGAGCAATTTGTCAAAAAATATAAATATAAATAAATAAATAAATAAATAAATAAGTGTATACATACAAATACAAAACAAAACAAAAAAGAAAAGTAGGAAAACCCACACGTCTTCTCCTCTTTTCAAACCTTCTCCATCCATCTCTCCATTTCTCTCTTCTTCTCTCTAATGGCGATTTCCCTCTCTTCTCTTCTCAGGGCTTAATCTGCTCCGCCACTTAGATCCGATTAATCGCTCGCTCTACTCTCCGCAAGCGCAGTACGAATCCTGCTCTCTCTCTTTCTCTTTCTCTTTTCAATTTATCTTTATGTGTGCATGTGTTGGGTTCGTTTGATTCTGGTAATTATGGAGGTTTTTTGTTTGTTTGTAGCCTTTTCAACTGAAATAGGAACCGTCGACCCTGATATTTTCCTTTTTTTTTTCTTTCCCTGTGTCTTAATTTTATTAATTAATAATAGGCTAGTCTTATTTGATTGAACTTCTTATATTTTGGTGCTACTTTTGAAGGATTGGTGTTTGGTATGACAATTTGTTGAATTTTGATTGAATCAGTTGAGTGAGGAATTATGTAAAAGAAGAAACTACTCCAAGTCTTTACTAGTGGAATTTAGGGCTTTTATGCTCTCTGTACTTTCTGAGCATATTTTTTATTTTTATTCCATGTTCCAGAAACCAAATGATTTGCCTTAATTTCCCTTTTAATTCCTTGGCTGCATGTTTTGTACCACTTCAAACTTGATTTCCCTTTTGATTTCTGGTTATCATGTTTCAGTTTAGATTTGATTGCAGTTATAAATTGAGTATCATGTTCACCTTCCTTAATTTGGCTGAAGTAACTTGAGTTGACTTGCAAATTTGACATTCCTTAACCCTGATTTTAACATTTTACTTCATCAGAAAATAGTAATGATTGATTTGCTTCGGTCTGTGCAATATATATTGAACTATAGGCCGGGTTACACCCCAAGTCATGCTCTGATATTAGATCATTCCTTACTAATCAGCCTGTTTGCATTACTCATTAACCCGTTGATGCTTTGGTACAGTAGCTCGTGGGGTCATCTTCTTTGCCCCACAATTGTAAACCTGAATGCTGTCTTTTGGAAAAGCAGGATAAGCAACTCTGTAAATTTAAAAGATTACCGTTTATCCTGCTATCAATCTGAAGTCTGAACTTTTTATAAAATATGCAAAGGTGTGCTTTAAGATGAAAGCTTATTTCTCTCCCTTATTGCCAAATCTGGTATGAGAAATGTTATATGGGGATGATAGCTTCAAAATTTTTCAAAAAAGCATCTCAGAATGTATAACTGAAACTTTGATCATAACTCTCTTTCTTACATGTCGTTTTTTTCTTTCAGGACTAATTTACCACACTGCAACTAACCCAATTAATGATAAAGTTAAACTAGTACAAGAACCCAAACCCTAGATCCATGGCGTCTATAATATCTCACAAGAGGATCATGATCAAACCAGCCTCTCTTGACCTCGACCTTAACCTAACCATCGAGAAGACATGCTATGAAGATGCCACATGTCCCATTTGCCTTGACCATCCCCACAACACTGTTCTTCTTCGCTGCAGCTCCTATGAAAAGGGTTGCCGCCCATTTATTTGTGATACTGATCAAACCCGATCCAACTGCCTTGAGCGCTTCAAATCTGCTTATGGTGTTCCTCCTGTCTCTGCAAAAGTTCAGCTAGACACAATACACATAATACCACCAAACCAAAATGACAAGCCAACATGCCCTCTGTGTAGAGGTGATGTGATCGGCTGGATTATTGTTGAGGAGGCAAGGTCACACCTCAATTCAAAAATGCGGTGCTGTGAAGAGAGCAATTGTGTGTTCACAGGAAATTACATGGATCTCCAGAAGCATACACAGACAAAGCACCCAAATTCACGTCCATCAGAGATTGACCCGGCAAGGCGGCTTGATTGGGAGAATTTCCAACAGTCCTCAGACATAATTGATGTCTTGAGTACAATCCATGCACAGGTCCCGAATGGGGTTGTTTTGGGAGATTATGTAATAGAGTATGGTGATGATGAAACAGGAGACGAATATGAGGTCTTTCATCGGGTGCGGGGCCGCTGGTGGAGTTGCATACTGTGCAAGGCATTTTGTAGAGCTAGAAGAAGAGGCAGTGGCAGGAGGAGGAATGGTAGTACCAGTCGCAGGTCGAATCCAGATAGCTCGAACCTTGAGGTAGCATCAGCTAGGTCGGTGGTGGATATAAGAGAGTACCGATTTGATGATGTCGAGGACGAGTTTGTCAGGAGTGGAACTGTTCCAAGACGGTTCAACAGCATTTACAGGTTTCTCAAATTCAAGAAATTTTCGCCATTGTGCTGTTTTAAGAGGCTGAAAGTTAGATGAATCATTATATCTGATCATTGCATATATAGTATAGAAGTTTATGTTACAAAATTTGGAGTGTAATACTAGGCTATGGGATAGGAACTATCCCTCTTCAAGATCTTGCCATAATTCACATCTTGATATTCATTGTTTAAGCTTGCATTATAAATGAAGTAATTCTCAATGGACAACTATGATCCCATGATTTTGCATATAAAATTGCAGAGGCACTGATTGCTGAGATTAGATCAGCTATAGTATGAATATTATTGTTGTGATTATACCAACTAGAGGACACAAAGATTATTCAACCTGCTATTTTATCATTTATAGAGCATTATTGGCCAAGTTCGGTAATTGTTTTCAGTTGGGTGTAACATTCTAAATTACCAGACTGGTTTAGCCCTGAATCTTTCACATAATGTGTGCATGTCTGGTTACAGAGCTTTCTATCGTTTATATGCTGTCATTATATATTTATATCTGCTATGAAAATGCAAAAGAAAATGTTCCAGGTTGTTGGTATGTGGTTCATTTTTGTTGTCTATAGGTTTGATATCAAAACTAGAGCCAACCAGTCCAGTAAAAATAGATTGTTTTGGCCTTATTTTAGCTCAAATAATACAGCATAGACCAGAAGCAAAACTGAAAATGGAAGTCTAAATAATAAACTCTAAAATCTAATTTCTTAATGTTATTCATAGTCCCTTGGATTTCTTTTGCATAACATTCCTTGTATTTGGTGCTGATTTTCTTTGTTTTTATCAACAGGGATAGATTGAGAAGGCGGCCAATCATGTATGAGCATTAAATCCTTATCACAGGTGCGACAATGAGCAGCATTTCTCGTAGAGTAGCAACCGTGGTCGCTGCAGATTGAGCCTCCCCTCATCAATTTCTTTTTTTTTTTCTTGTGTTCTCTATGGCTGCCACGGGTTGGAACTCAAAATTGACCTCTGTGCATAAAATAGCACTCATATATTGTCAAAAGTTAAATTTAGGGTTCCGTCATTTTATTTTTAACTCTATTGTATATATTTAGTTTATATATCTCATAGATAATTGTTTTGTGAGAAATCTGTGTGGACGCTTTTGTACATGGACTTCTTGCTTGAAAAAGAAAAGATTTAGGGCTTTCATGAAATTCACTGCTGTTTCTTTCATGCATCCGTTGAAATTGGATTCTACTTTTTTAACATTATCTTCTTCCATACTATTTAATTTATAGTTTTGTTCAGGGTTCGTCTCCATTTGTAAGGTTCTTACAATATTGAACCAAAGCTTTCACAATAAATTCTACTGTATGTTTGCTGAGTCATTTGAAATTAATGGGTCTTTATCCCCTTTTTGCCAGTATTTTCGAGTACAATCTGTGCCCTTCAACACTTCAATATGTGTTCGGGCATAAAATGGGAAGAGTTATTTGTTTCTCCTTGCAATTATTGTTTGCGATGATTAGCCTAAAAGCTATAACCCACCTGCAATATTTCTGTGGTGGTCATACTCTTTTAAGACGTTTTAGTTTGAAAGACTCTTATCTTCCATACATGTATACGCTTTTCTGGGTTTTTGGGATTGAGGGAAATAACTTCGGTTTCCATAAAAAGTATGGAAAGACATCGTCAAACCATCTCCATCATATCACGCCTTTTTAACTTTTAAGGTTAATCATTTGTTGTTTCATTTATAGCTTGGTATCTTTGGTTTGAATAATAGCACCTTTGATTGAACTGTTAAGAGTAGGGTGGTGCTCTGGCTCCTTCACCATTAAATTGATTAATTGACAGTATTTAATTATCATTACAGCAGAAAGAGTGTAAAACTCTTTTTCTTCCGCTGATTTCAGTTTTATCAGATCAAAGAATATTATTAAATGATTCGTATCTTGGTGTTATTACTTGTATATAGTAATGTCTATTGTCTAGTGGATGAAAGCTTTTAGAAAGTGATTGGTCCGGCTTCAACTGGGAACCAAAGAAGAGATAAGAGGCTTGAAATTTGAAAATGACTCTTCGCCTTCCCCTTGCATTTAATTATTTTGAAGAGTTGATTGTGCTTTATGGATTATTTAATTAATAGGAACTTATTGTATCAATTATCCAACAAAGATGGGCTCAGCTCAGATATATAATACTAAAAGTAATCTGCAAATGTGGGCTTTATGGGCTGGGCTCAAATAACGGAAATATTTTGTAGCCTTGTAGTTGTAGGTAGAAAATTGAGAGGAGAGGAAAGGCGGTCCCAAAGAAAGTAATTCACAGTTTCCCGCCTTATATTTATTGACACACTGCCGAATTCCTCTCGCTTATAATACTCTTAACGCCTCGTTCAAATTCCGCCTCTTCCTCTTCCCCATCTACAAATCTACCGTTAGGGTTTTGGCGAATTTCAGAAATAGATCGGAAATCGTTGAAACGATGTATGATCAGAATTCCTCCTCTCTTTTTGCTGGATCAGATTTAATGCCTAGCCCGCCAACTCAGGCCGCCGATTCCCCCGCCTCTTCTACCAAGGTTCGTGCCTCTTTCAGTTTTGGTGTCAGATTAGTCAAATTTGTATGTGTTTGGGTCCGATTTTGTCATTTCGTGTAGCTTGTGATGCCTTCTCTTTTTACTTGATCTGTGTTGGGTGGTCTGTCTACGTTCTAATAAAATTAGGCAAATTCGTTTTAGTAATTTAGTCAAGTAGATGTTATGGAAATATGTTGTTATAAAAAGGCGGAACATCAAATTCTGATTATAACTAATGATCTGTTAATATCTAAACTGTCTAGAAATAATGTTCTGTGTCGATATTTATTCTTGTCATATTTTTCATGCATATGCACTACTATCAGTAATCTTCTAATTGTTACTTCTATGACAGAATTGGTCCGACCGTAATCAAGGTATCGTTCCAGTCACCGTGAAACAAATTGCAGGTGCTTTTGCCTCATGTGGCAACAAGTCAAATCCCACCATCAATGGAGTTGATATTAGTATTGTGAGTTCAATTGAAATGCTAATACTGGTTTTCTTTTTAGAAGTTACATTTGCTGATATTATTTGAAACCCTAATACATCAGTGAAGTATGGGCTAGTTATAGATTGTTTATTGTTGTTTTAAAGGAAGCTTTCAGGACAAATTTAGGAACGTTTGCTATTTTGATTTGGATTTGCAACAATGTGAATTGTTGATCACTGCTTTGAAAAAGAATTGGGGGTCACACTAATTACAATGAAACAAGGAAGTACAATGCATAGCATAAAGAAACCGACTGGACAATTTGTATCTGAAAATATGTTCATGTTCTGCAATTACATGGAATATTATTTCTTTATCACTATGAAATTGTACGACTTGCTGTTGTTTGAATTATTTAATTAAAATTTATTATGAATTGGTAATAGGCAAGGATTTTGGGACTGGTAACTAACAAGGCGGAGAGGCTCACTGATGTCTCTTTTACTATAGATGACGGCACTGGAAAGATCACTTTTAATAGATGGTACTATATTGCAGATTTAGATTTTTAACTTTCACAGAATGTTTAACTTATTTTGTTCTAGACGGGTGGGATTTATAAATGCACCAATATCAGGAATGCTAGTGAAATTGTCATGAAAGATTGTTGGCTCACCAATGTAAAGAACATTAAAGTACTCGCAATTAGCAAAAACAATGTAAATGAACAAAACACTGATGCTTGAATATCATATTTGAAGGAACTAGCTGCACATACTTGGTTTCTGGATGGTTCACAATCATTAGGAAACATCAAACATAATTGTGAATCTTCCCTAGATATTTGTTATATTAATTGCTCCTTCTGTGCATAGCCATATGAATTTTCTGATAAGTATTATTTTGTACAGGTACTGACAAATTAAGTCTACATGTCTTTTTTCAATGTTTTAGGGTTAGTGATCACGCAGATACCAAAGAATTAGCACCCATACAGTATGTTTTCTTTACCATATAAATTTAAACTTTATCCATAATATGGGCATTAGAAATTGATTATTCTCTCATTTCTGTTTTTAAAAGAAAAGGGATGTACGTCAGAGTACTCGGTGATCTGAGGGGATTCCAAAGCAAGATGTCTGCAAATTTGATATCAGCCAGGTAACAGATCCCTTGTAACTGTTGTGAAGAGCTTGTATCATTTGTAATGAAATTATAGCTTGATGATGATTTCTATATAAAGAAGATTGAAATGCATTCATGTTTGTGCCTCCATCATGCCTGCCCTTTTCGTTAAGTTAGAATAAAATAAGATATGATTAGATGTAACCAATATGACTCCTTACATGCGCATGAAAGTTACAAAAAAATGATTCATTTTTTGACGGTGATCCAGGGCATGAGAAATAACATATAGAAATTGTCGATATCACTGGATCCTCTTACAAGCTCTTGATGCCTGACAAAATAAAGTTGAAATGTTACATTTTTTATATGCATAGAGGTGATATATGTCACATTTACTGCTTTTATTTTATTATTTCATTTTATACTATTTGACCTCCAAGATGGAGGAATAATGGAGACATTTGAATCTTTATGTTATATGCTTCTTTTTTCTTTTGAAAAGTGAAATTCACAGTTCTCAGTGAATTGTGCTAAATTTTTGTGCAGGGCGGTGACTGATTTCAATGACATAGTTCTTCATTTCCTAGAGTGTGCACACACAAATCTTCAGACTGCAAGAGTTAACATGTTAAATTCTGCTCATGGTGGTATTGGTTCTGTCACTGCTCCAAGTCAGACGACCACACAATTTCCCCACACCAGCACTGCTCAAACAGCCCCTTTTCCTGGGTCAACAGCATTCCAAGCTTCTTTTCCAAATCAAACAAATCAGGTTGTTTATTTGTTTATTGAAAGCTAACCTTGATATGAGATATCACATCCTTGTGTAGATTTTGGGATTTTAATTATAAATTTCAGCGAGGAATTTGTCATTTAACTTAACCTTTGGATAACTGATATCTTGTATTATATTTGATTGCCAATTGAGAGGGTTAAATTGCTTGAGTTTTAGCGAAATTAAGTGTTAGAGAACACATAACTGAAGTATGCATAGAAAGTAAAGCTGAAGGGAATAGAGCTTAGTGTACACTGTTTGAGATTAATTTTGGCTTAACCAGTTCCTGAAAAGCAATGGTAAGAGGTTATTTATAAGATTATTGCTATTCTTAAAAAATGGCTTCATTATGATTGAGATTCTTGGCGATGGTTAATGTATCTTCTTTTTAATATAAATACTTTTATTTATTCCACTTTCATTGCCTTTATTTTATCATAGGTTACATATTCTTGTTCGATCATGGACAACAGCAGAAGTACCATGTTTGGCATGGTTTTAGAAGTTTTTCAGGATCCTGCTAATCTGTAAGATTTACCTTAATTAGTGGTCGGTTTGAGAATCCAATGGACATGGTCAGGGTGCTTCCAAACCAAACTGACCTGGAGACCTCGTCAAGTTAGAATGGGCACAAGAATTTTTAATAACCTGTTTATGAGTAATCTTGATTTTATTTTGAATTCGTAAATAGTTGGAAACGGGAAACGGGAAACCTATTAATTAAAGTGAGTATTTTCACTTATAAATGACCAGAACTTCACAACTCACAAGTAAATAACTAGTGGGTGAAGGCTACAGTACTATGACTCAAAATCTTGATTTTGAGTTTTCACACCAAAACTTACAGCAAATCATTTTTTTTTTTTTACTTTTTTAGATGCTTTCACCCTTTACTAGATAAAACTTTGGTTTTAACAATTTTGGACCATCAATAGACAATAGTACTATTTATTCTCAATCCAACCAAAGTAAAAGAATCTAAAACGTGTCAAAATTGTCCTACTATAAGAGGAGTCTGATATCACATTGATCAGTTGGGTTGGCCATTCAAATTTCAAAGATAACTTTGAAATCCCTAGAATCTACAATCTGTGCTTAGCTAGCCTCAATGCCTGTATCTTATTACAGACATAATGATATATGTAATAATACATACAGTCAGGTGTGTTGTTCAAACTAAGTTAGGCTTGGGTCTGACCTGCCCTGTAAGAAAAGTTTCACTGGCTGAATCAGGCTAAGTTGAATTCTTTAGAAGGTGTTCGCATTTTTTTTAGTTAGAATGCTGTTATTAATTTATTATGCAGAAATTGTACTAGTATATCTTCTAGCTTCCTCAATTCATTTAAATATTTTCTTTTCAGCCGCCATGAGCATGGTTTGCACATTGATGATATTGTTAGAAAGCTCAACATGCCAAGGAAGAAAATTTTGTAAGATACAACCCCCCCACCCCCACCCCCTCCCCCCAAACAAAAAAAAAGTAATGATATTAGCGATAAAGAAATAAATAAACTTGTTATAAAAAAAAAGCAATTGCTTAATTTAGTTTTGCTTAACAGGGATGCGGTGAACTATCTAGTGGATGTGGGTCACATATATTCCACCATTGACGAAAATCACTATAAATCTGCTCAGAATTATTGACAACATGGTGCCATGCTGTTTTATAAGTCTGTTTCAAACATTTTTTTTTTTTACTGCAAGAAAAGGTAGGACCGTAGGAGTCTAGAAAAGTAGGTGGTTAATTTCATCTCTATTATTTCTCTTTGCTGTGCATAAATATAGAAGTTTGATATGCAAGATGGCATGCATGAACATCACCGGGATTAAATTTCTTAAGATCATTTTTGTGTTGAAGATAGTTTTCTTGGTCAAGTTTTTCTTCTCTATCCTTAAAAAAATTGTAAGATGCTTCCACCATGACCAGGTAGTAGGCACAACTGCGCATACATACATATGCACACAACACACAGACCCACCGTAAAATGAGCACGCCTTTTTAATAATGTAGTGAGATAGTGAGATGTGAGATAAGGTGCGCTGTTGGAACTGTACTCTTTTATTTTATAAGCATTCGCAGAATATTCTACTCGAAAGAAGATAAAGAGGTGAACGGTTCCAGGTTTGGTTGGAACCTAGAAATATAGAAATTAGAAAAGCTACTCCTATAAAATTATGGAGCTAAGGTCAAATAGGCGACAGTTCTTTTTTTTTTTTTTGAATATTTGACCCTTTTGAGTAGTCCAAGCTATCTTCATTCAAGGTAGTAAGTGACATAGTATCTTATTAAGACGGGTTTATCTGTTTGTCCTCTTTTTATTTCTCCTTTGCATTTATACGAGTGCCTCCAAAGGTTTAGTTGTCCAGGTGGTTCGCCTAATGCCATTGAGGCATTCACTTACCTTAGTATGAGGAAGATAACCTTATTTAAAAAAAAAAAAAGTATGTGCTTGGTTTGTGACACGTTATCCTTTCTGAGTCTCTAACCAGTGCATGGATTAGGCATTTAAGGCTGCACTTGAGTAGTACAAAATATTTGAGAGCTGTTTGTAATTTGACCGTTTAAATTAGTTTGTTCAAGTCTCTATCTGTGAGCTATGTAACCGTACTTTTCGAAATAATGAAGAGTGAATAAGTGATGGGTTTGAACCTTGGAATGAGCTTAAGAGTTTTTTGAATTTCTCTATTTTATTTTTGTATGATTTGAAAGGAGGTAAACTCATGGTCTCAGGGACATGACATGCAAATTGAAAAGTGTAATCCTTAGGTAATGGTATCGACATCTACCTAAACAATACTAGGTGTCAAAATCATCTCTCTTTTCTGTGCCCATTACATTCGCCATATGTTTGGTGATAATATTAAGCTTTGACGTATAAATATATTAAAATATTATAGGATTGTTGTCCTCGGGTTTAGGTACCTTAACTCGCTCTCCTAATGCCACTAGATGGTTCCAAAGATGTAATCTAATCTTATAGATAACCTATTTTTAAACGACGTCGTTGCCTTAAGACACGTAGCTCTTTGTGGATATCCAATCGCCATGAAATAAAATAATAAACGAATTATCATAAGATGGTTCATTGATTGCAAAGCAGTTGTGCACTGCTCTATCAAGCACCGCACATGCGGTCATTAAAATCAGCGCTAGGTCTTTGCTTATTTTCATCGACGAGTTGTCCAAGTGTTAGACAACAATGGTTTTAACTTTCAAGGGTTCACATTTTTTTTTAGAATCAAGCTTTTAGTTTAATGGCAAAGAGTAATATATCTTGACTCTTTAAATAAAAGGTCGCAGGTCCGAAATCCGACCGAAAAGTTTTTTATAGACATTTAATTTAAAAATAAGTTGGATAATTTAGACCTCCAATTTATCTTAAAAAAAATTTCATATGTTTTCATATGACATTTGACCTTCTTTGGTCCATCTCATTATCAGGGTTTGAACCCGTCTTAGGCTGATTATACGAACAAAAGTAGACTGGCGGGGTAAGAGTGATTATCTGAATGGCTGACATTTGCTTGTGAGGAATATGATCCAACGGCTCTCATTTACAAAAAGAGTAATATTGGTTTCTAAACTAACAAAAAGGTTCCTAATATTTAAGAACCCCCCTCCCCCTCCCCTAGACCCCTACCGAGAGAGAGAGAGAGAGAGAGAGAGAGAGAGAGAGATCATCAATAATGAAATTAGAAAAGAGATATATTAGCAAATTACTTTTTATATGATAGCCATGCCAACAAACAACGTAATTATCAAAGTTATGATAGTAAAGTTATACATATTCTTCATAATTTAGATGGAGCATGCATCCAATTTGGCGCATTTTGAAAATCACTAATATACCGATCGAGTAGCAATAAAATTGATTCATTATTTTTTGTATGTCGTTCAATGGATAACCAATCAATTTTTATAATCACACTTAATTTAATAAACAACGTACCTAAATTATAAACTTACATTTTTGTTTTTTAATTTGATAATTATTGAATCAGTTACGATATTTTCAGATAAAACTATTGTTACTATAAAATCATATTATGGGATTTTTTTTTTTTATTAACCATAGTATAGGAAATTAATCGGAGTGTTGGAAACCGGAACTGTATATTAAGAAAAGAATCATAAAAATTCGCGCATGGCATGCGTTGTCAGCATCAGCATGTGGCTGATAAGTCATAACTGATAAGCCATAAATAAAAGGAGTTGATGCGGCTGCATTGTCAGTGCACGCTGTGCATTTCAACTGTTTTCTTCTGCACTTTTGTGCTTTCCAACCACAATTCATCCTAGCTGATTGCTCAGTTTATGCCTATATAACGAGGCCTTGGGACACTTTCTCAGTTTCACATTTTTTGTAAATACCAATATTTTAAAGTTTTTATAATACACCCCAATTTTGAGAATTATATTATCCGGACCTATATAAAGTCCGACATCTATGAACTATTTTGTTTCCTTAATTGTGCTTCTGAAATTGGAGCCACAACTTTTGACCTTGGTTAGTTTGAAATTAGAGCGTCCAGTTAGATCTTAAATTTCGTGTAATACTAATATCGAGTGGTCCAAATCAAAATCAGGCACTTTACAGTTAGATTGATTTGAACCATTCGATCTAAAATAAATCTTTTTTTTTAAAAAAAAATCTGTCTATGACTGCCTAATAATTAAAAAGGAGAGGAACCTGATTTGGTGGTTATTAATTAATTATATCGTTTAGGAATTTTGAGAATTTTCTATTACTAGGCATAAATTTATTGGGAAGTGTATAACTTTGTGAAGAATTTGAATCGTTTATAATAAATTTATGTTTAGAAATTGAAAAATCTCCAAATTCCTAACTCATCCAAACAGCCCCATAGTGATTATATATAGTCTCATTACATTAGATTAATGACGAGAGTAAATACCTCCTCAAGATTCATCAACTAAAAAGTCTCAAACAAATTGCTTTGTTTCTCCCGTATACCTCATTCTAACATATTGGATATGTGCGCGCGTGCGTGTATGTATACTTTTTGATTAAATATCTGTATATAATGGTGGCGACTTGATAATGTGCTTCCATAAGCACTTTAGTTTACAGTAGTAGCGGGTTGTTAATTAATTTGCTTCCGTAAGCATTTCAACCGCTGTCTAAGGTTTCTAAAAAAACATTTCAGTCACTTACAATTTATAATATCTTTAGTCGTGTCATAAACTTTTGATTCAAATTAACTGCTACAATTTTCATATCAAAATATCTAAAGAAACCAAATGTTTCTATTTTACAATTTTTTGCTCATCTTTTTTCCTATCAGATTTTTCAAAGATAACTTTCTTGGTATGCAAATGTTGTATTTATTATTTTTTTTATTTCAGGATCACCTTTGAAAAATTTAAAATATAAATAATAAAAAACTCTAAAAATAGTAAAACTTGTTTAGTGCGAGATTTTGAAATATGGATTGAGTGAATTATTGGGCCGGATTGTCCGTTCGGACATGAATTTTTTTTTAGAACAGAAGAATTTCAATCAAAATGCTTATTGAAATGGATTAAAAAAAGGTTTTAAGGGTTGTTATTTCAATCAAAATATATAAAAACTTGTTAATTTAGGATTAAATTTCCAATCACATGCATGCAACTTTTAAGGGTTACGTTTTTCTTGGCAAAATAAGATGGAGCTTTTATAATTTTTTACACATTCATGTTGTTATGATATCAGACTATTGTTTTCCAGCGTTCAAAACTTCATACTTTTAGAGAAATTAATTTGTAATCTAGTAACGAAAGAATAATCATATTCATCATCACCATAGTTTTTAGGTTGTGCGAGAACGACATAATACCAAGATAGAACCAATATATCTCATGAGAAGCGGGGACAAACTATTTATTTTCCAAAGATATAAATATAATATCATACCTAACTGACATGGCAGGTAGTTGTGTATTAGTATTCGTGAACATGAAAGAAATGAAATTGAGTTATTATTATGCCAGATAGCTCTGTATAGTCGCTTTATGTTACTGAATTATTATGAATTAATGGTGGTCGCCTCCTGATGAACAATCCTGAATCCTTGATTGAGAGAGAGAGACATTATTGTACTATCTTGAATCTTGTACGGGGACCATGCAGAAAAAATATTTATTTTCGAACACCAATAATATTGATTGTATTTATGTTTGCAATACCATAAATATTGATTTTTGCAAAGCACCGTAGCCAACTCTTTAATATTAACCCCTCAAAAGATATATATATTTTTTGAAACAAGAAGTAATTTATTTAGAAAGGTATAGTTCAATTTCAATATCAAATTTTTTTGTTGTCTTTGGTCATTTAAGATGTAAATTGTTCCCTCTAGAAAAATTACTAATCATTTTTACTTAGTTACGTTCACGGACTCCTTTCTGAACTTTTGTTTATTTGACAAAATTTATTATTTATGTGAGTATCATGCAACGGGGGAAAAAAAATTCATCAACTAATAAAACAAAAAAAAAAATCCTACTTTCTATATGGGAGTCAATCATAAAATATTTATGGGATATTGTTCAATGTGTAAGAACAGAGTATGTCATGGCTCAAAACCACGACATGTACACGTCAGCTCGCAAATTATCATACATTATTGCCACAGGAGAACCAGCTCAGAAAGACTAAACTACCCTCTTGGTACAGCCAAGTGGGTTTTTTCTCGTTTCAGACTTTCAGTACAACTTGTACAAGTCTGCTAGTTTGTCTCTATATAAGAGCTACATTTATCAAACAGACCTATGGTAAACTATATATAATCCACATATCATAACAAACAATCTTTCTTTTCTCCTGAGGCTGTGAGGCAGACATGCCAACAAGGAATTTCGTCCGGATTGTATAATTTATTTGTTATTCTGAAAATTTCATTAAATGCATATTTGTTTTTGGAAAAAAAATTTTCTCTGCCACTCAAAAGTGGAGAAATTGTGAATTTGTCGCCCAAAATTAACTTATTTTTTTTCCACCCTAAAAATGATCAATTTCTTCCTAATTGCCACTTTCTTCTTTTTTATAATATATTTAGTAGTAAAATAATTGAAACATGAATTTCTAACTATTATATCCTCGTCGTGAATGGAACTTGATTTTATTCAAACCCAACCGATTGAATCCTATCGATTGAAAAATTAAATCCAACGAATCTAAGCATACACCTCTGTCTCCCTGGTTCTCATGTTGCTCTAATCTCTCGTCTCTCCGCCTCCACCTCATCTACTCTCGAAGCACCCTCTGCCTCCTTTCAAAAACCTAGATCTACACCTCTGCCTCCGTCTCATCTCCTCTCGTAGCAATACGAAGCAAGCGAATCTCTAGGATTTCGCTCAAACAAGTAGTTTTCTTCTAAGTTTCGATCTTTACCATACTCTTCAAATTGATCATTTAGGATGGCAAAAAGAGAAAAAGTTCATTTTAAGCGGCAAATCCACAATTTTTCCACCTTTTAGTGCCACATAAAAAAATTTGCATTTTTTTCTTTATACACAAAAATAATAAATGACTTGTACAATATTTTTGTATAAAATAATAAATTATTTACTAGACAAATTTTATTGGACAAAAATCTAGCTTTTAAAAAAATCCGTATTTTCCGTTTTATCGCCGTTTTATCTAGATTTTTGTTCATATCGCACAACCGTTTTCTCCGTTATTTCACCGTTTTATCTATTTTATTCATGTTTTATCACCGATAAATGCTAAATTGTCATCCAACCGCTAAACCGCATATATCGCATTTTAAAACCTTGGACAAAATAAATATAAACCTTACAGCTCTTTAAGTTGAATGACTGCAATCTTTAATGTTGTTAAAAAAAAAAACCCTCCTGATGCAACTACCAACTAAAGGTAACTTACAAGAAATCATCCAAATTAATAATAATGTACAATTTGCACTATTTGGAGTTTATTGTGTCTAAACGTGTCTCAAAAACAAATTTATATCCTATTGTCCGTATGGCCTCGGTCAGAAACTGAATAATAGATCAGAGTAACTTTCTGAACCAAACATGAAATAAACCTCGTTTTGGTTTTATAAAAAAAAATATTAATTAATGAGGAAACCGTTCAGAATTTAAAGGCATTGTACCATTTCTCGCGCAGCAAAAAAGGACAGGACACAATCTTACTTCTAAAAGGTTCCTTAAAAGGGATCGTAATAAATAAAACTAGCAAACCCACCAACTATGCATGTGGTTGCTATTGTCCTGTACACAAATTGGTACTTAGACCAGAGAGTAGTTTGAGCAATTAAGGCGCACTGTTTTACCTAACAAAATATATGTATAATTGTATTCTCTATACACTCAACCTCATAGCTACTGCTATTCAACAAGTGGTTGTATACAAAAATACCTAACCAAAGTGAATCTCTACTACCTTTTTTCTTTTTCATTTTCCTCACAGCAGAGTTCTTATGCAAATTAGATTGCATGAAATTAAAAGATCTATAATTTGCTCTTCATAAGCTTGTAACAATTTTGTTCTTGGAACACAATTTAGGCACTCAATGCCGATGATTGAGATGATGGCGTGTCAGGTTCATAGTCGTCGTCGTCATCGTCATCATCAAGATCATCAAAATCCCAGAATTCATCTTCTTCGGCTTCCTCCTCAGGCATCTTCCATTGATCCTGCTGTATCTCCACGCCCTCTAACAACTCCAAAACCTATCATATTTTACCATGATTAAATAATTAATGATGCAGTCTTCCTTTTTATTCAGGAAAATGACAACTTAACTTTCAGTTGAGGAAAAAATTTACAACATGTTACAAAAGAGAGAAAATTCAGTATCATAAAACAATATTATTGTGACTAATAAGTTCTTTCAACCAAGCAAATAGATTTTCAGAAATTACAGAAAAAAACCATTCGACCATAGAAGAGTAAAGTTACAAACAAAAACCAGTGAAACCTCAGATAGGTGTGGGAAGAAGGGAAGAAGTATTGGAAATTGTGTAACTTTGTGAAGAGTTTGGATTGTTTATAATTTTTTTTTCTTCCCATCTTCCTTCTTTCTCTTCTTCTTCTCTCATCCAAACGCAAGCTTAATGAAGATTTTGTTCTTAAAATATATTAAATATAGCAATATCAACAGAAGTACGAATATGACTTGACTGAGCCAGGTACAATTAAATCTAGTGTCAAACAAAACCATACAGAACTTCGACAGTGAAATGCATTATTTAATAAACAAATGACATAATAAATGTTTTAAAAATAAGACCCCTATAATGGAGGTTTGTGCAGATTTGGGTGAATTATTTAGGGTTCTTGTCCTTGACCATCATATTGTTTATCATGAGAAATTATCACGAGTCCCTTTAGTACAGTAAATATTCCCTGAATCATCAAACTAAGGCCGAAGTAGTTAAAACAAAGTACATTGATTTATTTGAATATGTTTCCCTAAAGCAGAACCCTGACTTCTTGTCCAGATTGTTCAGAAACAAACTAATTTCTAACAAAATTCAACATTTTTACAGATAAGCTAAGTGAGTTCATAATTTTGGGCATGAGTTTCTTGTATCTCCATTAATTGATCATACTCTAGTAACCACGCGACATTTGCCAACATGGGCTACAAACAGAATCTTAAATGTTTTCTTCTACTGTGCAGTGTAATTCGCATCTGACCTTTTCAAAACGTATATTTTCAGCTCAATTGAGCTTAGATTCTCATAGGAAAAAAATAATGCTTTTTCTTACTTCTCTTAACAAGATAAACTTTTCGTTAATGTCAATCTATTAAAATTGCAGATGCGGTTGAACCAACTCTTTATGGTTGTGTTTAACAGTTTATTTATGTCTTTTTGTTTGTTTTGTGTGAGAGAGAGTCTAATATGATGTGTAGCACCCACAATTTTACTTGCCACACCCCAAATAGTCACATTTTTTAGTGGCGCTAATTTTAGCCCCTCCAGCATTTTATTGTATTTTTTCCTCTCTTTTTCTAATTGTAACACTGCGAAGCATTTAACCACCTATTGTGGGATTAATTTTTGAAAACGTCTTACAAACCTCTGTCATTGAAGGTCTCCATGCAGCTGATGCACGGATGCATAGCGACGCCACAAAGACGAGCTTCTTAATTTTCTCCTGATCATCATTATAATTAATCCGTGGATCAATCAGCGCATCTATGTTACCATCTTTGAGAAATGGTTTAGCCTATCATGGGAAAAGTGTCAGTGCTAGCAAACTAAAATCTTGCGAATATTGAGAATATAAATTTTTTAATAATTCACCATCTTGTATATAGAGTCCATATCTACTATGGCAATTATTCTATCGAACCCTCCAATTTGGATTGAACACATGAATTATCATGTGCCATAATTTCATGGCAGGAAAACTAAGGTAGTGGTTGTAATCCAGTAGCAGGCTATATTATTAAAGCAACCTGTCAGTTAGTTTATATACTAGAGGTTTTGAGTTTTGATCCCTTCCAGAGTTTTGAGATTTGATTCAAATTCAGAGAGGGAGAGAGAGAGTTACCCAACTAAGCAAGCTTTTATGAGACCCGTCAACTGGCTTCCTGCCTGTTATGATCTCTAAAAGGAACACCCCAAATGCGAAGATATCGGTTTTTTCATCGACAATACCGTGTGTAAAATATTCTGGTGCTAAACATCTTCCAAAAAAAAAAAATACAACGTATAAATCAGTATGACTATCCAATATGTCATACATGCAACCAAACCTTTGGTTTGGTTTTTTGCAGAATAACTAGTCATTCGTATCTTCATTTGCAATTGTGAAGCAATAATTTCCTCAATTCCAATCCAGCTTTTAACATGAATAAACTGCTGATTTTTTTTTTCTATTTTCCTAGGTTAGCTCTTCTTGATGTCTTCCGACAAATTGAAATTCAATTAATTAAGACTGTATTTAGCTTAATTTTTATCCAATGTAGTTTCTGCTAGCATTAGGTGCTAGCTGAAAAAAAAATATGATAATCCAATAAAATAATAAAAGAAACTGACAGTCCCACAGCCAGCACTGAGTACACGTTTGTTTTTGGAAAAAAAAAAACTGCACAAACTGCTATTTGCCCAACCAAAGCAGCATTGCAATTCAAATGTTACTTCAATCTTAATTGGAAACTAACCCGAATGTGCCTTCTATTGGTGCAACTGCACGGTGACTCCATTCAGTTGGAAGCCATTTTGCAAGCCCAAAGTCTGAAATCTTTAACGTAACAAGCAATGCCATTTCATATTCCATATATAGTCCCTGACAAATAAACATTTAGAAACTGAAAACAATTTTGGTTATGTACCTTAGGTTCATAGTTTGCTGTGAGTAGGATGTTTGAGGCCTTGATATCTCTATGTATGATTCTTCTTTGGCACCCTTTGTGGAGATATTCTAACCCTCTTGCTGTGCCTATTGCTATGTTATATCTCACTTTCCATTCCAGTGGAGGAGACTTTTCATCTTCACAAAACCAAAAACGCTCGTGAGTTCCTGCTTGCTACCTTGGTTTTTTGTTAGAAAAGAAATGAAAACTAAAAAGTAACAACCGTTCTATTCAATTAGCTCACCCAACTTCTTTGTACATAGAATGGCAAGTTGTTTCACACAATTTCTGAAGTGCACATTGTTATAACTGATTACATATTGAAATATTGTCCATCAAAATTAATTCACTTTTACCATCCCTTTCTTGCAGCTTGTCAATAGTGATTCCTGGCACAGTCCTGTACATGCCTAATGCCTAATGAACTAACACCGACAATGACAATGAATTAATTTTGTAAACAAACATTACCATGTAGATTGGAAGACACGGAGCCGCGAGAGGAGAACTCAAAGACCAAGTACAGCTCACGGTCAATACAACAACCTAAGAAGGCACAAACATTAGGATGCGACACGTGGCCAACCATGCCGAGCTCCATCAAGAAATCCTTTTCCTTTTGTTCTTCAGTTAATGCCCTTGTCAGCCTTTTCACAGCAATTGTTTGACCTTGATTCTCTCCTATAACCCCTCGGTACACCTCTGAGTAGCCACCTCTTCCAACCAAATTATCTACAAATAAGAAATAAAAAAAAATGCAATGGAACAATCAACATTCTGATTTTGTTGAGAGAACATGTAAAATTTAGCATTCTAAGAACAGAGGAAGACAAATAAAGCAGGGTTTAAATTTTAAAAATTGACCTCGGTGGAATCCATTGGTTGCACGGTGGATTTCTTCATAGGAGAAGCATCTCCAAGTGGGTTTCTGAGATACCTCCATGCAAAGAGAGGCTTCATCAGAGGACTTAATGTTAATTCGGTCTTTTGTGGAGGGTTCTTCTGCAAATTTGTTCTTGGAACCAAAAGAAAGGAGCCTCTGGAGGCTTCTGCTTCTGAGATAGATGTGTTTCATTCCCAAGTTCAAGTTTTGTCACTGGTAGTCTGGTACCCTATAACACAAATGTAGTATCCTACACAGAGAGAAGACAAGGGGGGCAAGTGGCAAGTGAAGGAAGAGGGAGAGACATTTCTATATAGTGATCAATTTATTAGCTTTGAAGAGACACAAGTGTGGTTCATTGAGGAATTTAGGTAGACCAGGTGCATCATAGGTTCGGTAGCCTTATCATTTTTAGTCCTCGGAAATAAACTTTTTACAGATCATGTTTCCTTTCTCAGCATAATGTAAGTTGTGTTAGAGGCTCCGTTTGGATAGGTGTGGGAAGAAGGGAAGAAGGAAAGAAGTGGGAAGAAGTATTGGAAAGTGTGTAACTTTGTGAAGAGTTTGAATTGTTTATAATTTTTTTTCTTCTTTTTCTTTCTTCCAACGATCCAAACGCACCCAGAGAGAGTTAAATTAATAATAAATTGTAAAGTGGGTTCAAGCCAGTTACCCAATTACTAGTCCAAATTGTTATGATTCATAAATCCAACAGCAATGCAAATTTAATTACAGTTCCGATTTGGACTGGAAATAATTTACGAAATTCCACCCTTTTTTCCCCTCGCTATGGAATTATCCATTTTTCTTAAATTCATAGATTAAAATGAGATAATTGATCATTTAGATTTTAGAATATATATTCTGAACTGTAGTTATATGATTTGTATTTTCTATAACAGTAAATTTATAATCTCAGTAATAACTTAACAAAAAATTGTGTGTATGTTAATGCGTTAGGAACAACAACCTTGGGTGTTTCTAGCTAATTGAACATTTGTGTTGTGAACTTGTGATGCGTGAGTGGCTTTAGGGGTTGGGGGTGTTGGTTTGGATTTGCTAATTTTTAGAGAAAGATATTGTTTTTAATTTGGTATCCTTTTGGATTCAAGGAGAAAGCTGTAAACCAACTGAAAGGAAAAAAAAAAAAGGAACTTGATTGGTTAGAATTTGGATTCCTGGACAAATTGCAAGTTGTAATATCACAACCTCAAGGCGTCAGTAAGTGGGCCCATCCCCGCTAAATTACATCTAATTATAAGGATGGGGTAACTACACCTCTTTGGTCGTCTATAATGACACTTTTGTAGCTGATGTCTCTCTTATACCTCATTTTATGGATGCCAAAAATTATAGATAGTGTTTACTAGTTTCCTCCTATACATGAAATTGCACTGCCAGTATGATCTTGAAATATCTACACCTTTCCAGAGAAATTTATAAGCATTATTATCTAAAGTTTTCTTATCTAAAGTTTTCTAATAAATTTTCAAAATATAATTTTAAATGCACAACCTGTGCTCTATGTAGACTAATTAAGCGAATAAAAGATGCTATTTGTTTTTGCTCTCTTCTTCTAGGGAACCAAATGGTTAGTTAAAAGTGACAAAAAAATGTTGATTGTAATTTACATTCTTTTGTGAGGTGCACTAAAATCAGTCTCGACTAATGGATAAGCCCGTCAACTGCGATTAAATTTCAATTTTCGATATCTGAACCGTTTTATGAGTTCTTCATATTGAACGCTCATTGGAGACCAAATTTTACTTTTTTTTTTTAAATTTTTAGTATTTTTTTATTTTACAAAATTTCTAATCTAAACAATTCTAGACTTTTCAATAACGATGATTTTTTAAAATCTAAAAAAATTTTAAAAATAGAAAAATATAAATTTTGGTCTCTAATGAGATATCAATATGAAGAACACATTGAACAGTTCGAAGTAGCCATTCGAACTTCAAAATTTGAGATATATCGCGGATCACAGGTCCATCTGTGCTGATTTTAGTTTATCTCAAAAAAGCACATTGGGATGCTTTAGAATTAATGCAATTTATTTAATAGTTGATAGTTCATACTAAAAGTAGATGACTTCACTAAAATTTATTACAGAGCTTTGTACATTAGTGACCAGGACTAATTGGTTTTCATCCTTCAAAACATTTACAATGGAAAACTAAATTCATCGATAGTAGTGGATCTCCACTTTTTGAAAAATGATCCACAAATTGATTCTGTTTGTTTGAAGAAATTAACACTTCCTTGTTGAATTGTAGCATGAATGATCTGGAGTGAAGAACATGGATTGATGGAAACCATACAGTTGGTACCATGATATTAAAATAATGAAATAAGATTGGGAAGAGGGTGAGAATTTCATGCATCCTTTCTTATGCTGCACGTATTGAAGTCTGTTACGAAAAATATATCCCATCATAGGCGGTGAATTTTTAAAAATTAAGAAGCAAGAATGTGACACATATGCTATAAGAGGATATTAGTTTATTTTGTGCTGTGCTATTTTATTTTCTGAGGTGATACTAGAATATATGTTGAGTACCAGTTTTTGCGGATTTTAATTTTGTTCCTACAAAATGTATCGTTTACAATAAAATTTCGTAGTGATGGAAAACTGGAGAAGGAAGCCTCGATCCAATTACTTGCCCATTAAAGAGATTTTCAAATTTAATAGTACTGTAAAACCCAAAATTATGGGCCCAATTTTACGCTCACTTTTGGGTTTTTTGGGCCTAATTCATAACTTGTTAACAGTAATGTCATGACAATAATATTTGTTTGGTTTCCATGAAAAGAAACGAAAAGGAAACGTGTAAGTCAATTTGTAATTGGTGGACAAAACTTTCAAGTTTCAACTACGTCAAAGCAGGGATACACGTGAGTCGTCCAATCATGCCTCGCCAAGTCATCAACTTAATTTTCTTCTGTAATTTTAACTTGGGTGTTTCACTTACCAATCAATGGTCTCCAGATCCATATAACTATTTTTTAATTATTATCATTATTATTATTATTATTTTAAGCCTCTGTGCTTTCGTCGAAAGATTTAAATTATATACGTGATATTATCTGTTTTGTTTGAGTTTTATTTTTATTCAAACAAATGATAATCGTTTATAATTTTGAGAAATTATTTTATAATAATAGTCAAAAACTCAAAATAAAAAAATAGTTCATTAAAAGTTTAATAAAAAAAAATTCATGACAGAATTTTTTGCTTTACAATTTAATACCATACTATCATACTACGTTAGGTCAATACCAATTTACCATAACAACAAAATAATCCTTTTCTTAAGGAAACAAAAATTTTTTTAGCAAAAACTGTTGCAACTAATTACTGCACTATATATTCTTTCTGTTAAGGCGTGCAAAACCCAACTTACAAACTCACGCCAATTTACATCTCTCCGTCAGTACAGCCATGGCGGTTCGCCGGAGACCTTCAATTCCCAACCAAACGGCCGCGCCGCCGAACCCTGACCCCGGAGGCGACCCACAACCACCGAACGCTGCGCCTTCGCTCGACCAATTCTCTCTCGCGCCACCGAAGCTCGGCCTGATTCTCTCCGTTCTGGCTCTTTTTCTCATCCCATTCTTCTATTTGTTGTTCGTGCACTACCAGGTCGAAAGCGACCTTCGCTATTATATCTCGATCTGTGTTGCTCTCAGCCTTGTTGGGTTTGTTTTCACCGTTGGGTTGATCCCCGTCGCGACGCGGTATTTGTTGAGAAGGAATATGTTTGGGTATGATATTAACAAGAGAGGAACTCCCCAAGGAGAAGTCAAAGTGTGAGTCTTCTTCTATCTCTCTTTCCTACTCATTAAGCATTTTGGGTTTTATAACTAAATGTTGAAGTATGAATAGATCACATCAATCAAGCTACTTCGATATCACTTATGTCTACTCACTCGTGAATTCCACCAAGTAATTTGAAATGCTATTGTTATAGTTTGTTGGTCTTACTACGCTTAGGAAGTAAGCTTGAGAGATGAATATACAATTTCTCTGAAGTTTATAACACTTTTGGTTTGTCTTTCTTCGGTGCATCTTTTAATTTTGAAATCTAAGCAATTGTTACATTGTTTCAGGCCAGAGACGTTGGGAATTGTAACTGCAATAGTATTTTTGGTAGTTGCTATTGTGCTTCAGCTTTGCACCTTGACAGCTGACTCCGATGTAAGCTTTGTTCAACCTTTTTAATCTCTAAGTTTGGATTATGGTACCTACCAGTAGAATACTCAGATGCTCGAAGTGTTTAACCTTTTTTTCTTAAAAAAAAAACTATTTGTTCTACTTGTTCTTTTGGGTTGCATTAATTGTGGAAAACTGAATTTAAATTGGGTTTAAATCAAGAATTAGTTGCATATTGAAGGCTGATCGAGGCTTCAATTATGCTAAGGCTGGTTTATTCTTGAGCATCCAGTAACTGGTACTGTACTGGTTAGAAAAAGGTACTAGTTAGCAGCTAAAATTAAAGTCATGCTTCTCTCTTAACAAACAAGCTTACTTGATTGCAGTGGCTTGTTGAATACAATGCGGCATTGGCATGCATATGCTTTATGACTCTCCTTGGATTTGTTGATGATGTGCTTGATGTACCATGGAGAGTGTATGTTCTGACAATTTTGATGATTTCTGCATTCACTTTTGTCATATAATTTCAAATGTAGCCTTATAAAATCATATAAATTCCTGTAGGAAATTGGCGTTGCCCTTTTTTGCTTCTCTTCCTTTGATGATGGCATATGCAGGCCATACATCCATCATCATACCAAAGCCTCTTGTACCGTATGTAGGCCTGTCAGTCCTTGACCTAGGTAAATTATAAGTAACCCTTTTGAAAGTCTTATAATTATTTGTATTTCTCCTAGCTTTGTTGCACTTCATATCATAACTTATCATGTGCTCAATAAAATTCGCTAGTTTATTCATTTCATAACAATGGTAAAAAGTTGCAAATATCTCGACATCTTTGAGGATAGCTTAATGTGATGTTATAGGTATTGACAGTTTTAACCCTAATTCTAGCCCTTTGCACACTAGTTTGGTTGAAATGTGTAATACAAGTTTAAAGGGTAGGACTCCAAATTGCATCAACATCTCATCTATTGGTCTGAGTTGATAAGAAAAATTTAAGAATGGGTTAAGTCTTTTTCTTTGGTTTTGGGGTTCTTTGGTGAGTTAGTCTATGTTTCTATGTGTCGCACTGCACCAATTGGCTGGTTCTAATAATCAAAATCTCGATCTTCGAGTTTCAATCCCTCAAATCCGTGGGGCTTAATTCAATCTACATAGTAAAATCTTCTAAGAAACCAAAATGTAAAATTTTAGGATTTTTTACTATTTTCTCAACATGGTTCCTTCCACATCGAAATAAATTGTAAAATAATCCTAAAAATGTACTTGGTCTCCTACAACATTTTAATATGTAGATCTAATTATGTTGCTTGGATCGACATTTTGATATGTAGATCGACTGATGTTGCTTGGTCGATGCTTTGCATAGCATGGTTTACTAACTTTTCTTTGATAACTGTGTATATTGATGTAATTCATAAGATAGTCCAAAGTATCGTGACCACTGATTGCAAACTGGGAAGTTCTTGGGGTTGCAGTTTACAAGTATGACTACCTCTTTTTTGTTCAAAAAAATCTTTCAATTTCTCTCAAAATATTTCTTTCTTTTGTTGTAGGTGTGATATATAAGGTTTACATGATACTGCTAGTAATATTTTGCACCAATTCAATAAATATACATGCTGGGCTGAACGGGCTTGAGGTCGGTCAAACTGTTGTTATATCATTTGCAGTAAGGCTCTTTATCTTTTTTGAATTCTCATTTAATTCATTTCCAAAATTAACTCTGTTAATTTTTGTTGGATTATTTTCTGCCATTATATCTTGACTGTTGGTTTCCATTCGTGATTGGCTTTCTTTACTTTTAATTGCACAAACTGAGGGGAGGTGATGTTTGATGCTTAATTGGGAGAAATTGATGTTTATATGAGTCTGTTTCACAGAGGTAAAGTTAGGGCATATGTACACCCTACATACTCAGTTGCAAAATTTACATTGAGATGCTGCTTAAATAGCGAGGGATAATTACTCTTTTTGGTGCATATTTGTTGTAGTGAGTATTTGGCCCTGAAATTGCAATAGTTTATCAGCCTATTGCTTTGAGTTTGAGGAACTGGAAGTTTACAATGCCTATTGCTTGCTGATTATCAGTTTTCCTTTTTTTCTTCATTCCATTGCTAAATTTTCCATTCGCACTGTTAAGGGTATATTAAGGTGTTAAGGGTATATTAAGGCCAAAATTGAGGATATTGGGGCTAAAGCAGCTAGCTTTAGGTTTAATTGCGCAATTGAATGATAATGTAATGATCTTGACACAGAATTGTGAAGAATTTGAGAGAATTTGAGAAGGATTTGAGAGAAAAGGGAGACTGAGTGAGAAGAGAGAAGGGAATCAGAAGAGAAGAGAAGAGAGAGAGATAGAACTAAGAGATTCTTGAAAATATATCAATTGATTGTCTGTGTTATTACATCCATCCTATTCCTTTTATAGGAAACTCAGATACATTGATTCTATCACAGGATTTATTCTATGTAATAAAAGAAATAGTTTGGACTAATTTGCAAATGTTCCTAACAACCTAACACCTCGACTGAATCGGTTATTCCTATGATCTCCACTTCCAGCACCTCTCTCTCTAATCTCATTCGTTCTTGCTGCATCAATGTGAACCCTTGCTGCATCAATGATTAATCCCAAATCAAGATATTCCATACATGACAGATAATAATGAATTTAAGGCCCAAATACACATGTGATTGGCTTAATTGGGGAGTTGCAATGACTAATATGCACCATAGTTAAGTGCCAGAACAAGGTTCACATCCTATGAACGCAAGCTGTTTACAACACACCTCCAATTTGCTGAGAATTGAAAAGGATGTTTTTGTTAGGAGTTTGTTAGATTTATATAGATTATACTGATATTTTTTATGGTGAAATTACTAGAAATTTTAATGCTTCTGTTGCTGGTCCCTTTTGCAGGTTTTGATACATAACTTGATGCAAATAGGTGCCTCTACTGACATTGATTATAAGCAAGCTCATGCATTCTCGATTTATATTATGTGGCCTCTTTTGACTACTTCTCTGGGCTTGCTTGCATTCAATTGGTAAGAAACTTTATATATTTTGAAGGAAGACATTTGTGCCTATGTTACTTTTAGGTGGTGATGTATTTGCTTTTCAATTTTTTAGGTATCCTTCCTCAGTTTTTGTTGGTGATACATACACTTATTTTGCGGGCATGTCCTTGGCGGTGGTTGGAATTTTGGGACACTTTAGGTATAAATATATCCTGTATATTGCTCCAACAAAACCGAGAATGTCTTATATTATGACATTATAATACTATCAACTAATGTCTTCCTTTTCGGCAGTGAAACATTATTGCTTTTCTTTTTGCCTCAAATACTCAATTTCCTCTACTCATGCCCTCAGGTTTGACTTAATGCAGCGATCAAGAATATTTTCCTTTTGATTCAATTTTGTATAGATTTATTTCTCTACCTTTTTAATAATTGTCTCAAGTTCATTTTTGCAGCTATTTGGTTTTGTTCATTGTCCGAGACACCGCTTGCCAAGGTATTACTGTTTTTTTTTTTTTTGCAAATAATCTTTACAAAAAGGCTTCTTCCTCTTTGACCCTTTTGATTAATCATATGGTGTAGGTTTGACACACAAACAGGTCTGTTGACTGGTACAAACGACATGAACCTCGTTAACTTGTTTCTTCGCTTGTTTGGCCGATGTACTGAAAAATCTCTTTGCATTAGACTTCTCATCTTTCAGGTATCACCTCTCTCTAAGACTCTGATTGTACTAGTAGTTTTGGAGTAACGGTTTCCCAGTAAACAGAAAAAAGCAGCTGGTATTTACCATATTTGCAGATTTTGTTTATTTATAGGTATGTGAAGGAATAAAGAGAATATTTTCTAGAGGGAGAAAGTGTTATATTTTTGCTCCTAATCTATAGTATGATGCCATTATTGGATTATAGATGAGGTGTTTTAAGGATTCTTTTTATCATGACACACCCTGATAGTTCCTGCAGTAATCCGCGTATTATTGATATTTTGTGCCCTGTTTGATATAATGGGTATCCGTATCTCTCTGCCAATTTTTTTTTTTTTTTTTTATAAATAGCACCCCATACTAACCTGGTACATTTCTTCTAACTTTGATTTTGGGCAGGCTTTGTCATGTCTAATGTGCTTTGGATTGAGGTATATCCTTGCTGGATGGTACAAATAAAGCAGGTGTATGCAAAGAGATGCCAATACCTCCCCATCACCCCCCCCCCCCCTTCTGTAACTTTTTTTTTCCTCACAAATATGATTCGACACTCAAATTTTGTTAGGTCAAAACAGGATACATGCAAGTTTTTGGAGTTGAGTTTATGTCTCTTATGTTTCTCACTTTAATATCCTTTTGTTTATGTTTTTTGTCTATAACATGAGCGTGGCCTTTGATTTATGGTACTGTAGTGTTTTGTTGCTTGATGAGTCCGCATCTGGCTGGTGTCATGAAAGGTCTTGATGCAGGGTGCCATAGTTCACGTGATTCGCACGGCCTAAATCAAATGTTTCAAATCACACCTTGATTTTTTAAAGATTTTTTTTTTAAAAAAAAAATCGAATTCAAGCTATCCAATATTAATTGGACTACCGGTACCAAGAGTTGTTACCATCATTTTTAAAGCAGCGGTTGCGTCCCCGTATGAAATGTTGTCAAATTTTTCAATATATTCTTTACTTTCGACTTTTTATGGCAAAATCTTAGAAACATAATTTGCCAGTGTGATCATCATTAAGTAGGAAAATGTATTTACTACTGTAATAAAGATCCGATATACATACATTCAATAAAATAAGCAAACAATACTGGAGTTTAAAGCTATAGGAACAAGTCTACTGTCTTCTATAAACCAAAGAAGAATTAAGTAGTCCCAATTCTCTCTCACAAGTGATGAAAAGGATATTTTTCTCAATAGACCGACTCGAAGCATTTGGAATGGGAACAAGAAAAACGCCAAATTCTGTTGACGATCTTTGGCCTTTAGCTTTTATGACGCTAAAAAATTAAAAAACTTCAAATAATAATAATAATAGTATACAAACAAGGAGTCAAAAAGATGAGAACAGATGAAGATAGAAAGGTGGTGAGAGTACCAAAGTCGGTTATCTTCCCCATCCCTGACCTATGTTCTTCCTCTGTAGCATTTTCCATGCAAACTTCTATAGAGCTAACATAAAAGGTTGAACCCTCTTCTTTAAAAAGAGAATTTTTTGCTGTATCACAATGCACATGATCTTGTTAACTGTACTGTAATTTTGATTTTTGGAGGATATATAAAAGTGGGTCTATAGATCAAAGGCAAGGTAATAAATGCGGTTATGACTTAGAATATGCTTATTATTTTGTTCTTGCACAAGGATATCTGTTGTTGACACATATTCTGGTGTCATGTTTATATATGCGTCACATAAAATCCAAACCCAGTTTAATTACCTGAATCATGTTGACAGTGTCTTGATTGTTTTCTAGATACATGATCCTTTTGTCTTTTTGCAAAACCTCCTTCAAATAATCTCTGCTGTACCACCCCTCCCCCCTCTCCCACACACACAATCTGTTTCTCTCTCTCTCGAATTAGAAGAGTTTTCAGAGAGAACAAAATGTCTGGTTTATTCCTACAGCCAAAGGTCAGCTCTGGTACCAGATTAGCTGGCTTAGGATCTTCTTATCATTCTGCACAAAAGAATGCACTCTCTGGAAAATTCAAAATTCAACCCCCAAGCGCTCGTTTAAGAGTTTACTGCATGAAGGTATATGCAATAATATATATATATATATTCTTGTCCTGATTTCCTTTCTCTTGGTTCAGTATAGCTTGTCAAACTGATTGAAATTTTACTGATAATTTTATAGACATGGAGCCCCATAAATAACAAGAAATTTGAGACTCTCTCCTATGTACCTCCTCTATCTGAAGAATCAATTGCAAAGGAGTTGGATTATATTCTCTCCAAAGGCTGGGTCCCTTGCTTGGAATTTGATGAGGTATGAAGTATATAAATAATTTTAAAACTTACTATAGTCTAATAGAGTCAAGTCTGCTTCATATATTGTTTGCAAATCTAGAGAAAACTTGTGCATTGGCATTCTCGTTTCCAAGTTCCAACTGAGGGGAAAATGGTAACTATTCTTTTGCAGAGTGCATCCTAAACCAATGTCATTGTTAGGGCTGTACAACGGACGAGTTTATAATTTTTTATCAATATTTCAATCCAACCCAACTATACCGGGTTAAAAAAAAATTTTAGTTGACTAATCCGTAACCCAACTCAACCCATACAAATTTTTATTTACGGATTCTTACGGGTTTTTACGGTTTTTCGGGTTGAACGGGTTATGATTTTATGCGGTACATAAATAAAATTGACAATATTAATTAGAGAAAATATTTATATGCCTAGATTATACATAAAAGAAATGAACCATGGTCAATTTCTTTACTATCATCAAATGTCTAGGTTGTTGTATATACTTTTATCCTATTTGTATTTAGAAATTTATGGTCGCTGTAGTTCATGACTTAACAAATTTTCAAAAAAACAAGTGAGCTATTATGACTAAATAATGTAAGACTAATGTTGTTTATTCACCAAATCATATTAAATTCAAATAATAATTAAAATTCTAAAAGACATAACAATAAATTCAAACAATCTAAGGCTAGTTCATTCACCAAATTCTATCAAGTTTATATGATTTAACAAAACGGGTCGGGTACGGGTTATCAAGAGAAAACTTATGACCCAACCCAATACAACCGGGTTATTAAAATTAAAACCCGACCCAAACCGATTAATGCTTGAACCCGTTAAAATACGGATCGGGTTGGCCGGATTAAACGGGTTGGACGGGTTTTTATTTTTCTTGTACAGCCCTAGTCATTGTACAGTCTAATTGCAGTGCCCGTACAACTGCTGATCATTACTAGGATACCATATTAACGTTACTGTTACAACCAGAATTATATTCTTGAGTTTGAACTGAAACTCTACTTTTCCCTCTCTCTTTGACTGCAGGTTGGAGCAGTGCACCGTACCAACAGCAGGATACCAGGCTACTATGATGGAAGATACTGGACTCTCTGGAAGCTTCCAATGTTTGGTTGCACCGACTCAGCTCAGGTTCTGCGTGAAATGGAAGAATGCAAGAATACCTACCCGAATGCATATATCAGGCTTATATCTTTTGATAGCAATCGCCAGTGCCAGTGCATGTCTTTTGTTATTCAAAAGCCTTCACAAGTTGCCAATTAAATGGCGTAAACTTGATGAAGGTATCCTTTTTATCTAGTCTGGCTTGAATAAAAGGGAGAGGTGGTGAACTCGGAAGTTTTAAGCTTCTCTCCTTTAAGTATTGTGTGCAATAGTTATATGAATAACTATAAGTTAGAGGAACCAGTGGGAACTGTGCTGAAACTATTCAATAATATAATGATATGGCCAAGTGATGTAATGCTCCGTGTGTTCAAATGTGAAGAAAATTTTTGAAAATGTCTCCAATCTTTTTAGTGTCGATAAGAAAATTTGGGCTCTATTAAGAAAAATATATATCAAATTCCATTTTTTTTCAAAATATGTCTCCGTGTGTTCATTAATCATTTAATTGGATCTCATTTAGAACTAATTCAAAATATGCTGCTACAAAGTGATCAATTCACCAATATTTGTCAGTTGTATAGTTCTTTTCCTTTTGATAAATTGATGAGTTAACATTAAGGCAAGAACCTCAGTTAAACAACCAACGAACATAAACAAGATAATGAATGATTGTCTCATAAATTAATCCACTATTACAGCAATTTCTAAAAGAAGTCAGTGCCACCATGACAACCAACGAACAAGAACAACAAGAAAAGGTATAATTTAAAATGAAATACCACCTCTTCACCAATGATATTACCTGCCAAGAATAATCAATGAAACCAAATTTCCATACCAATTTCCACTCCCCCAAAAAATTGAATTTGAACTCAACCTGTCCAGAAGCTCTCAATGCCAAAGTTGCATGCAAAAGCCACTCGGTACACGAGGCAGGCCTTTACTATAAATCCTGTCTGAAAAGGTGTCTGACAGCTGTCCTGCCAAGCTAACTGGGTCGTCTATTAAAGTATCCACATAAACATTGACAATTTTTCTCTCTTGAGGTGTAGCCCTCAAGCTAAACCATGTCAAAAACTTGACCCTAAAATTTGACTCAATCAGACCTTCACACTCCAACCTCCTAATCACCTTCACACAATACTCATATGATCCCTCCATACACCCATCATTGTGGCCTGAAACCCATTTGTTAGATGAACTACCTGGCTCCCGATCGGGTTTTTGTAGCAACACATTATCAGCCTTCCCATTCTCAGTCTGGCCTGGTGTAACTGGTCGTGTTGAGATGAGTCGTATAACCGCTCCATTAGCTATGTCATTTCCGTTAAGCCCATTAGACTCATTTTCAGACCTTGGATCGGGTGAATCCTTTTGCAAACCCGTACTTGTTTTAGGAAGTGGGATGATATTCAGTACTGCCTCCTCATCGAGTGCCGAAGCAGATACGCCATTCATATCTGCTGTTTCAGGGCTTTCTTTCACATTTGTGACTTGATCAGAACCTGAGCCTGAACCCAAACCTGACCCATTAAGATCAGGATTTTCGCAACCTTCAAAATCACTATCACTCTCTCTCTCTGGCGATTTGTTCAAATCAGCATAAACAGCTGCACTATTGTTTGACTCACCACCTTCTGACGAGGGATTCGACAAGTCAAAACTCGGCTGTTTCCTCACTTCAATTCCTTTTGGGTCCTTTGAACAACATGTTGTGGTCTCCTTGACTTCCCAGGAGTCCAATTTGACTTTTGCATGATTAAATGCTACTAGTTTGAACTTGTAACTGGTGGATGGCGCAAGCTCAGTTATCACTATGCTTCGGTTAGGGAGCACTATTGTACCAGTTGGATCGACTGGGTAGTCTGATGTGTCGGCCTTGCGGTGCCAAAGATTGAACCCAGCTAGGTCCAGGGGTAAAGTGTCAATATCCTCCACCTTTAAAACTATAGTTAGGCATGTTGATGCTACTATTGGGAATCTGATGAAGCTTGAAGGTATTGGAGTTTCTGAAAAAGAAAAGAGATTGTAAACATTTCCTTCTGCACATGCAAGGAACAGATAAAAATGATAATTACCAAAGGGATTGGTCGGAATAGTTTTTTTTTTGCATTTCTGAGATTCTTTTCTTGTTTAGTTTACTTAATTGAATTCAAGTCTGTTTACTCTCAGTTTCCTTCAGCATCCAAAGGCCCACTTGATACTAGTTGAGACTAATTCTGGAATGTAACAGTAAAGGCAGGAGATGTTAAGCAACCTACACAGCCACCCTGAACAATTCATATTAACATAGTCACTAAGCAATACTAATGCATTGCCCACATTGTCTGCTAAGGAACATACAGTATGGCAAATTTTATCTAAAGCCTTACGTTTTATCTTTTGTTCAACAACTGGAGAAGGAGAGGCACTGGAGAGAATAGGCTCAATCAATTCTATGCCACGTGCACACAGCTTCTGGACCTCACCACCAGATTGGAGACGGTTAACAATTCCACGCCCCATGTTTGGGGAGCCAGTTATAGGGCCAACATCTATCTCCAGCTTTTTCCTTGCCAAATCCACAACTTCATGCAAGTGACGGTATTTCTCTGTAGAGTTCAACAGCTTGTGGCTGAGATAGATGCGGTAACACAGTACATCTACACGCCTTGCATCTTTGGCTATGGTCAGTTGTTTTTTCCAAGATCTGAAGAAAGAAAAATAATATAAATTACAAAAAGTTTTTGTATGTCTTGCTTTAATTACTAAACATTCAACTTAAGATCTTTTTCTCTGAAAGGCCTAGAAATGGAATCATGAAGCAATACAGAGAGCACTGTGATATTTAATGGAAATGTAAGGTCCAAAGCAAAGGATATAACTTATACATTTGGTTGAGGAGTTTAATTGACAGCTGAAAAGCAGCAGATATAAAATAAGTCAATTTGCATTTGGTTCTAAATTGTAAATGGTAATTATGGTCAGCGGTAACTCATTAATTTCCAAAAGGACGTATTTTGTTTACCCTTTGGAGTAATGAAAATAAAGCAAAAACTGCAACCCACGAGACAAGGGACCCACCCCAAAAATAAATACTGACAACTTTTCTACCCATTTTATTCCATCCTTCACATTTGTAGCACTATTCCAATACACATCCTGATAACAAAACCAATTAGGCTATTACAATATGCAAAGGCTGAAAAAATAGATATTCATTGAGAATCACACCTGCTAGGGTGTGATGCAAAAATCATGTTTTGTAAATAAAAATGAAAAATTCCAGCAAAAATGCAGGCAAAACCAGACTGCATCTTTGCAAAAAATGCCAAAAGAAGTAGATATTAGTAACCATATATTGTGTTAGAGAGGGATGTAACCTGAGCAAATCATTCTCTTTCCCACAATAGGGGCAATGATAGCTTCCATCAAGTCTCTTACCACCCTTGGCCGTACCGATACCAGCCTTATCATGCTTCAAGGCACACTCGATATGGCATGACCTGTCACATGAATAACCCCCCTGGTATGGTGGATCCAAATTACAAAACAGCCACAAACTTGGGTCCTTGTTCTCGTCATACTTATAGCAGATACAACAAGAGCACCTTTTGCAGAACGGGTCAGAAGCATTGTACCGGTATCTGCATGCTACATTCTGGCACAATCTTGTATTGGAACCAGGACCAGCTGTACCGTTACTTTTGATATCGCTATTTGGGGAGTCAGTAGAGGCTGGTGGTACAACACGGACAGGTGTGTCGGCCTTCCTCTGACGCTTAGGTGGGGACTGAGTAACTGGCTGGTCATCTTCTAGAAGGTCGCGAGCATTTTTACCAGAGGTGACAAACTTGAAGAGGTAATCTAGCATTCTCTGTTTAGAGAGACCAGTAAACTTGCGCTCCTTTACTATGTCATGACATAAAATGTCTAAAATGTCTTTGCGGGACCATGACTGAAGCTTGTCTTGCGCAGTATCAGGGCTCTTGGACAGGTCACGTATGATCTGGATCTTCTGATCAATGCTCAGAGTGCGGCACTTGGATGGCTCTAGATTGCATGCTGTACAAATATTAAGATGCGTAAATACTAGAGAAACTTTTATAATAAATTGGAGTAATAGTGGCTGTCTACAATACTGTTACTCTGATAACATTGTGGTTTGGCCAAACATGTTTGACTTCAGCATTCTATTTTGGGCCTAATTTCCTCCCTCTAACAACCCTTACATGGAACAACAGAACAAGGGGAACTTTACCTAACATACCTAACAGATGAGTAAACAATCATTACAACTAAGAAGACGTGCTTATATATTGACAAATTATCAGCTTGAAGTAAAGAAAAATTATAAAACTTCAATAAGCCTGAGAGTCATAGAAGAACATCTCTAGTTGTAGATCACAAAGGAATTCGTAGACTGCCTCTAATCAAAGTTCAAATTAATCCAAATTAGTGATCTACCCTTCTTCTTTTTTTAATTTTGAAGTGGCTGTCAAAAGGGATCTCTACCCTAAAATTAACAGCATAAACCTCAAAAAATTTATAATTACGAAAATGTTAAACAGCAAAGGCACATCTGAAATTTTATTTACCAGACCACATACAAAAGTCAACTCATACAGTACCAATTTATCATCATCAAATGCATCTCTAATTCAACCTCTAATCTGACTGATCAATCTCACATCTGAAATACAAAACCTTAAGAACCCTGTTTTGAACATGAAAAACTGAATGGAGTAATTAATGCAATAGCATGCATTTATTCTTAACATTATACCACGCAAATTAAACAAAAAGGCCATATGATTTCCAATCCTATTCCCAATATGGTTTCTATGATAAAGAGAAACATTCCAGAAAACTAGTAGAAGACAACACTCTCTAAGAAACTTGACACTTCACTAAACAAACTAATCTGTAAAGGCAATTGCTAGCAGCACACCTTAAAAGCTCTTTCTGCTCTCCAGAAATAAAGCATGGTGAAAGAACATTACCAAAGAGCAAGCTCATATTACTTGTACTTACTGAAACTGGAAATAAAAATTGTGAAAAAAACCCACGAGATACCTTCGAATCCCAGCCCTTTTGCTTGTTAAGAATTAAGAAATTCATCTCTAACCAAAGTTTATAAAATAAATTATACATGCTTTATGCAAAAACAAGGGTTGAAAAACATTTTTTTTCTATTATCAGCTCAAAGCAATCGATTTATGCACGAAAAAGAGAAATTTTTAAAGGGATCCAAGACAACGCCATATGATAGAATATATCAGATAAACATTACGAAGGTATCCAATAACTAATAAAGTTCGAATCAAGAGAATTTATCTCAGAGCAATAAATTTGGTCGCGAAAGTACCAAATCGAGCTGAAAGAGCCAAAACAAGCGGAAATCGGCTGAAACAAAACCCCTCATTGGAAAAGGCGAAGCGCAAGTACAAATACTTGGAGAAAGGAATTACCTGAGAAGGAGGTATCCATGGGAGGTCAGATCTCGACTGGAGATCTCCCGTTCTCTCACATGCGAGCTGCGAGCTGCAAGCCGTTCTTCTCTCTTGCTTGCCTGCACGCTCTCATCAACAACAGAGACGAACGAAGAAAGAAAGAAAAAGAAAAATAAAAATTTATATAGCAATTTAATATGCGCTTTTTTCTTATAAACCACTAAATCCTCTCAAATTATTTTGTGCTAATCACGAGGGCTTACATGGCTGTGACCTATTTACATGGTACTGTTTCCGACGCCTCTTTTTCTGAGGGTAGCTCTCCTTTCCAGTCTGCAAGACTGGAGATGTCCCTCTCGTTTGCAAATTCCTATCTTGAGAGGGGTAAATATGTAAAAATCTCTTTGCTGTTCAACCACTGGTTTGATATGATATACACTGACTAGCCAATAGCAATACTAAATACCAACAGAACGGCGGACCAGGTCCAGCCATCACGACTGTGCTTTAAGATTCGTGCCGAGTTGCATGAATCTGAGATTCTTTGTGATTTTCTGTGAATATACTTTGTGTGCATCTGTATGTTTTGTGTAGATAAAAGTGAGATGGAACGTGGAACAGAAAGTGATTAGAATTTTATCCTTTTACATCTACATGCAAGTGCCACAAAAAATAAAGCATTTTGGTACAGCACAAGCACACCATGTTGTTTGGCCGCTGACTGAGGCGCTAACAGTCTTTCTTTTCACAAAAATAGCAAGAAAATGTAACTTGCTACCCAAAAAATTAAATGAAGAAGAAAGAAAATGCAAGTTGACATGTTTCTATCTTCTTTGCTTGTATGACCTCCTAAAAGCTAATTTCCATGGACTTATCCTGTTCTTGCTCGATGCTTCGGATCTTTCTCCTGTGATCAGATTTTTTATTTATTTTTCTTATTATCTGATCAGATTTTGAACGCAATATATGCGAGAATATCATGATATAATAAGACAAATTTCACCAGAGTTGATCCAATTACAGTTCTTCTACCAATTTTGGATACCCAAAATGGATTGGCTCTCCACTGCGCGTCAAAATGGGATTTCAATTTTTCATTATGGGCCGTTTGGATCGCTTAGGAATAAAAGAAATAGTCTATTTTTAGACGAAAAATATTAAGAAGTGTGTAACTTTATGAATAATTTGAATGGCTAGGAATAAATTTACGTCTAGAAAAAGACTATTCCTCTTATTCCTAAGCGATCCAAACGGTCCCATGAGTTGTAAAATTGATACTTGCATATAAGCATAAAAGTACTTAAAAAAAATAAAATAATTTTGTCAACCGACCAAGCTACGTGATGACCTCTTTCGGCCCAATTTTGGGAGAGAATGGTGCATAGGTGTTCTGTTGTGGATTAGGATGATAGAATCCTTGTATAGCTATTTACATGTAGAAGTAATACTTGTATTGTCAATTATAATTTCATCAATTCGTAGAAGTATACATGTATCGTCGATATACAAAAAGAATGATATCGAAAAAAAAAGATATATAAAAAGGACGAGAATTATCTTTTAACAAACCATTTCAACACTTATAACTATATATAGTACAAGACATAAATAAAATCATTTTGTATTTGTGGCTGCTACGTATTGTGTACATGTCTCGCACGACACCAATTTTTGTGTTCGAATAAAAATTTAAAATAGTATTGTTGCATTATCGTATTGTAACGTGTCATGTCAAAAATTTATGTTAGTGTTTATGTTACGTACCTAAACAATATGTACTTTAATTCTTCTTCATACATTATCATTGACTAATCTTTTAAATATTGAGTAAACGTAGCAGATTCAGAACACGATTAAATATTTGATCAAATGACAAACACTAACATAAAATATTTGACATGAATCTGAACCAAGTTCATTTATGAATTTTGAATGAATCTGATTCATTGATTTTGATGAATTAATATTTTATGTTTAACAAAGCTTTGTCACATCTGTATCTCAAAATTTATTTTAATACGTCATCAAATGACATGTGAGCAATACAATATTTGATAGATAAAACTATCTAAATGGGCGATAAATATATAAGTAAATTTTTGGTTATATGTATTATAAAATTGATATTCGATTATGTGGCCTAGTGGCTCAGTGGTAAGAGCTCTAGACTGGCCTCTAAGAGGTCAAGGGTTCAAGTCCCACATGCACCTTTAATTTCAGAAAAAGCCGGATGGCAAAGACCTCCCTCTTTCTTCAAAAAATTGATTGATATTCGATTCAAGGTGTCAACGCAATTGTTTGTTAAGAATACAACGTCTATTATTTTCTTGCATGCGTTTCAATGATTTTTGAATATTTTTAAAGTCAATTATATATAATTTTAACTATTTTAAGTGTGCATGGCATTATTTTCAGCATCTTTCTGAATGGTCAACGAGTTAAACTACTGTTAGTGAATTATACGAATAAATTTTGTACAAATTACACCTTAGTTGTTCGAAGTTTCTGCAAATTTTATGAATATACTATATATGCAAATTATTTGCCCATTTCATAATTTTTTTTTATCATCTTTCTATGCATAAATTAAACGCATGCGCTGATATCATATTTGCAAAATAAGAAATGAACTATTTTTAAATTAATATTTATATTACCCGTAAATCATAAACTTTGAGTCTTGCCAAATTGCTAATAACGAAAAACGACTATATTTGGTAAAATCTAACTTTTGAAAAGCAGATGGAGAAAAATATATATTGCTTTTAAGCATGAGATCGGATTAGGATGTTGACCTAATCTTGGCTAAGAATGGAACAAGGCTTGGATGTGACGGGTTGATGGGATATAAAGACCTAAGCTTGGAAATCGCAACTTGAAAAACAACTTGTCAACTTAAACAAACTTAAAAGCAACATCGTCTAGCTAGATTCACTTCTCTTGTATGAATACTAGTGGGTCTGTCGCGCGTTGCGCGACCTAATTTTCATTTTGTGTTTATTGTTAAATTCTATTATAGTAGCTCTTATTTTTAGTCTAGTTTATTACATCCATGAACCATATCAAATGATATATATGTCGTCCATTATACAGTGTCAACTTAATTATATTGCATACAACTCATGCAGTTTGCTCTAATTTACTTGTAAACAGTTGGAATAAAAGAATTTTCAATATCTACAATCCCAACTCGATATCATTTAATTCTAGAAGAATCATAATCTTGTTTGCTTACAATTTCCTCAAAAGGACTGTAAAAAATACAGAACTAATTAATGATTATTAAAAGTTAGAATCAAAGGATAACTAAGAACAACAGGAAAAAAAATGCGGTATTATATTAAAGTACTACCTAACATATGTCAACTAACCAAAGCACCTTCTAGTAGATTGAATTTAGAACCTAGAAAATGAAGCACCATTTAAATTTTTGATACCATCAAAGAAGAATAACAAAATGCCTCTAATAGTTCATAGGCATACTGAAATTTGACACTTCTTACATGCTGACTGAAATTTTTCATATGTGAGATAGAGACAAAGCTTGTAATGGTGCAGCTGGCACATGAGGTAGATGTCAGCTTCAGGCTCACATCCAATTTCATACACAGGTGCATTCCTGATTGTAGATGAGATTATTAATCATCTTCACGGGTTGACCATGTCATTGTAAAAAAAAATAGTTCATTAAACTTGATTTCAATTTCTGCTTATCAATAACAGAGATAACTTGAAATAAGCAGCAATATTCTGCTTACCAGTCAATAGACCAGTAGACTCCATAGCACACCCAATTTTCATCTATGAAGGAAAGAAATAAAAAATTATAGCAACATATTTATCGTGACATGTGCAATACAACATTATATTATATAGACTCCCAATAAGAAAAATAAAAGAATGAACATAAATTATTTTAGTCATCTAACAGAATGAAACTTATTTCATTATGCAGATAAGGTACACAGAAATAATCTTTATTAGTATTTCAAATTTTATCTCACAAATTCACTGACAACATAATCAAGATATAAAGTTCATATAAAAAATGTCAGCTAAAATATAAAACAATATATGTCAATCTAGCTGCTTTAAATAAAATTAACGTACCTAAATCATCAAATATCAAAATACTTTAGAAATTTTTTTTATAAAGACAGATGCGCACCTTAACTTGGTATAATTATACGCATAATTAAAATGAAGTATTTTTCTGCGCACAAATTGTGGTGATGAATCTCTTAATCCGAAATAAAAATTAATAGAAGAGGAAATCTAGATATGTACAACACAGCGAGATTTCTTTCTTTATAATTGCCTATATTTAAATTAAAAAAGACATAAGGAACTCAAAGCATAGTTGTACCGTGCACAAAAGATATCTAGTTAAATTGAAAATAAAGAAGTATGCACCCTACCAGCACATAACTGGATCTCTCAGCACAATGGATGGCTGCAACTGTGTTTGCGGTAAAAAAAACAGGTTGTCAGTGCCGGCATGAAAGATGATGACTCTTCCTTTCTCCAGATGCATGACAGCAGAACATCGAATGTACAGCCACCTCATCGCACACCTATGCTCCCCCTTGTTGCTTGTTGGGAATAGAAATGAAAACTCCATTAGAAAGCATCCAAAATGAGATCAAATTTTTAAAGATGACTCACATAGAGAAAGAAAAAACGAAGAATTCGTGCCAAAAAGTGCTAGTTACATGAAGATGACCTCTACCTGGAAGTACTGATCACTTATCAGTATCCAACACAACATGTAATTAGCGATCAAAAGTGTTGATCTCAAAACATAAAATATTGACTAAAGTCTAATAAGCAATGAAAAGAAGGAAACACAACACAAATGGAGAACATTATATATGCTTAAAAACTACTCAACCAAAAGAAACTCAGAGATAGCTTCCAATGGGGATTCGTACATGTTATTCATTGACATAAGTTTTTGCAGCCCGGAGCAAATAGTATTTGATAATATTAGATATTGAATCCTAAGCACCTCATAATTGATCTAAAGCCAGGAAGTCTTTCAAACTTGATGAAAGCAAGAAAAAAAATTAACTGATAAAATCCTATAGAAAAAAATACAATCAAAATAGTTGATATTGCACCAATCCTTATGAGTCCTTTTAGAGATAAGTTAATTACTGATCTTTATAGTCTGATTAAAAAACTGTGTGTATCTCTGATAAAAAAATTCAGAGATATTACTCTACTAATATTTGAATCCATTAAAGATAGACAGAAAAAAGGAGGTACCTCATGTTTATGTACTCTTCCCGACAAAATCAGGAAAAAAGTTTATGTACCTCTATCTACCCTCCAAATTTTGTTGTAAGAACTCATTGGCTTCTATTGGCTACTGCCAAGAAGAGTGGCAGTAAACAAAACTTTTGCCCAGCAAAGAGTGGAAGTAGGCATAAAACTCTAGCAACTTTCTTTCCACCCGTATCCACAATAGATGCCTTTGTACTCAGAAAAAATAACGCAACAAACTAAAAAGAAATCAAGGCACAACATACCCTGAAAAAAAAGAACTTTGCAGCACAGGTAAATGTTGGAGCAACCAACCTGGAAGAAAACGAAAAAAAAAACAATCAGCAATTCACCATAAGATGGAATTCAAAGTGGATTGTTTTTTTTCTCTATAATCTAGAATATATATGGATACATGTCAGGTTTCTGAAGCCACAGACAACAACGGCAATTAGTCTACTATAAAATCAAAAGATAATTTGAAGTTCTCTTGTCCAAATTTAATTAACGAATCAACCATCAAAGACAACTAACCAAAGTAAAATTTACATTTTCTTCTCTCTACGATTGATCAAAATTCAAACTTACATCAGGGAATTTGGGCACAATCCATGCTGCCCACGGTGCCTACCTCCTCCCATCAGGTGTTGTAGATAAAGCTTGGTAAAGAGGATCGACTATCTACAGAGAGAAAAGTAAATCAGGTAAAGAAAACTTGATAAACAGAAAAACTTGATAAAACTCGATAAAGTTTGGTAAATTTACATTTGGTCAAATTTCTGAGTGTCTTTGCACAGATGGAAAATGCAAAGCAAATGGATGGCACAGATGGCCTCACGACGTCCCCACGATGCTCTTCGAGTCAGATCTGATGCGAATGATCTTTGAGGAAGCCCTAATTTCGAGATGATGTAGCGATGAGGTGGCACAATCGGCTGATATGAGCCCGCTCAGCCAAAAGACAGATGGCTAAATCGAAGGCGCCATGAGAATGACCGAGAAAAAGCGATGCTTGAGATCATAGATGGAGAGGAGAAGTATCAGTATCGAAAGAGAAAAAGAGGATCGGAAGAGAAAAGAGAGAGAGAGAAAGGTACAGAGACGTTACCTCATCGGCGAGGCGGAGTAGCTGGAATGCTCGATTTCAATCAAGGAGAAGCTGCGGAGAGGAGAGAGCTAAGAGCAGAAGCTTCGAGCGACAGAGAAGAGAGCTAGGGTTTTCAGGCGGTGTATTCGATTATAGAGAGTGTGCACGGAGTTAGATCCGCATCCAATAAGCGTTGATGGTCCCACATGTCAGTCAGACTGTTCCAACAACTGTTTGCGCACAGTACTTTTGGATCCGGATCTTATTCTGTGAATTAATATATGTTTTGATTTCAACGATTCAACGAAGATTTAACAACGATAATATTCATTATAAATATATGCATGCACTCGTCATAGTGACATTTACAAGTTATAACAAATTAACAATGGGAATGCAACATATAATGATAAAAATCATAAAATATATTTCAAGTAGCCACATTATTAACAGGGGAGCCAGTAGGGGTGCCAACCCCCTTGTCACCCCCAAAATTTAAAAAACTTTATGGAGAGGTTTTGTAATATATACTAAATTTTGTTAATATATAACATATTGCACCCTAATAAAAGAGTTCAAATACAATCAAATTAAGTTTATTATTTATTCAAACTAGTTTAATTATAATTTTTCTTTGAGCAAATTTAGAAGATAAAAAATTACAAATAAAACATTGCTCAAATATGAAAATTTTTTCTTATTATTTTAGGGGAAAAAATTCATTATTTATTTAATATAATTCATGTTAAGAAAATTACTACTATAAAATAATATAATATTATTTTTTGTTGTCAAATTTTCTCGATAAATTTCAAACTTTAGTATGCCTAAATAAAAAATTCTGACACCCTTAAATCGAAATTCTGGTTCTGCCCCTGTTATCAGAGGAAAATTGTGTCACTTGTTCGGCATGAAATTGGCCTATAGTGAGATTCTGAGCATCCTTCTATCCAAATCAGAGGCTCTTTGTCTGGTTTAAAGACCATACACAACATAGCTCTTCATACACCACATATGGAATGGAAATATGTACCTACGGGTTTTGAATAAAAAAAAAAAGAATGGAAATATGGAATGACCAGAACTGTGAGGCTAGATTGGATGCGATTTATTTGGTGTTTGATTGACTGTTGCTATTAGCATTTGGAATTTGGATATATGATCATTGATCAATCAAAGTGTTGACCCACCTTGTATATTAATTATAATACCGAATGTGCCACATGAAATCCAGTTCTGATGCATTCATTATGCTTGCCTCATTTGTTGTTGGACCCCTTTAATGGGGCCACTAGTACTAGTACTGGGCTAAAAGGTGAAACTGTTAAAGGCATTTGCATATCAAATACAGTTTTTGTTTCAAAAGCTACAGGAGATTGTGTGAATGCAAGTAGGTGTAAACGGAACATATTCGGATACGTAATGTTAAATTTATATTTATGGGGTATTTGGATCGCTTAGGAATTGGAGAAATTGGAGGAATTTGCTATTCCTAGGCATAAATTTATTGAAAAGTGTGTAACTTTGTGAAGAGTTTGGATTGTTTATATTAAAATTTATGCTCGGAATTGCTTATTCCCGAAATTTGGGACGCATCCAAACGACCCCATATGTATATGTAATTAATAAGTGAATATTGGGAGTATAAGTATTAAAAATTTTATACTATATATTTGTTTCATTTATTAAAAGAAGTAATTTAATAACAGATACGGACACGATATCTTTAATGCTTTTAATACAGACACAATATTATAATTTTTTACAGTTTAATTCTCAATATTTCTCTTGTTAACTTGTTTACGAAGTACATGAAGATAATTTGATATTTTTTTAGCGTTACTGCATCTATTTTATTATTATCAACCAGCTATTTGGTAGTTATTAAAATTTATTTATTTTGTTTCAATTTAATTTATCTAAAAAATATAGGTTCGAATGACATTAACAACAAAGTCGAATTCTTGTGTGAGAACTTCATCGATTGAATCTCATTTACTTCCTACACATTTAAAGTTACTTTTTTATACAAATCAAAACTTCAAATAATCATTTAGAACTTGCCTATATCATTGAATATATACGAGTTCTTAATGTCAATTAATACAACGTTGATACGCTGGAAATATTCTAATATTTATGTATGTACAGAGAATGACATAGATCACATCTGATGATTTGAAAAACAGACATAGCAAAAATATGAAAAATAAATACATTTACGCCTCCTGAAATTTACAAATTTAGTTTTATAGAAAAAAAAATGTAAAATGCTTGAACATACTACTACATCAGTATCAGCACTAATACAAAATTCCAACTGATCGGCTATAAAGGTCGACTTTTTTACCACTGGCTATTTTAGTCTTTGTTTCTGTCTTATCAAAAGAAAAACAACAAAGGCCAAAGGGCTTGATGAAACTTTCCAATATTTTGCCCTCGTGGGGTCGTGGCCTCTATTCATTTTTTACGGCTTCTCTCTCATTTGATTTATATCGAATTTTCATGGGAATTGATTTGAACAACCTCAATTTAGTCCGAACACTCTAAAATAGTTTGTCGGACCAAATTACCCTTAGATATAATGTATTTGCTCATCTGAAATTTTCTGTTAAAATATTAAAGTGATGCGCACTCATTGACCACCATTCCAAAACTCTCAATCCAAAAAACAACAAATCGATGCATTTAAGCACATCTCGCGAACGCAGCTTGCGACCAAGTAGAAGAAATTGATACTTTTTTAGTTCAGATCTGGATGAAGAGAGGATGCATTTTAGTTTAGGAGTAGTGTAACAAAAAGGGTAATTTTGTAATTTGTAAATTTTAGAAATGTTCGGATTAAACGAAGGGGTGTCCGAATCAATTTCCAATTTTCATTTGTAGTTTTGTTATTGCTCGAACAAAATGAACACATAAAATAGACAAGATGATCATATATGATCAAAGTGAACACGTATAAAAAAAATTGTCATCTCTTATTCAGATTTTATATACATATTCAACTTATTTTTATTGAACTTATTTGTTATATGTGTTCACTTTGATCATTTGTATGTTCATTGTATCTATTTTATGTGATAATTTTGTTCAAGCGATGGCAAAATTGTTGATGATAGTAATCAATTTCTCTTTTTTTTAACCTCAAATCCTACAAGTGCTGGTGAGTCAGGCCTAGGGATGAAAACAATCTGGATTCGTTGTTGCGCGACACGCGGTGTAGCGCACTATGAGCTGTATGATCTTGATCGGACGGTTCACTTTTTACGGGCCTATCAATCTAGGTTACATGCACGGGGCTCCCTTGTCCATTGGATCTTGATCAGACGGTCAGCATGCCGCGCTACACCATGTGTCACGCGGCAGTGGATCTCAATTTGGATGAAAATGGTAACTGTTTTAACCATTATTTCGTTTCGTCCAAAACGAAACGAAATGGTTAAAGATTTTGGTTGCGTTTCAAAAACGAAACGGTTAATGAAAGCTTGAAATGGTTTCATCCATGTGTATTTTCGTGATTTTAATCATTTCGTCCCAAACGAAACGGTTAACGGAATTGGTAGTCAATTTCGTGTCCAAAACGAAGCGGTTAACGAAACACACCAGTTTCGTTACCATTTTGGACGTTATGCAGCCCTAGTCAGGCCCTGGTTAGTGCAGGGCCGAGTCTGGCTGATGTCTAGAGTCCGGCTGTGTCCAGTTTCCTCCCAACCTGCCCTGGATAATTATATGTATAATGTATAGTATTTAAGATATTTAAATATTCTGTACATTCTTACAGAATTAATATTCTGTCTGCTTTAATGTTCTTACCACCTCAGCGTGTGTGCTTCCACACATGAAGTAAAGAGAGAGAAGGAAAAAAGAAAAATTCATCCTTCTTTGCTGATCAGATAAATTATCTGTTATGAATGTTAGAAAAACGAATTACTGGCAGGCTATAAATTAGGTGTACTAAATAGCCGTTACCTCCAAAAAAAAATAATAAATAAAATAAAATAAAGAAAAGACCACTGCAATTAAAAAGGTGAAACTCTTATTTGCAGACAAGAAAGTTAGGCCCACTTTAAGTAGTACTAGTACGGATTCTTATTGGTACAGAAGTAGTTGTTTCGTTCTAGTGCCTAGTGCAGGTACACAAGTTTATTTATGAGTAGCACGCGTTCCATGAGTAATAGACTAATAGCTTCTTTACATTCCATGACAACAAACATTTTTCTATTGACTGTTTATCACCAGTATGGTGCAGAACGTGCAATTTATGACATACGCTGATACGCATTCAAGTTAGCTTTAATTAATGCAGAAAACAAGCAACATTTTGTCAATAAAATTGATTATTAGAAGTACCAAAAACAACAGAAGAATTGAATTAGTCGAACAAAACTGAATTCAAAAAAGCATTGTGTTTTTTTTTTTTTTTTTGCTTCCTTTTTTTCAGCACTGAGGTTGTACTGTGCCTTCAGTTTGAGCAATACAGTTGCCAACCTCAGACCAAAACTTATTATTCGAGAGTCGAGTCGAGATACAATAGAGCATTAGCGCCAAAATCCTGGGAAAACTTGAAAATTGCAAAGAACCTGACATTCAATAGAATACATAGTGGTACCAGTACCCTGCATCTTCTATCTAATAAAACAAAAAATCCCTGACAGAAAGAGCAGAAGTATTTACTCCTTTATTTATTGGTACTCTCTGTACTTCACAATTTCCTTCTTTTCTAGTTCAAAAACACTACAGATTTCAGATATAGTTCCGGAATCCAAACCTTGCTCCAAATCTTTTGAGTCAATGATTCTCTCCAGTTCAAGTGATGGTTGCAAAGCCTAAATAAACAAAAGTATTAGGTTATTATGTTCTGTGTTGTAAGTTTTTTGTTGCTCACTTATATAGGATCCATATCTGCTGTTATTATTGCCACAAAATCAGGAGACAGCTATTCATGTGATTTAATATGAATGAGCCAGATTGTATCGACTGATGTCATTCAGAGGGCTTTCTGATGTGATCTGGTCTGTTCGCTAGATCAGGTGGTACCAAGTCCAACCTAAACAGCAGGGTCATGCCTTCTTTTTAGAATCAACAGAATCAGATTGTGTTCCCGTGTATATATATAATATGAAATATATCTATTAGCTATCATACAGTTTGAGCTTTCCAGTAATGTACCAGAAGGTATACCAGTAGTAGTGCAGTACAAATGCCGTGTCACTAACTATTATCTTGTCAGTTCAAAGAAGTACCAGAAAAAAAAAAATAAAGCAGAAAAGAAGCAATGCACAGAAGGCATTAATAATGCAATAATAGAGCCAAAAGGAGATAAAAAAAATCAATTCTATCTAAAGAACAATCCAGAAGTAGTGGACTAGTAGACTGAATGGTAGGAAATTATGATTGCATGCAACACAACTCATGTGCAGAACAACTCACCCATGGGGAATGACATTCAGCATTTGAAGAAGAATTAGGTAAGAGTTTATCTGAGTCATTTTCCTGCTCTTTGCATTTCAGCAAATGCCATGCATCAGGACTATCTGAAACTAATAGAAGCAGTCTCTCGCTTCCCTGAAAAAAGCAGTGAAATTTGTTTATAATAAAAGCTCATATATCTTGCTAAAATACAAACACATGGTTTGCACTGTGATGCACACATATGAGCACATAGACAATGTGCACTTGTGCAAACAAAAATACACATCCGACTAAGATACAAGCACTGACTAGGCACAGTGCACACATATGGCACACGGACACAATGCGCACGAACACATGGACTAAGATACAAGCATTGGCTAGGCACATCTCACATGTGCCGCACCACCAACACACACACACTGATACACAAAGACAGTGGCCACATATACTGAACGCACATATAAGAAAAATAAGAAAACACTTATACATGATTGGTGAAAAGTTAAAAAAAAAGGAATAAGAAAACAAGGAAACAGGCAAAAAGAAAATACCTGGAGAGCTCTCCAATTTGAATAAGTGCGAAACAACATCCAAAAGAAAGGTACATTTGGCAAAGGCAATATCTACACCATTGAAAAGGGAAACATAATCTATGTAATTTAAAAAATGAGAAAATTTAATGATTAGAAAGGCCAAGAAAATGAGATACGGGTTTAAAATGACCATACTGTAAAAACACTGGTAAGCGGAAGCAGACAAGCTGAACCATAGAATTTTTGTCTATGAATTGCAGCTCCTCTACAAAATGAAGGAAAGAAATGTCACTGCCAGACTTTACAATAAAATGGATTTGATCCATCCACGTAATGTAAGATAAAAAAAATAATAGTTTAAAATATTGATTACCTCAAAGCTATATGTCGCAGCCTTCTTCGAACAAGCCGAGGATTTAAACTGCATTTAATTAATATAACAATAAAAATATAATGAATTATTCAGGAAATAAAGTATTCTAACCAACAAAAGAAAAAAAAAATTGAAAAAGGTAATATAAGAATCCTAGATTCTAACCTCATTGGATAAGTAATATCCAATTTAGTAACATCCTTAGAAACAGACTTTAAGAAAATCTCAGAAGGTCTAACTCGTGATAATAGCCACACACCTAAGCTGCATCAAAATTTAAATACAACCAAAATATAGGAAATTTATTATTTATCACATTCAAATATAGAGGCTTCATGCATATGACACCCAACACACACACTGAATGACTGAACAGGTACATATACAGAATCCTATAGCTATAGTAAGGGCTATGTAATAGATTGAAATTTTCAGAATAAAAAAGAAAACTCCCAAAAGGGATATAATTAAAAAGCAACCTATGAATTCTATTCTTAATTGTCCCCTCTGGAGCCTTCTCAAATACACTCCAAGATCGGTTCATCTGTAAAGCCATGTTGGAAAAAAAAGTAATTATACATACAAAATAATCCAAGGTGTCAGCGATGAATCCCTGTAATACTGGGACTACAGTTTGGTTTATATTGTGGCGAGTCTCAATGCTTTAAATGTACGGTACATTCATTTGATATGCATAGCCAGCTTGTTAGGAATGGTGTACTGATATCTAAGATTGTAATTTGTAAAGAGTGTAACTATTAAATGTAAGAAAACTCTGGTTCAAATAATTGGGTTTCAACAGCTAAATCAAATTCAATCTAAACTTAATACTTTCAAATTTGAAAAATAATGGGTTTTTAGCAGCCAAATCAAATAACAGTCCCCCAATACTTCTGGGAACCTTTTACAAATTTTCCCTTCAAGGTGACCACTGATATATGGGAAGCTAGGAATATTCTGAGATTTTAGAGGGGTCTTTTCATAAAGGAATTACATATAATTCAAGCTAAACTTCCCATAATGAACGCCAACCATACTTACAAGAGATTAACATTACAACACAATCATAAATACTGAGGCAATTCATCAAACACCTTATCAGCAAAAAAGTCCACAACGGCCTCAGCATTTTCCTGGGGCTTCCTGCCACGTGTCGTTATCTGAGACCACAGATCCTTGATCGAAGGAGGAGGCCGCTCCGACGTGGCACCGACGCTGACGGGGTCACGTGACCGGCTGAAACACCAGTTGCGACCTTTGATCGGGAACGCCACCACTCTCGCTCTCATTTTTCTCCTGTCTTCCTATTTAGTTTCGCAATTACTTGTGTCCAGTGTTTTTGTTTGAATGAGATGGGAGAGATGGTGTGGAGTCGTTTGTGGAGCTGGGAATCAGCGCCGGCGGAGAGATGCGGCGGTTGTTTAAAAGGATCTTTGACAATTGACAGAGATGGGATTATTATGTTATGTATGTATATGTATGATATGACTTGGAGAAAGGGCGGAGTGGTGTGGGGTCATAGAGTAATTTAATTGGATTAGTAAAAAAAGATAGAAATTTGATACCAAAAACGGAATATTTATTATTCTGATTAAATTTTATTCCTAGAGTTTTAGAAATTGTTAACTTATTAAACCTTCACTTCCTTAAATATTTTGCTATAACCTTAGCAAAGTTTAGTAAATTTATGATTATGAAAAATCATGTGTGAATCTGTGGATAGCAAAACGGCTTTGCCCTTGTCTTAGTAATCAACGGTAAAAAGATATCAAATCTTTTTTTTTTGTTTCTTTTTATTTTAATAATAAAATAATGCAATAAAAGCTCAGAAAACTATTGATTTGGTAAGTCAGGATTTCAGGATAAGAACAAATCATATATTTGGTTAGTTATAGGAGTATTCAAGGCGCTATGGAATATGCATTACTGTTGTTTTAATAGTTGCTATCGTGTTGAGGATACAACTTAATTATACAAATCATATCTTTCGTGGTTATCTAATTTAAAATTTTAAGTGATACGAGATAATAAAATATAAAATATCTAGTTAAAAAAAGATGATGATAAATTAAGTATTTTGTTTGTGGATATTTAAATTAAGAAGATGGTATTGGTATTGAACATGCAATATGCAAAAAATGTAATGCAAAATAATAATAATAATAATAATAATAATAATAATAATAATAATAATAATAATTAAATAAATAATGTAATGCAAAGAATACCGAACCACTCCTACACATCTTTAAATAAGTTCTAACCATTTCAGAAAAAAAATTGACTTCATATTGCTCCGAGCTTAGGTTCTGTTTGGATCGTATGAAATTAAGGGTAGGATTAGCTATTCAGGATTAAGATTCTTAATCCTAAATTCTTAAAAATAAGCTTAATCTCAGATTAAGACTTTTTGTTTGGATGAGGAAAGAATAAATAATGAGCTTTTCTTTCTAATCTCAATTCTTATTCTAACAAAATGTCGGATTAACTAATCTTAGTCTGATTAAGAATAAGCTCTTAATCCTGGACTGTGTTGATGGTTTCTTAGTCCCGAATAGCTATTTAGTCTAGAATAGCGCTTATTCCTAACTATCCAAACAGGGGCCTTAGTGAATAAGAGGTATTTGTTAAAAGTTATTAAAATGATTTCATAATTTATTTGCATTAACAAAATTTTGTCATGTAGAAAAGAGCTCTAATTAGTCCTAGTTCCTGCAAAATTCACCGACTAGTATCGTGCCGTATTTTAATTTTACTTGGACAATCATTATCAAAAGCTTGCAAAAAGAAAAAAAAAAGAAAGGAGTTATGGCAATATGGGCAATTAACTAATTAACCTCCTCCGACTAAAAAGAGCACACGTGCACAAGGAACAAAAATTCAGACGCACCAACTATTATTTTATGGTTTGAAAAAGCATGATTTACTTTTCTGAAAGTATATTTCCGAGAAGATCCCAATTTTGGGGTAAAGGTAGCCGTTAAATAACCCCTAGTTGAACCATGTTTAGTGCTTACTGATGTTGGAGCGTGTCAACGAGTTTGAACTATTATTTATTACATTATTTAAAAATATAATTCCGAAAGGATCGTTAGTGATTGGAAACAATTTGCAACACCAAAACAATTGACGTGGAACAACTTGTTGCATGCTAATGCAACTCCAAGTGCTAATTGTTAATTATTATACACTAACGATCAATGACTATATAAATAGCACCTAAAGCTCTTAATTAAAAAATTGTGTTTGCTTGAACTAATCGAAGCAAGGACTACTAGACATGAAATACCGTTTTATTAAGCATAAGTCAATTAAATTGCCACTATTAAATTATAGACGGAGCTAGAAAGTTTTTAGACGGGGTTCACATACTATATCATTATTGATATTAACATGATAACTACATAAAATAATTAAATTAAAATTATAGGGGTCAATGTTGAAATCATTTTTGTATTTTTTATTCGGATCCTTTCAAATATAATTTTTTAATAAAACATGAATATATCGCACTAAAAATTATATTATTTAAATAAAATGGATAATATTGACAACAGTCACACCATTTGGATCATATAGAGCTCGATCGGTCTATGTGCCAAATGACGTGCCGCGCAAATTAAGGAGTGAAAATATAACTTCTTCGGACAATTTCGAAGCATATTTTATATTTTTGGTTGATAAATGTATGTATCTGATATTATTTCGGATTTAGATAGCAAATAATTTGGTTGTTTTGATCCTCAGACTAAATATGACCTGTGATTCGATCCGAAATAACATCATAAATCACGATTGATTAATATTATGTTTTATTTGATTCCGTGCAGATATATACATGCTTTTAATAATATTGAGTATAGTAGAAACATATAGACAAAAGTATCAATAAGTTATATGGTTTGACTTGACCTGGGAAATTTAATCTTTCTCGAAATCAGAATTTGCTAACAGCAAATTTGAAGTCCCATTTTAAGTTGTTTAATTACTCCTATTATTTGCAGCAATAGTAAACTAATGAGAGAGAGAGAGAGAGAAGGGAAGAAAGAGATAAGAAACTTTAATTAGCAAGCTTACACTGGATTTTATTTCGTTAGAATTGGTTTCATATGATTTCGTTAGATCTTATAACATAGAAATTTCAATCAAATGATGTCAAATCCATTCATTTCGATAAAATAGTTTTTAATGAAATGAAATTTTGTGTTAAAAAAATGATTCTAATCAGGACCTACATGTTTGAAAGGGTATATTAGATAACTAGATGAGGGGTAGGCGGCTTCGCCGCCATTTGATAAATTTTGATGGCTAAATCTATCAATATATAAAGAAATATATTTTTCCAATATATCTATTTTATATTTACTTTATATATAAAAAACTATCTTAGATGATTGGTACAATTATTTTTATAATATATTTAATAAAAAAATATTTTAATTAAAAGCCAATGCAATCATGGCTTTTAATTAAGAAGGGTAAACTTCTAGTATATATATATTCAGATTGATCGATCAACGAAAATTGGAGGACTCAGATTGCATGTCGTATGAGGGGATAAATTTTTTTTCCTATAGGTTAGACATGAACTACCTTAGACTTCCAAATATATCTACCTTAGATTTCCAAATATATTTAACTTTTAAATTATTTTTAATTTATATAAATATCAGTGTAAAAAAATTAACTCTATTTTTGACCGATATTTCAAATTTAAATATCGGCCACGGTTTTTAATATATATCTTAGATTCCAATTATGGAGGAGAAATATATAATTTTTTAGAATGTCAAAATCAACTATGATGATTTTTTTTATATTTTAGAAGGATAAATATGTTGTTTTAGTTTTATATAGCAAAATAGATAATTTCGACTTTTATAGAAGACAAATACGATAATTTTGATGTTTTAAAAGTATATGTATGAAAAAAAATTTTAGGTATGTGTTAAGAGTTTCTAACAAAAGTTTCCATATCTTTTCGAATTTTATTTAAAAAAAAAGTGTTCATACATCATGGAAGAATAAGTAATATTAAAGCAATTAATATTCCAAACAGTTTCTAATATTTTATTGGGTATTAAACTTTTTATTTTTTTCTTAATTCTTAATAAACAAGATATAAATATAAAATGAAAATCCAATAAAATTTAAAAATAAAATTCCAAATAACAAAGAATCAATTGTTATCTTTATAGTTTTAAGAACTAAGAAAAAAATCTTAGACTTTTATTTAAGTTGACCATCTACGCCACATGCTAAATCAAAATATAAAAATCAACGATCACGATCTTATGTAAAGATTTGGATACCTTTGACCCAGCCGCTCGGTAAATCTAACGATTGATGTTGCTCTCTCGAACTATTTTTGTCACGTGATTTTTTTGGATTGTTGGAAGAAAGAAGAAGAAGAAGAAGGAAGAAGAAGAAAAAAAATTATAAACAATCCAAACTCTTCACAAAGTTACACACTTCCCAATACTTTTTCCCTTCTTCCCACATCTATCCAAACGGAGCCTTAGTTTATGCGTGACTTAGTCAGAGCTGATGAAGCCTCCCTTTTCTTTTACCCTTCCCAATCTCGCTTTTTCAACTGATGTTATTATTTCTTCTTCTCTACTTCTATCTCTTGGTTGAAGTCTTGAAGATCAGAGGACTTGAAGAAACTAGAATATTTAAAAATTTGTCCCAAATTTCAATTACTTTAAAAAAGTAATGGATTTGATTGAAAAAAATATTACATTATAAAACTTTGTTTTTAATTATATGAAGTTCTACAATTTCAAAATTTTAACTATGCAGTTCGATTGTTTAATAAGGTTATGACGACACATTATTTATTTTGGTCAAATTACTTCACCACCTTTTGGATCAAAATGCTCACATGATGATGATGTCATTTACACATCATTAAAACAAAAAGCATACTATTACTTACAATGGGGCCGTTTGGATCAAGTAGGAATTTGAAAAATTTTCTAGACATAAATTTATTATAATCAATCCAAACTCTTTACAAAATTACACACTTTTCAATATTTTATGTCTAGGAATAGAAAATTCCTCTTATTCCTAAACGATTCAAACGACCCCAAAGCCCCAATAAGGTTACCTAAGTAGTTCAGGAGAAAAAAACCATAGAAATTTGCATATTCCATATAAATATTTACGTCGACCGTTTTAGTACGTTTGATAAATATATAATGGAGAAGTCTTTTTAAAAATAAAAATTGGTATGTTATAATTCAATTATTATGGATTTGCAACACGTACGTACGGGACCATAACAAAAGTTTACCCGCTAGAATTACACTGACGTTGTATATAGTTAGCATCTGTAGTAAAAGTTTAGCCTCCTCAATTTCATCTCTAACCTAATTATTATATTTTTGTCGGGCATGCAATCAGAGAATTCATGCATGCCAGAACTTCTTTTCACGGGGAGCGTTTGGATCGTTGGAAGAAAGAAGAAGAAGAAGGAAGAAGAAAAAAAAATATTATAAACAATCCAAATTCTTCACAAAGTTACACGCTTCCCAATACTTCTTCCCACTTCTTTCCTTCTTTCCTTCTTCCCACACCTATCCAAACGCACCCATGGGTTAAATATTATTCTTTGTAGAGATCTTAGACGTTCATATTTGAAAAATTAATAGTGAAAAATGAAAGCAATGCCTAATCAACAAACGGCTTGTGTGCAAGCAACGCCAAAATCTACAACCCAATCCCCATCCGCTCCCGCGCGGGACCGTCCAACGCAGCCTACGAACCGTCCGATCTGATATGGATGGTTCGAGCCTATCAATCTAGTTACATGTACGAAACTCTCTTTGCCATTGAGATAAAATCAGACGGCTGTGATTTCTGCGCTGCACGGTCCCGCGCGGGACTGGATTTCATTTCATCTACAACCACTTGCACCTACCCAAACAGCTTAACAGCACCGCTTTTGTTGAGTGTTTTCGTTGAGAGATAAATCATTATTGAATCCTTATCTTCGTTGATCCAGCCCAACCGTGCGCTTATCTTTGACAAGTCATCTTTCCTCGGGCCCACAACCTCCTGCTTCTTGACTGAAGTTAATAAAGACACTATTTATTTGAGCCTCCTGTTTTTTGTCTGGATTGTCCTAGCACAAATTGTGACTCACTGACTCTTTTTAAATGGAAATTAGTCAATGACAACAAAAAAGATTCTGTACACATTGCTCCTTTACATTCATTTAGTTTAGTTATACCTTATTTTTGTTTAACTTTGGTTAAAACATAAACTTTACGTTTGTTAATTATGGCTGAAATTAATTATGACTCCTTTACTTTCAGTTTGTTTGTTTTTTGTTCGTTGAAAGATGTAATAAATTTTGGTACTATAAACGTTGGGACGGTTAAATACTTCAAACTAAATCATATATTCATAAAAAGCTAGTGTATGTTATAATTATTGTCCGAAGAGTTTTTGCCCCAAATTCATCAAATAGAAAAAACTATACAAATCAAGTACATATATGCTGTGAAAATTATTAATTCTATATTATAAATTTGAAACTGCGAACCCTATGTATATGTTGCGTAGCAGTTCTATGAGTTTTTTTGGCTGATGAATTAAGTGAGAAATTTTCTTAACTAGAAAACAACACTCCTCAAAGAGTATCGAATATATTTAACTCCTATAATCTTTATCGAGTAATTCGATTAAGAAACTTTTAGTGTGATTATTAATTAAGTTACTTCAAATCAAACTGACATAAGAAAACCATTCTCGATTCTCGAATAATATAAATTTTTAGACTTTAAAACTCAACCTAGTGGCGATACAACCAATACTTCATTTACTCAAATTATATTGTAGTAATTGATTTCATTGATATATGCAGTACATATTTGCGAACTAACTTATTTGACATGATGAAACCAACATCGAAATTCATTAATAACGAAAAGCTAATTAAAGCGTGGAATGCACAAACACGCAATATATATGAAATGTATTTTAAGTACTAATGAAATGAGATTGCTTATATATATTGATGTTTTAAATCACTTTGTAGATAATCAGTCGGTTTTTAATCACTTAATGCAGCATTTTATAAGCTAGGTTATAGTAGTGAGGGTACGCATTAAAAATAAGATTGTACTTTAGGAGTCGTTTGGATCGCTTAGGAATTTGGGGAAGTTGTAATTTCTAGGAATAAATTTATTGGGAAGTGTGTAACTTTGTGAAGATTTTGAATTGTGTATAATAAATTTATGGTAGTAAGATGAAATTCTCTAAATTTCTTGGGGAATCCAAACAGCCCTGCTAAGGGAAACAATTTTCTTGCATACATTGATGTCTTATTATATTCTTTTTATTATTATTTTAATGAAGATTAAAATACAACAAAAATTAGAAAGTAGCAAATTAACACCTTCCGCTTAATAATTGAGGATATTAGTCAAATTTCTAAAACTAACCTTGTACAATCAAAATCGTCTTTATTAGTTTAAACATAAACAAGTTAACTATACAATCCTAATCTGGTGGCGCGCTACACCACGTGTCGCGCACCTACGAGCCGTCTGATCTTGATCGGACGGTTCATTTTTGACGGGCTTATCAATCTAGGTTACATGCACGGAGCTCCCTTATCCATGTGATCTTGATCAGACGGTCAGAAGCTGCGCGACACGTGGTGTCGCGCAACACTTGATTTTAATTCGTTAACTATATATGCCAAACAAAATCCTCAACTAAGATGATGATTCAGCTCCAATATAACAAAAAGTAGTAAAATGCGTCTTATTTTGTCATGTCATGTCATGTCAGTATGTCGCTTGATCTTACTGCACTCATTTCTTTTCTTAGAGGTTATTAAAATGTCATGAACACGGCTCCTGATAGAATTGAGAGATAAAAAAAAGGGTCGTAACACTTTACACTTTTTACCCTAAAAACATGGAAATTGGTACTCATGAGTCATGATGAATATATATGATGCAAAAATCACATCTATTACATAATTTACATTTCACCAAAACAGAGAGGAGCTTGCATTTTAGACTCCATTACCAAAAAGGCAAACACCAGCAGCAACATAAGTCTCCAGTTTTGGAAAGAACGGAGAGGAAGTAAAATCCAAACTTCATCCACCAAGCTATAAACCGAAATGAGATCTGCTGCTGCGCGATACCGCGTGTCGCGCGGTATGCTGGCCGTCTGATTAAGATCCAATGAACAAGAGAGCCCCGTGCATGTAACCTAGATTGATAGGCCGTAAAAAGTGAACCATCCGATCAAGATCAGACGGCTCGTAGTGCGCTACACGCTGTGTCGCGCAACAGCAGAGTCGGATTGGCTATAAACCAGACGAAACAAAACAGAAACAGCGCCATAACCATTTGTAAGTTGTAACCATCATCATTTCTCAAAGAAAAGAGAGAGAGAATGGAAGACTATCTCATTGTACGGTCTGACACCGTCAGCTTGGCCGATCTTGCGCGATTTTTGACGTATGGCGAGAGAGTAGAGAAGGTGATAGAAACGGGTCGTGTCGGGTCACTGGAACAGCGGGGCCCAGCTGTCAGTGCGCTCAGTCAGGACCATCGGTGGGTCATAGTCGTCTCCATTGTAGCTCGTCGGATCATCACCTTTCTCAGAAAGCCAATGGAGCTGTACGGATTGGTTGTAGAGTTCTTTCTCAACTTGTTGTATCTCAATGGAGGTGGTTTGGTTGGGTTGATTCGGAATCTCTTAACTGGTACGTACGCTCCTAGTTTAGTAATAGGAATGGTTTGCCTGGGGCAGAGTTTGTCCTTCAAAAGGGAAAATGTTGCAATGAGATGTTGAAATTTCGAATTTGCATGTCTACATTGCCTTCTAATTGATAACTTTTGCTTGCACAAGTTTGCGTATATGTGTCAAATAAGGAAAGTAGGAATTTCTAGTAATAAATATAAACTGTCTAATTTTGTTAAAAGAAATTGATCTTGGAGAAAGGTAACCAGTGTAGAATAAATTAAGTACATAGAGGTAACTTCCTCCTTGCAATTTGAGTCATTCTCAACTTTTTTTTTTTTTTTTTTGAAGGTCAGGCGTCATTCTCTACTCATTATTTATTTCTAAGTACTGAACCCATAAATTACATTCAATATCCAAATTACGACAGATAGTGACAGGTTGCAAACCTCCTAGTACTAATGTCATTGTATGCGTATATTGTCAATAATATGCTCCTAATGTAATTTTTGTATTAACGGTTGAACATGTGTTAAAAAATAGATAATTAATTGTCTCTTCGAACTTTTATATATCCATTGCAAAAGAATCTCAATCTAAGAGAAATAAATAAATAAATATAGAAGGAAAGAGATGATATATGATGTAAAAAATGTTAAGTTGAACTTCACAGGGAAGATTGTGATGCCTGAGAGAGGATCAAGTAGCTATTTGAGTTTCATTGGACATATTGACACACGATTAGACCTACATAACTTTCAATCCCAATCAGCATTAAGGGAGCTTGAAGGGAGAGCTTTACTGGATTTCTGTATCATGGCTTCAAAATTGGCCTATGAGAATGCTAATGTAGTAGAAGATGTTGTCACAAACCGTTGGAAGGTATACAATCTCTCTCCCTCACCACCAAGTGTATTTATTAAATCAATCAAGCATCTTATACCATATTACATCATTTTTAGAATCTTAAAAGCACTAGGCACAATAATTTTTCCACGACAGAGTCACCTGACACAAGGAAATTGAGCCTCACTAGGTCTCTTTTGTGATAATAGATGTTTATTCAATCGCCAACCTTCAAAAAAGATAATAGATGTTAATTGAAAAAATTTAACTTTTTTGTAATGTCTTACCAGATGCATTTTGTGGAGTTCTACAGTTGCTGGAATGGTAAGAGAATGAAATTGTCAGTTTTCTTTTTGTTGTTTAATTTTTTTTTTTTTTATGTACATCACTGAAACAATAACATATCATAGATTTGTTGTTGGGCGAATCCTGTTAATTTGTTCCAACACACATGGTAACACCACAAACCCTTCAAACCCTTTTTAGTGAAAGTTTAGCTAAACATCCTTAATAGATGACCGCAACTAATTGATAAAACCACATAACACTGGAGCTATAATTCTGGTTCAGTGTAGTCATATGCATGCCTAAAAAAAAGTTTCATATGTGCTAAGAGTCTACCCTTATGAAACAAGAATGATCTAATATACTCTGAAAATTCTTGGAATTATCGTCTAAGTTATTTCAGTCCTTATTTATTAAATTTATGTTGGGTACTTTTATATATTCACTTGTTTTGTAATTAGTATGGGTTGTTTTAGAGGAAAGCACAGGATATTGCCCAATATACCATTACATGTATTAATATAAAAGAGTTAATTGTATTATTATCTTTTTTATCCTTATGATATGATGCAAAACAGAGTACCAAAAGGAGAGGTCGACACAGGTCTTTATAATGTGTGACAAGCAGAAAAATGCTGACATAATACTGATAAGCTTTCGAGGGACAGAACCATTTGACGCTGATGATTGGTGTACTGATTTTGATTATTCATGGTACCACATACCCCAATTGGGGAAGATACACATGGGATTTCTGGAAGCCCTTGGACTAGGAACCAGAGATCAAATCTCCACTGTCCAATTGTCTCTCCAAGACCCCAAGTCCTTTTCAGGTATCTTGTTTGAGTCTCTGTTTCTACACCTCTAAATATGTCACTTTGTGTCTATCGGTCTGTGTGTGCACACACATTATGGCATGTAGTCATGTAGACGCGCGCATACATGTTTTATGTATGCTAATATGCTAAAAGATGATTCATGTCTCATAAATATACTGTTTTAGTGAAGACCTTGTACTGTGCCTACATGTGCCAAATATTTTGTTTTCATCTGGTACTTCCTTCATGTTTAGTTAAAGTTTGTTTAGTCATAAGCCTAAGATGTTACTTAATGCCTTACCAACACATAAATTTTAATTGGTATTGTCAAAATAATTAAATTTAATGAAATTAACTTTTTCTGATTTCTTTTAATATGCAGAGAACAGGAACAAAAGGAATGCTTATTACACTGTAAGAAACAAGCTGCGGAGTCTACTAAAAGTGCACCCAAATGCGAAATTCATAGTAACTGGCCACAGCTTAGGCGGTGCACTTGCAATTCTTTTCCCGGCAATTCTACTACTTCACGAAGAAACTGAGGTAGTGGAGAGGTTGTTGGCAGTCTCCACCTTTGGCCAACCAAGAGTGGGAGATGCGCAACTGGAGAGATTCATGGAAGCACATGTGTGCCATCCAGTTGAAAAATACTTTAGAGTAGTGTATTGCAATGACCTCATACCAAGAATACCATATGATGACCGCATGTTTTTGTACAAACACTTCGGTGTTTGCCGCTACTACAATAGTCTCTTTATTGAGAAGGTAATTTATTAGGAATCATAACATTACTTTCTAAAAGTTTCACATGATATAAAATTTTAGCACAAAATAATGGGCATTAATTTCCTGGTTAGGAAAGTGTATAACAAGTTACATTTCTTACCCAAAAAAAATGAATCTGAAGTATTTTCTTTTTTTTTAGAAAAGCTTGACAGTGATCTGAAGTATTTTCTTTAACTAATTTAAGCTTGACAAAGTGACAATTTCATATATCACAGGCAATTTTTTTCCTTTTTTTTTTTACCACCATATGCTCTCCTTCTGAATTTATAAGGAAAGAATAAATGAATAATTGATGTTACTTGTTTTCGCTTTCTATTTTTTCAGGAAATGAAGGAAGAGCCAGACCGAAACTTCTTTGGGGTAAAATACATTATACCGCTTTATCTAACTGCTGTATGGGAGATAATAAAAGGTCTGGCTATGGGATGTATATTTGGATCAGAGTACAAGGAGACATGGGTCGCAACATTTTTTACAATTCTCGGCTTGGTGATGCCGGGTATTTCTGCTCATTGCCCTACAAATTATGTCAACTGTGCACGGCTCGGGAAAAAGAGTAGTAGGTTTTAATTAAGCTCTCTCGAAGAATTATTCCATGAAGATTAAAGTGAATAAAAGCATCAGATTTTGTTTGTTCAATTTTTTTTTTACTACAGTTCATTTTTTTTTTTTTTTTTGTATCTCTCGCCTTGCAAGTCCCAACTCCCATGGAACATTGAATATTTTTGTCGTGAGGTGATAATAAGTTTGTTGCGGTGGTTAAATTGGGTGGGTTGGTTCAATTGATACTCAAATTGATTACCTCCTTTAGAAAGTTCTTTTTACATTTTAGTTGGTTTTCTTTTCTTGTAAGGGAGATTCTCATGCCGCATTCATCCCTGACGGAGTATATGATTTTTGCTAGTATATAATTCCTAACTTGTATATAGAATTAGACTAATTTGCCAAAAAAAAGAAAAGAAAAAGACTTGTATAGTTTTATACTTTTATTACAGCCTCGTAGGGAATACTGTTGATATTTTTTGACCTATATGTTTTACCTACGAAATACTGTTGATCGGTATTTCGTGTGCAAGTGAATGTATAGGTAGGTCCCTGGGAGTCATTTTCTTTCTTTCTTTCTTTTTAAATGATTGCTTACGCAAAGGAACTGAAAATGTTTGAGCTTTTGTAAGCTGAATGTTGCTCTAGGTTGTCGTTGCTTAAAACTTGTGCATCTGAATAGCAAATTAATTGAATTGTTAATGTGATAATTTCAATATCAAAGAATGTAAAACATTTATAAATTCAATACAATAATTGTAATATTAATATTACTAAACCAATAGTTTGCATATGTAGTAATCGTCAATGTGTCTTCAAAAAAAATAAAGAAGTTTGCATATGTAGCAATTTTATTGAAATTATTACATTTGTAGTTACAATTAACTATTAAAATGTCTAACAGTAATATTTTCTTATAAAATGTTATTTATATGTTTATAGACTTTTAAATGCTTTGTTGAAAGCAAACAGAAATTTATTTATTTTCAATATCGTCTAATTGCTCTCTGTTAATTACCAACATATATCTTTGTAAAAAAATATTTATATACAACTTATCCACAAGGTAATATTTTCAATATTGATTAAAAAACTATTCAACGACTTAGGACCGGCCTCGATCTGAGACGACAGACCCTGACCATTTCCGGCACATTGCCATCCTAATTTACGTACAGTAGGATTCTTCAGACCCAAAATTGTGTTGTTTCCTTTGTGTATATTCATTGTTGTCTAAGATCAATAAATAATTATTCATTTCCTCAGTTTTCACAACAAAAAAGTTTATATTTTTCAATCAAATGGTATCAAGTGATTTGGATTTTCAAAGATAATGTCTTACTATAAAATCTTCTTGCATAATCAAACAATTCTCAAGTTATAAGAAACTTTATCAATAGACTATGTATATGATTGTGAATTTACTTTTTTTTATAATAAACCTGATTTAAATTGATTTAAAAAATCATTATTTTCATTGCCAAAATTAATAAGTGTCAAGTGATCTCTCTCTTATAATTCACGAGAGACTAGTAATAAAAGTTCATAAATATGTGTATAATTAATGGAGCAACTCATGATACTTAGCACCATTATGTGTTTCTTTTAATAATGTACTTCCAAGTGTGCTTTGATTCACTCTGAATAGAGCCATAGATAGGTTTGAAGGTCCCTCTAAATCTGTACTGGTATTAGAAATGTGGAAGTATGTTATCGTTCTCTTATTAGAAATTTTCCAAAGTACTGGTATTAGAAAGTTGAATAAAATTCTGTATTTCCAAAGAAAAGCAATCTCTCGTTAAAATCAGTCCTAGCAGTATGTATAGTTGATTAAAGTTCATGTCTCGCAAATTGAAAATAAACCGAAGTCGAGTGCTTTATTGATTAATCCAGCAAATCAACACATGCAACACATGAACTAAGAGATACACAAGCCCCATCCATGCACTCAACTATATAATTAAGCTACCTCAAAACACAAGCAAGCTAGAAACAAATTTCAATGCATAGATAAGCACCAGAAACTACAATTTCACTCATTATTTCTTCAATAATTCTTCGTTCCCCAACTCGATATGCCCTGCTTGTACTTCTTGGTTTGAACTGGTTCCTTCATTGTTGAATTTCTTTTCCTTGCTTTATACTTCACTTCAATCCCGCATGCATTGCATAGCGTCTTGACCAATATTTTGTTAAGAATTAAAGTCAGATCACACATAAAATTAGATGATCATTTATATAAGATAATTCAAAACAAATCTTAAGGTAATCAGAAAAGCCAAATATGAATTCGATTTAAGGGAAACCTGTACCTATGAGTCTATGACCACGAATAATTAATCAAAATATGGTGCGTCGTAAACGTACATAATTTGTAAGATTTTAATATATGATGATAAAATATCGTCCTCATTTATTTGGAGAAGAACCTTGCCTTTAGAAATATGTGCTAGAAATGTGAAATAACAAGCATGCATGCCACACATACTTTTTCTGGAGAAGAAATACTCAATACCTTGTGGCCGCAGCAGCTGTACCTCCAAACCGAAGTTTCTGTTGTACCACAAAGGTAGCATTTTTTGGCCATTATTACCCCCGGCGGCTTGAGTGACAGATCAAGATCGAGACCTGAAGTATCATCTTCCCTTCTTTCCAGTGTCTTGATCAAGTCCTTTGTCTCCAGTGGAGTTACAGGGGAGGTCGGATCTGGAAGAATATAAGGAGTTTTCAAAGCGGTATTGCAGGAGACGAATAGAGACGGAACGAAGAAAAAATTGTGCTTCATTTTAGAAATGCAGTGAAGTGAAAGTGAAAGATGTTTGAAATATCGATGTGTCCACGGCACACATAAATAGCAGTCCGAGTGATAGTGATAATTACCATTGGATCGGCGTTCATCAGTAAATGCGGGTAAATTTGGGTCCAACTGTTTTTATCTCCGATTGGTCGTGAGTGCGCGTGACGACCTAGATGACGTGCGCATGTTGTCCTAACCGCGCACCATGGAACAATTCCGGGACCCAAAATCGAGAGAGAATGATATCTTGGCCAAGCATATTATATAGCAAGTTTTTAGGGGTTCAATTTTTTGTTCAAATTCGCAAATTAACATAGCTGAGTAAATTTTTCTGTCTCATAAAGCTGAAAAAATGATTATATCAAGCAAACAAGGCAATATTTGCAATAGGAATTGTTAACTAGAAATCCAGAAAACTAATCCTGCACAACATTTTTAGCAGTTTAGCAGAGATATGAGAACATATCAAGTTATAATTAAATCTTTTCATGAAACTATATTGGAAAGCCTTACTGCAGGTATTTTATAAGTTACTTTTTTATCATCTTTTTAAGGACTTTGACTTAGGTTTGGCCAGCATGCACCTTATGGACGAAGCAGCCTACACAAAATTGCTATTTAAACACTTCATTAACTTTTTCCCACTCATTAATTCCTTTGAATTAAGTATCAAATCTTTTGCATAAATAGACGTAATGGTGGAGTGTTGTTCTTAACTGTGTAAGCATAAGTGTGCGCGCAAATGGAATTAGTCGGACGGTGAAGTTTCCCGGCCGGCCAGTGATCTTGCATGTCCAACACAAATTGGCTAGCAAAAAAGAGTCCAAAACTCAGTACGTAATGTGGCTTGTAACCTGGCAACACCAAAGTAAAGATATAAATAGATAGTGTTTACCATTTTGAGTTAGTAACAGATAAGAACAAGGGGGAAGTTGCAAACTTTAATTCGCACTAGAAACCATTAATTAGAAAGTAAAGGAAATCTTTTTGGAAGAGGGATGCCGGATGCAGAGTCAACGAGTGACTCAGTGACCTTCTGTGGTTTTAGTTGTATGTTGCACCGTGTGCAATGCAACTGCAATTAGCAGAATATAGGAGTCTCGAAAGGAATTCATGCGTCACAGTGTCAATACCAAAAAAAAAAATCATAAATACAGATAGGACAGTATAATCAGACCAAACAAAGCCGAGTGAAGTAGAAAAAATACAGACGCCCACGGTTTAGTTATTCAAAAGAATGAGTTTTCAAAAAAAAAAAAATACATACAGATAAAGTAGGCCTATATAATTTTCAGGCCGGTACAAAAATCTAACGGGCCGAATTTTCTAATAAATCTAAGAACTGGACTCCGGCCCATTAATATCGTAACGGCCCAAATGTCAGGTTCAAATGCGGGAATACATGGTATCTCTGAAACTGAGTCGGATCCTCTGGTCGTTTTTTACAAACGACCACCTGGTCGTTTTCGATCTGGACCGTCTGATTTAATCTCAACGGTTAACATTTTTTCGGGCCTATCAATCGTGGTACTAGCACGGGGCATCCATAGCCATTAATATTAAATCAGACGGCCCAGATCTATTTTAACAAGTCGCCACTCGCCAGTGTTAAACCTTTCGTTGGTTTTGCTTCTCTATTCGCTACTTCTCGAACAAGCGCACGCTCAAAGGATTTCTTCTGTATTTCTTACACAAATTTGGCTCTTTCCACTGCCTGCGCCGTTTTTCCTTTCTTCTTCTCTCTCTCTCTGCTTCGTCCTTCTTCGAGCGATATCATTGTTGTACTGCGTTCATCGAGGTGTGTTTTCCAAACTGTTCTTTCTGTTTCTCTCCGAAAGACAAGAGCTGGGTGGAATTTTTCATGAGAATATAGAGAAGCAAAATATCGATTTTATAGTTTTTCTTTTCATAATAACCTGTTACCTTTATGATGATCGGACAATGAATGGCCATGACCTAGTGAACTTAGTAGCAATAATTGGTTTTAAATTTTTGAGCTAAAATTTGTAAATTCAAATTGATTCTTGCTGTGAGTTCTTCTTTTGGAAAATTTAAAATATAATTGAAGTTTCCCAGAAAAAAAAATGATAGTATAGCGATTCATGATGTAATTTTATCGGAAACGTGTCTGCCATAGTCACTAGGATTTTATTTTCCCAAATCATGCCCATCCAATCGAAGACAAATAGACCAATTAAACCCGATAGTATAATTAGAGGCTCTATGATGTGAATCCGGATGTGCGTTTTTAACCAGATAGCCGCATTTGGAATTATAGAGTTTTACTCTTTTTTGCAAATATAAAGTCACAACCGATACGATGTAGGTTTTTCTTTTTTTTTTTTTACGATAAATTGGGGTTCTAAGTTTTAAGTCACCCAACTTATTTTTAAATTAATGTCTATGATATAGATTTTTCTTTTATATTAAATATCAAATAATATTAGATTTGTATGATGCATATCAGCATATGAGCTATGGACTCTAAATTTACTTACGTAACCTTACTAATCTGATTTTAAAATACCTTATAAAGAATTAAGTTTTTGACCGATATTTTGTTAAATAATTCCATCTTACAAAAGTTGACGCCATCATATCTGCTCTCTCCATTTCTCCCTTAAGTTGACGAAAAGTTCTCTCTTTTCTCGCATTGTTTAATTGTCTCTCTTTCACGGATGTTGCTTGAAATTATTTGAAAATCTCTTTATGAAAAAAAACTCTCTTCCCATTCTTTGTTTATTGTTTCATTATGTCGTTCTCTTCTACAAAACGTTAGCTAACTTCTTTTTGTTTATCTGAAGTGAATTTTATATATTCTTACTTAACTGTAGCTGGTTTATGCTTATTGTTTATCACAATTCACTTTAACAGCATAAAAATGTCGGTTTGAGAAATGAACAGTAAATTTGAATTTTCGATACTCAATTCAAACGAGGCCTAATTAGAAAAGGAACAATAGTCCTGTTAATTTTAATAAAACATTTTATATGGTTTTGGGTAAAAATTGACAAGAAATAGATCATCTTATTTGATTATGCATAAAATGAGATAGATTTTGATAAATGTAATCTAAAATATTTGTTGGTATTAAAAGTGGTCAACCATTGTGAGGCTTATCATCATAGGATATTTTTGTAGTTAAGCTGAAACAATGCTAGTTTGTTGTACTCGAGCTTTAGGTCACCGAACAAACATTTTATCCAGAGGAAATTTAAAAGGAAAAATACAGTTAAAAAATGATTTTTTGACAGAGCATTGCTGGAAATTAGTTCAAAACATAATTCGAAACTTGGCACAGCTAGTAGTTAGCTCGTCAGAATTGCTGGCCTAATAATAATTCAACTAATACGTGACCCTTTAATCCACATTAAAGAAGCCTATAGGAAAGTAGATCGCATAAACACGAGCACACATTATCTAAAACATCTGCCCTTAATATAAGGATAAAAATTCACATTCTAATCCTAAATCATAATTTAAACCAAGGCACTTTCGCCAATGAGTAGGCTCCTACACAGACCTGAGTTTCAAAATTTAAAGCTGTTACAGCTTGCATATTTGAAGCTAAATTAACATCTAAAACCACCCACCAGGGTTAGATATTTACAACATCTACAGCTGCATGCAAATCATTAAAACTATTTCCTTCACCCTAGTCACTTGCCCAATCATCAGAAACAGGTTGCATAGCCTCAATACTCGGTATATGAGTTGCAGCATCCTTAAGCACAGTCGTCAGTCACTGACTGAGGTGTCTCAGGCAGCTGTTGTGTCTGACCTATTGGCTGGGTCTGAATGTCAGCTGGCTGGCTTGAGTCAGCATTTGGTGGGTACTGTCTTGGTCTCTCAAAGTACTTGGTACAGAATGACTCACCATGCTCTGGGTAATTTTGCTTAACAAAGTTCTTCAAGCATTTTATATATGAGAAATCAACAGCTGAACCATCAGATGACACCGCAAAAAAGCACCTGCTTGTCTCATGCTTGTTGTGCTTGTCAACCTGTCACAATCAACAAATATAGGAAGTCCACACAACTTGACGTTCTGGTTAACTGAAAGCTTTTTGGCATTATAATTTAATAGTTATTTCGGAGTGTCTATAATACCTTGATGTGATCCAATTTATCACCGAATTTCAACTCCTTGTCTGGGTGAAACTCACAAACTTTCTCAGTTATGAATTTGTCATCTTCATCAGCTAGTTTCGCACCATCACTTCAATAATACCAAAAGACAACAAACAAAAAGACTATCAGTCTAGTTAACATACAGATGCGACATGACTCTACTAACACCCTGGTCAGTCAGGTTCTGATCCCACAAATCACACAAACATGCACATAGGCAGAGAGAGAGAGAGAGAGAAGCCGTACCTGGTTTCACGCAAGATTCTCCTAATGTTCTGGACCATTGGCGCAATTTCTAGACGAATCATCTCCTCGTCAGGAGTAAAGAGCTTTTGTGGAGGCCTACTGAATCCACGTCCTCTCCCCTCGCCATCACCCCTAGGCGGCCGGCCACCACGGGAACCACGACCACGCCCTCGCCCACGACCACCACCACTGCTGTAGTTTGAGTCATTATTCCAGTTTCTTGATTTCGGCCCACCCCAACCCTCATTACTTCCTCCCATGTCAGGCGTGCTACTCCTAGCTAATTGTGAACTCCACCCATCATTTCCAGGTGTAGAGACGGCCTCTTTGCCCCAGTCCCCACCTTCTGCATTACCAGAAACTGGAGTTGCAGCATTGTTGCTCCATGGGTCACCTATGTCAGATGGCGTACTAGCAGCCCAGGTATCAGATAGGTTCTGGTCCCATGTGTTAGGTTTTGGAGTTTCACTACCGCCCTCAGCTTGATTTTCTGGTTTCCATGCACTGGATGTAGCATCACCTGTACCCTTTCCCCAGGATTCATTATGGGTGATTGGGGTGTCACCTGCAGGTTTTTCAGATTCAAAGGACTTCTGATGAGAGTTTTGGTTACCCCAAGCAGACTCCATAGGAGTGGGCACCGCATTTTGCATGGACCCAGGTTGGTCCCATGGATCATTGTCAACCCACTCTGATGTACTTGGAAGCCCACTTCCACTCAAAGCCTGCTTTGACAGATCTGTGACAGATTCTTTTGAGAGTCCAGCTTTTTTATGTTCACCACATGGATCACTGTTGGCCGCATCAGATACACCGCCTGTGGCCCAAGCTGACATACCATCTGTATGATTATTCTCTAGTGCGTTAGCCCATGGGTCATTGTTCTCCAACTCAGATGCAGCAGTCTGGCCTGTAGCCCACGAATTGTTTTTAGTGATGGCATCCTGCTTTCCCCATGATTGTGGTTCTTTGGATGGGCTTTTTTGCTTTGGAACCCCTGAATTGCCCCAAGTATCATCTGCACCGGCAGTTGCAGATGGAGTGCCCCATGCATATGACCCATTTTCAACCTTTTCTTTTCCCTTATCCTTGGCTCCTCCGCCCCATCCACCCCAATCATCTCCGCCAGAGTCAGCAACAGGTGCTTCATTCATGTCCCAATTGCCACCCTTCCCAGTCTCCCAATTATTTTCTTCAAGGGCTTCCTCAAACATGGGTTTCTCACCAAACCCATCAAACTCAGGGGAGGGGCAATAATTGTCAATGTTGAAGCCATTTGGTTCATACAGGTCATCAACATCTTGCAAGCATGCACCATTCCCGTCTTTTTGGGTTGTCGTGCGAACCAGTGAGAGGAAGTCATATAGACCTTTCTCGGCACATTTCTCAGAACTCATCTGGAGACACGTTTAGAAGAAGAAAGCAAAGAATTTGATGTAAATCACAAAGAAAAAAGAAGGAATTGAGAACTGATACATAGCACTGGGGGCATGTATGCAGGAAATTAAATGCTATCCACTATTACAATAAAGAAAAGCACAGGTTTATCACCATTGCATACCTCCATATTGGGACAGTCAGGTATGCTGTTGGATTAGGAACCATATTCTGGTATTTATTAATCAGTTAAGTGGCCATAAAACTGTATGATTAAATGCTTAGCAATGTGGAAAGGTAGAGCTCATGATTCAGCAATGTAAAGGTTTAGTATTTTCACAATTTAAGATGCGGCAAACCTGCTTTTTGTCCCAGAGAATCTGAAAAGCTGATCCAGTGCCGAGCGCTACGTGCTTACCCCATGAGCATGATGAGACCGCACTGTCTAATGTATCAGAATAGCATTTTTCAGCTGCCCGGTCAAAGCATTTCAGGGGAGTCTGCATTAAAACCACACAATGTATTTAGTAAAATTATCATTGCTGCTGATTATCAAGTCCTCAAAAAGCTGAAAAAAGTTAATTTGAAATTACACCAGGACTACATTTCAGGGTTTTCTTGGAAAAATAATGACAGTATCGGGTCTCACTGCGTAAGAAATATAATTGTATAGCAAAAAAATTTGAATCACAACAAGAGGGGAAAATTACTGACATAAAGTGTTGCTTCGGTGAAAGGCACTTGAATTTTAAGCGACCTAAACATTGCTTTGTACCCAGCGGTGTTGAAGCCATTAAGATTACCCGTGCATGTCATGTTGTTGGCAACCACAATCAAGTGGTCTTTCATAACTCCTTTTGCAACACCCCTGATTGCCATGTATAAACGCTGAAAGAAAAATTAACAGGGTTAAAGAAGCAGGTCGATAAATTTACTTGCAACCAAAGTACATACTATAAAATAGAAACCAGCCAAGACTCCAGCAGGCAATGGTATGGCCATCACCATATGTTGACTGGGTTTTGAAAACAGTCATGGTTCAAACCAGCCAAGGAATCCAGATAAATAATCAAGAGAGGAAGAAATAATCAAACCTGAACAACTTGCTCAAATGAACAGGAGATGCCAAGAAGTTCCTTCACCTGCTGAATACCATAAGGGGTAGACCGCTTTACGTCTATCAGGTCTATCACTGGAATGCATGCATCTATTGCAGTTCCCCATGCATCCCCGCTGGTCAATGCAGCATCTTTCTCTATCAGCACCTCTACTGTTACCTCTCCATTAATGACTCTGTTGTGATTCCTCACCCATGATATTTCTTCTGGTCCCATCCATAATATCTTTGCATCACTAATTCTAGGATCACCTGCATGTACAATCAAAATCAAGTATCATATGCAAGTAATCTTTCAAAATGTTAGCAATCAACTGTCACCAGCTTCTCTAGTCCCAATGATTTCCCAACCTCATCTGTTGACTTAAGGAGTATTGTTTACATGAATATTTCAGGATTTTACATTCAAATTCAAAATATGAATGACAAGCCTGCTCTTGAAATTGCTTCCATTAAGCTTCCAATACATAAAAAAAGACAGAACTAAAGAGGAAAAAAAGGAATGGTAAACGGAATATAATTGCACCTTTAATAATAGTGTCCAGGAGCATGGGGGAGATGCTATTGGACATCACACGCACAATTTGCTCGAACGTTTCACATGTAGAAGTTGAGGTCTCCTCGGAAAGCAAAAATTGCAAGCATGGCTGATTTGCCTTCTCCATGGCACAACATTCACTACAAGATCAAATAGTAACAATGAACTCTAGTCCAATTATACAAAAATAGATCAGTAAAATACAATGAACCCTAGTCCACATTAAAACATGATGATGTTACTTAAGGTCTAAAAAGGGTCTGATTATAATACTGTTAAAAATAAATATTCATATAGTACATCTTAAAAGCATATCAGCTACTAGAGGTGATTTACTTACTATGACATCATTAATTTCATCATAACAGAGAAAAAGTGCTAAAATCCTAAACCCTAAGAGTAGTCAACATCAGAGTCTACTGACAAGCTAGCTTGTGGGGTGTTTTTTACTGTTGGGGAGGAGGGGGGTGTTGCGACGGCTTTTTCTTTTCATCATTCTTTGTTTTATTTTTGTGGGTAAGGGGAATAATTTGTGTTTACCAGGCAGACAGACTGAGCTTCCTCAGCAATTGGCCAAGCGTTCCCTTCTTCTTTTTATTCTTTCCGATAGAATCTTGGCACCTCTGAAGAACATCATCCATGCTTTTGTGTAACCTCTGAAGTTGTACCTGTCATAACTCTAGTATTAATACAACCAATCTAACAAAAGAAGGTTTTAAGATATCTTGTCCGCGCTAATGAAATTACAACAAAAAAAAAATGTAAGGAACCTTGTCAAGATGGATGTGACCGACAAGAGATGGAGTTGTTTCTGCAATTCCATCCACTGTGATCTCCTTTTGGTACCTGAAAATAATTGTGAAACACAACTACAAATATAAGATTGGTTCAAAGGAAAGGAGACTTATTATTGTTGGTGGGCTCATTACAAATGCCACTGGGTAATGCAAAAAAAAGGGCTACTACTGCATATTGGACAGATCAGAATCCAGAGGCAGCTCAGCAAGTACAATAGGAATCCAGGGGCATGGTAAAGTAACATATTTAGAGTTGGACAAAATAAAAGCTACTTTTCCTACGCTGAGGTATAATGAGTGACCCACCCACCCGTCAAGCCCCCCTCCCAACACCCCCTCTCTCCACCACATGGTTATCTACAGACTCCTGCATATCTTGCAAATGATTAAAAAGAAAAGGCAGAGAAAACTAAAAAGGAAGAAGCATACTCAATTAAAAAATTCGTTGTGCAATCCCCCAGTTTGACTTTTTTGAGACAGCTCTGCACTGCAAGTGCAGCCCTTTCCTTGCAGAATTTCTTTCCGCAAAAGCAGTCATTCATGAAAAGAATTACACGCCTATCAGTCCCTTCATTCTTGTATGACATCCTTGTCAAAAGAACCTCCTGTTTTCATTAGAAATGGAAAAAGTAAATTGATCAGTTCATTGTTCTTCAACTAAAGCACGCTTCACTCTTTCTCTTTAAAGAATTCTGTTATTAAAGAGCTTAATGTGTTTGGATAGCAAGAGGGGAATGGAAGGGAAGAGAAATATTGAAGGGAAGGCAGTGGGATGGAATGGAAAGAAAACACTTTTACTTTCGTTTGTTTGGATAATTATTGTAAGGGGAAGAAAAAAAAAATTTCTTACCTCCTTTTCTCCTGTTTGGATGATATAAAATAACAAAAGAAAATTTTACATATAAACGTCAAATGACTATTAAAACCTTGAACCTTTCATCTGATTAGGCATAGTTTATAATTAATTCTACTAAAACAAACAAAAACAGAATATTCAGATCAGCAATATTGCAACAACCTAAGTTAAGTAGAAAAGTTAGATATCATTTACAATTCAGTCTAATAAAACAAACAAAACTATGATGACTCCCATCAAAATTGTGCAAAATTGTGCAGTACATGTAATTAAAGAGATAATTATCATGATTTTAATATTATTTAATAAATGATAAGATTGGTATTTAGTGGCGCATGGGTACGGAGACATTTTCTTTCCCTTCATTACACTCCAAATTGGAGGAGAAATATTTTGTACAGGAAGGAAATTGAAATAGAAATAATTTCCTACCAACAAAATTTCCATTTTACTTCCATCCAAATAAGGTAAAAAATAATTTCCCTTCATTTCCATTCCCTCCCATCAATCCAAACACAGTGTAACAGAAGATCTCAACAATCTGATACACATATAGAATTGAGGGATGCTAAGAAAAAGATAAAACAAATGAAGAAGTTTCACCTTCATTAGCTCCCAAGAGGTGTTGTTGCTCTGGGACGAATCAAGGACAGCACTATATGCCGGTTTGGAGATTGCGGTAGCCGCAAGCACACCGACAGGCTCACCAGGTGGTGAAAGCTGAATCCGAGCCGCCTCTGTCCCCTCCCCATATGCAAATTGAATGATGGAATTACTACACATGTTGCGCACAGTCCCATCATAGCAGATCACCACATCTCGCATCACTGCCATGAGATTTTTAAAAAGTGTCCCAGGCTCAGTCAGGCCCCTTGACGACCTAACTATCACCTCTCTAGCTGAGATGGCATGCACCAGCTCCTCAAAAGGATTTAAACCGTCATAGAATGAGCTTCTCACCAACCCATATGCTTCTGGCGGGTAATTGCTGGGATCTTCAATAGAGGGAGCATAGCGGTTTGCATATGTGGAGAGACAATCTTCTACCAGGTCCTTCGAGTAGAACCGATCCTGGCGATAAAGCTGAAGTCCAAGGAAACCCAGCTGCTGAACTACCTTCGTGATAGAAGAATCGGACTTTGTGTCCATCAGGTAAGCAAGGTCGGATGAACTAATGAGTACATCCGCAATTGCCTGCTTGCACGACCGCAAGTACCCCTCCACCCGAAGATCCATTGGTTGATTAGGGTTGGGGCTTTTTGTAGATAACAAAAATGCCTGTCTGTCAATGCTCTTCTTGACAGATCGAAGGGTTCCCTTCGGCACAATAAAATCCCTCAAGCTAACACTAAACCCTTCAACATTTAGAAGCTCCATCATCATCGGTTGTACAATGTCCATGAACTGTAGAGCCTCTTTTGAACCTCTGGAGAATATTGAGGCAACAATTTCAGAAAATGCACCATTGACAGAATCTCGGTCAAGGTCCAGCCTGATGATTTCTCCTCTTACAACCTCATGTTTGTCGCCATCTGACTCAAACAATGTAGGTAAGGCACTCTGGATCAAATGAATGACTGAATATAGGGGCCTGCTCGAACTTTTACAAGATTTCAGAACAGCCGGAGGTTGCAGCCGCAGGGGAAAAGAGTGCATGGCAAGTTGTTGAGACATGGGCTTGCTCAAGAGGAAGTGCTTGAGGAGGAACTTTAAGCCAAGGAGAGTATCATGTGCCACTTGAAGGCTGAGGGTCCCATTATACGAGTTAATTAACTGCTTCTCAACGCTAAACAGTTCAAGTGCCTCAGCCTTTGCAGGAAGGGATTGTGGATAAAATATATGAATGCAATCCCCATCAAAATCGGCACCAAATGGAGAGCAGATTAATGGATTGATCTTCACAGTATGGTCCTCATGCACATACACATAAAATGCTTGAAGTGAGTGCTTATGAGTACTTGGGGGACGGTTAACAAAAACGAGGTCCCCATCCATGATCCTCCTGTTTACTATCTGCCCAACTCTAAGATGTGTATAACCCCTCGCACCAGCTGATATTGCATAGCTAGTGGATCCTTTCTGGTAGGTGACACACAACCGCTTATCAACTATGTCTTGCAATCGAGCCATGTTGTGCACCGTGACCCGCTCTTCGAAGGTGATTTGTTTTGCAATCTCTGACGGGAGACCAATGACATTTATGCCAATGTAGGGATCGCCAGTGATTACACTACGGGACGAGAAGCCAGAGCCTTTACTGATGAAAAGAGTCTTCATCTTCTCAAGCCATTGTTTGGTGGAGGACCGTTCACCAGCTTTGTCTGTGTTTCCAAGTGCATATCGTGTTGGGTCTTGGGGTCCCTGCATGGTATCACAGATGAAGATTTTTAGGTGAAGAAGATCAAAATAAATGCTAAAAGAGATAAACTGTACAAAGAAACAGAAGCAATTAAGCTCCCAGCAAGTGCTATAACAATACTAATCCAGGATATGCTACAAAAATCTGACAATATAATCCATTAATACAAGACAAACCTCATACAATGTACTAAGATAAGTTATAGTAAAACAGACCAAGAGAACATACCGTAGTGGTTCCTCTGAGAATCAAATATTGCATAATCGCATGTTGAAGATCACTCGACTCTGCTTCATGTGACTCAAAATTAGGGGGTCCTGAACGAGACCTCTTTATCAAATCAATCTTCTTAAGAACTCTATTTAACAAGGTATGTGACACATCCTGTAAGAAAATAGTAGCATCAAGAACATGTAAAAGAGATCCATGAAAAAAAAAAAAATGATGTACTACATAAAACTATCAACTTCCAGCTCTGGTAGTAGAATTCATCTTTGTAATTGAACCAGATTAAAGAGGATGGGAAAACACCAGTACCATAGAATGATACTAAAGTATGATTCCTACATATACCACAAATACTTGATACATATTTCAAACCAATGGATGGAAAAACACGACTACCATAGAACAGAAAAAGAAACACTCACATAAGATATTACGCTTGTCCCATCAGAAAACTCAGGGACACGAAGACAGTTGGGAGGCACTGGAAGATGCAATATGATAGCACCAGGTTGAGGGAAAAAGCCCTTTGCAGCAAGCTTCCTTTTGGTTTCTTGAGGGATAGCTCTCAGGATATTCAAAACCTAAAGAAAGTAAACAATATTATCAGATATCAGGCTTGTATCAGCTCATAAAACAAGTATTTTTTTTAACCATCCCTACCCCAACTTGCTTGGGACAAAAGGCTTAGTTGTTGTTGTTGTTGTTCTATACCTATAGAAAGCCAAAAAAAAAAAATACCAACATATGGGGCCTTAAAATACCAGTGTTAATCAACTCACTCAACAGGCTATCATGAAGGTTTTGCAAAGACGTAAAACAAATCTACCCAAAAAAAGGCGGCCTCTGAACCCAACAGATAAGTAATTGATATATGAATGAGTGAGGGAGGGAGGGAGGGAGGGAGGGAGAGACCTCAATTGGAAGAAGAGGGCGGGAGGTGCCTTCGCTGTAGGTGAACCCATATCGGCTCAAAAAGTTCCAAAATCCAGAATTTATATTTTTTTTAGATGTCCTTAATAGAAGAGACACAACCCCATCTGAGTTCTTCACCTCCTTTACCCCAGTTCCACCAAGATCCTATCACAGATGCAAAAGGAAACGATAACTATCTACAAAAGGGGTCTACACATTTCTGAACAAAATTAGAAACTAGCTGATCGAAAAAAAAAACCCGAAGGCAGTAATCTAATTAAAGCAAAATTATTGATATATTATACCTCATAAAATTCCATAATAATATTTTTCGCAAATTAATTGAAAATCTTTTGTCATTGTAACTCATGATGAACGAATAACAAACTTCAATAACTATTCATTTCCAGTATATATTATTCGTAAATTCACGATAAACTGTTGATTGACAAAATTATAAGCAATCCCAACCATCCATATTTAGGATTCATAAGACCCCTTGCCAGGCAATTCTTGAAAAGCAACACATTAAACAGCTCAAAAGTTGAGAGATGTTAACACAAATACCATAAATTTTGTAATATACACAAGGACAAGCTGTAACATGCTCACACGGATTAATATAATGCAGGTTTTTTTATTTTCACATTGTTCCAGTCAATCTGTTTTCCAAATAACAACTAAAGTGTACAAACTAAGACCAGAATTTGAATTTTTCAACCTGCAGATTTAACCCCAATCATGGGTTTGTTACTTTGCAAAATTTCACCAGTGTGACACAGCCTAAATAGGAGTGTAACAAAGTCACAATGCAACCATCAACTAATGCTATGTCAAAACAATTCATAATCAAAAAGTTCTGAAATAAACCCAAAAAAACCAAAGCTTCTCAAGTTCAAAAGGATATGTCCATTTTACCTTACAGTAAAAGCATGGTGTAGTGGAAACACTTTCTCCTCCTTTGTTGATATTAACCTGAAATTTTTCATAACGCAGCATTTTAGGCTCTGGTAAGCTATATAGTAGCAAAAATCTTGCCAAGAAATACGCCAAAATAACCATAAAAAAATATTCTGGAATCTTAGTTTAGAGTACCTTTCCCTTCTTCACCCTTAGACATTTTAAACAAATGAGGCTAAGAAGGTGCCTCAGCTCGGAAACATGCGACGGGTGAAAAACTGGCACCGGCAACTCTATGTAACCAAAATGACCTAATTCCAGCAAAAAATGTTGTATGTCAGCCATTATCATACAAACTTTCAGAATACTCAATATATATGTTTACCTAAATAAAACCCAAGAAAGAAGATTGTGACAAAAAATACCTCAAAAAAAAAAACTTAATTCCTAGCTGTGCCCACTGAGACCATAGTCAGATAAGTGGTAAATTTTTAGGAAATGTGTTCGAGTCAAATAACCTTTTGTGCTTACCATGCCATACATTAGCTAGCAACCAAAAGCAACTTTTCTGAAGTAAAAGGCCAGAAATAGCAACAAACCTTCGCACTGGCCAAGGTCTGCAGTCCCACATGATTCGCATCTACCTGATGGCAAAGGAAGACCTAGAAATGGGTTGTCTAGCTGGCTAGAATTCGTAATAGGGCATTCATTCACTGAGTAGGTGCACTACAATGCAAAAGGTGGAATGTAATCAATACAGTGCTATCTACTACAACATTTGGCACACATGACTAGTATAGTAGTATAAACTACATGCAAAACAACTTAGCATTGATTTCAAAATAATGAGGGTTGCTTTCTCTGTATCAGACAATGGTAATTTCAACTAAGAGCCTAATTTAGAAACCCAAACAGCTGCTATATTGATAGAAAATTAACTCTGGTTATATAGTTCAACTTAAATAAAAGAAAAAATTGGGAAAAAGAGTATTACTATTTCTTCATCATTGGCTATGCTCAGCTGAATGCTCTTGATGCTTCCATCCACTACCAGAGGAGTTATTTCTTGCTCTTCCATTTATGTTACCTGTAAATAAAGAATTAGTAAACTCTAAAAAGTATTGTGACTTGTGAGTGCTCAGAACGTCACATCTTTTAGTCTCTAGGCGAAGTAAAAACTGAGAAGGCGTAAAATACTATTTACTGACTTAAGGACTCTAAAACAGGAGCGATTAGGGTTTAAGAAACAAACTAGTAAACAATCTAAAAACCCAAAAACGGACTATTTTTCCATTTTGTCCGATTGATAAAACCCAACTAAAATCAGTCAAAAAAACGCCAAAAACGAACTCAGTTGGAATAGATAGCCCTAGTACAAAAAAATATGCAATAAAACCCTTAATGAAACTACATTCGTTGTTTTGAGACAGAAAAAACTCACAATCAACGATTCGGAGCAGTAAAAGCCTGTTAAAAGCTGCCGAAACTCCGTACGACTAAAACAAAATCATTCTGAGCTCCATTAGCACAAATGCAAATAGAAAAGGGAAGAAAAAGAGCTACAATATCGAAGAGAAAGCATAACTCGCCGTATAATCAAACCTCCTTTCCTTGGGGTTTAAGTCGGGGTTTAAGAGAGAAAAAAAAAGAAAGAAAAAACAAAGTAGTAGAGAGAGAGAGAGAGAGAGAGAGGTTACTTTGATTTTTTAACTATAGAGAAATTTCTCGTCTCTATGTTCGCCGTTAACTTCTACACCGACGATGGTTGAGCGATTTCACCGACGATGGTTCAGTGATTTCTCCAATGGAGTTCACTTTCTTCTCTTTCTTACTCTCTCTCTCTCTCTCTCTCTCTCTCTCTCTCTTTTCTGTCTTTGTAATTGTGGCTTTCTCTAATGCCTCGCGAAATGGGACCGAGAATGGAGCCAAGCGAAGGCTCCGACTTGGGTCGATGTGTGAGTGTGAGCCAGGTGTGGGTTTCGAGTCTTTTGACTGCCTCGTTGGCGCACCTGGTCCCTCATTTAATGCTTGGATTCACGCAGATTACTACTGTTATCTCTGGTCCTGTTTGGATCGCTGAAGAATAAAAGGAATAGTCTATTTTTAGACGGAAAGTATTGAGAAGTGTGTAACTTTATAAAAAGTTTGAATTGTTTATAATAAATTTACGTTTAGGAAGAATTTATTCATCATATTCCCATACGATCCAAACGAGACCAATTAAACTAAGGCTCCGTTTGGATCGCTAAGGAATAAGAAAAATAATATTGAAAAGTGTATAACTTTGTGAAGAATTTAGATGAGATGTAGGCTAATAAAAAGCAGAGAGGACGTGTTTTCCCTCTTGGGTGCCTTTAGTTGTTTTAGGGGTTGATTTCTCAGTGGAATGATAGTAGCTCAGTTTGTGGAGCTACTTAGAGATGTTGAATTGGTTGTATCTTTTATGTTCTCTGTGTATTTTTATTTTTTATTTTTCTTAATAGAAAAGCGATAGAGCGCTCCTTTGCTTATTTTTAGAAATAAATAAAAAAATTATCTCCATTAATATTTACTTAGTCTCATATTAAGAAGACGATCCTATTATGTGTATTATATTAATATCATGCTGATAGAAATATAAGTACTAGAAGAAAATGAGATTATGTTGAAAAATTATTGCGGTTGAATAGCATAATTTTTCCCTTTTCTTTAGAAATATATTTGAAATAAATTGTGCGTCTGTAATGCTAAGTTTCTAAAAAAGTTAAAAGGTATAATAGATATATAAGGAATTGAAGGAACTCTAGATAATCGCTATATATTTTGTCTTAAAAAAATAGAAGAAAATTTATCATAAAATGCAAATATTATAAAATATGTATTGTTTGTTAATTGATGCTCTCGTTTTCTAATATATGCAATTCGAAAAAATTTAATGACGTGTCAGTTTTTTATTTTTTAAATAATAACAGTTGCTTCAGTGTATTATAACTTTTTTACCCTAGTTAAGTTTTTCGTATCGAGTCTTTGGTTAAACATGCGTCCTTCATGAATTTCACGTATGATTTGACGCACACAAAGATTTTTGCGTTTTTTTTCTGAAATTATGTACGATAATGCCAATTGGGGTTGGATGAAAAAATACCTGAGTTGTTTCGTTGAAATAAAAAGACAGCAATATATTTCATTTTTGTTACGACATGAAGGTTGTCCTATGTATCTTTCATTATACTATAGTGGCGTACTGGCGTATATCTTTTATCACGGTATGATAACAACGACGCATATATGTAACATTTCGGTCAGTCATTTATTTAACACTCTGCTAGAGAACGTTTTGTTATCACCACAAAATGTAAATATCTAATCTATATTAAAATGAATGATATCAAAAGATATTGTATTAAGATTATGGGTGTGTTTGGATGAGCATGGAATAAGAAATAAGAATAAGAAATTTCGGTATGCGTGCTTATTCTTATTCTTGTGCAACCCAAACAACACAAGAATAAGAAATTTGGGCCCTTATTCCTATACTAACAAAACCATGGTATAAGAATAAAGAATTTGGATAAGCACGCATACTGAAATTCCTTATTCTTATTCCTTATTCCTAATTCCTTATTTTTATATAAATATATATAGAGAGAGAGAGAGAGAGTGAGAGAAAACTATCATGGGTGTGTTTGGATACATTGGGAATAAGGAATAGGAATAGAGATAAGCTTATTCCTTATTCCTTATTTAAATACCAAGGTTTTGTTAGAATATGAATAAGGGCCGGAATAAGTCCAAATTCCTTATTCCTTCGTTGTTTGGTTTTCACCGGAATAAGGAATAAGGGGCTTATTCCTTATTCCCAATGTATCCAAACACACCCGGTGCATACTAATGTACGGAAGTTTCGGTGCATACTGATTCGAAATTTTGGATCTGCTTCAAAATAACTGATCCAAACTGTCCAATATGAGCTCCCTATTGAAATCTCCTTGCATACCAAATTTTATATTTTCGATATTTTTAAGTATTTTTTCGGATTTTAAAAAATTGCAATTTTTTAACGGTTCAGAAAAAATTAGATTAACGATTTTCTAAAATTTAATAATTAGCAAGTAATACTAATTATTAATAATAATGATTTAAGAACAATAATTAACCAATAATATTTTTAATTATATACATAATAATATTTATAATATTTATTTAATAGTAATTATTAATATTTCATAATAATAAAAATCAGTTATTGTCATCATTAATAATTAATAATTAACAATAGTTAGGCCACAACGTATAATACATAGTACTAATTCAAATTTAAAGACATTTTAATCTTTTGACATGAATGTATGCATGCATTAAGTTACTCATCATTACTGCATACACAACCAAATATCTATTACATAACACTACATAAATACTTAAACATTTTTAACTTATACAATCCCTTGCTATATAGCCAAACGCCCCCTAATGCATTATAGAATACATGATGCAATGACGTGTTAGGGATACTATACTGATATCTGGGTATGGACATGTCTCGCACTTTTTCAGTCCGACCACGGAAGATCAGATAGTCCTCTATGGGGCGAAGAAAATGCGGATCAGATACCCCTTGAGTCCCCTAGAATTCGAACACCACTACCCGTTTTACGAACGAAAGATAGCAATGCGACCCTAGGGACCTCAAGAGTTGATTGTTTGTGTGTAGGTCCTTTCCTTCCAGCAGGCGCAAGCCCCTGCTGTTAATTACCTCCAATCTGAGTCCAAGTTGGGAATTAGACAAGAGCACCTCTAGATCGGGAATAATTAATTGATTAGGCATTGAAAGCAATTGGAGTCAGTTTTATTTGATATAATGGCCAGTGCTATGTGGAATGTGGTCATGATGCAGAATGCATATGCATGCTATGCTGACTTAAACTTTAAGCGATATGCGGACTTCGATGCTTTATCTTTTATAATTATAACTTTTATTGCTTTTAAGATTGTTATCATAGGACAGTCAGATCGTTGGATCATAGGTTGGTCTTGGTTATCTTGATATGGACTTGGCTTTATGTGTAGTGCCAGGATATAGAGCCTTAGGATCTTATTTGATTTGATTTGGCGTTTGACTTAGTATTGGCCTCTAGATTTGGACTTGGCTTTTGGATGTTCATTCGAGTTTGGATTTGGAGTTGAATTTTGGGTTTGAGACTTAATTCAGAATCTGGAGCTCTGAATCTGATTTGAGTCTAGTTGTGGTTTAACGTTGGTATTTGGATTTTAGTTTCTTGGTTTCAGGCCTTCGTTCTGAATTTCTGGATTTGGGTCTGGTTGAGGCTTCGATATTTAGTTATGGAGTTTGGATTTAGGTTCAGTTCTGAGTCCCAGTTGAGTTTAGATGTCTGGGTTCGATTTTCCGGGAATCGTCTTGAAGTCCTGACTTGGCTTGGGTCTTAAGTTTGAAGTATGGGTTCTGACTTGACTGGCTATGGAGTGTCCTGGTTCTGAAGAATACCTGTCATCCAAGGATCCCTGCCGTCCTTTAATAACAATATTAGTTTTTAATAATGTTTATGTTTATTATTGATGATATTTTTTAACGTTTTATGGACTTTTAAATAAAAGTGACTCTTGAGTTGTTTTTTGTATATAGTGTGTCAGGTAGAAATGTTCTTCATAATTTTCTAGACATTTTGGTATTTTATGGGAATTTTTATGATTTTCTGGCTAATTTTAATGTATTTTTGAAGTTCTGGTTTTCTGCAGATTCTTTGATTGGTCCACGTCATCAGCAGGGTTGAGGTGTCAGCTTCTGGGTGGTCCACGTGGGCAAGTAGATGCGATTTGTGGTATGCAACAGCGCAGGCCACACGATTTGAGCCGCAGAAGATCGGGCATAGGCGCTGGATTGAGTTGGTTGAGTCGGCTGGTTCACGCACGCGCCTGTGGACCGGATGGGGTCTGTGTCGGGTTTAGGTTCAGCCGACGAGTCCCGTGGTCTTGGTACACCAGGTTCATCCAGGTTGGTCTGTTGTTTGGTTCGGTCTTCCTCTTTCTGTGGTTCTTCTGGAATGGCCCTTTGTACAACGCCTCCATTTCTGTGCATATCTTGACTCTGGTATAGTGCCTAGCAATTTTGTCGCCACAGAAAATCAACACATGGCGTTTTCCATTTATCCGTTGCTTCTGAAGCCTATCCATCTGTCGATCGACCTCAAGATTCGTGCAGAGGTCTTTTTCCTCCTTCATCTCCTTCGATTTTCTTCCGTTGCCTTTGACTCGACAGCTACTAAGGTCTTCCGCCATTGACTTGAGCCGTCTGACCATCATTTCATTCATGGTTTGTTTCAACAGCGTCGTCTTCTTCTCCTCTTCTCTTCTGTGCCTTCAATTTCGCCATTGGACTTGCAATTGACTGGGCCCACTTTGGCTTGCTATTTTCACCATGCTCGGCTATCTCCGCCAAATTGCGCCTTCTGAGGAGTTTGGTCTCTTCTCGGGCGAGTTGCACGACACCTACTTCTCTTCTTTTGTCGATTTAAGCCACTGGAGGATGTGCTTTCTCTTCAATCATGTCGATGGGATGAACTCGAGGTCTGGCCATGGCGGCTGTGTCTCAACCTGCTGTCCTTGTGCTTTAACAGATGCACAAACCCTTTTTACTTGATTTAAGTCACTTTTATCTTATATTAGATGCAGATGTGATATGCAAAAATATGAAATAAATATGAAATAGCAATATGGCACCAGACCACCATTGTTTGGTGGCTGGGCTAACTCAAACGCCAATCAAAACAGCAATTGAACTTTCAAAACTTCTTTATTGATATATGGAAGAGGTGGTTTACAGATTCAAGCTACCTAGGCTCTCTCTTCTCTCTTCTTTTCTTCTATTTCCTATTACAAGCTAACTGCTCGACGAAATTACAGAACTTTTCTCTCTTCTGTTCTAACCTAACCAAGGATGGAGGCAGAGCTTCAGTGTATACGGTAAGCTTGGGGTAGGTGGAGGCTTTTTTCTTCTTCTGATTTGAGGTCTTTATATAGGCTTGAAGTTAGGGTTTCCATGGAGTTGAATCATGCACATCTTACCATTCATTTTGATCCAATGGCTGTTATGGAGCCGTGGGGAGCAAGTTCTTTGGCAAAACCATGGACTGGTATTGCAAAACTGTGGATGGTTTTCGTTGTATGGTGAGGATAAGCCATGGGTTTAGGGTTTTGATCCAAGGGTTTACATATAGCTGCCATGGGTATTCTTCCTTCAATTCTCTTCTTTTACTGGCCAATTACACTTCCAATGATGCTTTGACACTTGTCAATTGATGCCCACCAAGCATGGGAGGTGGCATGTTGATTTGGACTTGTGTTTCTTACTTATGCCGTGTTGGCTACCGAGTTTACCATGGATTTCAATTGCATTTCTTTTAGGGTTCGTGGCATTAATTCTATTTACCAATTCTTACTGAAAAGCATTTGGTGCTGTGGTGGTAGCATTTCATTGGTCCAATTTGACTCGGGGAAGGGTCTACCGCCACTTGGCAGTTTGAGTGAGAGGGAGTATACTTGCTGGTATTGCCTTGCTATCTCCACTCTTTGGCGCCAAGGTTCAGTAATTGGAGTATCTGGTGGTGCAGTAATTGGGGGCGGCAGCAAGGGTATGAGAGACATTTCTCAACTGCATTTAGTACCATGCTGTTGGTTTCATGGATGGAGAGGTCCCATGTAGCCGTTTAAGCATTCAATTTCCCATTTTGTCCCTGGATGTATACATGGCTCTCATGCTTGATATGCATTAATGACACACATGGCTGTATATTCCTTGTGAAACATAATTCAGGCGCTTGATTTATTTGATGGATGGTTCAGATTTGATATGATCATCAAGAGGCATTTTATTTCCTTAATCTCATCTTACCAAGTAGCAACCGGGCAATGCTTCCAAAGACTCACAAGATCAGATTTTTTTATGATGTTCAATAAGCCATCATGCTTCATTGCAAAATTGTGTTACCTTGCTTAACCATGTTGTAATATCTCATCTGTGTTACTCAGAGATTAATATTTGCTTTATTTTGCAAAATTGTATGTTGCCTCCTTCATTATCATATAACTGAGCCTTTTGATCACCATCAGATGGCTGCAAGATGCTCCTTGGGGAACAAGCTCTTTCAATTTTGTCCTTATCTAGATTTAGAGAGCGCCTAGAAGGAGGGGACCAGTGAGAGGGTTCTTTCTTTTACACTTTTTCACTTTTTGCCTCTTCTCAAGTGTAGCCGAAAGCAATTGCCTCTCCAGTCGATTTTTACTGCCTCATTAACAGCGCCTGGGCACCTTGTTATGTACTAAGTGCTAATCTCATCTTTGAATGATTATTAGTCCTTGTTGAATCATCATTTAATCATGCCATGTCACCCAATTGGTGCTCCCAGTCATTGGACTTGGACTGGCTGTAATTAATCACATAACCTACACTCTGACATCTCCAAGGACATATATAAAGTAGGTAATTGATGCTTTGGTGGTCTGAGTTCTTCAATTTCGAGTTTCTTTACTTCACAGCCTCTCATATTGTGTAGCTTCAATTGGTAAGTCACAACACTCCTCTCTCTGATATGAGCATCCTTCGTTCTTTCCATAGCATTTTCTAGTTCACCTGAGTGACTTGGGACCCACCTTCCAGGTTTATTCCGAGTCACAACTCCATTTGAGTCCTTCTCGTTCGAAGCTCATCTCTGCATCCATGGTGAACAGTGCTATCATGCTTCCTCTATCAAATTGATATCTAATTACCATCCTCAGTTCCTCTCATACCCCTGGAGAAGCTTCTCAGGTATGCCTCTCCATCAATTTCCTTTCAATTTGGCGTAATTTTGTGTGCATTCACGCCAGTCACTCATCCTTTCTTCTTTGAAATCGTTCCATCCCAGGCCTCATTGCTGTTCGAGTTTGGTGTTGTTGAGTTTGTAAAACCATCGCCTACACGAAGGTGCAGACAGTTTGATCGGCGACGGCGTATAGAGGCGGCGAGAGAAATCCCTACGCCGGAGAAGGAGGTTTTCTTTTTCGTACGGTTCCGTTGTCTCCTCTTTTCTTTTTTTTTAATTTTTTTTTCTTTATTAACGGAAATGATGGGGTCCCATGGTCTAAGCCAACCGGGAGGCGCCACGTGGTTTTTGTAGTTAAAAATAAAAATCAACTGGTGGGGCCCGCCTGTCAGCGAAGGTGGCTGAATTTTCTGATGTGAGTCGGGCTGGATTTTGGTGGGCCTTCATTTTCACTTTGGGCCTTTCTTTAGTTCACTTATTTAATTCACAGCCCATGTATATGTATATTTATATTTCTCCTTTGATGCTATATTCGCAAATAAACATACTGTTCAGCCTGACAGTCTGTTTAACCACTTGCCTTGGATATGGGTATTTGTCCTTGACATATTGCCATCTTCTCTTTAAGATATGTCAATTGAGGTCCAGTATTTTAATTGATAGAGTCCCAGAATGGTATGGTTTCCAGATGATCGATAGAGCCCGAAATTGTGCAATTTCTAGATAATCTTATTTGGGCCCTTTTTTAGGTAGTGCTTGATTGTATTCCCATGTTTATCAACTTGTAGCCGAATTTAAAGGCAAACACCATCTAACCTCCATTTATCGTGGTATTGGACCTGTTCGTTTGTTGTGGTTTTGAGGTTAATTTTACTGCATAGCTGGAAAAATATTTTGGTGCCCATCCATAGGTCAGTTTGGCATGAAACTTTGCAGGGTTCCCCATAAAGATGTAAGGAATATGGTTGCTACAAATTTTCCATTTTTTGGGACTTTCATGTAATTAATTGTAGGGACATCACAGGCTCATAATGGCATTTCCCATAATTAATTTACCATCCGTTGTTTAGGAATTTCTGTATTTTCCTTCCATGCTTCATGATCGTTTTGTCAAGGCCATTTTGTTTAATTGTTGGAGTTATGGAGTCTGGTTTCATTTGTGAAATGAGATTTGTTTTATTTATTCTATGGTTTCATGCAGCAAAATTTAGAGGCAAACAGGACAGGACGGATCTAAGTTCAAGATAGGGGTGTCAATGTTACCCATATTTTTTAAAATAATGTTATTAAAGATGAATATTGATTGTTAAAAAATACAAATTTATTACATATATAATCTATTTGAACCCCATAAATATTTATGTTATTTTTCATTGTTGAACCCCATACATATTATTTTGATGCGATTGTTTGTGAGGTTTTTTTTATGCAATTGTTTGTGAGGTTTTTTGGAAAGATTAGTAGAGGTGGAAAAAAATCATGATCGTGATTTGCTTGAGATCAATTCAATTTTTTCGAAATTGACTCATTTGATTTTGGCTCGTAATTAATTTGACTCATTCGAATTTTACTTGAAAGAACTTGATATGTAATTTTATTATCTTTATTTGTAACATTCAATATTTAATTTGATATATAATATATTTATTTTGAGTAATTCTAGAATCAAATATATAAGACATCAAATATGATCTAGATGTCGACAATAAAAATTTCAACCGACTGATTCAAATCGCTCAATATGATCTCTATATTCAAATATTCTTGAAAATCAAATTTTATATTTTTTTTTTCAAATTTTCTAACTATTTTTTTCGAATTTTTAAAATTGGAGAGTTCATAATTTTTAGATTGAGTATATTAAAAATTTTCAAAAAAATAGGAAAAAAAATTTGAAAAAATATAAAATTTGGTCTCTATGGAGATTTTATAACTTAGAACAATTTGAGCAGTTTGGATCGACCATTCTAATCTTAAAAATTAAAATTTTATCATGTTGGACAAGTGTATGTGCCTATATGTTTGACACTAGCCACTCCCATTTATTTTTTAATATAAATACTAACTTTTTTCAAAGTATCATAATAAAAAATTATTAGTTTATATATATAAATAATCTAGAAGATAATAAATATTAATTAGTTTGTAATTTTCTTGCTTATATATAAAAAGTATAATAATCGATGGCTCATAGCTAGGTTCGATTGCGGCTCGTGTTCAAAAAACTCGATTCAACATAATTCGATGCATTTCAAATCAAGCCTTGGTCATGTTAGCTCGCTCAACCTCGACTTGTATTACTAGTTTTAAAAATTAGTGAACCCCATTATAAAATTTTCTGGCTCCGTCATTAGGTATGGACTTGGAGTTAGAAGTGGATGCGTATTGAATTTGTATAGGTAGGGCGGCATGGTGATTGATGTGTATGATAGTCTACAATGTAATGGTCTTCATGAATCATTAACGGTTCGGTCTACATGAACTACAATGAGTTCGTCTTAAATGATTTTAGTAATTTTTATATTTGTTATTTTTAAAGCTATTAAGTTTAGTTATTGGTGTTTTAGAATTCCAAGGTAATATGATATTTATAGTAAAATAAGAAGTGGTCATCTTCTTTCTATATAATATTGATAAAAAAAAAATGCAAGTTTTTATGAGTTACTATTGTAAGTAATTTAACGGCATTGAAAGCAGAAATAAATCATGATCGAATGTTACTTACGGTCATTGTTTGCACTTTGCGAATGGCATGATGAAATTTTTGTAAAGAGCAAAACTCATTAGTCGTTATATGGAAGCGTTAGTATCGATCTTCTTTGAATTTTCCTCGGTTATAATGATGGTCGTGGCATTTTTCTCTCTTCTAATTTCTGAACTTTCTTAATGAAAAAATTAGTGAAAAAGTGCTTTAATTTTCAGATTAGAGAGTTTTTAATGCTAAGACAACCAAATAGATCAAGTAAAATGAATCTAGTTCATCAGAATTTCCATCATATTATAATATACTGTTGGTTTAAACAATTAACTCTCGATTTGACGATTTGCAAAACAACACCAAAACCTTAAACTAACATTTCAATTTAGTGTCTTATAGCAATATTTTGTGAATATTGGCTTAAAGCAAGTGTGGCACAAGTTTTGAAATTTCAAGAGACTCTTTTTTTGCACGAGTTAGAATCAGTATTTTAGGTTTATTTAAGCCTCAAATTAATCTAAATTATTTTGCTGTCAAAATACTGGTTTTCAGTGCCAGTGCGTTGTATAACGCGATATTGCGTTATACAACGTACCAGTATTGCGCTAAACTTATCATTTGTTATCTTTGCAAAAGACAGTGCATTACACAACGTTGTACAACGCACTGGGCAAGTTACACAACGCTCCTTCTCCGTTGTGCAACGCATTTCCTCTTCTCCCAAGCCAGAGCGTACACAACACTCTGAACGTTGCACAACGTGCCTTTGTTATTTCTCTGGAGTTTTTCAACTCGTTTTTGAGCCAAAATTCGGTTCATTTAATGACATTTAATGAAGCGTTGTGTAACGGTGCCAGGCGTCATGTAACGCACCTTTGTTCTTTGACCTTTTGTGTAGTTTTTCACACGTTATGTAACGCGTCTCTGCGTTACATGACGTGTCTGATAACTTTCTAGCCGTTGAGTTTGTCTCAGTCTAAGCGTTATACAACGGTCCCTTTGCGTTGTGTAACGCATTGACAACTCAAACTGATACCCTATCCGTTCTGTTTTATTTCAACGGTTATCTGTGCATTACACAACGTTCTGTTGCGTTGTGCAACGCACTGGCAACGGTAAGTTCAGCTTTTTAGCTTGTTTATAACGGCTAGTCATGCGTTACACAACGCAATACTAGGTCGTGTAACGCACTGGGTATTTCTGAGTTGGTTTGGAACTTTTGGCGCCCTTTATTTATACCAACTCTTTTGGGACTGGTTTGATACTTTTGAAGCCTTGCAAAATCACTCCCTTTGAGCTCCAACCAGCTAGAACTAATCCTCTCTAGTTTTTGAGCATTTGATTAGCAAAATCATTGAGATTAGTGTGCTTAGACCAAACACTTAGTCAAATTGTTAGATCTTTTGAGTGTATTGGTTAGAGCCTCAACTCAATTGAGAGTTTGTGTTGTTTATTCGAGTTAGGTCGATCCACCTTGAGTGTTATTGTAACAAGGTGATTCGGTTCGAAGTTGTAGACACGTTCTTTGTGGAATTGAACGGAGCGCGTCCCTTTCGTGGTTGTAAAACTCCCGGAGACGTATGACTAAGGCTAGCATTTTCTAGCGGGTAGGAACTCCGTAATACATCGCTTGTCATCTATTTCTCTCTTTTCTTTATTTACTTGCATTTGTGTATTGCTTGTGTTTTGTGTTGTGACTAGACTAAACTTGAATTGAATTAAAAATTGACCATATCGATTTGGAAAAACAAAATTGTGTCTATTCACCCCCTTTAGGCCTTTGTTTAGAGACTACATGTATTACGTATTATTTAGTTAATTATCTTAAATGAACTTGACTCACATTAATTATCATAGTCCAACAACTATTTTACTTTTTACCTTTTCTCGTCACATCGCTAAATCGAACAATTATTTCGTACACATGGGACCTTCAACTTAGGATGCATGTTGTCACCGCACTTATTGCTTCGGAAAAAAAATATTTCCATAACTATACATAAATTCTAAAAAAAACATTAACAAATTTGATTTATATATTGAAATCTCATAAAAAAATTTTCATTTTTTTACTATTTTTTCTGAATTTTTTAAAACATGTCATTTTATAAATTTTCTTATTATTAGTTGGTATCCGAAAAAGAAAAATTTTAGAAAAATTCTAAAAAAAAAATTTAAAAATTGTAAAAAAATATAAAATTTGGTTTGTAATGAGATTTCAATATGTTGATTAGATTAGTTTAAATAGATTTGTCAAATTGTAAAACGATTGACGGATAATGATCGCGATGTACAAAAACCTCAATACATCGCGATGCACAGTAGCATATATATATATATATATATATATATATATATATATAAACGAAGCGTAAATTTTTTTTTTCTTATATACATAAATACCTGGCTTCATTACTAATTTGTTTTTATTCATTAGCAGTTACTTGTTACTAGTATAAATCTAATTACATCACTTGCAAATCTTAAAAGGAATTCTCTGTATGCAATAATAAGTCTGATAAAAGCGTCTTTATTTAGTAATATACTTGTAAAGATGTACTTATTATACACTAGGAAAGGGGATCATTTAATAATTTATTTGTGACTAACATTTAATAAATTGAGAAGATTTACAAATCAATTTTTGTGTAATAAAATTATTGCGTATCAAATTTATATTGTTACCATCTCTTCCAGCAATTCATTAAGGACAATAAGTCATTGCAAATTTTAATATAATAATATATTAATGAACGGTCAAACTTATATTTATTACAGTGTTCATGTTCATATACATGCAAGGCAAATCATCTTAGAAATGTAGAATTCAAAATCTAAAATTATTTGTGATTGCTGTCAAAATTATTAAGTACATTCGGTGACAATGAATTGCAATCACTGCAATTATTTTATCGTCATCGTATTAATTAAAGAACAAACTACAAAGCCTTGGGCTTTTGCTAATTAATTTATTAATTCTCAAGTTAAGAAAAAGAAGTCCATCTGGCATCTGTAGGATTCAGAGAATTGGCGTGAGGGGTAGGTTCACCGCACGGTAACCGCACTCTTCTGAATGGAATCAACTCCTCGTCTACTCCGATGGAATTACATATTTACCCATTTCGGAATCACCGGTATGTTGGATCAACTCCAGCGTGCAATCTCGGTTCCGACTTTCGTATCCTGAACCGTTAAAGTGAATGCTAGCTTGCCACGTAGAATCTACACGACATCAGACAGTGCTTTTTGAGTAGCAGGATGTGCTGCGTGCAACCTGCTTTGGATATGATCAGCATAACTTTCGAGGGGTACGAATTCCTTCCGGAGACGGAGAGTGATCAGTCCAGTACTCCAATCATGCATCCGTTGTTCGTGGCAGCTTCGAAATTGCCTTTCAAAAATAAAAAAAAGGACAAATTATGCGGAAAACTTTTATTCTGATTTGTATAACAGAAATGTAGTGTATATATGTATATGTAAAGATCTACTATATTAACAACAATCAAAATTGTGTTAGATCGTGCCATACTTGAACAAAACTAACCCTGTATAGTAAAATTATTCGTTTTTATAAATCGACATATAAAACTTTTGATTTTCACTAATCAAAGTATTAGTCATTGTTTATATAAGCCAAGCCAGGCGAAGACAGTTCCTATGTAATTCAATTTAAAAAAAAACATTTAATTAACGACAAGAAATTTGGCCGCATTCTATCCGCCTCTCCAAACACGCGAAAAACACCTTGGCTCCGTTTGGATGGCTTCTTCCCGGAATAAGGAATAAGGAATAACCACTTTTTATCAATAAATTTATTTCTAACTATCCAAACTCTTCACAAAAGTTACACACTTCCCAATAAATTTACCCCTTTCCAATAAATTTCTTCCCTTCTTCCTTCTTCCTACCTTATTCTCAACGCATCCAAACGGAGCCCTTGAAAAAAGGTACATCCCATCTCCTTGGGCATTTTTAGACCAATTTCTGAAACTTAAAAAAAAAGTATAAATTATAAGTATGTTCCTAAGTATGTCGGTAGAATGTGTATCAAATTCGGACAAGTTCGGAAATAATTTAGGATTTCATGAAGCTATTTAAATTGTATAAACAGTTGAGTGTTGACGGGTTTTTATAGAATAGCCATTCAGATTAACTCGATTTTGAAGTATGTTATATCTACTTATCTAAATAATAGAAAGCACATTTTAAATTTATTTTTTTGACATCGAACGATATATCTATTAAATATCAGATGGATGTCCAGATACTAAGATAGGTTGTATCTTGTATGTGTCCGTGGAATTGTCCTTATTATAAATTTATAACACACTCATTCACACATGCACACAGAGAACAAACGGATGTGTGCATATATAATCTAAATAAGAGTACCTGACTCGGGTTCAGACGCCGTACACGCATCAGAACGCAGCAGGTTTTCGACTTCATATGCATATTTATTTATTTTATTTTTTGTCGTAGTAAGAAATATTGAGAAGACGATTTTTTGTGTTGTGGATGAATTTTTTCGGTGCTCTGTGTATACCAAGTTTTAAAAAAGTAACCAACATAGTCGATGATAGATACAACTGGGGAATGCAGGGGCATATCAACCCTCATTTATTTTCCAAAAATAACCTCGAATATGCATATTTTGTTATTTTTATGTAATTTCATAAAAAATATAGAACTGATACAAAGCCATAATAATTTTTTTACGATGGCGACTCCCATATTTTGTTAAAGTACAAAAATAAAGTTAAAGTTTTATATTTATAAAATATAGTTTGTAAATTCAGATGGCTGAGTTGTATCAGAAACTAAGAGAATTTTACCCCAAAATACTTTGGCTTTTTAGTAAAAAGGAAAATTACAAAATATCAATGGTTTTATTAGATTATGATAGTAAAAAAATATCATTCGTACAATGGCGCTGGTTTATACGATACGAGAGTAGAAACTAGAAAGTAAATCTGCTGATAAAATTAACTGTAAAGATCAAAAGACAAATGAAAAGTAAAACACAACATTTGTATAGTAAATAACAGATCTAATTCAGACGTTAAGAGTACAAATGATATAATTTTATTAGAAATGAAATCATAAGAACTACTCTGCAGATAATTATTTTATACCACAAATACTATAAAAAAATTCGAGATAAATAGTTTCATGCCATCCTCTATTTTGATAATTAGAGAAATGCCATCCTTAAATTGCTAATTAAATTTATGCCATTATAGAATTGCTAAAATTAGTTTTATGCCACTATTTCTCAAAAAACATACTAAATTTAAAAAATGACATTACCAAATTTGTCATTAAATTTTTTAAATGACCAAATTATTACTCCATTAAAAACAAACCCTAAAAATACACACGGCGCTCAGAAAATTTCTTACGTGAAAAGTAAGAATATTATAAAAAAGCATTATAGTGGAAAAAGTATACAAAAGCATTATAGTTTAATAATCCAAAAGTACTTACGTGAGAAAAATCAGTACAAGAATATTATTGTAAATAAATCTTAAAAATGCAATCTTTTTAATTTTAAGATTAGAATTATGGCTATTATTAGATGACCAAATAGATATATGCCACTATTTTTTTTGCATCAGTGGCATAAAATAATTTTGTTATTTTGCAGTGGCGTAAAACTAATTATTAATGATTAATAATGGCATAAAACAAATTATATCTTTTTACGATGGTATATTACTAATTATTAAGTTTTAAAGTGGCATGTTTAAAAGGGTAAAGTCATCATATAATTGTCCGATGGCAAAAAAACTAATTTCTATTATTTTATAATGGCAAAAAAATAATTTATCGTTTAGTGATGGGATATCCCTAATTTCAAATATTTGCAGTGGCATAAATCTAAATCCCAAAAAATTCGGTCATGTCGTATACAAAAAGGGGGGAAAAAATAAAGTGCCAAATGCTGATTATAGTTAAAACTATCCAATGTTAATTATTTGTTATAAATTATTTTGTTTGTGCAACATTCACACACAAGTTATATAATTTTACGTACGTTTTTTCCCATCAGATCCCGCAAGTTCTGATCACTTTACTGAACTAATTTATGTAAATTTTAGAATTTATAAGCAACCGAAGACTAAAAAATAGAAATAGGCTCCGTTTGGATTGTTTAGGAATAAGAGGAATAACCTATTTCTAGACGGAAAGTATTGGGAAGTGTGTAACTTTATGAAGAGTTTGGATTGTTTATAATAACTTATTTCCATACGATCCAAACGGGATCATAGAGAATAAATAGCATAAATAAATATATGAAACTATATATAGGCTACATTATTAGTATACTTTTCGGGACACAAATACGCAGTAAACTTCTATACATCTAGCACAGCCGATATCTTTACTTCATGAAAATAAATATTTCTATTAACTTATAATCTAATTACATAAAAAAATAAAAAAGAGGCTGTCCAACTTAAATTCTCAAATACGGCCCAATTAGTGGTTTTCCCCAGAAAGCAGAAAGGTCCATCCCATCTTCTTTCTCCTTTCAATTAACAAATCCAAAAAAATCGGTAGAAAAAATCAAATCCCAACCATCCATCAGCCAGTCGCTCAAACAAGCTCGGAGAAGGCAGAATCGGCGCAACTCCAGTAAGTCTCTTCCAATTCAAATTTTTCTCTCCAAATTCTGATAGTCAGTAAAACCGCTCAATAGTTATGTCAAGAGGACTGCCTATTGGTTCTGCATACTGCATACCATGGCACCAACAATGGACTGAGTATTGCTTGCTATCGTACCAGGTCCTAATTTTAAGTAAGTTACTTCACAAATTGTGGACTTGTTATTTCACAAGGAAGGTACTAATTTCGTGGGTTTATGCTAATTGACTAGTATGTACTCTTGTTTTATATTATACTCAGTTATTTTGCATTTTCAGGATGCTTATGTTAAGGTTCCCCTCGGTCTTACCTACAATTAGTGGGGGATCTAACCTGGCTATTGTTCCTTTTAGGAAGATCAATTCTGTGGTGGTGAGTTTACCTCTGAATTTTTCCTTAATCAAATTGTGGGCTAGATTTTGTGGAACTATAATTTATTGCCAAGTTTCGTATGATATCAGAAGCATCTTTTCATTTCTCGTTTTCTTGCGATATTCTGTTGTGTAATTAGCCAAACTTGCTACAGGAATATTAAATTCTGATCAAAAGCAGCAACAACGAAAAGAAGAAAGGTTTATCTTTATAATGGATTATAGGATATGGTTCAGTACTGGTTTCATCAGGAACCTGTCCAGTAATATATTAGCTTATTATTTTTTTCAGATGGGGTTGCGCAGGGTGGGGATTTGGTGGTGGTTCCTGGGCTGGGTGTGTGTGTGTGGGGTGTTGGTGTTGACTGTTGAGAGTCTGTGCCACTCTACAACTCGGTCCTATTCGATCATCAATCTTCTTTTTCGTGTTTACTGTTTCATATTTTTACACACTTAGTTTGCTTTTAGGTATGCGGTGCAAGAGGCCCGAGACCTAGATACCCAAGAGTATGGAAATCACGAAAGAGAATTGGTACAATTTCCAAGTCAAACAAACTCGTTGACTGTGTGAGGTTCTCTTTTGCTTATTGCGTCATCATCTTTACTTGTGCTTGTGCATGTATTCTTATTGGAATAAAGGCTTCTGTTAAGTTAGTTCAGTTGAGAAATACTAGATAAATATTCACTGAGAAAAGCAAGTTATTCTTTTGCCTAGCGTCAAAAGAATGTTCACATTCCCTTATTCCTTTTTTTCCCTGGTTCTGACAGATAAAGGGACTATCCAATGTGAAGGAAGAAGTATATGGAGCTCTTGATTCATTTGTTGCATGGGAGTTAGAATTTCCTCTGATTGTAGTAAAGAAGGCTTTGAAGACCCTTGAAGCAGAAAAGGAATGGAAAAGAATCATTCAGGTAGTTTCACCTATGCATATGTAGAGTAACAAAATTGCTTTACAAATTACAAGAGTGTCACATATCAAATAATTCAGCTACTGGTATTTCATTCCGGCCAAACTAATCATTCACTGGTGTTGTTCTGAACTAGTTTGTGGAATTGTAAGTTCTTTTATTTTAACTGCTCAACTGCTCATAATAAATAATAAGAATATTTCTTTCATTCTACTATCATAGTAATCCATGGTTTTGCCGGATAGAATTAGTGAAAAGTTGTATCAATTAATAATATTTAATACCAATCAGTGCAACTAGTTCCATGTAAAAAAATTCTAGGAGAAACAGTACCTGTTTTGATATGCACTAGGATAAACTGGCACTCTTCGTGACTAAACTTTTTTAAGGAAACATGTTTTTGACCTTTAGGTGATTAAGTGGATGCTAAGTAAAGGGCAAGGAAAGACAATGGGAAGTTACAACACTCTACTAACTGCACTGATCGAGGATGGCCGGCTAGAAGACGCTGAAGAGTTATGGTCTCATTTATTTCGCAAGTACCTAGATAGTTTGCCTCGTGTTTTCTACATGAAAATGATATCAGTATACTATGAAAGGGACATGCATGACAAGATGTTTGAGGTAAACAAACCACTGTCTTCTTTCTTTTGTTCTCTTCTCAGAATCTCAGTCTCTGTAGTTCCTGTTGAGCCAGAAGAAATGAGAAGGGATAATATAAGTAAATTTATTTGACAACCATGACAACTGAAATTAAAATTGTTGAAATTGTTGAAAACAAAAATTGTGGTTGGTGTTCTTTAGAGTTTAGATAGGCCTGGCATCAAATTGGTTTATACAATTACGAGGATCATTTAGTTACTGATGAAGTTCCTATAAAACTGAACTGTTAGTTTTCGAATCACTTACTACAGAACAAATTGATCACCATATAACACCAAATCAAGTACACAGCCTATGGGGACATATAGAGGCCAAAATGACAGTTTGGTGTCAATATCATCCACCACATAATCTGGATATTCCACACCAGTACCAGCAATGTTATGGTACTCCGCATGGTCCGTGTGGACAAAGTGTAATGATTAGAACCCTGCATTACCTTATCTTGTTTTCTTTCGTTTTCTTCTGTTTTTTTTTTAATATCGTGACCAATAGTTTACAAGAAAAGAGTGTGCAACATTTCTATTTCTTCAATTAACAACCATATTAGATTTGCTACTTGTAAATTGCAGCTAACTGTTAAAGCTTTTGTCAGGTTGAAAAGTTAAACTGAAATATCAAAATTGCCTCTTTGACACATTTCATGCTAGTGCAATCAAAATTCAATACTGGAATACATAGCATCCAACTTTTACTCTGCTTGCTTCATCACAGTAAATTAACTGTTGCACTTTATTTGAAAATGTGTCAAAAAGAAGTTGGATTTTTGTTTTGACCAATATTGGAGCATGTTAGTGTGTTTCTTTGGTTTTTTTGTTTTCAAAGAAATCTAGTATCTTTGATCTTTCATTTTTTGCTCTTTACATAGAAATGTTTCTGCTTAATTATCGGGTTTATTATTATTTTTTTTTTGTCTTTTAACTTCTTTGCACTGATACAAACTTGAGAAGTTACAAAAAAGAAAAGAAAAGAATTTATATTGTGCTTTTGGATATTGACTATCTGAATTTTGCATTAGGACCTCCTAATTAATTGACTATCTGAATTTTGTCAAAAAGAAAAGAATTTATATTGTGTGTTTCTTTTGGATATTTAGAATTTAATGTTTTCTGGATGAATTATGCAGATATTTGCTGACATGGAAGAGCTTGGAATCAGGCCTGACGGTTCAATCATCAAAATGATGGGTGATGTGTTTCAGAAACTAAATATGTTGGATAAATATGAGAAATTAAAAAAGAAATACCCACCACCCCAATGGGAGTACCGTTATATAAAAGGAAAACGCATTAAGATCAAGGTAAACAATAGCGAAAATATACTGCAAGAAGCTTCAGTAAAGGCTTGTGATGGTGTAGAAAACCTTAGTCACTAGTATATTATTATTTTTTTTTGCCAAAATTTTCAGGTAACTATTTAGTATTTACTTTATTCTTCAAAAGCCTTCCTTTTATTCACTTCTTTTTATTGCCATTGTTTCACGTTATCTAAATCTCCGTCCTGCTTTTCATTTAGTTGATATAGCCGTGGAAATGTTTGTCAGTGCAGTTAGTTATAATTTCTTCAAGTATTACACATTGCTTAACAATCTCAATCCTCGTTTGCAAGTGTCAACTCGATCAAAACGCATGCACCCAGCATTTTATTCTGTTGCTACCTTATTCCCCTATTTGTTTTCCCTTCTCTCTCTGCACAGCCATCTTAATCCAGATAGCCAAAGAAGTTAATCTATCAATGCAACATTTTTTTAGTGCAACTGTGCAAAAACCCGATAACTTGTTCAATAGTACACCTCCTGAAGACCTCAAAAAATGATACCTCTCACTCTTACAGTTGCAACTTGCAAATAATCAATCGATCTGGTAAATCCAGACCCTTGTATGCTTACATGCCGTTGGCTTTCCACAAACCTCATGGAACAAATACAAATCCAAAGCTGATGAAACTTGATGTGTTAAAAAAGATGTTATAATCAACCTACAATCCATACCATCAATCAAAATTATATTATTTATTATAAATAAAATTGCGTGGGTGTCGGGAATCGTTTTTTTAATTGTACCGCGACACGGAGAAATCGTTTTCCATTCTGCATTTCTGCATCAGTGCCCATTATTTGGTTTTAAGTTAAAATTTATTTTTATGCGAAAAATATTGTGTTGTCAAATGTGTGGCGTTTGGTTTACTAATTTCATAACCCGTTGCATGAGGGCTTTATTATTTTAGGCGCATGATTTTTTTAGGTAGTCTAGTAATCAATCATCTTTTTATGGTAGTGTAGCAGCGGAATAGCTCATGCTAATTGCTAAAACCAAACATCATATTCTGTACCTTTATAATATACCAATTCCAAACTCAAGTTTAATAACTATAAAAATATTTGATATGCAGTAAGATCTTTCAATCTTTCCTTTATTCAGTGTTTCTTTCGTGAAGAAATTATAAAAAAGCATCAATTACTCCCGATTTATATTTTATATTAGAAATTTTGACAAAATATAGTGAATTATTCGTCAATCTAAAAAATATAGCGTAACAAAGCTGCGACTGCCATGTCTTGCTTGATAAAAATATGTTATACAATTAATAGTTACTATAAATAAGAATGAGTTGACCAATAATTTTGATGTCGTTGAATTTTAGAGAGCCACTAGAGAGGAACATTTTATAATCTGATATTGAAATTTGGTTTCAAACAAGTTATAGGCTCAAGATACTTCAAAATCCATATTCAATGCAAAAAAATATTTATTTACATCCGGAGACAATCTCATAAGGTTTGTACTTTAGAGATACTAGCAGCAGTGCCCGCTCAATGTGCGGGCAATTTTTATTTGATATAAGTCAAAATTGTTAAAAACTTTTTAGTATGTATTAATTTTATGTGAACTCTTTTTAATTGTTCTTAAAAAATTGTGCTACACATTATCTAATATATAGGACATTTATTATCAAATGAAATCGTAAATGTTCATTAGATACCATCAAACGAATGAGTAAAAAAGAAGAAGAAGAAGAAGAAGAAGAAGAAGAAAAGACCTTGTTTAATTCATTATACAACATAAAAAATTGAACACATTGGTGTCATAATATTAAAAAATATATATAAATTGAACACATTGGTGTCAACGTTCATTTTCATGCTCTGTGTCTATTTGCCTGATGCATATCTCCTTTCTTCATACGATATATCACTTGATATCTAATTAAGAGAGCAAAATTAAAATAAGTCAAACATGCAATATTTTAGATATAACATCCTCTAATTACCCAAAAATGTTCCAAAACACGCAATATTGTGGTTTAACCCAATGTATTCGCAAATACAGATTTTACCTAAGTACGACATTTATCAAATTTTACTTCTATTCATTTAATATTTAATAAGATATCAAACATGAGCTGGCTATGTAAGCAACAAGGAAAATTGGGTGCTAAATATATAGGAATTTGATTGCGTCCTTAATATTTCACTGCCATCTGCCAATGTAATTTCAGTATAAATCAATTACAGAAATGGAGGCAGGGAACAGTCGTTTGCTCATTCACCTTCTAAATTATGGTACATGTTCTTTCATTGGTTCAAAGCTAAAATAATCAACCCTAACACTAATTAATTATTCAAGTTGATCCATAAAAGAAATAGATATCGGTTGATATAGACACATTGTAATGACATTTTTAAGAGAACTGAGTAAAATATCATGCACAAAATCAAACAGGACCCTCACATTCTATATTATTATAGAATTTCATTTACAGGAAACATTAAATGTTTGAACTATACACAAAGAAACTATACACAAAAGGAAACATATATTAACAAGCTAAAAATAAATAAATGAAATTTCTGTAACAAGAATTTTCAATTGGTGGGCTCCTGCCAGATGGCAATATTATCTCCTTTAAAATACATCTGCATTTATAGAAGGGAATTACATGGCATAGGATTTGAATAACTTGTTATGTTTTAACCTTTTAATATTAATACGCAACAATATAGGAAATTCCAAATTTGTAATAACTAAATATCAAAATGAAAGAAAAAAAGATATATACTGTAATTAATGAAAGTTAATTTTTCAATTAGTATATATACGCATGGAGTTTTATATTTGGAATAATTAGATTTATGCCACTACATAAATTGACAAATTTGAGAAATGCCATTCTTAAATTCCAAAATATGCCACTGCAATATTGTCAAAATTAGTTTTATGCCATTAATTCCTCCCAAAATATAGCTAATTAGAGATATACCACTCTAAATTTTAAAAAATCCCTAATAACCCTCATTAGATTAAAACATTAAGAAAAAAAATACTAATGGAAAGAAAAAAAAATGAAGATATTTTACGGTAGATAGGAACAAAGAAGAGCAACCAGCCATGACTTGTTTACCTCACAAAGCACCTTTTTAGTCAAACTCCTAAAATAATTATCCAGAATTTTTTTTCATACAGACAAAAAGTGAATTACCTTTTAGGTCAAACTACTGAAACACCTATTTGATATAAACCAATAATCTCATGCATGATATATTCTACACACATTATCTCGTACTAACATGATAACTTTGATTTTCAGATGCAATCAGCAACATTACTTTTTTTGACAGTTTATAAAAATATTTTATTTTGTAAGCAATTTAACAAAAATTATTGAAATTTTATTGTAGATATATGATGGTCATAGACGTCTTTTGTAAAATATTATAATATTTGAATGTACAGATTAATTACAATTTACAACAAATTTCTTAAGTCAGACAGGAGTTAAATTCTAGGAATCTATACCAGCAAATATTGTCTGAAAGTTCATAGCTTGAAACCTTTGAAATAAATCTCCAAAAAATGTGTAAAATATCAAACCAACTCAGAATAATTCATGTTAGGTGTCAAAAGTTGGAATTTGGAATTGGGTTCAGGTGATATATAAAAGCCACATTTACTACTAAATATTATCTTAGGAGTCATGCCTTTTATGACAAGTAAATAAAAAAAAAATCATTAATCTGTTGAAAGCTCAATATCATGCAGAGTTACCTGCAAACGCCTTGTTAACTCATTTGCATGAAGAATATTTGCAAGTTTAGAATCAGAATGTGCTGGAAAAGGCTTGGACCTTGAGAAAACAAAGTAAACAACCAATCAATAGTTTAAATTGAAAAATGAACTGAAACCAACAAATGGCAAAATTATAATGTCATCCACGGAAAAAAATCAAGGATTAGGCATGCTATCCTTTGAAAAATTTCAGGAAAAAAGAACAATAATTATTGAAAAACTGCTATAGGATATTAAGGTATGGCATGTGATGATAAAGATGAGAAGGTCAAATCCACTCTATGGGCCAGTTGTTAGAGTTATGTCCTAGAAGTCAATAATTTAATGACTTAATTATTAGTTTATGTTATGAATGATATATTATCATCTGTTCCTAGGTTTATTATTGACAGATTATTCAGGTTGAGGATCTGAATTGTAGATCTCTGTGGATCATTCTTTAGAATGACAATAATAAATCTAAACGGTCCATAATCTTGATAATTAACAAAGGAACATTAATTATCATATAAGATTAGTATGCAAGTTAAGTGATGATTAAGTTCTACTAATCATAGGTAAAGAGTTACCAACTTAATTGCATATGTATATGTTATGGAACATAGTACAGGACTTGACCCAATGAAATAAACATATGGATTGTGTTAAGTGTCATTGTTTATTTCGTTATGATTTTGGTTCTAAGTTTGAGATGTTTATCTTTTCCACATGAGGATAGGTTCAATAAATATTGTCTACCGCTGATTCCCGATAAGGGCTGCTATACGGACTTTATTTATGTTCTCTTGAATTGTGCGGGGAAAAGCTAATCATCAAGAAAACCGTATGTCCCTCATTAATTCACTTAGTGAGTGACGATATCTGTTTGGGCCCCTTGATGGAGTTGGATCGTATGCGCGCAACTAAGCGATCAACTCTAGATCAAGAAACGTATAATCTGCAAGAATGACACATTCCTATCTTGGATTATACGATGATATCGTGTGACATAAGAATCAAAATAGAGAAACATATTTATTCTCTTATGCAGGATTGAAATATTGTAGCAGTACACTATTTATGCGAATTGGGAGTCATAACGTGTTGCTAGATACCGCTTATGATTATTGGAATTAAATAACGATTTAATTCCATGGCCAACATAGCATAAATCCTCAAAGGGTCACACAAATAGGACATTAATCACACAGTGCATTATTTATTTATTCACAGCAGTAAGTTCTGTGGAAATATGATAAGATTGATTAATTAATTATATACCGTTGCGAACCGTTATAATTAATTAAGTCAATGGATCATATAGAAATAAATTAATGCATTAACTAATCCTAAAATAATTATTAATGAGTTAATAATTAATTTAGTTCAACACTTATCAATATAAATGGTTATATTGATTAATTGGGCCGTTATTTAAATAGCAAATATATAGCCCAATTAAAGAGCAAAGTTGAGGGACCTTAATTATATGAATTAATGGTCCAAATGAAGGGGTTAAATGGCCCATAAAGGCCCATTTCGTGGCTGCCCATTATGGTGGTAGGTGGGATGGCATAGTTGTAATTATGCAAGAGGTCAATTAGGTTTTGTGCTCTATATAAGGACCACTTATGAGAGCCTCCACCTAGACTTTTCTCTCTCCTCTCTTCCTCCCATTCTAGGCCGCCACCTTCCTCCTCTCTCCCTCTCTTTTGCTCATGTGTTGAGCTATTTTCTCTCCACTAAATCAAGGTTGTTGATTGATGCAAGAGAGAAAACCATAGGGATTAGGCTTGTTCTTTGGGTATGCTAGCACGTACCTTGTAGAACGTGATTAATCCTCCTTGGTGGACTCGAGGGCGGTTACGAGACGTGGTAGAGACGGTGTAGAAGGCACGCCATCAATTTCCATGCCTTGGTCGAGCCCCGCGAATACGATTTCGCGGGAGGTATCGATTTCTCCTCTTTCTCTTTGTGTCTATTGCTTAAAGTACTAGATCTCGTGTTGCTTGTGTTTTAATTGGATTAATTAAGGGTAATTAGTCACAAAATTAAAATTGGGCAATTTCCTAACAGTGGTATCAGAGCACATGGTCGTACTTAAGCTATTTTGACACTTAATTAAGAGAAATTGGCTAATTAACGGATTAGTAGAGATGATGCGTTTGTTTGCTGTCTGGAAATGGTATTTTCTGTGTTGTTTTACGTTTTTCGATGTGATATGTTCTCTGGAATATCTTTCCATCTACATGAAAGTTGTAGATCTTTGGATTGTGATTCTTTTGGCGTTGGATTCACATTTTTCTGAATTAGTATAGATTTATTGTGAATAAAACGGCGACAGTGCGCAGAACCAGTTTCTGCTCGCACTGTCCTGTTTGAATGGCTTGAAAGATTTATATTTTGAATATAAGTACCAGTGTTCTATGGCTAGAAATAAAGAGGACTTGAAGCTCTTTCTGAGCATGTATAAATTGTTGCATGACTCGGATTAATTTGTGGGTTTTCAAGTATGAAAAGGAAGATCTTGTCAGATCCAGTTTGTTGAGCAAATCGATTGTTCTAATAAACTGTACCAACTGAGAACTCCTTTAAAATTTCTGTTTAAATGAAGTTGTTCTATTTTGAGTTAGGATTCCAGGAAAATTAATTTCATAATTTTTCGTGGAAGTTTGGACCTTCAACTAGGTTAAAACATTTCGATCGACAGTCTGTTCCAGTACAGAATTTGTTGATTGTTTAGCATGTAACTTAATATTATTGAACTGAACTTGGTTGTTTTCTTTTCATGAATGGATAGCCTGTAGTCTAAACAAGTTTTTCTATGTATATTGTATATATAAAAACTGGATGGAAGGTGGTCTAACAGACCAAATGGTTGAGAGGATAAGCTGAAAATCTCATAACGGTGTTTCGTGCACTTGTAAGAGATTTGTCTTTTTTGATTCTCCCAGATGGTTTAAGATCTCTTCTTGAAATTTTTACTGGTAGTCACAACTATGATAAGGAGCTTAAGTAATTTATTTGAGAATTTTTGGAGACCGAAAACTGTTGTTTTTGTTGGATTCCATTAGTTACGTTTTTTGGTAAATTACTGTTTTTCTAAGTATTCAAACTAGTTGAAATTAATTAGAAAACTCCTTGTTTGATCTTCTTTCAGTTATGGGATGTTGAAAGAACTTTCTAAATGAATTTAAACAAGTTTGGTTGTTTAAAATTGAGAATTTGTACACGGAATTTACTTATAGCAAACGATACGCAAAGTTGCTTGAAAATCGTTAATTGGAAACAAAGTGCTTGTATGTGCTAACTTTGTTTTGTAGGTGGATAGTGGGTTTAGTATGGCTCAAGACTCAATGCCTTGTGGTTGTAAATTGAATGCATGTGTGAATGTTTGTAATGCGGCCTTTGGTGCCATTAATTAATTAATTTGTTGATTAATTTTTGATGTAACTTGTGAGGCTTGCATGCCCCTAAGGCTAGGATGGGAGTAGGATATTTTTCACATGTATTTTGTTCCTTTATTTTATAGGATTTAGATCCTTATAGAATTTAGTGGGAGGGACAAGGATTAGATTAGTTTTGTTCCATGGACGATGTGGCGAAACTAATGCAAGCGGGAGCCATACAAACCCACAACTGTGAGATGCTTATATGTGATTGCTTGTGATTGCTATGAATTGTCATAGGCTAGGTATGGGTGTATGCTTACATGACCACCAAACAAGTGTCACTTAATTGATAGTCCCAAACAAAACATGATTAAGTTAAATCGCCCTCCTTCTCTCTATCCCCTTCTAACGTGTATGATCGTTCATTGATGCATTCTCGCTGACGCGGGACATCGTGTTCCATCATCCGTGTCGGGGTGTAAATCGGATTTACTAGGAGCAAATAGAGAAAGGTTACTTAACGATGTTTTCTAATCGGATTGGACATCGGGGCAAAGTTTGTGGATGTACATGTGATATTTCACAAACCAAGAATCATATGGAATGATTGGTTGGAGAACCTACTCTATCTAGTTGTTTTTGGTGTCACGCCGACGCTAGCACCATCTCAACGAAAATAGGGATCTTGGAAAACCTACTACATTAGGGACATTAAATAATTGTAGTGGGAGTTTTATTTGTTATAAATAAAACAATTGCATAAACTAAATGACCGTAAATTGATTTTGTTATAGATGTTTAAATTGTTAATTTTGTTGCGATCAATCTTTGAAAATTAACAAACTCGTTTCTAAAAGTATTCACTTAAAGAAGTAATACCGATTCCTAAGACACGATCTTAGTGAAGAGAAATTTGAGTATGTCAATTCCCAAAACTTTCCTCAAACTACCCGAACGTAGCAACGCGATGATTGATTGACTTTTGGCGAAAAGTTATTCAATAAAGCGTATGCTTAATATCCTCATTTGAAATTTCTAGACCTTTGAATTAGCGAATTCATATGGACTAAAATTAACTCGTACGTTCTCATCCGCTTACTCAAGAAAGTGTTCTTGGAGAAAGTAGATATTAACTCCATCATTTATGATTGAGTATAAAGAATATGAGTTGACCAAGAGATTATTCTTTTAAAAGAAGTTATATGAATGTTTCATTAGCTCACAAATCGAAAGATTGAAGTAGCTAATTGATGACTAGAGATATTAATCTCCGATATCAAGGATTGTTGATATTGTCATACGATCTCTTTGGAATTATAAAGGATATAATGTTACCTTCTTCGCACACTTGTTGATGCAAAAAGGTAATTGGTTAAGTATACAAGAAATACTTCACCAAGGTATGAGTTGAAATTTCGAGACCCTCTTTTGTGACCATGTGTCACATGAGATGTTTCATTTGCCGTTTGTGGGAGGCATTTGAAAGGTTGTCTGAAATACCATGATTGTGACGATTAGAAAAATTCTAATCCTAAAGTGTATTTGTCGTTCAAATTATCTCACTATCTCTAATTTACACTAGTAACTTGATACTAGTTCATATGCTCACATTTAACGAAATGCATTAGCAATGAAGAATAAGAGAAAGTTCGAGAGATGTAAAGTAAACTCCGTATAGGAAATGACTTGTTCATCTAAGTCATTACCATTGAATACGTAGAGTTATCTTTATTAAGAGTTTGTTTAGGAATTGAAGGTTGCATACCTTAATTCTAAAAACCTCTCAAAAATATCTCCATTTCATATTCCATGATGGATGATTATGTTTTGTAAAAGACAAGATCTTTTATTATGGATTTGTTTATATGATTTCATGCATCTTGACTGAATTTGCTTGAAATAGATAAACAATTTTTGAATGACAAATAGAATGTGTAAGACTTGACATAAAGTATTTGACTTTCATGTTATATATACCGCTTAGTCACATAAGTAAACGAGAATCGCATTACGAGAGTCTACGTAACGTAGAGCTCGTAATTCAATTCGATTCCAATCGATTGATATGCGAATCATGTTTGTTAAATGACAAAAGCACCTTGAACCTATGAAGGTTTAAGGACAAGCGAATTAATTAGGACTTATACATATCGATGTATAAAGACCTATAAGTACTTGTGCAATGAAAGGTTGTTGATACTTTACTACTTAACCAACGATCATTGTAGATATTAACATATCTATTTGATAAGGTATAAGTATGAACCTTTTGACTAGTTCAAAGGAGTTCAAGTGTGAAGTTAAAAAGACCGTTCAAGGAAAAAGAAAAGTCTTACAATTAATCATGGTAAGTAGTTAAGTCATATGATTTGAAATATTATCTAAAGAGTATGAAAGTAGTTTCATAGCTCGCTCCATGAGGAATAATATGTCCAAGAATGGAGGTATCGAACAATATTTTGTATAATTCGATCGGTAATAAATCAAATGGACTTATTCGACTCGTATTAGGGAATTATGTTTGAGGACAATATTGTTTACACTGAATGATGTTCCATCGAAGTCTATTGAAGAAGATATCTTATGAGATTTTGATCTCTAAGTATAATGCTTCTTAAGATTTGGTGTTGATAAGCTTATTTCAAGATTGTTGATAAGCTTGTACCCAAATAAGACACTTAATATTTGTAGGATGCTTTATATTAAAAGGCACTACTTCCACGAATATGATAAGAACAAAGTAGTTGTTGCTAATCATAATGTAGTCTTGATGAATTGAAACTCTCAAGAAGAAGTAGTGGGAGTAAAGTGAGCATTAAAGGAGTTTATGCGTCACTACAAGAAGTACTCTTATGGGAAACTTGTCACTCCATACATGGTGCTTAGTGGGAGTTGAGCGGAACTTCATTCACAAGTTGTTTTGAAAAGAAGTTTAATAGTACGCTCCTTCTAATGAGGACTCAACCATCTCACGAGTTGATGATGTTTGAGAAACTCATGGAATATATGAGGAGTCAAGAACTCGTTCAACAAATCGTTGTGGAAGTAGTTCTTGAACCTCAAGTACCAATCCTACAAAAGATCAACGAGAGTTGATTGCCTAAGCCGTTTGATGCATTGGCTTCACGACATTCTCAAACTTAGCATATGAGAATCCGTTGATAAACAAGGAAACGATGGAACGATCCGATTCCACATATATGGTTTGAATTCATATGATCTTTAAATAAAATCCATGTATAACAACAAGGTATAGACCTTGGTTGATGTTCATGAAGAAGCAATCCATCGAGCACGTTTAGATCTTCAAAAGGAAAGATCGACATGGATAACAAATCGACTATGTACAAAGCGCGGCTTCTCGCTTGTAGCTATGTCTAAGTCAATGACTAGTTGACTACGTACAAAGCACAACCTCTTGCTTGTGGCTATGTAAAAGTCAATGAAGATCATTCTGGCAATAGTTGTATTTCATATATGTTGATATATGGAAAAACACATAAAACCGCCTTCTTCGTATGAATGAAGGATGATGTTGTGCATTTGACACAAATCGAGGTTTTATGTATTGCTAAAAACATACGCATGCTTCAAGGATCCATAAATGGATTAAAGCAAGTGTTGTGGAGATTGGAATAAAAGTTTTGACAAGGAAGTCAAGGAGTTGAACTTCGTCAAAAGTATCTTGTATAAAAAGATATTCAGTGGGAGCATAATTATATTACTTGTATTGTTCAAGATAACAATTCATTAAATTGGGAATAACATTAAGAAAATGAATATTGTCGAGATCTCTTTGGAGAATGCTTTCTCAAATGAGAACTTGGGCGAAGTCACCTAATCCTAGGAAACAAAATCTATAAAGATAGATTATGATGGATGTTAGGTTTGAGCAAATATGCATATATTGACGAAGTGTTCTAGAAACACGAAAGTTACACTCCAAGAAAGGATGTCTAACTATACGTCACATGGCATGACTTGAGTGTTTTAACTCGGTCTATTGCAACTCGATTCGAGAAAGTGCATGAAATAGTTCAAGCATTCCTTCATTATGAGTTTCATTGTGTACGCCATATTTATGCATATGCCCCAATGTGTAGTATCCAAAAGATATGACAAACAGTTGTCAAATGGATACAAGAGAGACACATTAGGACGATAGTCAAGGATATCCTCGAGTACCTTATGAGAAAGAGTGATATAATGTTTCATCTCTTAAAAGGAGCTCGTGTAAGTTAATTACACTAATGCTAGTTTTTCGAAAGATTGATATAATCACAGTTGAGATACATATTTTGCTAAAAGGTGGTGTTGTAAGTTTAGAAGGTGTTCTAAATGAAATATTACAACCGTTTCCGTCACCAAAGCAAAATACATAGCAACTTGTGAAGCAATAAAAGAAGTTTATTTCGGATCGATTTCTTAGTTGAGTTATTATGGTTCTAAGCATCTCGAACTATAACTTACTCCTAAAGAACCCAATGTTACATTGGAGATTCAAATATGATCTATAACGATATCACTTGATATCATATGATGGTGATCAAGAATATATATAGGAGAATATATATATATATATATGGTCAAACAATTTTTGGATAGGTTCGCGAACACAGCGAACACTCTAGCACGACCTCTACCTTGAGCAGTATACGAGATGCAGTTATGCATCCATACGTGGTGGACGTATGAGTAACTAGCTATAAGCGTATTATTTATTTTGAGGTCCGAGACATGTATATATGTAGATATATGACATTGTTCTCAATTCTTCGTTGGCTAGAAGTCACTACTGATTAACTCTAGGCCAAGTGGGAGATTGTTAGAGTTATGTCCTAGAAGTCAATAATTTAATGACTTAATTATTAGTTTATGTTATGGATGATATATTATCATCTGTTCCTAGGTTTATTATTGACAGATTATTCAGGTTGAGGATCTGAATTGTAGATCTCTGTGGATCATTCTTTAGAATGATAATAATAAATCTAAACGGTCCATAATCTTGATAATTAACAAAGGAACATTAATTATCATATAAGATTAGTATGCAAGTTAAGTGATGATTAAGTTCTACTAATCATAGGTAAAGAGTTACCAACTTAATTGCATATGTATATGTTATGGAACATAGTACAGGACTTGACCCAATGAAATAAACATATGGATTGTGTTAAGTGTCATTGTTTATTTCGTTATGATTTTGGTTCTAAGTTTGAGATGTTTATCTTTTCCACATGAGGATAGGTTCAATAAATATTGTCTACCGCTGATTCCCGATAAGGGCTGCTATACGGACTTTATTTATGTTCTCTTGAATTGTGCGGGGAAAAGCTAATCATCAAGAAAACCGTATGTCCCTCATTAATTCACTTAGTGAGTGACGATATCTGTTTGGGCCCCTTGATGGAGTTGGATCGTATGCGCGCAACTAAGCGATCAACTCTAGATCAAGAAACGTATAATCTGCAAGAATGACACATTCCTATCTTGGATTATACGATGATATCGTGTGACATAAGAATCAAAATAGAGAAACATATTTATTCTCTTATGCAGGATTGAAATATTGTAGCAGTACACTATTTATGCGAATTGGGAGTCATAACGTGTTGCTAGATACCGCTTATGATTATTGGAATTAAATAACGATTTAATTCCATGGCCAACATAGCATAAATCCTCAAAGGGTCACACAAATAGGACATTAATCACACAGTGCATTATTTATTTATTCACAGCAGTAAGTTCTGTGGAAATATGATAAGATTGATTAATTAATTATATACCGTTGCGAACCGTTATAATTAATTAAGTCAATGGATCATATAGAAATAAATTAATGCATTAACTAATCCTAAAATAATTATTAATGAGTTAATAATTAATTTAGTTCAACACTTATCAATATAAATGGTTATATTGATTAATTGGGCCGTTATTTAAATAGCAAATATATAGCCCAATTAAAGAGCAAAGTTGAGGGACCTTAATTATATGAATTAATGGTCCAAATGAAGGGGTTAAATGGCCCATAAAGGCCCATTTCGTGGCTGCCCATTATGGTGGTAGGTGGGATGGCATAGTTGTAATTATGCAAGAGGTCAATTAGGTTTTGTGCTCTATATAAGGACCACTTATGAGAGCCTCCACCTAGACTTTTCTCTCTCCTCTCTTCCTCCCATTCTAGGCCGCCACCTTCCTCCTCTCTCCCTCTCTTTTGCTCATGTGTTGAGCTATTTTCTCTCCACTAAATCAAGGTTGTTGATTGATGCAAGAGAGAAAACCATAGGGATTAGGCTTGTTCTTTGGGTATGCTAGCACGTACCTTGTAGAACGTGATTAATCCTCCTTGGTGGACTCGAGGGCGGTTACGAGACGTGGTAGAGACGGTGTAGAAGGCACGCCATCAATTCCCATGCCTTGGTCGAGCCCCGCGAATACGATTTCGCGGGAGGTATCGATTTCTCCTCTTTCTCTTTGTGTCTATTGCTTAAAGTACTAGATCTCGTGTTGCTTGTGTTTTAATTGGATTAATTAAGGGTAATTAGTCACAAAATTAAAATTGGGCAATTTCCTAACACCAGTTGCATGCATCAACCAGAATTTCAACCGATTTAGTGAGGAATTGTTTTAAACAAATCTCAATTAATAGGGTTTAAAGTAAAAAAAGAACCTAAATACATGTATTTCAGCAATAGTTCTTCCCTCTTTGAATTTTCCTGAAAACAACAAACACCCAATAACTTCAAATAAAAGAAAACATTAATAAAAAAAATAAAAGAAAACTGAGCGCTAGAAAAAAAAAGAGCCCTTCATCTCACCAGTAGACTGGAACAAAGAAGAGTAATGTTCATGGTTCGTTTCTGTCACAAAGCACCTTTAGGTCAAACTCCTGAAATCATGGTCCAGCTTTGGAAGTGAGTTAAATTTTAGGTCAAACTTATGGAACACCTAATTGCTATAAACCAGTAATCTCATGCACCATATCTTTTACATAGATTATATTTCATACTGACCAAATACCTGTGACTACTATAGAGAAAACAAACCAAATAAGTAGAGAAAAAAAAATTAGCACAAGTGCTTCCTGTGAATGAAAAATGTTGTGGTACCAGTAGGGATGGTATGTGCAAAAGACTCGTAACAATATTAATTAATTTTTTGAATCAAAGTTAAACATATCACAAATCACAAAACAGTTGGACAAAATTGAAACAATTCTTTTAGAGTAATGCTAGAATCAAACATAAAAAAGCAATACTTACTCAACTACTTCATTATTTATGAGATGAACAATGCCCTTCTAAACCTTTCCACTACCCTTCCTATATATCAGTTCTTTCACACTCCTTAAATTTAGGTACATGTTATTTAATGAACCCTCTTCAATGAGGGTAACAATACAAAACAATATGGAAAAAAAGAGACTCGATTTCTAAAGAAAAAAAATCTGATTATTCAAAATTGAACTCAAAGATGAACAACGTTGTTCAATTTGCGAAATCTAAGTTGAACAACAATATATTCAAAAATCAGATCAATTGAAAGAAAGGTACAGACCAACCATAGTAAGGGTGCGGGCTGGAAGAGGAACTATAAGGTGGCCGGAGCTGTCGGCGCAGGCGGCGCCGCTCGAAGTCGTCGCTTTCTTAGATCGGACCTTCTTCTCTGGTTTCGCACTCACCTTTTGGGACAAGATCTTCTTCCCTTATTTTCGCAATCAACTGAGATGGGTTGAACAAATCTGTCGGAGAGATTGTGACCTTAGGTTGCAAATCTGAGGGAAGAAGCAATATGCGATGAGAGAAGAAAACCTATTAATTAAATGGAATTTAAAATGAAAATTCAATTCTAGAAATGCAACATGGTTAAGAGGGAAGACAGCTAAATAGAAGAGAAATGAAGCACAAAGAAGGAAGGAGAAATAAACCCTAGCGAATTGGGGGAGCGGCAGAAGTATATGTTGGATAAATCGAGGAAGCACGCAGCGTAATGGAGGGAAAAAGGAAAGAGATCGTGCCAGAATCGTGAGCAAATAGCAGAGGAAAAAAGGAAAGAGATCGTGAGCGAAAAAAAATAGTTTACAGTGCGAAAAACGGAATCGAACCCGCGTATTTTAGAAGCGAAATCACAGAGTCATACCATCCAGCGACTTGACTTATTTGTGTGTAGAGTCGACTCTTTTATAGAAATAGCGATCCAAACCGTACACCATATTGATCAATGGATTATAATGATGTTAACAATTGTGTTCAACCCCTTTGTGTGAAAAATGCTGACCTTGCTAAGGGTGCTTTATAAGTAGTAGAGAAGAAAATTTTAAAAAATAAGAAACAACGGGACCTCTCACAATAAATGCTGACCTTGTCTAAATTTTGTTTTTTTTTTTAAGGTTTAGACTAAATAAAGGTATTCATATCAATTCCATTAGCAGTGAGTCCAATGTTTCACTCCAAATTGCTTATAATAACTAAAATACCGTTTCATTTTTTATCACCCCCAAACTTAACTTCAAGTTGCATACCCGTCCGATTTTGCTCGCTCACGTACGGCGCTGCTGTCTAAATTTAGCGCCGTCTAAATTCTTGGTAGATATTCAGGAATCAGGAGTATTTAGGGGTATTTTGGTCTTAAAGATAATTTGAGGGGATGCGGACTATGTTCGGAGGTGTGCAAATATTTGGCCATACACATACAGATACGTAATCCCAACTTCCACTACCACCACCGACAACGGTTTATCACAAGAGCGCTATATTGCCATTTGCGCGTTAGCAAACCCTAGTTTCTATTTTCGACTGTCGTGACAGTATATATATTGACCGATAGGCGATAGCAAATGCTATTGGTTTAATAAGTGTGACTGTGTGAGAGATCATAAGACTAAGAGAGAGAGTTTATAGAAAGATCATAAGAGTAAGAGAGAGAGTTTATAGAAATATTTCAGACTTCAATATGGGACGTAAGAAGGCAACAATGGAGCTGATAGGCAAGATGTCGGTCCGTTCTTCCACTTTTCGAAAGAGGAAAGCGTCACTATTGAAAAAAGCCAATGAACTGGCCATTTTATGCGACGTCGAGGTCTCCGTCGTTGTCGTCGCCGGCCCTGACGACCCGGCACCTGAGATTTGGCCATCCTTGGAAAAGGCAGTCAACATGGTTTCTTATGCAAATGGTTACACGAGTAATAAAAAGGAAGAACAAACCAAGAAAGTTGTGCAACAGGTTGCAGACATGCAAGTTGAGTTGAAAAAGTTGGAGATGGAAAACCAAGAAATGGAGGCTAAGCTATTCTTGGAAGAGATACTTTCTGGAAGGTGCCAAGTTTCTGACGTGGCATCTCCAGAAATTGCTATGAGGCTTTGGGCTATGATTGATAATAGGAGGATGGCGGTGCACCAAAGAATAAACACACTTCTCTCCACGCCGGTGCCATTCCATTATGCTGCCCCACGTGTGCCGGTCTTGTCAGACGTACCAGAGGAGACTCCATGGTTATTCAGCCATGTCTCCGCTGATATGACGAATACATCAGAGTTGCAAATTGATGGTGGGCTACATCTCGAGTGCTGGCCAGCGGAGGTTGATGTCGGTGCAGAGAATAATGCAAATCTCCCTGTAAAGGGACCTGCTACATCTGCTGATCAAGAGGATGGGCAGTTGGGCTTGTCAGAGCAACCGACTGAAACAGGAGAGTTCTTCAGCACAAATCTCCCTGCTGAAACCACACACCCAGAAGAGGTGCGGGGCGCCGTCTCGATGTGCATTGGTGATGGGCCACCTATAGAGTGTTGGACCATGGAGGATGTTATCGGTGGAGATCCGATTAATGCTATTCCCTCTGAACACACTCCTTTTCCTTCTGATGTGCCAGATATTGGACAGCCCAGCTTGATAGACCTACCAGATGAAACGACCGAAGCCCCTGCTGTGATTGCATACACATCAGAGCTGTATGGCGCAGATGGCATGCAAGTCGAGGATGAGGCATCTCGCTTTTACTGCCCGGTGTATGATGATATCAGTGAAGGAATAGATGTTATTCTCTCATCGTTTTCTAGGTTTTAGAAATTAGAATAGAAAGGGAGATTTGGTACTGGTAGCCTGAATTCATTTTTAGTATGTTTGAGGATAATTTGTATGGAGCTAGGCTTCAGTGCTGCTATTCTGGTACTTGTAACTTTGTAAGGAGATTAGCCTGATTAGGAGACTAAATGATTTGTCATGCTAATTTAAATTCAGATGGTTTTATATTGCCACTTCATTAATTTTCCTTTATTTTATTTCGGATTATTTTAGATAATAAGCAACGGAAAACACGTAATCTTGTGCTTTTGACAGTTCCTATTGAAAATGCAAGTCAGTTCATTTGATTAATAATGCTGCATGTGTTTATAAATGTGAGTTTGCTTCACAAGGTCTTTCATTATTGAAGAAAAATACAACACCAGAGAAGACTTATATATGTCTCTGACTAAAACCCGAAATAACTCCTAGCACCTCTAATGTACTGACTGGTACCGGTGTCTTCAGCTCCTAAAACTCAGACCAAACCAAACACTAATTAATCTCACCAACCAAACTGACTTCTTACATCTCACCCCCTTAGAAACCGTGAGAAAATAACACCAAAAGCAAGAAACAAAAGCGAATTTAAAAAATGCAAAGAGTTAACTAAAAGTAACAAAACAGTGCTTGCATTATCAAATCCGGCCCCACTCCATCTCACACTCCAGTTGATCCTGACACTATCAACCTGTTACTGCAACAACTTCTGTAATTGATAGCCATCAAAGCTTTATGTTTTTAACATTCTTAATTTGCCACATAGTATATTTCAAATATGGCAATAACGAGAACTTCTTTGCACTAATTTTTAGACGAATTCCCACTTTTTATTTTTTTGTCTCTCTTTTATTTGAAATAACAAATAGATAGTCTTACTGGCTAACAAATTCATTATGTAAATAAGGTTTAACAAACGAAAACAAAAAGAAGTAAAGAACACATCTACTTCAGAGATAATTAAAGTAAACAAACCACTAGGCGCCTAAACTAAATCTAAGGGTCCCAGACTCTCAAGCTCTCAGCATTTGAATATCATTCTCGGACCATGAAAACTGGAAAGCGTGCCAGGCTGCCAGCATAGACGACCCTCCTTACACCTTCCTAAACAAAAAGATCCGAATTCGATATAAAAGCATTAAGTCTCCAAAAAATCACATACAATCAGCCACAGAAACAATAGACAAACTGAAGCAATAAACTCAAGTAGGCAGTGGCGAGTTCAGACTTTTTTTAAGGCTGGGCACAATAAAATAATAGTAAATTTAACATTAAAAATAAAATTTATAAAAAAGAGTAATTTTAATTTAAAAATTAAAACCTATTTAAAATGTCGTATTATTACAAAATGCTCAGTGCAAACAATAATATTTTTCACCAAATAATACAATAATTATAAATTTTTCACCATAAAATATACGAACGAAAAAGAAATTATTGTAATACTAGTGCAAGCAATAATATTTGCATAGTTTGAAATGTTATATAATTTTCTCATTATATATTTCGGATAACAATGCTTAATTTGTTGATTAATATCCCACTACAAGCTAACTACAAAAAAATTTGCATGTAAGCCAAACGACCAAATCCCATCGTTCTAAATTCTAAGACCATGCATATGTTTTAGAATTATTCCAACAGTTCAGGTATTGGGAAAATAAGAAATGCACATAGGCTGATAGGCCCCATCATGTGATTGCTATATCTTTTGTAGAATGTAATGGACTAACGGGTTCAGACTTTATATAGACTAATAAATCGAATCAGTGAATTACTGTTATATGAGTCACAACTCACAATAACAATTGAATCAAGCGTAGGCACCATAAAAATATGAAGCCTAGGCACTGTCCTAAAACGAAAAGCAGGTGATTGTTGATATGTGAAAATCAAGCCTGGGCACTTTATGCAACACCCCTCCTCTTTACTCCATCCAAACTATCAAAATTAATTTGTCTTCATCTTTGAATTCTAACAATGATAGAGAAAATAAAATAAGTGAATTTTCAGACTGAAAGGAAATGTAAAAAGGATGTTACTGGTATTGATTTACCAGTATCTGCGTTAGGCAGAGAGACAGAGTAACAGTTTGAGAATTATAGGAAGTAGTAGAAATTCATCAAGAGAATTAGAAGAGGGCAGATACAAAGTATTAGTTATCCTAGTTACAGGGATAAAATTGTCAAGCTGTAACTAGGACAGTCAATGGGTACAATACAGTAGAAGGTATTTTCATATCCACGTCCATTAAAATTTTCTTTACCCACATCTTATCCATACCCGTTAAAAAATTATTTTACCCGTACCCTACCCGTATCCATTAAGAATTAACGGTAAGGGTAGAATAACGGTATATAATGAGTAATATAATTAATTTAATAAAAAAACATATAATGTGTTAAATAAATTGCAGCAAATAAATATATAGATAAAGTACAATATTTAGAAAATATTTTACATATAACGAAAATCATGCAATTTATTCTCATGTCAATTGACATTCAAAAAATCTATATAACTAATTATAAATTATAATATAATAGAGTGCAAATTAATTTTTTCATCAACATAAATAAATTTCGATGTAGATCAAAACGAATACCATATCTTACAAAATATGCTATTTACATGATTATATATACATACTAGGTGGGTACATCGAGTTTCGATACATGAGTTTTAATTAAATTAATTTTATTATATTTTCATAATTAAGTTACGTATAACTGAGTTTTGTATTTTTTTTAGCTTAGTAATTTATTTCATTTATTTGGAAAAGACTACAATATTTTGGCTGCTTGTTAATCGATGACCAATGACATAATGCTCGAATAATTATAACCTAAATTAGGTTTAAAATTGTTTTGTCTTACAAGTTACAAGTGTAGTATAATTTCCATATTGATAAGACAAATATTCTTACTGGCATTAATCCTTTTCTTTTATTGTGCTATAGATTTTTTTTTCTATATTTGTGTTTATTTCTCTATAGTAATTGTAGGGAAAATTTGTAACAATGACAAGATTGCCCTTCAAAATTTTAAATAGAATAAAGTAGTATATTTTTTTAATAAGAGCAGAGCTATAGCGGCAATGTCAGTGCCGCTATAACTCAGCTCTATATCGGTAGTTCCATTACCGCTATAAGGGTGAGAATTGATTTAATTTGCATCTCCGTCTAGACATAAGTACCGGGATTTGAGAATAAAATAGTTGAATATGCCAAAATAGAGGCACTCAAAGGGGGGCGTTATATGGATACAAATAGTTGAATATGTCAAAAATTACATGTTATATGGGTACGGCTATGAGGAAAGGGTCATGCTCATGCACCATGATGCATCATATTTAATTTGCAATTATAATTTATGGTCCTTTTTTGAAATTTTAAATATCAACTTTTTACATGCTTGACTCTCTCAATAATTTGAACTATAATTTATGCTCTTGCTGTGGATATCATAAATAATTATAATGTTCATCATAATAGTAATAATAATAATTATTATTATATTATAATATAAATAAATATTTATAATGATACTTATTATTACACTTTATACTAATAAGTATAATATAATAATAATGATTGCTATATTAATTATTGTAACTATTATTATTAGTACAATTATCATTATATTATTAATATTAATTAATATAATTATATTAATTAGTACTTAATAATATAATAAGCTTAATTATCTTAAAAGCAATAATTATGGTTTATCATAATAATAATTAGTATTTATGATAATAATATAATTAGCTATGGATTAATGAGCAATTCATGAAATGTTTGGATGGCTTAATTAAGGGTAAACAAATAAAATATTCATTTGAATCTTCTCTCTTCCAATTGTGTCAGAAGGTCACGAGATGCCTTTTTTGAAATCTCTCTCTCCTCCTCGAATTGTCTCAGATTCTATTATTTTATACTAACCATCCATGAGTCACATGAGTTGGTCACCTATATGTATGCGCGCAAAAAAAAAAAAAAAAACAAAACAAAAACGCAAAGAAAGCATCAAACGTGAAAAAAACCCTTATAGCGGCATTGGCAGTGCCGATATAGGTTTTGTAACGGCAATGAAACTACCGCTATAGGACTGGACTATAGCGGTACTGTCATTACCGTTATAATTGTGCTCTTATTAAAAAAGAAAATGCTGCTTTGCTCTATTTAAAATTTTGAAGGATAATTTTGTCTTTGTTAAAAAGTTTTATGACAGAAAGATATTCTTCTATGTTTATCTTAGACAACAAAACTTATCTATGTTTACCAAACAAACGTAATAAACCCATCACTACCAAATAAATTAAAATAAAAAAGCTTACCAAATACTTTCTGTATTTTTCATATTCGCCTAGAATCTGTCTCATTGAAGCCTCATTGAGAGAACATATATAAGATAAAGCATTCAACAAAGCTGTAGCCTCAGCAACAAAAGCATCAGCAGTACCATAATCTGTTTTAAAAACTGCAAAATGCCACTGGTTTATAAGAAATTAGAGCTGTACCCATTTTTCTTTTTTGATCCCACGATCCATCAATCATTATCATTAAAGTGTCAGGGGGTATGATATAAGAGTTAATGAATTGCTTTTTACAGGCCCTGCTCAATTGTAAGGACAACCCCCCAAAAATTATTGACTGAGATTCAATTAAAATTTTTTAACATCAAAGTCCACAGCTCTAAACACAAAATCACATCTTGCTTCCTAGATCTGCCACAAAATATTGAAAAAGACTATAGCATGTTGTTGATCCTAAAGATGTAAAACAGATTTAATTATTTGTTAGAGATCTGTGTGAACCATAACTTTTTTCTAAATGCGTTTAAGTGATCCAGGGATAATTAAACATGACGATAGTTTTGAGAGATGGTTGTAATAATCAGCTAAATGATAAACCCTCTCTCCTCCAATTTCTTTCCTTCAAATATATGAGAGAATCTTGATTTCCATAAAGTCCAGACATGGTTAACAAAATTGGTAAATTGTGGTGGTCCCATGTAGGGATTGAAAGGTTGCAAGTTGCATAAAGCAAACTAATCTGTCATGTGGATAGGCATCCTGTTGGTACCAGCATTGGTCACATTGTTTGCATTAACACCCCTTAACCTTCGCACCCCTTGGTACCATAATCCCAAAAACTCTGTGTCTAGGTACAAAGTGAAACCTTCAGATTGGCATCACCTAGCAGGCTAGCACATACTTGTACGACCCTATGTATTAACATAACCATGCATCAAAAATTTAAACTGAAATTTCTCTACTATATATGCAATCAATTTACAACAAAAGGTTCTTATTTGGGTACTTGAAGTGAGTAGCTTACACAAAATAGAGAAAACAATGTTACCTGCAGAGCTAAGATGATAAGAGTTCACTTTCTATCAAAACTACGAAAAATATGCCAGAATGAGTGTATATCCACGAAATTTACTTTCCTGGTCATCTATATTTCCTGAGCCTTCAATCTTGACACAAAAAAACAAGTTAGCATGCTGGAAAGGAAACGTGAGAAACACCTAAGTAATTAGCCTATTCATGTCATGATGAACCATCAAAAAAAGAGAATTGATGGCTTAATGAAGAATCAATGTTAGGAACAATATAAGAAAGAATCAAGGATATTCTTGTTTGGAATTAACTCAAAGTATATTAGAGGTGCATATTTCTAGCATTAAATGTAAACTTAGATAATCAATTATTCAATTTTTGATAAGACCAAAATGACTAAAGAGCTTACTACATTGTCTTCAGTATCATTTATTCATTGTTGAAAGAAATTCAAATCTGCTCGTGATATTAATAATTAATAAATACATAACCTGTGGATACTATATAATATTAATTGTTTAATAGTTACTAATTAATAAAATGAAAGAAATTTTAAATCCTTACTGATTATTGATCCTGATAAAAATTAAAAAGGTGGTACTACACTTAAAAAAAAAAAATCAAACACAGTGGGTTCATCTTCCTTTACCTGTTGAAGTGAAAGGACATTGATATAGAAATTCATTAAAATTCCAAGGCCGTCTCATGTCGGAAGATTGTTCTAAAAAATAATAAAAAAAACAAAGAAAATATTCAACACTGAAATCAATCATGACAAAAAAAGTAGCGCATTAACACTAAAAGTTCAGCTACTCCTCTAGTCCATGTCGCTTCCTTTAGTCCTCTTTCGGCCCTCCCTTTAGCAAAATCTATAAAAAAGAAAATTAGAAAAAATCACAGAGAAATACAACACCAATCAAAGGGAAGAGCAAAAATATAGTACCGATTTTATAGCCTCAGTTCAAATATGAAATCGAAAGATCGATAACCTAGAGAGAAATAAAAGGGAAGAAGAATTGATCACAAAAACTTCACTTTTCACATACGCATTTCTCATCATTTTATATAACAGCTCAAGATACGCACCAGTAAGTATAAATTAATGAAAGCAATTTATAGCTAGAAAAATGAAAAAAATGGTTCACAAGTTGAAGATCGACTATTACTGGACATCGACGTCAGTTTGCCTCTAACAAATTGAGTATCCTGATTTCCGCGTCAGTTTTGCAATAAGAAAATCATAATAGAATTCCAAGATTCTGACCAATAGCAATGCTAAGAAAAAGCAAATAATTTTCAGATTGAGAGATGGAGCGAAAATCATACATTGATTCTAGAAGTGAAAGCGGGGGAGGAGATCACCCAGAGGAAGTGCGAATCAGAGACCGGAGGTGCAGAATTGCAAATACAAAGGCGGAGCGGAGTCCAGAGTGTTGAAGCGGAGCAATCTAGCTAGGCGGTGACGCAACTGCGATGTGAGGGAGAGAGCGAGAGTGGGAGAAGTCAAAAACTAATCTGATTGATAGAATGTCGGGAGGGGTCGAGGTATGAGAGGAGGACGGGGCTGCAAGCGAGGCATTTAGACGCCAAAGGCGGAGAAGAGGGAACATGGAGAGATAGACCAGCGCTTGATAAAGAGAAAGCACAAATGTGTGATGAAAGAGGGGACTCCAAAATAGAAGAGAACCCTGAGTAAGTCTCTTCCACCTATGCAGAATCGGCGCAACTCCAGTAAGTCTCTTCCAATTCAATTTTTTCTCTCCAAATCCTGACAGTCAGTAAAACCGCTCAATAGTTATGTCAAGAGGACTGCCTATTGGTTCTGCATAGTGCATACCATGGTACCAACAATAGACTGAATTTGCTTGCTATCGTACCAGGTCCTAATTTTAAGTAAGCTACTTCACGAATTGTGGACTTGTTATTTCACAAGGAAGGTACTAATTTTGTGGGTTATGCTATTTGACTAGTATTTATTGTTGCTTTATATCCTACTTTGTTATTTCGCATTTTCTTGTGATATTTTGTTGTGTTAATAAGCCAAACTTGCTACAGGAATATTAAATTCTGATCAAAAGCAGCAACAACGAAAAGAAGAAAGGTTTATCTTTATAATGGATTATAGGATATTGGTTCAGTACTGGTTTCATTGGGAACCTGTCCAGTAATATATTATCTTATTTATTTTTTTTCAGATAGGGTTGCGCAGGGTGGGGATTTGGTGGTGGTTTCTGGGCTGGGTGTGCGTGTGTGTGGAGGGGGGGGGGGTGTTGGTGTTGAGAGCACTCTACAACTCGGTCCTATTAGATCATCAATCTTCTTTTTCGTGTTTACTGTTTCAGATATTTACATACTTAGTTTGCTTTTAGGTATGCGGTGCAAGAGGCCCGAGACCTAGATACCCAAGAGTATGGAAATCACGAAAGAGAATTGGTACCATTTCCAAGTCAAACAAGCTCGTTGACTGTGTAAGGTTCTCTTTTGCTTATTGCGTCATCATCTTTACTTGTGCTTGTGCATGTATTCTTATTGGAACAAAGGCTTCTGTTAAATTAGTTCAGTTGAGAAATACTAGATAAATATACACTGAGAAAAGCATGTTATTGTTTTGACTAGCGTTAAAAGAAAATTCACAGTTCCTTATTCCTTTTTTTCCTGGTTCTGACAGATAAAGGGACTATCCAATGTGAAGGAAGAAGTATGTGGAGCTCTTGATTCATTTGTTGCATGGGAGTTAGAATTTCCTCTGATTGTAGTAAAGAAGGCTTTGAAGACCCTTGAAGCAGAAAAGGAATGGAAAAGAATCATTCAGGTAGTTTCACCTATGCATATGTAGAGTAACAAAATTGCTTTACAAATTACAAGAGTGTCACATATCAAATAATTCAGCTACTGGTATTTCATTCCGGCCAAATTAATCATTCACTGGTGTTGTTCTGAACTAGTTTGTGGAATTGTAAGTTCTTTTATTTTAACTGCTCAACTGCTCATAATAAATAATAAGAATATTTCTTTCATTCTACTACCATAGTAATCCATGGTTTTGCCGGATAGAATTAGTGAAAAGTTGTATCTATTAATATTTAATACCAATCAGTGCAACTAGTTCCATGTAAAAAAATTCTAGGAGAAACAGTACCTGTTTTGATACGCACTAGGATAAACTGGCACTCTTCGTGACTAAACTTTTTTAAGGAAACATGTTTTTGACCTTTAGGTGATTAAGTGGATGCTAAGTAAAGGGCAAGGAAAGACGATGGGAAGTTACAACACTCTACTAACTGCACTGATCGAGGATGGCCGGCTAGAAGACGCTGAAGAGTTATGGTCTCATTTATTTCGCAAGTACCTAGATAGTTTGCCTCGTGTTTTCTACATGAAAATGATATCAGTATACTATGAAAGGGACATGCATGACAAGATGTTTGAGGTAAACAAACCACTGTCTTCTTTCTTTTGTTCTCTTCTCAGAATCTCAGTCTCTGTAGTTCCTGTTGAGCCAGAAGAAATGAGAAGGGATAATATAAGTAAATTTATTTGACAACCATGACAACTGAAATTAAAATTGTCGAAATTAATAAAGGAAAATCTATTGCCACAGATTTCTATGTCCCTGCACAACCTACCTATTCTGTGTCTCCTCCTGCGCCTCCTCTCTTGGATTATTATATCAAACGACTCAGGTCTGAAAAATCCTCTTCTCAAAGTAAGGACTGCAACTCCTTTTCTAAAAGCCCATCCTCTCTCAAGCCTACAATCATTTCTGTTAGGCCTGCTACTACCTTCCCTTCAAAACCCGACCGCCCCACAACTAACCCCGATCACCAAACTGCTATACCCACCGGTAAACCCTCTAACCCAACCCGTAATGCCCCAATCCAACCCAAATATCTTACACCTACCCAAACCGTTTACCGAACCCAACCTCCACCAACCCGTCCCCACTCTCCTTCCCTACAATTCACGCTATCTACTACCTGTTCCACTTCACCCCCTCCCTCCTTCGCCCAACCCAACTCCTCTTCTGCAATCAAATGCAAATCAACAGATTTGGCCCCTTCCTCTTCTCCAATTTCTTTGCTCGAAACTGACAACTCGCCAGACAAAGAAATCCCTGCTCTTTCTCTTGCCATCATCCCTGTTCCTGAGAAAGCCTCAACCCCAATTCTTTCTCCTACACCCTCTTTCTCTAACGCTTTGGTACTGTATCAACCAGCTCACAGTGCCACGTCTTCTCAGAGTCTCCATTTTGACACCTTCAGCCCTTCCTCGATCGCTTTCCAAAAACCAATATCTAAACGGTTTGTCTCCCCGGGCGATCGTCGCAATCCTCGCAGCGTGAAAAAATTGGATTTTGTTGAAGATCCTGCACCGGCCCAATCTGACTCTCCTCTTTCTACCAACCGGTCAGTCTCTCCACCGCAACCTCGACGCAGCTCAAGAAACCCAAAACCAAACAAGTCCCTGCATGGTTTCGAGGTTGGAGTTAGAAAGAAGGTTAAGAAAGTTGCCTCATCAGCTTCGACAAAAGCCCTTCAAGCAGCGATAAAGGAAACAGGTCTCAAGCGTTCTGTGCTCTCTGTTGATATTCTCTCTACTTCAGAACGAGAGGCAATCAAAGGATATTGTGGCATTCTTCCTCATAATCATACCGCTGCCTCTTCCTCTTCTGTTTCTACAACTTCTGTTTAGTTTCTTAATTGTGGTTTTAAGTGGTTGATGTTATAAATGCTTTTTTTTCTTATTATTTTAAATGTCTTCTCCTTCTATTAAAGCTCTTTGTTGGAATATACGAGGTATTGGCGATTTGAATAAATGTAATGTTGTTAAGGAGACTGTTAAAGATTCCGGATGCAATATTATTTGTTTACAGGAAACAAAATTATCTTCTTGTGATTTTTTTAAGGCTCGTTCTGTTTTCCCGTTTAGATTCAATTCCTTTAATACTCTTGACGCTGTTGGTTCCAAAGGAGGTATTCTTGTGGTTTGGTCTGATCTTTTTAGTTGCATTCTAACTCATAATCTCTTTTTCTCCTCCACGGTCATTCTCAAAATTGGAACGTTTGTCTTCATGCTCACAACTATCTATGGCCCCACAGATGATAGGCAGAAATCTGCTTTTCTCAACAAACTTTCCTCTATCAGATCCCTTTCTAGTCACCCATGGATAATCTTAGGCGACTTCAACTTAGTCCGTGACCCTCAAGAATCCTCGGGCGGCTTTAGGAACCTCTCGACCGTTCATCTTTTTAATACCTTCGTCTCCAACTCCAACCTATTTGAGATCCCTCTTACGAGCAGACGTTTTACTTGGTCTAGCAAAAGACCATCTCCTTCCTTCTCTCGTATTGACAGAGTTTTTCTCTCTCCAGATTGGCTACACCTACCCTTCATCCTTTCTCTTTCTGACTTTCCTGCAACCACCTCAGACCATGCTCCTTTGCTTTTTTCGATCGCGCCACAACATCAAAAAAAGAAGAGATTGCTTAAGTTAGAAACTTTCTGGTTGAAAGATCCTGGCATCTCTATTCTAGTTCTCAAGGCTTGGTCAGAAACCACGAACCATGCCAACCCTGCCAAGAATCTCCGTCTCAAATTTAAGGCGGTTAGACTAGCTCTCACTAAGTGGGCTAACTCTAAATTTGCAAATCACAATTCCTTTCTTAGTAGATCGAAATTAATCATTCGTTTCCTTGATCTGCTAGAAGAATCGAGAACTCTCACTCCAGAAGAGTTTAACCTACGAATCGCACTCCGAGAACATGCCTTCAATCTAATTCAGATACAAGAGGAAAAATGAAAACAAAGGAGCGAAATAACTTGGCTAAAGCTTGGTGATAAGAATACTAAATTCTTTCATGCAGTTGCCTCATCTAGATGAATCATCAACTCGATTAACTCTGTTTCCTTTCAAGGTTCAGTTTTCTCTAACCCCGTCGAACTACAAACGGTATTCTTTAACCACTTCAAGTCTATTCTGGGTACCGCTCCACCACACCCACCGCCCTTTGACCTGATAGGAAAGCTTGGCACAAGTCCCGATCTCTCTAATCTTGCTCTTCCTTTCACTGAATATGAAGTCCTTCAAGCCATCAAACAACTCCCAGCAGGAAAAGCATCTGGTCCGGATGGGTTTCCTATTGATTTTTTTAAGAAATTCTGGGACTTCATCAAATGTGATATGCTCCGGGCTATCTTAGCTTTTCAAAACTGCTCCCTGGATCTAAAGGAACTAAACAAAGCCACCATTTCTTTAGTTCCAAAAAAGGATTCTTGTTCGGAGGTTTCAGACTACAGGCCAATCGGTGTCATCAATACTTTTGTCAAAATAATCACAAAAATTATGGCCAATAGATTACCTCTTTTGCCGGAATTGGTAAGTCCCATGAAAACGGCATTCACTAAGGGTCGTTCCATCATGGATTCCTACATGGTTGCGAGAGAGTTCATTTCTTTCTATCATAAAAATAAATTTCTGGCCGTTCTTTACAAAGTTGACTTCTCAAAAGCCTTCGATACAATCTCTTGGACTTTCTTGACAAATATTCTCATTGAAAGAGGCTTCCCACCTTCTTGGATCTCGTGGACCTTAGAATTACTTCGTTCTTCCTCTTCCGCTGTAAAAGTCAATGGAGATTTCTCCCCATTTTTTGTACATAGAAGAGGCTTGAGACAGGGTGACCCCTTATCCCCCCTCCTCTTTATTTTGGTCACCGACACATTACAATCTTTTTTCTCTAATGCTTCACTTCTCACTTCTGGCCCAATCATTATTCCCCCACGGGCGTTACAATTTGCGGATGACACTATAATTCTCTTGGAAGTCAATACTCGCTCCTTACTTGTTGTTTCTAAGGTGCTATCCAACTTCGCATTATTATCGGGTCTCAGAGTTAATGATTCCAAGTGCCTCTTTGTTCCTATCTCCTTGCATGAATCCTCACTAACTCTTATTGCCTCTATTCTCCATTGTAATGCAAAGGAGCTCCCTATCTCTTACCTCGGTTTGCCACTCTCAATTCGTAAACCAAAAAATATTGTCTTCCAACCGCTGATTACTGCTTTTCAACGTAAACTGGATGGCTGGAAGAATAGATTTCTTTCTCTGGGAGGTCGTATCACTCCGGTAAAAGCTGTTCTTACAGCTTTACCTTTACATTACATGCAAGTACTAAAACTACCTCGGTGGTTGCTGAAACAATTGGAAGGAATCAGACGACGATTCTTCTGGAAGGGGAAAGAAAAATGTCTAGGAGGACACTGCTTGGTTAATTGGAAGAAATATTGTCTCCCCAAAGCAAATGGAGGTTTGGGAATTATAGATCTTGAACGACAAAATATTTTCCTTCTTTTAAAATGGCTTTGGAAGCTTCGACACGAACCTCAATCTATTTGGTCTACCACGGTTCAACTCCTCTATGGTACTACAGACATCTCGTTACTTTCCTTATGTAGGACCTCTTATGGCCTTTCTGATGTTCTTCAACATGTGTCTTTTTTCAACTTCTCAGTAGACATCAATAGCAGAGCTTGGAAATGGACCTCAAATGGCATTTACTCCGCTAACAGTGCTTATCATATTCTCTCCAACACTGGAGTCACTTCATCTTTTCACCCTTCTCTCTGGAAGATAAAAGCGTCACCTAAAGTAAAAATCTTTCTTTGGTTACTTATTCTCGACCGACTTTTAACACAAAAGAATCTCCTTGTTCGAGGATGGCCTACAGGATCAACATGCCCTAGTTGCAATAGTGGCTTGTTGGAATCAAGTGAACACCTCTTTTTGCAGTGCCATTATGCTACTAATGTGTGGTCCCTGCTTCAAATCCACCTGAGGCTGCCTTTCCTACAATTTGCTCGAGAGAACCTCACCTTTTGGTTGACTCATAGGAATCTACGCATCAAAAATTGGGACATCGTTTGGGCTGCAACAACATGGAATTTATGGAAGGCGAGAAACAAACGGATTTTCCAGGATTTAGAGACGCCACCTCTCTTAATTCTAAAGGAGATAACTGCATGCATCGGCAATTGGACTAGACATGCTTAGGATTTTTTAACTTTTCTTGCTTTCCTCTTTTTCCTTTCTTTACTTTGTACATTTGTATAATTAGTCCTTTTTCCTTTTTACCTTTTATTTTGTAAATACTTTTCTTATTAATAAAATTTGTCGGCGTGGTGATTGCCACCTGACCTTAAAAAAAAAAAAATTGTTGAAAACAAAATTTGTGGTTGGTGTTCTTTAGAGTTTAAATTGGCCTTGTATCAAATTTGGTTTATACAATTACGAGGATCATTTAGTTACTGATAAAGTTCATATATATAAAAATGAAATGTTAGTTTTCGAATCACTTACTACAGAACAAATTGATCACCATATAACACCAAATAAAGTATACAGCCTATGGGGACATATAGAGGGCAAAATGACAGTTTGGTGTCAATATCATCCACCACATAATCTGGATATTCCACACCAGTACCAGCAATGTTCTGGTACACAGCACGGTCCGTGTGGACAAAATGTAACGATTAGAACCCTGCATTACCTTATCTTGTTTTCTTTTGTTTTTTTTATATCATGACCAATAGTTTACAAGAAAAGAGTGTACAACATTTCTATTTCTTCAATTAACAACCATATTAGATTTGCTACTTGTAAAGTGCAGCTAACTGCTAAAACTTTAGTCAGGTTGAAAAGTTAAACTGAAATATCAAAATTGTCCCTTAACACATTTCATGCCAGTGCAATCAAAATTCAATACTGGAATACATAGCATCCAACTTTTACTCTGCTTGCAGATATACCTTCATCACAGTAAATTAACGGTTGCACTTTGTTTGAAAATGTGTCAAAAAGAATTTGGATTTTTGTTTTGACCAATATTGGAGCATGTTAGTGTGTTTCTTTGGTTTTTTGTTTTCAAAGAAATCTAGTATTTTGATCTTTCATTTTTCTCTCTTTACATTAAAAATGTTTCTGCTTAATTATCGGAAATTTTTTTTGTCTTATAATTTCTTTGCACTGATACAAACTTGATAAGTTACAAAAAAGAAAAGAAAAGAATTTATATTGTGCTTTTGGATATTGACTATCTGAATTTTGCATTAGGACCTCCCTTTCTTATTTTAATGTTTTCTGGATGAATTATGCAGATATTTGCTGACATGGAAGAGCTTGGAATTAGGCCTGAAGGTACAATCATCAAAATGATGGGTGATGTGTTTCAGAAACTAAATATGTTCGATAAATATGAGAAATTAAAAAAGAAATACCCACGACCCCAATGGGAGTACCGTTATATAAAAGAAAAACGCATTAATTATAAGATCAAGGTAAACAATAGCGAAAATATGCTGCAAGAAGCTTCAGTAAATGCTTGTGATGGTGTAGAAAACCTTAGTCACTAGTATATTATTTTTTTTTGGGCCGAAAATTTCGGGTAACTATTTAGTATTTACTGTATTCTTCAAAGACCTTCCTTTTATTCACTTCTTTTTATTGCCACTTGTTTCACTGTTAGAAATGTCTCTTATCTCACATTAGGAAATTTTAGACTTTCTAGGATTATGTAGGTAACTTTACCATTTTTCTTTATATTGTGTAAACTTTACATTTTGCAATAACATAAATCAATTAAAATCCTAGCCGCATCAGTTCATTTCACCTCTCTTTTCGTTACTGTCTCCACTCTCTAATTCTAACAAACTGGTATCAAGAGCAAGGTTGATTTCTCCAAGTCAGTGTTGCATTTCCGTCCGACCGTCCCTCACTTTGGCACGGTGCAAACTCTCCGACTGATCCGCGATCCATTTTCTTTGGTGAAGTGGTGAATAGATCAGTCTGCTTCCGCAAATTAAGGAGTGAGCCACGACATTGGTTTGTTCTCCAAACTTGCTTAGGCTTTTCAATCTCAATTTCTGGTGATTGTACTTTTCTCTTGTCGTTTTCTGTCCAACCCAAAATTGAGAGCCACATTTCCTTTTTTTTTTAAGTGGTGTAAAGGATTCGGTGGTCATTATTACCCCGGATTAGTGCAAAGCAAATTTCAGCTTTGATACAATCCTCCATATTAGTGGTCGCTGAATAAACAAGCTTAATTATTTAAGTTTGTTTTTAGTGCGCACTTTACTAGTACAGCATTATTAATTGTGCTGTTAGTATTTTGTTGTAAAACAAATCAAGTTCTTGAGTTTTCGGTGAATTAAGAATCTGACTATATTTGGAGGCTCGGTGAATCAAAGTTTTTGAGTGTTACGATATTTGGTACTTGGGTCAAATTAAATCTCTAAAATTAAGGGTGTGAAACCATGAGTTCTAATTCCACAATGTCTACCAAATTTGATATCGAGAAATTCGATGGTACAAGTAGCTTTGCATTATGGCAAGTGAGAATGAAAGCAATATTGTCTAATTTAGGAGTTAAGGCGGCCATTACTGGTAGACCCGACTCATTAAAGGGGAAAGAGAAGGATACTGAATGGGAGACTATGGATGATAGGGCTCTCTCAACAATTCAATTGTGTCTTAGTGACTCAACTCTTCAAGAGATTCTCTCAGAGACATCGGCATCCGGTGCTTGGAAGAAATTAGAGGAAATCTTTATGCAGAAGTCGGTTACAAACCGATTGAGGTTAAAACAAAGATTTCACTCTTTGAGAATGACCGAAGGTACATCCATTAAAGTCCATATTTCAGAATATACCGCTCTCCTTCATGAGATGGAGATGATTGGTATTAAGACGGACGATGAGGATAAGGCCATGGTCTTGTTGTGTTTCTTACCGGGGTCGTATAAGGGGTTCAAGGAGACTATGCTTCATAGTCGTGATTTACTTACCCTTGAGGATGTGAAGAGTAACCTACTTGTCAAGTCTGACTTTGACAATGACTTGACTGTAGTCGAGGGCAGCCAACAGAATGTTGGTTTATTTGTTGAGAGAGGGAGACAAAAGGAGAGAACTCAAGGTTCAGGGAATAACCGTTCTAAGTCAAGGCACAAGAACCTATTTTGTGGGTATTGTAAGAACAAGGGGCACATTAAGGCCGACTGTTACAAACTTAAGAACAAACAGAAGGCAAAATCTAAAGGTGCCACCTCGGGTGAGGCTAATGTTGCCGAATCCGATTCGGTTGCAGATAATGTGCTGTTCGTTACGAACGGAAAAGAAAAGTTTGAGAAGAGTTGGGTGATGGACACCGGTGCTTCTCAACATATGACCCCAAATCGAGAGTGGTTTGGCACTTATGAATCGACTAATGAAGGTGGAGTTCTTTTAGGTAACGATCACCTGTGTAAGGTCGCAGGTGTCGGTACAGTGAGGATCAAGATGCATGACGGAGTGATTCGTACTTTGACGGGTGTGAGACACATTCCGGATTTGACAAAGAACTTGATCTCTTTGGGCTCTCTTGAGGATGTCGGTTGTAAGTTTAGAAGTGAAGGCGGAGTCCTTAGTGTGTCAAAAGGGGCTCTTGTCATGTTGAAGGCAAAAAAGTTGGCACTCTCTATTTCTTGGAGGGAACCACGGTGACAGGTAATATTGCCGTTGCTACCTCAAGTTCCACCTCAAACACAGATTCAGACAATACAAAGCTGTGGCATATGAGGTTGGGTCACATGAGTGAGCGTGGTTTGGCAATTTTAAGTAAGCGAGGCTTGTTGTGTGGGCAAAGTACTTCCAAGCTTGATTTTTGCGAGGATTGTGTCTTTGGCAAGTCGAAGCGATTGAGCTTTTCGACAGCCATCCATCGCACTAAAGGCACATTAGATTATATCCATTCGGATTTGTGGGGTCCCTCGCAAGTACCCTCAAAGGGTAATAGCTCCAGATATATGCTCTCGTTTATTGATGATTTCTCTAGAAAGGTTTGGGTTTATTTCATTAAGGAGAAGAGTGAAGTGTTTGCCACTTTCAAAAGGTGGAAAACTCTTCTCGAGAACCAAACCGGTAAGAGGATTAAGAGGTTGCGAACTGACAATGGTCTTGAGTTCTGCAACAAAGATTTCAATCAGTTCTGCAATGATGCAGGAATCGCTCGGCATCGGACGGTTGCTGGCACTCCACAACAAAATGGAGTGGCTGAGCGAATGAATAGGACGCTACTCGAGAAGGCTCGTTGTATGCTCTCGAATGCAGGTCTAGGTAAAGAGTTTTGGGCAGAAGCCATTAACACGGCTTGTTATTTGGTCAATCGTTCACCTAATACTGCTATTGAGTGCAAGACACCTGAAGAAGTTTGGTCTGGCAAGCCAGCTGATTACTCAAACTTAAGGGTGTTTGGATGTCCCGCGTATGCTCATGTGAGCGAGGGAAAGCTTGAGCCAAGAGCGAAAAAGTGTATCCTACTCGGATATGAATCCGGAGTTAAGTGTTACCGATTGTGGTGTCTAGATTCTAAGGGAAAGAAATTCCTTATTTCGAGAGATGTGACATTTAATGAATCGGCTATGTTGCGGGCTAAAGAGCCCGAGCCGAGCAAGGAGCTTGAGCTTGTTCAATCGAGCAACGAGCTCGAATTGATCAAGAATGTCGAGAATGTATCGAGGGAGGTGGAGTTAGAGACCTCGAACCCACAACCAAGTGTGATTGAACAAGATTCTTCACACGGTGGTGAACCTCGACTTGTTGTTGACTCATTTGTTGAGTCAGATGACTCTGATGAAGAGCAAAATTATGCTTTGGCGAGAGATCGCTCAAGGAGGGAGATACGACCACCTTCTAGGTATGGCTACTCAGATTTCGCCTATTGTTTGGCGGTAGCAGAAGAGGTGGAGTTTTGTGAGCCCTCGTGTTATAAACAAGCGATTTTGTCTCGTGATGCGGGCAAATGGACCGCTGCCATGGAAGAGGAAATTAATTCTCTTCATAAGAATCAAACATGGACACTTGTGGAGCCGCCCAAAGGAAAGAAAATTGTGGGCTGCAAGTGGGTGATTAAGAGAAAAGATGACACTGCTGGTTTTCGCTACAAGGCGAGATTAGTAGCTAAAGGTTATAGTCAAGTTGAAGGTGTGGATTTCAATGATGTTTTATCACCAGTGGTAAAACACACTTCTATTCGTGTTTTGCTTTCCTTAGTTGCCATGGGAGATTTAGAGCTCGAGCAGTTAGATGTGAAAACTGCATTTTTACATGGTGATCTTGAGGAGAAGATTTATATGCAAAAACCCGAGGGGTATGAAGTTGCTGGTAAGGAAAACCATGTGTGCTTGTTAAACAAGTCTTTGTATGGCCTTAAGCAATCACCGAGGCAGTGGTATAAGAAGTTTGATGCATTCATGGCAAACATTGGATTTCAGAGATCAGAGTATGACTCTTGTGTCTACTTTAAGAAGTTACTGGATGGAAGTTTCATGTATCTACTTCTTTATGTAGATGACATGTTCTTAGCAGCAACAAACAAAGAGGAGATTAAGAAAGTGAAAGAACAATTAAACTCAAAATTTGAGATGAAGGACTTAGGGCCTGCCAAGAGGATCCTTGGAATGGAGATCCTAAGGGACAGACCCAAAGGAAAGTTGTATCTTTCACAAAAGGTTTTGTTGAGAAGGTGTTACACCGTTTTGAGATGAAGGATGCGAGACCCGTTTCAACTCCTCTTGCAACAAAATTCAGATTATCAAAACAATTGAGTCCTAAGACTGAGAAGGAAAAGAGTGCTATGTCACGAATTCCATACTCGAGTGCTGTTGGGAGCATCATGTATTTGATGGTTTGCACTCGACCAGATATTGCTCATGCTGTTAGCGTGGTAAGTCGCTATTTGTCGTGCCCTGGTAAGGTGCATTGGGAGGCGGTCAAGTAGATCCTTCGCTACTTGAAAGGTACCGCGAATGCACGATTGGAGTTTGGGAGGAGTGGTGCGAAGCTAACAGGTTATGTGGACTCAGATTTCATGGGTGATCTTGATAAGAGACGGTCTTTGACCGGCTATGTCTTTACTTTAGGTGGATGTGCGATTAGTTGGAAAGCAATTTTGCAATCCACTATTGCCTTGTCTACAACCGAAGCCGAGTACATGGCGGTAACGGAAGGTGTTAAGGAAGCCATATGGCTCAAAGGTTTGCTTAGTGAGATCTCAACACATGGAGGTGCGATTACTATCTTTTGTGATAGTCAGAGTGCCATTCACTTGGCGAAGGACCACATGTACCACGAGCGGAGCAAGCACATTGATGTCAGATTTCATTTTGTTCGACAAGTTATCTCGAGGGGCATAATCGAGATCAAGAAGGTGTCAACTGTCGACAATCCGGCTGACATGCTTACCAAGCCGATACCGACCACGAAGTTCAACTATTGCATGAAGTTAATTTCTATTTGTAGTTGATTAGGCTTTTGTAGTTTAGGTTGTTTTTGTTTTTATATGAGATTTCGATCTAAGGTGGAGATTGTTAGAAATGTCTCTTATCTCACATTAGGAAATTTTAGACTTTCTAGGGTTATGTAGGTAACTTTACCATTTTTCTTTATATTGTGTAAACTTTACATTTTGTAATAACAGAAATCAATTAAAACTCTAGCCGCATCAGTTCATTTCACCTCTCTTTTCGTTACTGTCTCCACTCTCTAATTCTAACATTCACGTTATCTAATCTCCGTCCTAGCAAAAAATGAAAAGTGTCTATTTCTGGAAATGTTTGTCAGTGCAGTTAGCTATAATTTCTTCAAGTATATATTTCTTAACAATCTCAATCCTCATTTGACAAGTGTCAACTCGATGAAAACGCTTGCACCCAGCATGTTATTCTGTTGCTACCTACCTTATTCCCCTATAATTTTCCTTCTCTCTCTGCACAGCCATCTTAGCCCAAAATCCAGATAGCTAAAGAAGTTACTCTATTAATTAATGCAAAATTTTTTTTAGTGCAAGAACCAGATAACTTGTTCAATAGTAGACCTCCTGAAGATCTCAAAAAATGATACCTCTCATTATTACAGTTGCAACTTGCAAATAATCAATCGATCTGGTAAATCCAGACACCTGTAGGCTTACAAGCCGTTGTTGGCTTTCCACAAACCTCGTGGAACAAATACAAATCCAAAGCTGAAACTTGATATGTTAAAAAAGATGTTATAATCAACCTACAATCCATACCATCATTCAAAATTATTATTATAAATAAAATTGCGTGGGTGTCGGGAATCGTTTTTTTAATTGTACCGCGACACGGGAAATCGTTTTTCCATTCTGCATCAGTGCCCATTATTTGGTTTTAAGTTAAAATTTATTTTTATGCGAAAAATATTGTGTTGTCAAATGTGTGGCGGTTCGTATTTGGTCTACTAATACCATAACCCGTTGCATGAGGGCTTTATTATTTTATGCGCATGATTTTTTTAGGTAGTCTAGCAATCAATCATCTTTTTATGGAGGTTTAGCAGCGGAATAGCTCATGCTAATTGCTAAATAGACCAAACATCGTATTCTGTACCTTTATAATATACCAATTCGAAACTCAAGTTCAATAACTATAAAAATATTCGATATGCTGTAAGATTTTTCAATCTTTCCTTTATTCAGTGTTTCTTTCGTGAAGAAATTATAAAAGCATTAATACTCCCGATTTATATTTTATATTAGAAATTTTGATGAAATATAGTGAATTATTCGTCAATCTAAAAAAATATGGCGTAACAAAGCTGCGACTGCCATGTCTTGCTTGATAAAAATATGTTATACAGTTACTATTAGGGCTGTCAAACTTGCAGAACGTACACGAAAATAGCAACTTTCGTGTATGTTCCGTTGTAATTAACGTAACTAAAATCTTTTCCGCTTATGTTACGTTAATAAAACGTAATTAAAAAAATTTCGTTTAATGTTCCGTCTAATTAAACGGAACAAACGTTAAAAACATTACATTTTGTTACCATTAAAATGACATCGATTTTTCTGAGTTAATACAAATCACAATACAAAATTTTTTACACAATATATCAGGCAGCCATACATCTAGAGTCATAAACCTACTCCAAAAACTACTTAGTTCAAGCCATGCATGAAAAACTAGAAAACACAAGCCAGAAAATACAAGTCTCCTGGTGCTAGCAAAATCCTAATTCCAACTAAAACAAAACATAATCAGAACCTATTATCAGAAAATATTTTTAACTCAAAACAAATAGGAATAATAGATGGAAATAACACAAATCACAAAATCGGGACAAATTACATACTGACAGCAATATCAATCAAAGATCAGCATAAATGTTACAAAAAACGTTAAAAATAAAAACAAAAAACCAAAAAAATCCAAAAAGTTAGAAAATCCTGTACTACTAGGCCTGATCCTGTACCAGTACTGCAAAGAGATGGGCCACGCGCGGGATACTTGTTGGCTCCTTTACCTCAAACTCCAACTGATCAAGAAAGGGGGGGAGACGACACGATCGAGCTCGAAGGGGAAGAGATAGCGAGGTCGCGCTTGATGACTTGGCCATGGCGAGCTCACCTTGGGATAGAGAAGGGAAGAGGTGACTGGAGAGGGACGCCTGTTGAAGAAAGAGGAAGAGGAGGTGGGGAGGTGGTTAATGGAGGTGAGGAGGAGGAGAGAATGAGGGGGAGGAAGGTGGGACCAAAGGAAAGAGGAGGTCAGCAGTGGTGGGTGGGGGAGAGAAAGAGGAGGAGGTTGAGGTTGGTGAGATGGCAAAGAGGAGTTTCTCTCTGGGTTGGCGGGAGGAAGAGGAGGAGAACAGGGTTGGCGAGAGCGAGAGGAGGAGGAGGAGGATAGGGTTTCTCTCTGTCTAGGTTTCGAGTGAGAGGTTGTCGGAGAGGAGAAGGAGAGGGTGGGGTGTGGTGACGGAGATGAGAGAGAGAGGGGTCGGGTGTGGTGAGAGGCTGTCGGAGAGGAAGGGAGATGGAGAGGCGATACTCGCGAGAGAGAGAGAGAGACACGAAGCGGCTAGGATATTGAAATCTCGGTATTTTCTTACCGGGCGGAAAATCTCTATCGGAGAAAAATACCCGAATGTGATACCCACTTATAACAAGATTTAGCATGGACGAGAGAGAGCAATCGAATATCTTTTCGGATCGTGGGAAGATTCGTACAACAAACTCCTGAGTATTTTATTGGCTATACAGATGACGACACCCGAGACGCAGATCAAATGGTTGTTTAAAAATTTATAATTTTAATGTAAATTAATTACAAATTTATAACTTAATTATTTATTTTTTAATTAAATAAAATAATTATTTATATTTTAATTAAATTTATATTTAATTAAATAAATTAATTAAATATTATTTATAATATTTAAAACTAAGATCGAAATTCGGGATTCCGATCTTAGCTTTAAATATTAAAAATAATATTTAAACGAGTAGTTAGCTAAGATCGGTATTCGGGATTCCATAATTGCGATCGGAATCCCAGATTTCGATCTTGTGATACTATTTAAAAAAATATTATTATATTGATATTATTTTTAATATATTATATTAATTTAATATTATTTTTAAATTTTTCGGATCTCTCAGCAGCTCTAGGCTTGGGCTGGATTGCTGGGCCGATGGAAAAACGTAAATTAACGAAACATAAATGGACTGTTTCGTTTCTGTTCCGTCCATCTAAACGAAACAGCATTCCATTTCGTTTCTGTTCCGTATGCTGAAACGTAACTAAAAGCCCTTCCTTTTTCGTTCCGTTCTGGACGAAACGGAACGAAAACGTGCGAAACAAATCATTATTGACAGCCCTAGTTACTATAAATAAGAATGAGTTGACCAATAATTTTGATGTCGTTGAATTTTAGAGAGGCACTAGAGAGGAACATTTTATAATCTGATATTGAAATTTGGTTTCAAACAAGTTATATAGGCTCAAAATACTTCAAAATCCATATTCAATGCAAAAAAATATTTATTTACATCCGGAGACAATCTCAAGGTTTGTACTTTAGAGATAAAGAAAATTTTAAAAAATAAGAAACAACGGCCGGGACCTCTCACAACCGCCTCTTTTTTAAAAATAATTTTTTAAACAAGTCGTTGATGATCGCTTATGTAAGCTAATATGTTCTTATTAGTAATTACATTTAGACATAAACAGGCAATTTTGTCTAAATTTTGTTTTTTTTTAATGTTTGGACTAAATAAAGGTATTCATATCAATTCCATTAGTAGTGAGTCCAATGTTTCACTCCAAATTGCTTATAATAACTAAAATACCCTTTCATTTTTTATCACCTCCAAACTTAACTTCAAGTTCCATACCCGTCCGATTTTGCTCGCTCACGTACGGCGCTGCTGTCTAAATTTAGCGCCGTCTAAATTCTTGGTAGATATTCAGGAGTATTCAGGGGTATTTTGGTCTAAAAGATAATTTGAGGGGATGCGGACTATCTTCGGAGGTGTGCAAATATTCGGCCATACAGATACGTAATCCCAACTTCCACTACCACCACCGACAACGGTTTATCACAAGAGCGCTATATTGCCATTTGCGCGTTAGCAAACCCTAGTTTCTATATTCGACTGTCGTGACAGTATATATATTGACCGATAGGCGATAGCAAATGCTATTGGTTTAATAAGTGTGACTGTGTGAGAGATCATAAGACTAAGAGAGAGAGTTTATAGAAAGATCATAAGAGTAAGAGAGAGAGTTTATAGAAATATTTCAGACTTCAATATGGGACGTAAGAAGGCAACAATGGAGCTGATAGGCAAGATGTCGGTCCGTTCTTCCACTTTTCGAAAGAGGAAAGCGTCACTATTGAAAAAAGCCAATGAACTGGCCATTTTATGCGACGTCGAGGTCTCCGTCGTTGTCGCCGCCGGCCCTGACGACCCGGCACCTGAGATTTGGCCATCCTTGGAAAAGGCAGTCAACATGGTTTCTTATGCAAATGGTTACACGAGTAATAAAAAGGAAGAACAAACCAAGAAAGTTGTGCAACAGGTTGCAGACATGCAAGTTGAGTTGAAAAAGCTGGAGATGGAAAACCAAGAAATGGAGGCTAAGCTATTCTTGGAAGAGATACTTTCTGGAAGGTGCCAAGTTGCTGATGTGGCATCTCCAGAAATTGCTATGAGGCTTTGGGCTATGATTGATAATAGGAGGATGGCGGTGCACCAAAGAATAAACACACTTCTCTCCATGCCGGTGCCATTCCATTATGCTGCCCCACATGTGCCGGTCTTGTCAGACGTACCAGAGGAGACTCCATGGTTATTCAGCCATCTCTCCGCTGATATGACGAATACATCAGAGTTGCAAATTGATGGTGGGCTACATCTCGAGTGCTGGCCAGCGGAGGTTGATGTCGGTGCAGAGAATAATGCAAATCTCCCTGCAAAGGGACCTGCTACATCTGCTGATCAAGAGGATGGGCAGTTGGGCTTGTCAGAGCAACCGACTGAAACGGGAGAGTTCTTCAGCACAAATCTCCCTGCTGAAACCACACACCCAGAAGAGGTGCGGGGCGCCGTCTCGATGTGCATTGGTGATGGGCCACCTATAGAGTGTTGGACCATGGAGGATGTTATCGGTGGAGATCCGATTAATGCTATTCCCTCTGAACACACTCCTTTTCCTTCTGATGTGCCAGATATTGGACAGCCCAGCTTGATAGACCTACCAGATGAAACGACCGAAGCCCCTGCTGTGATTGCATACACATCAGAGCTGTATGGCGCAGATGGCATGCAAGTCGAGGATGAGGCATCTCGCTTTTACTGCCCGGTGTATGATGATATCAGTGAAGGAATAGATGTTATTCTCTCATCGTTTTCTAGGTTTTAGAAATTAGAATAGAAAGGGAGATTTGGTACTGGTAGCCTGAATTCATTTTTAGTATGTTTGAGGATAATTTGTATGGAGCTAGGCTTCAGTGCGGCTATTCTGGTACTTGTAACTTTGTAAGGAGACTAAATGATTTGTCATGCTAATTTAAATTCAGATGGTCTTATATTGCCATTTCATTAATTTTCCTTTATTTTATTTCGGAATATTTTAGATAATAAGCAACGGAAAACACGTAATCTTGTGCTTTTGACAGTTCCTATTGAAAATGCGTAGGTCAGTTCATTTGTTTAATAATGCTGCATGTGTTTATAAATGTGAGTTTGCTTCACAAGGTCTTTCATTATTGAAGCTGCAACTTATGTAATTTATTTATTATTGTTATTTTGAAATAAGTGTGGAATGACCTCATCACTTTTCATTAAAAAAAGCATACCAAAGTTCAAGAAGAATACAATACCAGAGGAGACTTATGTCTCTGACTAAAACCCGAAATTGCTCCTAGCATCTCTAATGTACCGACTGGTACCGGTGTCTTCAGCTCCTAAAACTCAGACTAAACCAAACACTAATTAATCTCACAAACCAAACTGACTTGTTACATCTCACCCCCTTAGAAACCGTGAGAAAATAACACCAAAAGCAAGAAACAAAAGCGAATATAAAAAATGCAAAGAGTTAACTAAGAGTAACAAAACAGTGCTTGCATTATGAAATCCCCATTCCATCTCACACTCCAGTTGATGCTGACACTATCAACCTGTTACTGCAACAACTTCTGTAATTGATAGCCATTAAAGCTTTATGTTTTTAATATTCTTAATTTGCCACATAGTATATTTCAAATATGGCAATAACGAGAACTTCTTTGCACTAATTTTCAGACGATTTCCCACTTTGTATTTTTTTGTCTCTCTTTTATTTGAAATAACAAATAGATAGTCTTACCGGCTAACAAATTCATTATGTAAATAAGGTTTAACAAACGGAAACAAAAAGAAGTAAAGAACACATCTACTTCAGAGATAATTAAAGTAAACCACTAGCCTCTCAGACTCTCAAGCTCTCAGCATTTGAATATCATTCTCGGACCATGAAAACTGGAAAGTGTGCCAGGCTGCCAGCATAGACCTTACACCTTCCTAAACAAAATATCCGAATCCGATATAAAAGCATTGAGTCTCCACAAAAGCACATAAAATCAGCCACAGAAACAACAGACAAACTGAAGCAATAAACTCAAGTAGGGAAAAAAAACTCAGCATCCTATGTATTTTATTTTTGCACAAACTAACGATGTGCTAGCACTGTATGCAACACCCCTCCTCTTTACTCCATCCAAACTATCAAAATTAATTTGTCTTCATCTTTGAATTCTAACAATGACAGAGAAAATAAAATAAGTGAATTTTCAGACTGAAAGGAAATGCAAAAAGGATGTTACTGGTATTGATTTACCAGTATCTGCGTTAGGCAGAGAGATAGAGTAACAGTTTGAGAATTATAGGAAGTAGTAGAAATTCATCAAGGGGCTGTTTGGATTCCTCAAAGAATTTGGAGAATTTCATCTTCCTACCATAAATTTATTATAAACAATCCAAACTCTTCACAAAATTACACACTTTCCAATAAATTTATTCCTAGGAATTGCAACTTCTCCAAATTCCCCAAATTCCTAAGCGATCCAAACGGCCCCCAAGAGAATTAGAAGAGGGCAGATACAAAGTATTAGTTATCCTAGTTACAGGGATAAAATTGTCAAGCTGTAACTAGGACAGTCAATGGGTACAATACAGTAGAAGGTATTTTCATATCCACATCCATTAAATTTTTTTTTATCCACATCTTATCCGTACCCGTTAAAAAATTATTTTACCTGTACCCTACCCGTATCCATTAAGGATTAACGGTAATGGTAGGATAACAGTACATAATGGGTAATAATAATGTTATTAATTTACAAAAAAATATATAATGTGTTAAATAAATTGCATCAAATAAATATATAGATAAAGTACAATATTTAGAAAATACTTTACATATAACAAAAATCATGCAATTTATTCTCATGTCAATTAACATTCAAAAAGTCTATATAACTAATTATAAATTATAATATAATAGAGTGCAAATTAATTTTTCATCAACATAAATAAATTTCGATATAGATCAAAACTAATACCATATCTTACAAAATATGCTATTTACATGATATATACATACTAGGTGGGTACATCGAGTTTCGCTCAATACATGCGTTTTAATTAAATTAATTTTATTATATTTTCATAATTAAGTTATGTATAATTGAGTTTTATATTTTTTTTAGCTTAGTAATTTATTTTATTTATTTGGAAAAGACTACAAAATTTTGGCTGGTTGTTAACGATGGCCAACGACATAATGCTCGAATAATTATAACCTAAATTATGTTTAAAATTGTTTTGTCTTACAAATGTAGTATAATTTCCATATTGATAAGACAAATTTTCTTGCTGGCAGTTATCCTTTTCTTTTATTGTGACAGATTTTTTTTTTCTATATTTGTGTTTATTTATCTATAGTAATTGTAGGCGACATTATGCAAAAAAAAAAAAAAAGTTTTATGACAGAAAGATATTCTCCTAGATGGATTTATCTTAGACAACAAAACTTATCTATGTTTACCAAACAAACGTAATATACCCATCACTACCAAATTTTCTTGCTGGCAGTTATCCTTTTCTTTTATTGTGACAGATTTTTTTTTCTATATTGTGTTTATTTATCTATAGTAATTGTAGGCGACATTATGCAAAAAAAAAAAAGTTTTATGACAGAAAGATATTCTCCTAGATGGATTTATCTTAGACAACAAAACTTATCTATGTTTACCAAACAAACGTAATATACCCATCACTACCAAATAAATTAAAATAAAAAGCACAAGATTTATCTTAGACAACAAAACTTATCTATGTCAGGGCATAGGAGAATACCCTGAGATAAAACTACCATAGAAAGAAAGATTCTCCAAATACTATAATACAAACAAAATCTTTTGGTTCCGTTTGGATGAGGTGTGAAAAGAAGGGAAGAAGGGAAAAAGCGGAAAGAAGTATTGGGAAGTGTGTAACTTTGTGAAGAGTTTGGATTGTTTATAATAAATTTCTTCCCTTCTTTTCTTCTTCCCTTCTTCCTGTTAGGAAATGCCCAATTTTTCATTTATGTGCTAATTACAATTAATTTAGCAATTAAAACATCAAGCATCAAAGAATCTAGTGCAAAAGTCTATTCAACACACAAGAGATTAAGAGAAAGATTTCACCTCTTCTTGAATCGTATCAAGAAGGAGATCCTTGTAAGGAAACTGCTCAATTTTAATTTTGTGACTAATTATGCTTAATTAATCCAATTAAAACACAAGCAACACAAGATCTAGTGCAAAAGCTCATTCGACACAAAGAGATAGGTGGAATATTGTACCTCCCGCGAAATCGTATTCGCGGGGCTCGACCAAAGCATGAGAATCGATGGCGTGCCTTCTCCACCGTCTCCACCACGTCTAGTAGCCGCCCTCGAGTCCACCAAAGAGGATTAATCACGTTCTACAAGGTATGTGCTAGCATACCCAAAGAACAAGCCTAATCCCTATGGTTTTCTCTCTTGCATCAATCAACAACCTTGATTTAGTGGAGAGAAAATAGCTCAACACATGAGCAAAAGAGAGAAGGAGAGGATGAAAGTGGCGGCCTCCATGGGAGGAATGAGAGGAGAGAGAAAAGCTAGGTGGAGGCTCTCATAAGTGGTCCTTATATAGAGCACAAAACCTAATTGACCTCTTGCATAATTACAACTATGCCATCCCACCTACCACCATAATGGGCAGCCACGAAATGGGCCTATATGGGCCACTTAATCCACTCAATTTAGTCTCTAATTTTATTAATTAAAGCTCCATTTATTTGCTCTTTAATTGGGCTATCTATTTGCTACCAAATAACGGCCTAATTAATTAATATAACCATTTATATTAAAATTGTGTTGAACTAAATTAATTATTAACTCATTAATAATTATTTTAGGATTAGTTAATGCATTAATTTATTTCTATATGATCCATTGACTTAATTAATTATAACGGTTCGCAACGGTATATAATTAATTAATCAATCTTATCATATTTTCACAGTACTTACTGCTGTGAATAAATAAATAATGCACTGTGTGATTAATGTCCTATTTATGTGACCCTTTGAGGATTTATGCTATGTTGGACATGTAATTAAATCGTTATTTAATTCCAATAATCATAAGCGGTATCTAGCAACACGTTATGATTCCCAATTCGCATAAATAATGTACTGCTACAGTATTTAAATCATGCATAAGAGAATAAAAGTATTTCTCTATTTTGATTCTTATGTCTCACGATATCATCGTATAATCCAAGATAAGAATGTGTCATTCTTGCAGATTATACGTTTCTTGATCTAGAGTTCTTCGCTTAGTTGCGCGCATACGATCCAACTCCATCAAGGAGCCCAAACATATATCGTCACTCACTAAGTGAATTAATGAGGGACATACGTTTTTCTTGATGATTAGCTTTTCCCCGCACAATTCAAGAGAACATAAATAAAGTCCGTATAGCAGCCCTTATCGGGAATCAGCGGTAGACAATATTTATTGAATCTATCCTCATGTGGAAAAGATAAACATCTCAAACTTAGAACCAAAATCATAACGAAATAAACAATGACACATAACACAATCCATGTGTTTATTTCGTTGGGTCAAGTCCTGTACTATGTTCCATAACATATACATATGCAATTAAGCTGGTAACTCTTTACCTATGATTTGTAGAACTTAATCATCACTTAACTTGCATACTAATCTTATATGATAATTAATGTTCCTTTTGTTAATTATCAAGATTATGGACCGTTTAGATTTATTATTGTCATTCTAAAGAATGATCCACAGAGATCCACAATTCAGATCCTCAACCTGAATGATCTGTCAATAATAAACCTAGGAACAGATGATAAAATATCATCCAAGACATAAACTAATAATTAAGTCATTAAATTATTGACTTCTATGACATAACTCCAACAATCCTAAGCTTTGAAACCGGTGACGTGCTACTCCAACGTCCTTCAATCCACGCCTCGATTCCACCTAGAGATTAACCAATTTCTCGAATCGATTTGTGCTAGCAAATCAATGAGAAAATAGCTAATCCAAAGGAGCAACTCTCTTCTAGTTCAACTAATTGATTTAGGTGGAGGGTTTATGGCTCAACACATGAGCAAAATAGGTGGGTGGCCGGCGGCCAAAGAGAGGAGAAGGGGAGAGGTGGTGGCGGCTAGGGAAAAAGGGAAGGAGGAGAGAGAAAATCATGCTCAAGGGTTCCTTTTATAGCCTACCAACCTTAAGTATAAGTTGCTAGAATTTACACAAATGCCACCCCACCTACCTCCTCTTGGCCGGCCACATAATGGGCCATATGGGCCTCTCTAATACACCTATTTGGACTTTAATTCATATAATTAAATCCATTATTATTTGCTCTATGTTTGGGCTATAAATTTGCTATATACAAATTAGCCCACTAAATCAATATAACTATTTATATTAAATTAAGTTTAACCAAAATAATTATTAACTAATTAATAATTATTCTAGGATTAGCTTATGCTATTACTTATTTCTATATGACCCGTTTGACTTAATCAATTAATACGTTCTATAACGGTACATAATTAATTGATCAATTCGTCATATTTATCGCAATTTTTACTGTTGCGAATAAATAAATAAATAAAGCACTGTATTAGTCAAAACTCTATTTGTGTGACCCTTTGAGGATTTATGTTATGTTGGACATGTAATTAAATCATTATTTAATTCCAATAATCATAAGCGGTATCTAGCAACACGTTATGATTCCCAATTCGCATAAATAGTGTACTGCTACAATATTTCAATCTTGCATAAGAGAATAATTATGTTTCTCTATTTTAATTCTTATGTCTCACGATATCATCGTATAATCCAAGCTAGGAATGTGTCATTCTTACAGATTATACGTTTCTTGATCTAGAGTTGATCGCTTAGTTGCGCGCATACGATCCAACTCCATCAAGGTGCCCAAACAGATATCGTCACTCACTAAGTGAATTAATGAGGGAAATACGATTTTCTTGATGATTAGCTTTTCCCCGCACAATTCAAGAGAACATAAATAAAGTCCGTATAGCAGTCCTTATTGGGAATCAGCGGTAGACAATATTTATTGAACCTATCATCATGTGGAAAAGATAAACATCTCAAACTTAGAACCAAAATCATAATGAAATAAATAATGACACATAACACAATCCATATATTTATTTCGTTGGATCAAGTCATGTACTATGTTCCATAAAATATACATATGCAATTAAGTTGGTAACTCTTTACCTATGATTTGTAGAACTTAATCATCACTTAACTTGCATACTAATCTTATATGATAATTAATGTTCCTTTGTTAATCGCGACTGACATCAGTTATAAGTCCTTCTTCTTCCTCGCTGCCTTTGCTAAAATATGAGCCTGCTTAAGATGATCTCTGACAGCATACCTTATCTTGAATCCTTGTAAATTTGTGATCAATGTTAAACATTCCTCGAGAATTGGTATCGCTTGTCACGAAGGAGACTCATGCATATCAAAATTATCAATAATAGATACCAGAATTTTTTAATCAGTAAATAAATGTGGATCCCATTGTAGGCTACATTGAGAGAACCTATATAATATAAAGCATTCAACAAAACTGTAGCCTCAACCAAAAAAAGCATCAGCAGTACCATAATCTGTTTTAAAAAATGCAAAATGCCCCTAGTTTATAAGAAATCAGAGCTGTATCCATTCCCTGCTCAATTGTAAGGACAACCCCCCAAAAATTATTGATTGAGTTTCAATCAAAATTTTTTAACATCAAAGTCCACAGCTCTAAACACAAAGTCACATCTTGCCTCCTAAATCTGCCACAAAATATTGAAGAAGACTATAGCATGTTGTTGATCCCAAAGATGTAAAACAGATTTTGTTATTTATAAGAGATCAGTGTGAACCATATCTTTTTTCTAAATGTGTTTAAGTGATCCAGGGATAATTAAACATGACGATAGTTTTGAGAGATGGTTGTAATAATCAGCTAAATGATAAACCATCTCTCCTCCAATTTTTTTCGTGTTTACTGTTTCATATATTTACATACTTAGTTTGCTTTTAGGTATGCGGTGCAAGAGGTCCGAGACCTAGATACCCAAGAGTATGGAAATCACGAAAGAGAATTGGTACAATTTCCAAGTCAAACAAGCTCGTTGACTGTGTGAGGTTCTTTTTTGCTTATTGCGTCATCATCTTTACTTGTGCTTGTGCATGTATTCTTATTGCAACAAAGGCTTCTGTTAAGTTAGTTCAGTTGAGAAATACTAGATAAATATTCACTGAGAAAAGCAAGTTATTCTTTTGCCTAGCGTCAAAAGAATGTTCACATTCCCTTATTCCTTTTTTTCCCTGGTTCTGACAGATAAAGGGACTATCCAATGTGAAGGAAGAAGTATATGGAGCTATTGATTCATTTGTTGCATGGGAGTTAGAATTTCCTCTAATTGCAGTAAAGAAGGCTTTGAAGACCCTTGAAGCAGAAAAGGAATGGAAAAGAATCATTCAGGTAGTTTCACCAATGCATATGTAGAGTAACAAAATTGCTTTACAAATTACAAGAGTGTCACATATCAAATAATTCAGCTACTGGTATTTTATTCCGGCCAAACTAATCATTCACTGGTGTTGTTCTGAACTAGTTTGTGGAATTGCAACTTCTTTTATTTTAACTGCTCAACTGCTCATAATAAATAATAAGAATATTTCTTTCATTCTACTACCATAGTAATCCATTGTTTTGCCGGATAGAATTATTAAAAAGTTGTATCAATTAATATTTAATACCAATCTGTGCAACTAGTTCCATGTAAAAAAATTGTAGGAGAAACAATACATGTTTTGATACGCACTAGGATAAACTGGCACTCTTCATGACTAAACTTTTTTAAGGAAACATGTTTTTGACCTTTAGGTGATTAAGTGGATGCTAAGTAAAGGGCAAGGAAAGACAATGGGAAGTTACAACACTCTACTAACTACACTGATCGAGGATGGCCGGCTAGAAGATGCTGAAGAGTTATGGTCTCATTTATTTCGCAAGTACCTAGATAGTTTGCCTCGTATTTTCTACATGAAAATGATATCAGTATACTGTGAAAGGGACATGCATGACAAGATGTTTGAGGTAAACAAACAACTGTCTTCTTTCTTTTGTTTTCTTCTCAGTCTCTGTAGTTCCTGTTGAGCCAGAAGAAATGAGAGCAAATGAGAAGGAATAATATAAGTAAATTTATTTGACAACCATGACAACTGAAATTAAAATTGTTGAAAACAAAAATTGTGGTTGGTGTTCTTTAGAGTTTAGATAGGCCTTGTATCAAATTTGGTTTATACAATTACGAGGATCATTTAGTTACTGATAAAGTTCCTATAAAACTGAACTGTTAGTTTTCGAATCACTTACTACAGAACAAATTGATCACCATATAACTCCAAATAAAGTACACAGCCTATGGGGACATATAGAGGGCAAAATGACAGTTTGGTGTCAATATCATCCACCACATAATCTGGATATTCCACACCAGTACCAGCAATGTTCTGGTGCACAGCACGGTCCGTGTGGACAAAATGTAATGATTAGAACCCTGCATTACCTTATCTTGTTTTTTTTTATATTGTGACCAATAGTTGACAAGAAAAGAGTGTACAACATTTCTATTTCTTCAATTAACAACCATATTAGATTTGCTACTTGTAAAGCGCAGCTCACTGTTAAAGCTTTAGTGAGGACGTTGAAAAGTTAAACTGAAATTATCAAAATTGTCTCTTTAACACATTTCATGCTAGTGCAATCAAAATTCAATACAGGAATACATAGCATCCAACTTTTACTCTGCTGGTAGATATACGGAAAATTTTTATCAATGACAAAAATACCCTCAACATTATTAAAAAAGACAAAACGTTAATTTTTTTTTTAAAAAAATAGCATAGCTATAGCGGCACTGACATTGCCGCTATAGCAGTGCCTTAAAAACAAAAAAAAATTGCCTATAACGGCAATAGTAGTGCCGCTATAGGATTTTTTTGTTGCCGGCTGAATTTTTTTTTTCGGGTTTTTTGCTTTTACTTTTATTTTTGTGTTTTTTAATATTTTTACATTTTAATAAATTGTATAATATAGTAGTGCCGTGTCGTGTCAACACGTCGTGCCGGATCATTTGTCATGCTATTAGTGTTCTTCAATCGTGCGTGTCGTGTCGTGTCAAACACGATCATGTTGAGACGAACTACTTTTTTAATCGTGTCGTGCTTAGTGGTGAGAAGAGACAACACGACATGCATTCTGACACGACACGACTGACACGATCGTGTCGTGTTAGTCGTATCAAATCGTATCAGATTATTTTATTATTTTTTAATTAAAAATTTATTAAAAATTAAAAGTAAGCTAAAATTTACTAAACTTCCATAATTTATTATTTTATTATTTTTAAACTTTTAATTAATTTTTTCAGAAAAATAATAACTGGATTAGAACAATATTATGATTTAAATGATGGTAAATAATATGATGTTGTATTACAAATTGAAATTAAATTATTTAATTTTGCTTAAATAATCAACATTAATAATTAAATTTGGGTTGAGGTGTCGTGTTAATTTGTGTTCATGTCGTGTTGCGTGTCGAATCGTATCGTGTTGAATCGTGTCAAACTTTCTAATGTCCCAACACAACATAATTATGACACGACACGATAACACGATCGTGTCGTGCCAATTTTATATTTGTATCGTGTCGTGTCAACACGCACATCGTGTTGTGCCGAAATGATCGCGTCGTATAATTTTGGAGAACACAAATTTAATTATTAATGTTGATTATTTAAGTAAAATTAATATTTTAATTTCAATTTATAATACTACATCATATTATTTACCATCATTTAAATCACAATATAGTTCTAATGTAATTATTTTTTTTATGAAAAATATTAATAAAAAATTTAAACTCAATTAGATAATAAATTATTACGTTTTAGTAATTTTTCGCTTACTTTTAATTTTTTAATAATTTTTTAATTAAAAAATAATAAAATAATCTGATGCGATTTAACACGACTTTCACCACTAAGCACGACACGACACGACACGATTAAATAAATACTTCGTGTCAACACGATCGGGTTTGACACGACATGACACGACACAATACGGACGATTGAAGAACACTAATGACACGACAAATTATCCAGACATGACGTATTTGACACGACATGACACGACACGACACGTATTTAGAACACTATATATTATAATTTTTTTAAAATGTAAAAATATTTAAAAACACAAAAATAAAAGTAAAAGCAAAAAAACAAACCGAAAAAAGATAAAAAATTCAGTCGGCAAAAAAAAAAGAGAAATCCTATAGCGGCACTACTATTACCGCTATGGGCAATTTTTTTTTGTTTTTAAGGCACTGCTATAGCGGCAATGTCAATACCGCTATAGCTGTGCTATTTTTAAAGAAGAAATTAGCGTTTTGTCTTTTTTAAATTAACGGTTGCACTTTATTTGAAAATGTGTCAAAAAGAATTCGGATTTTTGTTTTGACCAATATTGGAGCATTTTAGTATGTTTCTTTGGTTTTTTGTTTTCAAAGAAATCTTGTATTTTGATCTTTCATTTTTCGCTCTTTACATAGAAATGTTTCTGCTTATTTATCGGTTTTTTTTTGTCTTATAATTTCTTTGCACTGATACAAACTTGATAAGTTACAAAAAAGAAAAGAAAAGAATTTATATTGTGCTTTTGGACATTGACTATCTGAATTTTGCATTAGTACCTCCCTTTCTTATTTTAATGTTTTCTGGATGAATTATGCAGATATTTGTTGACATGGAAGAGCTTGGAATCAGGCCTGAAGGTACAATCATTAAAATGATGGTCGATGTGTTTCAGAAACTAAATATGTTCGATAAATATGAGAAATTAAAAAAGAAATACCCACGACCCCAATGGGAGTACCGTTATATAAATGGAAAACGCATTAATTATAAGATCAAGGTAAACAATAGCGAAAATATGCTGCAAGAAGCTTCAGTAAAGGCTTGTGATGGTGTAGAAAACCTTAGTCACTAGTATATATATATATATTTTTTTGGGCCAAAAATTTCAGGTAACTATTTAGTATTTACTGTATTCTTCAAGGACCTTCCTTTTATTCACTTCTTTTTATTGCCAATTGTTTCACGTTATCTAATCCCCGTCCTAGCAAAATATGAAAAGTGTCTATTTCTGGAAATGTTTGTCAGTGCAGTTAGCTATAATTTCTTCAAGTATATATTTCTTAACAATCTCAATCCTCATTTGACAAGTGTCAACTCGATGAAAACGCTTGCACCCAGCATGTTATTCTGTTGCTACCTACCTTATATCCCTATAATTTTCCCTCTCTTTCTGCACAGCCATCTTAGCCCAAAATCCAGATAGCTAAAGAAGTTACTCTATTAATTAATGCAAAATTTTTTTAGTGCAAGAACCAGATAACTTGTTCAATAGTAGACCTCCTGAAAATCTCAAAAAATGATACCTCTCATTATTACAGTTGCAACTTGCAAATAATCAATCGATCTGGTAAATCCAGACTCCTGTATGCTTACATGCCGTTGTTGGCTTTCCACAAACCTCATGGAACAAATACAAATCCAAAGCTGATGAAACTTGATATGTTGAAAAAGATGTTATAATCAACCTAAAATCCATACCATCAATCAAAATTATTATAAATAAAATGTCGTGGGTGTCGGGAATCGTTTTTTTAATTGTAGCGCGAAACGAGAAATCGTTTTTCCATTCTGCATCAGCGCCCATTATTTGGTTTTAAGTTAAAATTTATTCTTATGCGAAAAATATTGTGTTGTCAAATGTGTGGCGGTTCGTATTTGGTCTACTAATTCCATAACCCGTTGCATGAGGGCTTTATTATTTTAGGCGCATGATTATTTTAGGTAGTCTAGCAATCAATCATCTTTTTACGGAGGTTTAGCAGCGGAATAGCTCATGCATGCTAATTGCTAAATAGACCAAACATCGTATTCTGTACCTTTATAATATATATACCAATTCGAAACTCAAGTTTAATAACTATAAAAATATTCGATATGCAGTAAGATCTTTCAATATTTCCTTTATTCAGTGTTTCTTTCGTGAAGTGTTGGAATATGATGTCACAAAAGATCTTGATTTGGATCTAATGTGACATTTTAATTGGCAAGGAAGAAACGTCAGACTTGAAGCACAAGAAGCACTTGACTTGACATACAAGTCATGAGTGACTTGGTGTGCAAGAAACACTTAACTTGTTGTCAAATAAATCTGTTCTATATATAGGTTTTCTCTCCTTGTATTGTAACATACAAAAATTACTGAAAAATAAATAAAAAGTGTGGTGTGTGTGAGTCGTGGATGTCGGTACACATTGTACCGAATCACGTAAAATCTTCGTGTTCTTTTCTGTGATTGTTTTTGTTAACATGGTATCAGAGCAGTAGGTTCTGAGATCTGTGCGTTGTTCTCATTTTTTTTATCCCTGTACGAGTTACTGCACAGTCGATTTCTCGTTGTGCGAATTACTGCACAATCGGACCCGTTCTTCTCGACCAGATCTCACTGAGTTACTGTGTGAGTTTATTTCTTGCGCGAGTTACTGCGCAGTTGATCCTTCTTCTTTGAATTCTAATACCGAAACCGACCCTAAATCTCTAACAACAAAAATACCAGAAACCATGACTCATATCCAAAATCTGAACGATTGTTGGATTATAGATTCATGAGCAACCGATCATATGACTTACAATAAGGACGACTTAATAAGAGAATCTCATCCAAGGAGGACTGAGATCGTCAATGCAAATGGAGAACTTTATCCAGTCATAGGGGCTGGAGATGTTCAATTTTTCTCTTCTCTAACTCTTTCAAATACTTTATTGGTTCCTTCTCTTTCATCAAGATTATTGTCTGTAGGTCAATTGTGTGAAAAACTTAACTGTGTTGTACTCATGTATCCCAGATTTTGCCTCTTTCAGGACCTTATGACAAAGTAGATTATTGGTCGTGGTACTAAAAAGGGAGGACTGTATCATTTGGAAGACATAACTACTGAAATAGCTCACTTATCTGCTGGCTCGAGTTCAAGTAGGAAGTCGATCGATTTGGATGTGGCACAGGCGTTTGGGTCATCCTTCATTCGGGTACCTCAAGAAACTTTATCCAAGTTTATTTTCTGGATTTGAGAATGAATCTTTTGAGTGTGAGGTATGTATTAAATCTAAGAGCCATCGAGCCCATTTTGCTAAGAACTTGGATAATGACAAAATCACTCCTTTTGACCTGGTTCACTCTGATGTATGGGGGCCTTCCCCAGTTGAATCCCTAGGTGGTAACAGATGGTTTGTGTTATTTATTGACAATTGTACTAGAATGAGATGGATTAATTTGGTAAAGCATAAAAGTGAGGTACCACTTGCCATCAAATCTTTCATTACCATGGTAACGAACCAATTTGATAAAAATGTTAAAATTTTCAGAAGTGATAATGGAAGTGAATTTGTCAACAAAACAGTAGGAGAATTTTTTCACACCAATGGGATTAAACATGAAACAAGTTGTGTGGGTACTCCCCAACAAAATGGTATAGCAGAGCGAAAGAATAGGCAGATCCTAGAAATGACTAGGACAATGATGCTAGAAAACAATGTACCTCATTCTTATTGGGATAATGCAGTTACATCAGCAGTTTACTTGATGAATAGGGTGCCTTCTGTGGTACTTGACTTCCGAACGTCCTTGCAAGTACTTTCAAAATACTACTTAATTTCCTCTGTCCTTGCAATTCCACCAAAGGTATTTGGGTGTATTGCCTATGTTCATATACAGAAACATCAAAGGTCAAAGTTGGATCCTTGTGCTGAAAAATGTGTGTTCATAGGGATGGTCCACGCAAAAATGGATATAGGTGTATGAATCCAGTCTCAAGAAAAATTTATACTACAATGGATGTGACTTTCATTGAAAATGAGAGTTATTTTGTGAAAGATCATGCTCATTCTCAGGGGAAGAGTGTCATAGATAATGAGCCTTGGTTTGATGCAACAAAGGATGTAAATTTCAGTTCAAACAGAGAGGAAACCATGACAACAGAGACAGATTTTGTACCGAACTCTGAAAATTTCGGTCCGAAATCAGACCATTTCGATCCGAATTCGAAGATTGAAGGTGAAAAATCCAACCAAGAAATGGACCCACTTGATGATTCGGGTCCAACAGAAGAGAATTTGGAAAGTGACATTGAAGAAATGATACAGTCTCCTCCCTCACCACATGACCAGACTCCGGAGTCAGAGGTAAGTAATGTTGAACCCGTTACTACTAATCATGGTTATCAGTTACCTTTCAGGTTTATCAGAGGCAGACCTCCTAAGAGGTATAGACCAGATGAGGTTGGCGAGGGCAGGTATGCAATGGTGAACTTTATGACTATGTCTCACATGCCAGATTCTGTGAAAGAATTTGATTGAACCTTGGCGTCAGTTCACATTCCAAGAAATCTAAATGAAGCACTCAGTGATCCCAAATGGATGGATGCAATAAAGACAAAAATGAATGCACTTGTAAAGAATAAGACCTGGGAACTGGTGAGTAGGCCAAGAGATAGAAAGACAGTAGGTTGCAGATGGATATTTACAGTTAAATATGGGCCCACTGGAGCAATTGACAGGTATAAAACTAGGCTAGTTGCAAAGGGGTACTCTCAGACATATGGGGTAGATTATCAGGAGACATTCTCACCTGTAGCAAGCTGAATACCGTTGGAATACTGTTGTCCATCGCAGCAAATAAAAATTGGTCACTGCATCAGTTTGATGTGAAGAATGCATTCCTACATGGGGACAGATGAGGAAATCTACATGGACATCCCACCAGGATATGGTCATTCAAGTGAAAAACCTCTTGTGTGCAAGTTGAAGAAAGAACTATATGGTCTAAAACAGTCGCCAAGTACCTGGTTTGGAAGATTTTGCAATGCAATGAAAAGATATGGATACACCCAGAGTGATACAGATCATACATTGTTCTTTTACAAGAATAAAGGAAAAATTGTAATCTTGATAATCTATGTTGATGACATGATAATCACAGGTGATGACTCTGAAAGAATCCAAGATCTAGAGAGAAAATTGTCCAAGAAATTTGAAATGAAGAACCTGGACGGATTGAAATACTTCCTAGGGATTGAGGTCACACGGAGCAAAGAAGGTATATCTCTATCTCAGAAAAAATACGTACTAGATTTGCTTGCTGAAACAGAAATGTTGGATTGCAAACCTGTAGACACACCTACCAAATAGAACAACAAACTAGGAATATTTCCTGATCAGGTACCAACAAATAAGGAACAATACCAGAGATTGATTTACTTATCACATACTAGACCTGATATTGCCTATGCAGTTTCTGTGGTAAGTCAGTTCATGCACGCTCCTGGTGAGCAACATATGGAGACTGTTATGTGGATACTTAGGTATCTCAAGGGATCTCCAGGACAAGGTATCTTTTTCAAGAGAAATGGACATCTTCAGATTGAAGGATATACAGAATCTGACTGGGCTGGAGATGTGACCGATAGGAAATCTACATCTGGGTACTTCACTTTTGTTGGTGGCAATTTGGTCACATGGAGAAGTAAGAAGCAGAAAGTAGTGGCTCTATCAAGTGCTGAAACTGAGTTCAGAGGAATTGCTAAAGGACTGCAAGAATTACTGTGGATAAAGAGAGTACTCAAGGATCTTGGCTTCTATGATAACAGGGATATGAAACTGTTTTGTGATAATAAGGCAGCTATTGCAATATCTCACAACCCAGTGCAACATGATAGGACCAAGCACATTGAAGTGGATAGGCACTTTATTCGGCAGAATTTAGAAGATAAAATCATTAGCATTCCTCATGTAAGGACTGAAGAATAACTTGCAGACATACTGACAAAAGGGGTGTCCAGTACCATCTTCCATGGAGTGATTTACAAGTTGGGCATGCGAGATATTTACATGCCAATTTGAGGGGGAGTGTTGGAATATGATGTCACAAAAGATCTTGGTTTGGATCTAATGTGACATTTGACTTGGCAAGGAAGAAACGTCAAACTTGAAGCACAAGAAACACTTGATTTGACATGCAAGTCATGAGTGACTTGTTGTGCAAGAAACACTTAACTTGTTGTTAAAGAAATCTGTTCTATATATAAGCTTTCTCTCCTTGTATTGTAACATACAAAAATTACTGAAAAATAAATAAAAAGTGTGGTGTGTGTGAGTCGTGGACGTAGATACACATTATACCGAACCACGTAAAATTTTCGTGTTCTTTTCTGTGATTGCTTTTGTTAACATGAAGAAATTATAAAAAGCATTAATACTCCCGATTTATATTTTATATTAGAAATTTTGACGAAATATAGTGAATTATTCGTCAATCTAAAAAAATATAGCGTAACAAAGCTGCGACTGTCATGTCTTGCTTGATAAAAATATGTTATACAATAGTTACTATAAATAAGAATGAGTTGACCAATAATTTTGATGTCGTTGAATTTTAGAGAGGAACTAGAGAGGAACATTTTATAATCTGATATTGAAATTTGGTTTCAAACAATTTATAGACTCAAAATACTTCAAAATCCATATTCAATGCAAAAAAAAAAATATTTATTTACATCCGGAGACAATCTCATATTGTACTTTCGAGATAAGAAAATTTTAAAAAATAAGAAACAACGGGACCTCTCACAACCGCCTCTTTTTTAAAAATAATTTTTTAAACAAGTGGTTGATGATCGCTTATGTAAGCTAATTATGTTCTTATTAGTGATTACATTTAGACATAAACATGAAATTTTGTTTTTTTTTTTAAGGTTTAGACTAAATAAAGGTATTCATATCAATTCCATTAGCAGTGAGTCCAATGTTTCACTCCACATTACTTATAATAACTAAAATACCCTTTCATTTTTTATCACCCCCAAACTTAACTTCAAGTTCCATACCCGTCCGATTTTGCTCGCTCACGTACGGCGCTGCTGTCTAAATTTAGCGCCGTCTAAATTCTTGGTAGATATTCAGGAGTATTCAGGGGTATTTTGGTCTAAAAGATAATTTGAGGGGATGCGGACTATCTTCGGAGGTGTGCAAATATTCGGCCATACAGATACGTAATCCCAACTTCCACTACCACCACCGACAACGGTTTATCACAAGAGCGCTATATTGCCATTTGCGCGTTAGCAAACCCTAGTTTCTATTTTCGACTGTCGTGACAGTATATATATTGACCGATAGGCGATAGCAAATGCTATTGGTTTAATAAGTGTGACTGTGTGAGAGATCATAAGACTAAGAGAGAGAGTTTATAGAAAGATCATAAGAGTAAGAGAGAGAGTTTATAGAAATATTTCAGACTTCAATATGGGACGTAAGAAGGCAACAATGGAGCTGATAGGCAAGATGTCGGTCCGTTCTTCCACTTTTCGAAAGAGGAAAGCGTCACTATTGAAAAAAGCCAATGAACTGGCCATTTTATGCGACGTCGAGGTCTCCGTCGTTGTCGCCGCCGGCCCTGACGACCCGGCACCTGAGATTTGGCCATCCTTGGAAAAGGCAGTCAACATGGTTTCTTATGCAAATGGTTACACGAGTAATAAAAAGGAAGAACAAACCAAGAAAGTTGTGCAACAGGTTGCAGACATGCAAGTTGAGTTGAAAAAGCTGGAGATGGAAAACCAAGAAATGGAGGCTAAGCTATTCTTGGAAGAGATACTTTCTGGAAGGTGCCAAGTTTCTGACGTGGCATCTCCAGAAATTGCTATGAGGCTTTGGGCTATGATTGATAATAGGAGGATGGCGGTGCACCAAAGAATAAACACACTTCTCTCCATGCCGGTGCCATTCCATTATGCTGCCCCACGTGTGCCGGTCTTGTCAGACGTACCAGAGGAGACTCCATGGTTATTCAGCCATCTCTCCGCTGATATGACGAATACATCAGAGTTGCAAATTGATGGTGGGCTACATCTCGAGTGCTGGCCAGCGGAGGTTGATGTCGGTGCAGAGAATAATGCAAATCTCCCTGCAAAGGGACCTGCTACATCTGCTGATCAAGAGGATGGGCAGTTGGGCTTGTCAGAGCAACCGACTGAAACAGGAGAGTTCTTCAGCACAAATCTCCCTGCTGAAACCACACACCCAGAAGAGGTGCGGGGCGCCGTCTCAATGTGCATTGGTGATGGGCCACCTATAGAGTGTTGGACCATGGAGGATGTTATCGGTGGAGATCCGATTAATGCTATTCCCTCTGAACACACTCCTTTTCCTTCTGATGTGCCAGATATTGGACAGCCCAGCTTGATAGACCTACCAGATGAAACGACCGAAGCCCCTGCTGTGATTGCATACACATCAGAGCTGTATGGCGCAGATGGCATGCAAGTCGAGGATGAGGCATCTCGCTTTTACTGCCCGGTGTATGATGATATCAGTGAAGGAATAGATGTTATTCTCTCATCGTTTTCTAGGTTTTAGAAATTAGAATAGAAAGGGAGATTTGGTACTGGTAGCCTGAATTCATTTTTAGTATGTTTGAGGATAATTTGTATGGAGCTAGGCTTCAGTGCTGCTATTCTGGTACTTGTAACTTTGTAAGGAGATTAGCCTGATTAGGAGACTAAATGATTTGTCATGCTAATTTAAATTCAGATGGTTTTATATTGCCACTTCATTAATTTTCCTTTATTTTATTTCGGAGTATTTTAGATAATAAGCAACGGGAAAACACGTAATCTTGTGCTTTTGACAGTTCCTATTGAAAATGCAAGTCAGTTCATTTGATTAATAATGCTGCATGTGTTTATAAATGTGAGTTTGCTTCACAAGGTCTTTCATTATTGAAGAAAAATACAACACCAGAGAAGACTTATATATGTCTCTGACTAAAACCCGAAATAACTCCTAGCACACCTCTAATGTACTGACTGGTACCGGTGTCTTCAGCTCCTAAAACTCAGACCAAACCAAACACTAATTAATCTCACCAACCAAACTGACTTCTTACATCTCACCCCCTTAGAAACCGTGAGAAAATAACAACAAAAGCAAGAAACAAAAGCGAATTTAAAAAATGCAAAGAGTTAACTAAAAGTAACAAAACAGTGCTTGCATTATCAAATCCGGCCCCACTCCATCTCACACTCCAGTTGATCCTGACACTATCAAACTGTTACTGCAACAACTTCTGTAATTGATAGCCATCAAAGCTTTATGTTTTTAACATTCTTAATTTGCCACATAATATATTTCAAATATGGCAATAACGAGAACTTCTTTGCACTAATTTTTAGACGAATTCCCACTTTTTATTTTTTTGTCTCTCTTTTATTTGAAATAACAAATAGATAGTCTTACTGGCTAACAAATTCATTATGTAAATAAGGTTTAACAAACGAAAACAAAAAGAAGTAAAGAACACATCTACTTCAGAGATAATTAAAGTAAACAAACCACTAGGCGCCTAAACTAAATCTAAGGGTCCCAGACTCTCAAGCTCTCAGCATTTGAATATCATTCTCGGACCATGAAAACTGGAAAGCGTGCCAGGCTGCCAGCATAGACGACCCTCCTTACACCTTCCTAAACAAAAAGATCCGAATTCGATATAAAAGCATTAAGTCTCCAAAAAATCACATACAATCAGCCACAGAAACAATAGACAAACTGAAGCAATAAACTCAAGTAGGGAAAAAAAAACTCAGCATCCTATGTATTTTATTTTTGCACAAACTAACGATGTGCTAGCACTTTATGCAACACCCCTCCTCTTTACTCCATCCAAACTATCAAAATTAATTTGTCTTCATCTTTGAATTCTAACAATGATAGAGAAAATAAAATAAGTGAATTTTCAGACTGAAAGGAAATGTAAAAAGGATGTTACTGGTATTGATTTACCAGTATCTGCGTTAGGCAGAGAGACAGAGTAACAGTTTGAGAATTATAGGAAGTAGTAGAAATTCATCAAGAGAATTAGAAGAGGGCAGATACAAAGTATTAGTTATCCTAGTTACAGGGATAAAATTGTCAAGCTGTAACTAGGACAGTCAATGGGTACAATACAGTAGAAGGTATTTTCATATCCACGTCCATTAAAATTTTCTTTACCCACATCTTATCCATACCCGTTAAAAAATTATTTTACCCGTACCCTACCCGTATCCATTAAGAATTAACGGTAAGGGTAGGATAACGGTATATAATGAGTAATATAATTAATTTAATAAAAAAACATATAATGTGTTAAATAAATTGCAGCAAATAAATATATAGATAAAGTACAATATTTAGAAAATATTTTACATATAACGAAAATCATGCAATTTATTCTCATGTCAATTGACATTCAAAAAATCTATATAACTAATTATAAATTATAATATAATAGAGTGCAAATTAATTTTTTCATCAACATAAATAAATTTCGATGTAGATCAAAACGAATACCATATCTTACAAAATATGCTATTTACATGATTATATATACATACTAGGTGGGTACATCGAGTTTCGATACATGAGTTTTAATTAAATTAATTTTATTATATTTTCATAATTAAGTTACGTATAACTGAGTTTTGTATTTTTTTTTTAGCTTAGTAATTTATTTCATTTATTTGGAAAAGACTACAATATTTTGGCTGCTTGTTAACGATGACCAATGACATAATGCTCGAATAATTATAACCTAAATTAGGTTTAAAATTGTTTTGTCTTACAAGTTACAAGTGTAGTATAATTTCCATATTGATAAGACAAATATTCTTACTAGCATTAATCCTTTTCTTTTATTGTGCTATAGATTTTTTTTTCTATATTTGTGTTTATTTCTCTATAGTAATTGTAGGGAAAATTTGTAACAATGACAAGATTGCCCTTCAAAATTTTAAATAGAATAAAGTAGTATATATTTTTTTTAATAAGAGCACAGCTATAGCGGCAATGTCAGTGCCGCTATAACTCAGCTCTATATCGGTAGTTCCATTACCGCTATAAGGGTGAGAATTGATTTAATTTGCATCTCCGTCTAGACATAAGTACCGGGATTTGAGAATAAAATAGTTGAATATGCCAAAATAGAGGCAGTCAAAGGGGGGCGTTATATGGATACAAATAGTTGAATATGTCAAAAATTGCATGTTATATGGGTACGGCTATGAGGAAAGGGTCATGCTCATGCACCATGATGCATCATATTTAATTTGCAATTATAATTTATGGTCCTTTTTTGAAATTTTAAATATCAACTTTTTACATGCTTGACTCTCTCAATAATTTGAACTATAATTTATGCTCTTGCTGTGGATATCATAAATAATTATAATGTTCATCATAATAGTAATAATAATAATTATTATTATATTATAATATAAATAAATATTTATAATGATACTTATTATTACACTTTATACTAATAAGTATAATATAATAATAATGATTGCTATATTAATTATTGTAACTATTATTATTAGTACAGTTATCATTATATTATTAATATTAATTAATATAATTATATTAATTAGTACTTAATAATATAATAAGCTTAATTATCTTAAAAGCAATAATTATGGTTTATCATAATAATAATTAGTATTTATGATAATAATATAATTAGCTATGGATTAATGAGCAATTCATGAAATGTTTGGATGGTTTAATTAAGGGTAAACAAATAAAATATTCATTTGAATCTTCTCTCTTCCAATTGTGTCAGAAGGTCACGAGATGCCTTTTTTTAAATCTCTCTCTCCTCTTCGAATTGTCTCAGATTCTATTATTTTATACTAACCATGAGTCACATGAGTTGGTCACCTATATGTATGCGCGCAAAAAAAAAAAAAAAAAACAAAAACGCAAAGAAAGCATCAAACGTGAAAAAAACCCTTATAGCGGCATTGGCAGTGCCGATATAGGTTCTGTAACGGCAATGAAACTACCGCTATAGGACTGGACTATAGCGGTACTGTCATTATTGTTATAATTGTGCTCTTATTAAAAAAGAAAATGCTGCTTTGTTCTATTTAAAATTTTGAAGAATAATTTTGTCTTTGTTAAAAAGTTTTATGACAGAAAGATATTCTTCTATGTTTATCTTAGACAACAAAACTTATCTATGTTTACCAAACAAACGTAATAAACCCATCACTACCAAATAAATTAAAATAAAAAAGCTTACCAAATACTTTCTGTATTTTTCATATTCGCCTAGAATCTGTCTCATTGAAGCCTCATTGAGAGAACATATATAAGATAAAGCATTCAACAAAGCTATAGCCTCAGCAACAAAAGCATCAGCAGTACCATAATCTGTTTTAAAAACTGCAAAATGCCACTGGTTTATAAGAAATTAGAGCTGTACCCATTTTTCTTTTTTGATCCCACGTACGATCCATCAATCATTATCATTAAAGTGTCAGGGGGTATGATATAAGAGTTAATGAATTGCTTTTTACAGGCCCTGCTCAATTGTAAGGACAACCCCCCAAAAATTATTGACTGAGATTCAATTAAAATTTTTTAACATCAAAGTCCACAGCTCTAAACACAAAATCACATCTTGCTTCCTAGATCTGCCACAAAATATTGAAAAAGACTATAGCATGTTGTTGATCCTAAAGATGTAAAACAGATTTAATTATTTGTAAGAGATCTGTGTGAACCATATCTTTTTTCTAAATGCGTTTAAGTGATCCAGGGATAATTAAACATGACGATAGTTTTGAGAGATGGTTGTAATAATCAGCTAAATGATAAACCCTCTCTCCTCCAATTTCTTTCCTTCAAATATATGAGAGAATCTTGATTTCCATAAAGTCCAGACATGGTTAACAAAATTGGTAAATTGTGGTGGTCCCATGTAGGGATTGAAAGGTTGCATAAAGCAAACTAATCTGTCATGTGGATAGGCATCCTGTTGGTACCAGCATTGGTCACATTGTTTGCATTAACACCCCTTAACCTTCGCACCCCTTGGTACCATAATCCCAAAAACTCTGTGTCTAGGTACAAAGTGAAACCTTCAGATTGGCATCACCTAGCAGGCTAGCACATACTTGTACGACCCTATGTATTAACATAACCATGCATCAAAAATTTAAACTGAAATTTCTCTACTATATATGCAATCAATTTACAACAAAAGGTTCTTATTTGGGTACTTGAAGTGAGTAGCTTACATAAATAGAGAAAACAATGTTACCTGCAGAGCTAAGATGATAAGAGTTCACTTTCTATCAAAACTACGAAAAATATGCCAGAATGAGTGTATATCCACGAAATTTACTTTCCTGGTCATCTATATTTCCTGAGCCTTCAATCTTGACACAAAAAAACAAGTTAGCATGCTGGAAAGGAAACGTGAGAAACACCTAAGTAATTAGCCTATTCATGTCATGATGAACCATCAAAAAAAGAGAATTGATGGCTTAATGAAGAATCAATGTTAGGAACAATATAAGAAAGAATCAAGGATATTCTTGTTTGGAATTAACTCAAAGTATATTAGAGGTGCATATTTCTAGCATTAAATGTAAACTTAGATAATCAATTATTCAATTTTTGATAAGACCAAAATGACTAAAGAGCTTACTACATTGTCTTCAGTATCATTTATTCATTGTTGAAAGAAATTCAAATCTGCTCGTGATATTAATAATTAATAAATACATAACCTGTGGATACTATATAATATTAATTGTTTAATAGTTACTAATTAATAAAATGAAAGAAATTTTAAATCCTTACTGATTATTGATCCTGATAAAAATTAAAAAGGTGGTACTACACTTAAAAAAAAAAAATCAAACACAGTGGGTTCATCTTCCTTTACCTGTTGAAGTGAAAGGACATTGATATAGAAATTCATTAAAATTCCAAGGCCGTCTCATGTCGGAAGATTGTTCTAAAAAATAATAAAAAAACAAAGAAAATATTCAACACTGAAATCAATCATGACAAAAAAAGTAGCGCATTAACACTAAAAGTTCAGCTACTCCTCATGTCGCTTCCTTTAGTCCTCTTTCGGCCCTCCCTTTAGCAAAATCTATAAAAAAGAAAATTAGAAAAAATCACAGAGAAATACAACACCAATCAAAGGGAAGAGCAAAAATATAGTACCGATTTTATAGCCTCAGTTCAAATATGAAATCGAAAGATCGATAACCTAGAGAGAAATAAAAGGGAAGAAGAATTGCTCACAAAAACTTCACTTTTCACATACGCATTTCTCATCATTTTATATAACAGCTCAAGATACGCACCAGTAAGTATAAATTAATGAAAGCAATTTATAGCTAGAAAAATGAAAAAAATGGTTCACAAGTTGAAGATCGACTATTACTGGACATCGACGTCAGTTTGCCTCTAACAAATTGAGTATCCTGATTTCCGCGTCAGTTTTGCAATAAGAAAATCATAATAGAATTCCAAGATTCTGACCAATAGCAATGCTAAGAAAAAGCAAATAATTTTCAGATTGAGAGATGGAGCGAAAATCATACATTGATTCTAGAAGTGAAAGCGGGGGAGGAGATCACCCAGAGGAAGTGCGAATCAGAGACCGGAGGTGCAGAATTGCAAATACAAAGGCGGAGCAGAGTCCAGAGTGTTGAAGCGGAGCAATCTAGCTAGGCGGTGACGCAACTGCGATGTGAGGGAGAGAGCGAGAGTGGGAGAAGTCAAAAACTAATCTGATTGATAGAATGTCGGGAGGGGTCGAGGTATGAGAGGAGGACGGGGCTGCAAGCGAGGCATTTAGACGCCAAAGGCGGAGAAGAGGGAACATGGAGAGATAGACCAGCGCTTGATAAAGAGAAAGCACAAATGTGTGATGAAAGAGGGGACTCCAAAATAGAAGAGAAACCTCGAGTAAGTCTCTTCCACCTATGCAGAATTGGCGCAACTCCAGTAAGTCTCTTCCAATTCAAATTTTTCTCTCCAAATCCTGACAGTCAGTAAAACCGCTCAATAGTTATGTCAAGAGGACTGCCTATTGGTTCTGCATAGTGCATACCACGGTACCAACAATGGACTGAATATTGCTTGCTATCGTACCAGGTCCTAATTTTAAGTAAGCTACTTCACGAATTGTGGACTTGTTATTTCACAAGGAAGGTACTAATTTTGTGGGTTATGCTATTTGACTAGTATTTATTGTTGCTTTATATCCTACTTTGTTATTTCGCATTTTCTTGCGATATTTTGTTGTGTTAATAAGCCAAACTTGCTACAGGAATATTAAATTCTGATCAAAAGCAGCAACAACGAAAAGAAGAAAGGTTTATCTTTATAATGGATTATAGGATATTGGTTCAGTACTGGTTTCATTGGGAACCTGTCCAGTAATATATTATCTTATTTATTTTTTTTCAGATAGGGTTGCGCAGGGTGGGGATTTGGTGGTGGTTTCTGGGCTGGGTGTGCGTGTGTGTGGAGGGGGGGGGTGTTGGTGTTGAGAGCACTCTACAACTCGGTCCTATTAGATCATCAATCTTCTTTTTCGTGTTTACTGTTTCAGATATTTACATACTTAGTTTGCTTTTAGGTATGCGGTGCAAGAGGCCCGAGACCTAGATACCCAAGAGTATGGAAATCACGAAAGAGAATTGGTACCATTTCCAAGTCAAACAAGCTCGTTGACTGTGTAAGGTTCTCTTTTGTAGGGCTGTCAATGGATACGGTACGGTACGGTAGAAGGTATTTTACATTACCGTACCCGTTAAAATTTTCTTTACCCGTACCCTATCCGTACCCGTTAAAAATAATTTTACCCGTACCTTACCCGTACCCGTTAAGAATTAACGGTACGGGTACGATAACGGTAAAAAATGAATATATATAATAATAATAAAATTTGTACACTCTGTATAAATAAATTATATCAATAAGTATATTAATAAAGTGCAACAATGGTTGCGAATATTTTAGGTTTATGCTTATTTATTTTTTCGTACACTGAATGGAAAGAATTATAAATCTTAAATAAAATCTAGCAATATTTTTTTACCAATTATGCAATATAAGATGCCATATGTATCATGTAATTGTATCTTTTTAATTGTGGCAATTACCCGTTATGAAAACGGTACGAAATAACTTTTATCCGTACCCGTACCCGTTAAATTAACGAAAAAATTTCCTTACCCGTACCCGTACCCGTTAACTTAACGAAAATAAAACTTTACCCATACCCGTCTTATACGGTACGGTACGGATTGGGTAAACGGGTAAACGGGTTTCATTGACAGCCCTACTCTTTTGCTTATTGCGTCATCATCTTTACTTGTGCTTGTGCATGTATTCTTATTGGAACAAAGGCTTCTGTTAAATTAGTTCAGTTGAGAAATACTAGATAAACATACACTGAGAAAAGCATGTTATTGTTTTGACTAGCGTCAAAAGAAAATTCACAGTTCCTTATTCCTTTTTTTCCTGGTTCTGACAGATAAAGGGACTATCCAATGTGAAGGAAGAAGTAAGTGGAGCTCTTGATTCATTTGTTGCATGGGAGTTAGAATTTCCTCTGATTGTAGTAAAGAAGGCTTTGAAGACCCTTGAAGCAGAAAAGGAATGGAAAAGAATCATTCAGGTAGTTTCACCTATGCATATGTAGAGTAACAAAATTGCTTTACAAATTACAAGAGTGTCACATATCAAATAATTCAGCTACTGGTATTTCATTCCGGCCAAATTAATCATTCACTGGTGTTGTTCTGAACTAGTTTGTGGAATTGTAAGTTCTTTTATTTTAACTGCTCAACTGCTCATAATAAGTAATAAGAATATTTCTTTCATTCTACTACCATAGTAATCCATGGTTTTGCCGGATAGAATTAGTGAAAAGTTGTATCTATTAATATTTAATACCAATCAGTGCAACTAGTTCCATGTAAAAAAATTCTAGGAGAAACAGTACCTGTTTTGATACGCACTAGGATAAACTGGCACTCTTCGTGACTAAACTTTTTTAAGGAAACATGTTTTTGACCTTTAGGTGATTAAGTGGATGCTAAGTAAAGGGCAAGGAAAGACGATGGGAAGTTACAACACTCTACTAACTGCACTGATCGAGGATGGCCGGCTAGAAGACGCTGAAGAGTTATGGTCTCATTTATTTCGCAAGTACCTAGATAGTTTGCCTCGTGTTTTCTACATGAAAATGATATCAGTATACTATGAAAGGGACATGCATGACAAGATGTTTGAGGTAAACAAATCACTGTCTTCTTTCTTTTGTTCTCTTCTCAGAATCTCAGTCTCTGTAGTTCCTGTTGAGCCAGAAGAAATGAGAAGGGATAATATAAGTAAATTTATTTGACAACCATGACAACTGAAATTAAAATTGTCGAAATTAATAAAGGAAAATCTATTGCCACAGATTTCTCTGTCCCTGCACAACCTACCTATTCTGTGTCTCCTCCTACGCCTCTTCTCTTGGATTATTATATCAAACGACTCAGGTCTGAAAAATCCTCTTCTCAAAGTAAGGCCTGCAACTCCTTTTCTAAAAGCCCATCTTCTCTCAAGCCTACAATCATTTCTGTTAGACATGCTACTACCTTCCCTTCAAAACCCGACTGCCCCACAACTAACCCCGATCACCAAACTGCTATACCCACCGGTAAACCCTCTAACCCAACCCGTAATGCCCCAATCCAACCCAAATATCTTACACCTACCCAAACCGTTTACCGAACCCAACCTCCACCAACCCGTCCCCACTCTCCTTCCCTACAATTCACGCTATCTACTACCTGTTCCACTTCACCCCCTCCCTCCTTCGCCCAACCCAACTCCTCTTCTGCAATCAAATGCAAATCAACAGATTTGGCCCCTTCCTCTTCTCCAATTTCTTTGCTCGAAACTGACAACTCGCCAGACAAAGAAATCCCTGCTCTTTCTCTTGCCATCATCCCTGTTCCTGAGAAAGCCTCAACCCCAATTCTTTCTCCTACACCCTCTTTCTCTAACGCTTTGGTACTGTATCAACCAGCTCACAGTGCCACGTCTTCTCAGAGTCTCCATTTTGACACCTTCAGCCCTTCCTCGATCGCTTTCCAAAAACCAATATCTAAATGGTTTGTCTCCCCGGGCGATCGTCGCAATCCTCGCAGCGTGAAAAAATTGGATTTTGTTGAAGATCCTGCACCGGCCCAATCTGACTCTCCTCTTTCTACCAACCGGTCAGTCTCTCCACCGCAACCTCGACGCAGCTCAAGAAACCCAAAACCAAACAAGTCCCTGCATGGTTTCGAGGTTGGAGTTAGAAAGAAGGTTAAGAAAGTTGCCTCATCAGCTTCGACAAAAGCCCTTCAAGCAGCGATAAAGGAAGCAGGTCTCAAGCGTTCTGTGCTCTCTGTTGATATTCTCTCTACTTCAGAACGAGAGGCAATCAAAGGATATTGTGGCATTCTTCCTCATAATCATATCGCTGCCTCTTCCTCTTCTGTTTCTACAACTTCTGTTTAGTTTCTTAATTGTGGTTTTAAGTGGTTGATGTTATAAATGCTTTTTTTTCTTATTATTTTAAATGTCTTCTCCTTCTATTAAAGCTCTTTGTTGGAATATACGAGGTATTGGCGATTTGAATAAATGTAATGTTGTTAAGGAGACTGTTAAAGATTCCGGATGCAATATTATTTGTTTACAGGAAACAAAATTATCTTCTTGTGATTTTTTTAAGGCTCGTTCTGTTTTCCCGTTTAGATTCAATTCCTTTAATACTCTTGACGCTGTTGGTTCCAAAGGAGGTATTCTTGTGGTTTGGTCTGATCTTTTTAGTTGCATTCTAACTCATAATCTCTTTTTCTCCTCCACGGTCATTCTCAAAATTGGAACGTTTGTCTTCATGCTCACAACTGTCTATGGCCCCACAGATGATAGGCAGAAATCTGCTTTTCTCAACAAACTTTCCTCTATCAGATCCCTTTCTAGTCACCCATGGATAATCTTAGGCGACTTCAACTTAGTCCGTGACCCTCAAGAATCCTCGGGCGGCTTTAGGAACCTCTCGACCGTTCATCTTTTTAATACCTTCGTCTCCAACTCCAACCTATTTGAGATCCCTCTTACGGGCAGACGTTTTACTTGGTCTAGCAAAAGACCATCTCCTTCCTTCTCTCGTATTGACAGAGTTTTTCTCTCTCCAGATTGGCTACACCTACCCTTCATCCTTTCTCTTTCTGACTTTCCTGCAACCACCTCAGACCATGCTCCTTTGCTTTTTTCGATCACGCCACAACATCAAAAAAAGAAGAGATTGTTTAAGTTAGAAACTTTCTGGTTGAAAGATCCAGGCATCTCTATTCTAGTTCTCAAGGCTTGGTCAGAAACCACGAACCATGCCAACCCTGTCAAGAATCTCCGTCTCAAATTTAAGGCTGTCAGACTAGCTCTCACTAAGTGGGCTAACTCTAAATTTGCAAATCACAATTCCTTTCTTAGTAGATCGAAATTAATCATTCGTTTCCTTGATCTGCTAGAAGAATCGAGAACTCTCACTCCAGAAGAGTTTAACCTACGAATCGCACTCCGAGAACATGCCTTCAATCTAATTCAGATACAAGAGGAAAAATGGAAACAAAGGAGCGGAATAACTTGGCTAAAGCTTGGTGATAAGAATACTAAATTCTTTCATGCAGTTGCCTCATCTAGATGAATCATCAACTCGATTAACTCTGTTTCCTTTCAAGGTTCAGTTTTCTCTAACCCCGTCGAACTACAAACGGTATTCTTTAACCACTTCAAGTCTATTCTGGGTACCGCTCCACCACACCCACCGCCCTTTGACCTGATAGGAAAGCTTGGCACAAGTCCCGATCTCTCTAATCTTGCTCTTCCTTTCATTGAATATGAAGTCCTTCAAGCCATCAAACAACTCCCAGCAGGAAAAGCATCTGGTCCGGATGGGTTTCCTATTGATTTTTTTAAGAAATTCTGGGACTTTATCAAATGTGATATGCTCCGGGCTATCTTAGCTTTTCAAAACTGCTCCCTGGATCTAAAGGAACTAAACAAAGCCACCATTTCTTTAGTTCCAAAAAAGGATTCTTGTTCGGAGGTTTCAGACTACAGGCCAATCGGTGTCATCAATACTTTTGTCAAAATAATCACAAAAATTATGGCCAATAGATTACCTCTTTTGCCGGAATTGGTAAGTCCCATGAAAACGGCATTCACTAAGGGTCGTTCCATCATGGATTCCTACATGGTTGCGAGAGAGTTCATTTCTTTCTATCATAAAAATAAATTTCCGGCCGTTCTTTACAAAGTTGACTTCTCAAAAGCCTTCGATACAATCTCTTGGACTTTCTTGACAAATGTTCTCATTGAAAGAGGCTTCCCACCTTCTTGGATCTCGTGGACCTTAGAATTACTTCGTTCTTCCTCTTCCGCTGTAAAAGTCAATGGAGATTTCTCCCCATTTTTTGTACATAGAAGAGGCTTGAGACAGGGTGACCCCTTATCCCCCCTCCTCTTTATTTTGGTCACCGACGCATTACAATCTTTTTTCTCTAATGCTTCACTTCTCACTTCTGACCCAATCATTATTCCCCCACGGGCGTTACAATTTGCGGATGACACTATAATTCTCTTGGAAGCCAATACTCGCTCCTTACTTGTTGTTTCTGAGGTGCTATCCAACTTCGCATTATTATCGGGTCTCAGAGTTAATGATTCCAAGTGCCTCTTTGTTCCTATCTCCTTGCATGAATCCTCACTAACTCTTATTGCCTCTATTCTCCATTGTAATGCAAAGGAGCTCCCTATCTCTTACCTCGGTTTGCCACTCTCAATTCGTAAACCAAAAAATATTGTCTTCCAACCGCTGATTACTGCTTTTCAACGTAAACTGGATGGCTGGAAGAATAGATTTCTTTCTCTGGGAGGTCGTATCACTCTGGTAAAAGCTGTTCTTACAGCTTTACCTTTACATTACATGCAAGTACTAAAACTACCTCGGTGGTTGCTGAAACAATTGGAAGGAATCAGACGACGATTCTTCTGGAAGGGGAAAGAAAAATGTCTGGGAGGACACTGCTTGGTTAATTGGAAGAAATATTGTCTCCCCAAAGCAAATGGAGGTTTGGGAATTATAGATCTTGAACGACAAAATATTTTCCTTCTTTTAAAATGGCTCTGGAAGCTTCGACACGAACCTCAATCTATTTGGTCTACCACGGTTCAACTCCTCTATGGTACTACAGACATCTCGTTACTTTCCTTATGTAGGACCTCTTATGGCCTTTCTGATGTTCTTCAACATGTGTCTTTTTTCAACTTCTCAGTAGACATCAATAGCAGAGCTTGGAAATGGACCTCAAATGGCATTTACTCCGCTAACAGTGCTTATCATATTCTCTCCAACACTGGAGTCACTTCATCTTTTCACCCTTCTCTCTGGAAGATAAAAGCGTCACCTAAAGTAAAAATCTTTATTTGGTTACTTATTCTCGACCGACTTTTAACACAAAAGAATCTCCTTGTTCGAGGATGGCCTACAGGATCAACATGCCCTAGTTGCAATAGTGGCTTGTTGGAATCAAGTGAACACCTCTTTTTGCAGTGCCATTATGCTACTAATGTGTGGTCCCTGCTTCAAATCCACCTGAGGCTGCCTTTCCTACAATTTGCTCGAGAGAACCTCACCTTTTGGTTGACTCATAGGAATCTACGCATCAAAAATTGGGACATCATTTGGGCTGCAACAACATGGAATTTATGGAAGGCGAGAAACAAACGGATTTTCCAGGATTTAGAGACGCCACCTCTCTTAATTCTAAAGGAGATAACTGCATGCATCGGCAATTGGACTAGACATGCTTAGGATTTTTTAACTTTTCTTGCTTTCCTCTTTCTCCTTTCTTTACTTTGTACATTTGTATAATTAGTCCTTTTTCCTTTTTACCTTTTATTTTGTAAATACTTTTCTTATTAATAAAATTTGTCGGCGTGGTGATTGCCACCTGACCTTCAAAAAAAAAAAATTGTTGAAAACAAAAATTGTGGTTGGTGTTCTTTAGAGTTTAGATTGGCCTTGTATCAAATTTGGTTTATACAATTACGAGGATCATTTAGTTACTGATAAAGTTCATATATATAAAACTGAAATGTTAGTTTTCGAATCACCTACTACAGAACAAATTGATCACCATATAACACCAAATAAAGTACACAGCCTATGGGGACATATAGAGGGCAAAATGACAGTTTGGTGTCAATATCATCCACCACATAATCTGGATATTCCACACCAGTACCAGCAATGTTCTGGTACACAGCACGGTCCGTGTGGACAAAATGTAATGATTAGAACCCTGCATTACCTTATCTTGTTTTCTTTTGTTTTTTTTTATATCATGACCAATAGTTTACAAGAAAAGAGTGTAAACTATATTAGATTTGCTACTTGTAAAGTGCAGCTAACTGTTAAAACTTTCGTCAGGTTGAAAAGTTAAACTGAAATATCAAAATTGTCCCTTAACACATTTCATGCCAGTGCAATCAAAATTCAATACTGGAATACATAGCATCCAACTTTTACTCTGCTTGCAGATATACCTTCATCACAGTAAATTAACGGTTGCACTTTGTTTGAAAATGTGTCAAAAAGAATTTGGATTTTTGTTTTGACCAATATTGGAGCATGTTAGTGTGTTTCTTTGGTTTTTTGTTTTCAAAGAAATCTAGTATTTTGATCTTTCATTTTTCTCTCTTTACATTAAAAATGTTTCTGCTTAATTATCGGAATTTTTTTTGTCTTATAATTTCTTTGCACTGATACAAACTTGATAAGTTACAAAAAAGAAAAGAAAAGAATTTATATTGTGCTTTTGGATATTGACTATCTGAATTTTGCATTAGGACCTCCCTTTCTTATTTTAATGTTTTCTGGATGAATTATGCAGATATTTGCTGACATGGAAGAGCTTGGAATCAGGCCTGAAGGTACAATCATCAAAATGATGGGTGATGTGTTTCAGAAACTAAATATGTTCGATAAATATGAGAAATTAAAAAAGAAATACCCACGACCCCAATGGGAGTACCGTTATATAAAAGAAAAACGCATTAATTATAAGATCAAGGTAAACAATAGCGAAAATATGCTGCAAGAAGCTTCAGTAAATGCTTGTGATGGTGTAGAAAACCTTAGTCACTAGTATATTATTTTTTTTTGGGCCGAAAATTTCGGGTAACTATTTAGTATTTACTGTATTCTTCAAAGACCTTCCTTTTATTCACTTCTTTTTATTGCCACTTGTTTCACTGTTAGAAATGTCTCTTATCTCACATTAGGAAATTTTAGACTTTCTAGGGTTATGTAGGTAACTTTACCATTTTTCTTTATATTGTGTAAACTTTACATTTTGCAATAACATAAATCAATTAAAATCCTAGCCGCATCAGTTCATTTCACCTCTCTTTTCGTTACTGTCTCCACTCTCTAATTCTAACAAACTGGTATCAAGAGCAAGGTTGATTTCTCCAAGTCAGTGTTGCATTTCCGTCCGACCGTCCCTCACTTTGGCACGGTGCAAACTCTCCGACTGATCCGCGATCCATTTTCTTTGGTGAAGTGGTGAATAGATCAGTCTGCTTCCGCAAATTAAGGAGTGAGCCGCGACATTGGTTTGTTCTCCAAACTTGCTTAGGCTTTTCAATCTCAAATTTCTGGTGATTGTACTTTTCTCTTGTCGTTTTCTGTCCAACCCAAAATTGAGAGCCACATTTTCTTTTTTTTTAAGTGGTGTAAAGGATTCGGTGGTCATTATTACCCCGAATTAGTGCAAAGCAAATTTCAGCTTTGATACAATCCTCCATATTAGTGGTCGCCGAATAAACAAGCTTAATTATTTAAGTTTGTTTTTAGTGCGCACTTTACTAGTACAGCATTATTAATTGTGCTGTTAGTATTTTGTTGTAAAACAAATCAAGTGCTTGAGTTTTCGGTGAATTAAGAATCTGACTATATTTGGAGGCTCGGTGAATCAAAGTTTTTGAGTGTTACGATATTTGGTACTTGGGTCGAATTAAATCTCTAAAATTAAGGGTGTGAAACCATGAGTTCTAATTCCACAATGTCTACCAAATTTGATATCGAGAAATTCGATGGTACAAGTAGCTTTGCATTATGGCAAGTGAGAATGAAAGCAATATTGTCTAATTTAGGAGTTAAGGCGGCCATTACTGGTCGACCCGACTCATTAAAGGGGAAAGAGAAGGATACTGAATGGGAGACTATGGATGATAGGGCTCTCTCAACAATTCAATTGTGTCTTAGTGACTCAACTCTTCAAGAGATTCTCTCAGAGACATCGGCATCCGGTGCTTGGAAGAAATTAGAGGAAATCTTTATGCAGAAGTCGGTTACAAACCGATTGAGGTTAAAACAAAGATTTCACTCTTTGAGAATGACCGAAGGTACATCCATTAAGGTCCATATTTCAGAATATACCGCTCTCCTTCATGAGATGGAGAGGATTGATATTAAGACGGACGATGAGGATAAGGCCATGGTCTTGTTGTGTTCCTTACCGGGGTCGTATAAGGGGTTCAAGGAGACTATGCTTCATAGTCGTGATTTACTTACCCTTGAGGATGTGAAGAGTAACCTACTTGTCAAGTCTGACTTTGACAATGACTTGACTGTAGTCGAGGGCAGCCAACAGAATGTTGGTTTATTTGTTGAGAGAGGGAGACAAAAGGAGAGAACTCAAGGTTCAGGGAATAACCGTTCTAAGTCAAGGCACAAGAACCTATTTTGTGGGTATTGTAAGAACAAGGGGCACATTAAGGCCGACTGTTACAAACTTAAGAACAAACAGAAGGCAAAATCTAAAGGTGCCACCTCGGGTGAGGCTAATGTTGCCGAATCCGATTCGGTTGCAGATAATGTGATGTTCGTTACGAACGGAAAAGAAAAGTTTGAGAAGAGTTGGGTGATGGACACCGGTGCTTCTCAACATATGACCCCAAATCGAGAGTGGTTTTCCACTTATGAATCGACTAATGAAGGTGGAGTTCTTTTAGGTAACGATCACCTGTGTAAGGTCGCAGGTGTCGGTACAGTGAGGATCAAGATGCATGACGGAGTGATCCGTACTTTGACGGGTGTGAGACACATTCCGGATTTGACAAAGAACTTGATCTCTTTGGGCTCTCTTGAGGATGTCGGTTGTAAGTTTAGAAGTGAAGGCAGAGTCCTTAGTGTGTCAAAAGGGGCTCTTGTCATGTTGAAGGCAAAAAAGGTTGGCACTCTCTATTTCTTGGAGGGAACCACGGTGACAGGTAATATTGCCGTTGCTACCTCAAGTTCCACCTCAAACATAGATTCAGACAATACAAAGTTGTGGCATATGAGGTTGGGTCACATGAGTGAGCGTGGTTTGGCAATTTTAAGTAAGCGAGGCTTGTTGTGTGGGCAAAGTACTTCCAAGCTTGATTTTTGCGAGGATTGTGTCTTTGGCAAGTCGAAGCGATTGAGCTTTTCGACAGCCATCCATCGCACTAAAGACACATTAGATTATATCCATTCGGATTTGTGGGGTCCCTCGCAAGTACCCTCAAAGGGTAATAGCTCCAGATATATGCTCTCGTTTATTGATGATTTCTCTAGAAAGGTTTGGGTTTATTTCATTAAGGAGAAGAGTGAAGTGTTTGCCACTTTCAAAAGGTGGAAAACTCTTCTCGAGAACCAAACTGGTAAGAGGATTAAGAGGTTGCGAACTGACAATGGTCTTGAGTTCTGCAACAAGGATTTCAATCAGTTCTGCAATGATGCAGGAATCGCTCGACATCGGACGGTTGCTGGCACTCCACAACAAAATGGAGTGGCTGAGCGAATGAATAGGACGCTACTCGAGAAGACTCGTTGTATGCTCTCGAATGCAGGTCTAGGTAAAGAGTTTTGTGCAGAAGCCATTAACACGGCTTGTTATTTGGTCAATCGTTCACCTAATACTGCTATTGAGTGCAAGACACCTGAAGAAGTTTGGTCTGGCAAGCCAGCTGATTACTCAAACTTAAGGGTGTTTGGATGTCCCGCGTATGCTCATGTGAGCGAGGGAAAGCTTGAGCCAAGAGCGAAAAAGTGTATCCTACTCGGATATGAATCCGGAGTTAAGTGTTACCGATTGTGGTGTCCAGATTCTAAGGGAAAGAAATTCCTTATTTCGAGAGATGTGACATTTAATGAATCGGCTATGTTGCGGGCTGAAGAGCCCGAGCCGAGCAAGGAGCTTGAGGTTGTTCAATCGAGCAACGAGCTCGAATTGATCAAGAATGTCGAGATTGTATCGAGGGAGGTGGAGTTAGAGACCTCGAACCCACAACCAAGTGTGATTGAACAAGATTCTTCACACGGTGGTGAACCTCGACTTGTTGTTGACTCATTTGTTGAGTCAGATGACTCTGATGAAGAGCAAAATTATGCTTTGGCGAGAGATCGCTCAAGGAGGGAGATACGACCACCTTCTAGGTATGGCTACTCAGATTTCGCCTATTGTTTGGCGGTAGCAGAAGAGGTGGAGTTTTGTGAGCCCTCGTGTTATAAACAAGCGATTTTGTCTCGTGATGCGGGCAAATGGACCGCTGCCATGGAAGAGAAAATTAATTCTCTTCATAAGAATCAAACATGGACACTTGTGGAGCCGCCCAAAGGAAAGAAAATTGTGGGCTGCAAGTGGGTGTTTAAGAGAAAAGATGACACTGCTGGTTTTCGCTACAAGGCGAGATTAGTAGCTATAGGTTATAGTCAAGTTGAAGGTGTGGATTTCAATGATGTCTTCTCACCAGTGGTAAAACACACTTCTATTCGTGTTTTGCTTTCCTTAGTTGCCATGGGAGATTTAGAGCTCGAGCAGTTAGATGTGAAAACTGCATTTTCACCGAGGCAGTGGTATAAGAAGTTTGATGCATTCATGGCAAACATTGGATTTCAGAAATCAGAGTATGACTCTTGTGTCTACTTTAAGAAGTTACTGGATGGAATTTTCATGTATCTACTTCTTTATGTAGATGACATATTGTTAGCAACAACAAACAAAGAGGAGATTAAGAAAGTGAAAGAACAATTAAACTCAAAATTTGAGATGAAGGACTTAAGGCATGCCAAGAGGATCCTTGGAATGGAGATCCTAAGGGACAGACCCAAAGGAAAGTTGTATCTTTCACAAAAGGTTTTGTTGAGAAGGTGTTACACCGTTTTGAGATGAAGGATGCGAGACCCGTTTCAACTCCTCTTGCAACAAAATTCAGATTATCAAAACAATTGAGTCCTAAGACTGAGAAGGAAAAGAGTGCTATGTCACGAATTCCATACTCGAGTGCTGTTGGGAGCATCATGTATTTGATGGTTTGCACTCGACCAGATATTGCTCATGCTGTTAGCGTGGTAAGTCGCTATTTGTCGTGCCATGGTAAGGTGCATTGGGAGGCGGTCAAGTGGATCCTTCGCTACTTGAAAGGTACCGCGAATGCACGATTGGAGTTTGGGAGGAGTGGTGCGAAGCTAACAGGTTATGTGGACTCAGATTTCATGGGTGATCTTGATAAGAGACGGTCTTTGACCGGCTATGTCTTTACTTTAGGTGGATGTGCGATTAGTTGGAAAGCAATTTTGCAATCCACTATTGCCTTTTCTACAACCGAAGCCGAGTACATGGCGGTAACGGAAGGTGTTAAGGAAGCCATATGGCTCAAAGGTTTGCTTAGTGAGATCTCAACACATGGAGGTGCGATTACTATCTTTTGTGATAGTCAGAGTGCCATTCACTTGGCGAAGGACCACATGTACCACGAGCGGAGCAAGCACATTGATGTTAGATTTCATTTTGTTCGACAAGTTATCTCGAGGGGCATAATCGAGATCAAGAAGGTGTCAACTGTCGACAATCCGGCTGACATGCTTACCAAGCCGATACCGACCACGAAGTTCAACTATTGCATGAAGTTAATTTCTATTTGTAGTTGATTAGGCTTTTATAGTTTAGGTTGTTTTTGTTTTTATGTGAGATTTCGATCTAAGGTGGAGATTGTTAGAAATGTCTCTTATCTCACATTAAGAAATTTTAGACTTTCTAGGGTTATGTAGGTAACTTTACCATTTTTCTTTATATTGTGTAAACTTTACATTTTGCAATAACAGAAATCAATTAAAACTCTAGCCGCATCAGTTCATTTCACATCTCTTTTCGTTACTGTCTCCACTCTCTAATTCTAACATTCACGTTATCTAATCTCCGTCCTAGCAAAAAATGAAAAGTGTCTATTTCTGGAAATGTTTGTCAGTGCAGTTAGCTATAATTTCTTCAAGTATATATTTCTTAACAATCTCAATCCTCATTTGACAAGTGTCAACTCGATGAAAACGCTTGCACCCAGCATGCTATTCTGTTGCTACCTACCTTATTCCCCTATAATTTTCCTTCTCTCTCTGCACAGCCATCTTAGCCCAAAATCCAGATAGCTAAAGAAGTTACTCTATTAATTAATGCAAAATTTTTTTTAGTGCAAGAACCAGATAACTTGTTCAATAGTAGACCTCCTGAAGATCTCAAAAAATGATACCTCTCATTATTACAGTTGCAACTTGCAAATAATCAATCGATCTGGTAAATCCAGACTCCTGTAGGCTTACAAGCCGTTGTTGGCTTTCCACAAACCTCGTGGAACAAATACAAATCCAAAGCTGAAACTTGATATGTTAAAAAAGATGTTATAATCAACCTACAATCCATACCATCATTCAAAATTATTATTATAAATAAAATTGCGTGGGTGTCGGGAATCGTTTTTTTAATTGTACCGCGACACGGGAAATCGTTTTTCCATTCTGCATCAGTGCCCATTATTTGGTTTTAAGTTAAAATTTATTTTTATGTGAAAAATATTGTGTTGTCAAATGTGTGGCGGTTCGTATTTGGTCTACTAATACCATAACCCGTTGCATGAGGGCTTTATTATTTTAGGCGCATGATTTTTTTAGGTAGTCTAGCAATCAATCATCTTTTTATGGAGGTTTAGCAGCGGAATAGTTCATGCTAATTGCTAAATAGACCAAACATCGTATTCTGTACCTTTATAATATACCAATTCGAAACTCAAGTTCAATAACTATAAAAATATTCGATATGCTGTAAGATCTTTCAATCTTTCCTTTATTCAGTGTTTCTTTCGTGAAGAAATTATAAAAGCATTAATACTCCCGATTTATATTTTATATTAGAAATTTTGATGAAATATAGTGAATTATTCGTCAATCTAAAAAAATATGGCGTAACAAAGCTGCGACTGCCATGTCTTGCTTGATAAAAATATGTTATACAGTTACTATTAGGGCTGTCAAACTTGCAGAACGTACACGGAAATAGCAACTTTCGTGTATGTTCTGTTGTAATTAACGTAACTAAAATCTTTTCCGCTTATGTTACGTTAATAAAACGTAATTAAAAAAAATTTCGTTTAATGTTCCGTCTAATTAAACGGAACAAACGTTAAAAACATTACATTTTGTTACCATTAAAATGACATCGATTTTTCTGAGTTAATACAAATCACAATACAAAATTTTTTACACAATATCAGGCAGCCATACATCTAGAGTCATAAACCTACTCCAAAAACTACTTAGTTCAAACCATGCATGAAAAACTAGAAAACACAAGCCAGAAAATACAAGTCTCCTGGTGCTAGCAAAATCCTAATTCCAACTAAAACAAAACATAATCAGAACCTATTATCAGAAAATATTTTTAACTCAAAACAAATAGGAATAATAGATGGAAATAACACAAATCACAAAATCGGGACAAATTACATACTGACAGCAATATCAATCAAAGATCAGCATAAATGTTACAAAAAACGTTAAAAATAAAAACAAAAAACCAAAAAAATCTAAAAAGTTAGAAAATCCTGTACTACTAGGCCTGATCCTGTACCAGTACTGCAAAGAGATGGGCCACGCGCGGGATACTTGTTGGCTCCTTTACCTCAAACTCCAACTGATCAAGAAAGGGGGGAGACGACACGATCGAGCTCGAAGGGGAAGAGATAGCGAGGTCGCGCTTGATGACTTGGCCATGGCGAGCTCACCTTGGGATAGAGAAGGGAAGAGGTGACTGGAGAGGGACGCCTGTTGAAGAAAGAGGAAGAGGAGGTGGGGAGGTGGTTAATGGAGGTGAGGAGGAGGAGAGAATGAGGGGGAGGAAGGTGGGACCAAAGGAAAGAGGAGGTCAACAGTGGTGGGTGGGGGAGAGAAAGAGGAGGAGGTTGAGGTTGGTGAGATGGCAAAGAGGAGTTTCTCTCTGGGTTGGCGGGAGGAAGAGGAGGAGAACAGGGTTGGCGAGAGCGAGAGGAGGAGGAGGAGGAGGAGAGGGTTTCTCTCTGTCTAGGTTTCGAGTGAGAGGTTGTCGGAGAGGAGAAGGAGAGGGTGGGGTGTGGTGACGGAGATGAGAGAGAGAGGGGTCGGGTGTGGTGAGAGGCTGTCGGAGAGGGAGGGAGATGGAGAGGCGATACTCGCGAGAGAGAGAGAGAGATACGAAGCGGCTAGGATATTGAAATCTCGGTATTTTCTTACTGGGTGTAAAATCTCTATTGGAGAAAAATACCCGAATGTGATACCCACTTATAACAAGATTTGGCATGGACGAGAGAGAGCAATCGAATATCTTTTCGGATCGTGGGAAGATTCGTACAACAAACTCCTGAGTATTTTATTGGCTATACAGATGACTGTCCGGCTCTTTTTGACGGATTTCCCCGTTTGAGAAGGAAAACAAAAAGAAGGATCGGATCAGATATCCCCTCGCAGGCCAAAGCCCCGACCACGGGCGCCTCCCATTAAAGAGATGCTCGCTCGCGCGGACTTATGTTCCTCCGAGAGTTGATTATTTGGTGTAGGTTCTTTCTTCCCGACGGGCGCAAGCCCCCGCCGTTAATTACCCTGGTTACTCTCCTAGGCACCTCTGGATCGGGAATATCAAAGAATATATATCCTGCAGACTGTTAGAGAATTGTCAATAAAACAATTAGTATCATGCATATGCATATGGGCATTTTGTGAATGGTTATGCTTTGATGCTCGTCATTCGTGTTTATTTATTTTTTTGCATGATAGCTCTTCATTGGGGGTTGTATCACATGTATAATCGAAATGCTCCTTCTTTGATGATATTTCGAACATGTTTGCTTTCATCGTTTTTTTTTTTGGGCATTATTTCCTTTTTAGGTGGTTTCATCAGTTGTGATTTCATCAGACGGGTCTGAAGCTGTCAGAGTTCTTTTATCTGACAAGACATTGGGTAATTTAAGTTTTGATTCTTCAGTATCCTTGGTCAGATGGGCTTTGAACCGTCGGAACTGTTTTCTTTAGTGATCGAAACACAGCGTCGTTGGGAGTGAGATCATGGGATCACTCAAATACTACGGAGTTTGGATCCATCAACAGATCTAGCCAGGTGGGCTTTGAGTCACCAGAGCTATTTTAGCAATCAGGATAGTGTGGCATCTTCAATGAGGTCGTGGGATCACCTAGATGTCACAGGGATTTGGGTCCATCAGCAGATTCTGTCAGGTGGGCTTTGAGTCACCGGAACGATTTTGACAGTCAGGATAGTGTGCTATCTTCAGTGAGGTCGCAGGATCACCTAAATATCACGGAATACGGGTCCATCAGTAGATCTTCGTCAAGTGGGGGTATATACCATCATGACTATTTTAACAGTCAGGACAGAGTGTTATCTATAGTGAGGTCGCGGGATCACCTAGATATCACGGGATACGGGTCCATCAGTAGATCTTTGTCAAGTGGGTTTTACGCCATCAGGACTATTTTAACGGTCAGGACAATGTGTTATCTGTAGTGAGGTCGCGGGATCACCTAGATATCACGGGATACGGGTCCATCAGTAGATCTTTGTCAAGTGGGTTTTATGCCATCAGGACTATTTTAACAGTCAGGACAGAGTGTTATCTATAGTGAGGTCGCGGGATCACCTAGATATCACGGAGGAGCTGTACGTCTAGGAGGGTATCATAGAACCTTCAGAGTGCAGCATTTTGATTTTTTTCTTATTTGGATTTGGACTTCAATTTCAATCACCGACGGGATTTGGATTGACTTGAACTTCATGCTTTCTTCTTCTCTTTTTTTTTTTTGCTTTGATTCTGGTTTTGATATCAGGATTCCATATCTGTGGCCTAGCGGCTGGCTCCTGATGAGATCATGTGCATACTTTTTTTTGTGTTGAGATGGAGACTCCTCATCTGAGACCTAGTGGATTAGGTCCTGAAAGGGTCGCATCTGGTCTTGTTTTGGGATTAAGACTCCATTTCTGAGACCGGGCGGTTGGGTCCTGAGATGACCTTGAGTATAGTTTATCTTTTCGACTTGTTGAAAGTGCATGGCCCATACTTCCTTTGATCATCGATGCCGGATGAGACACCCCTAAGAACGTGCCGCCCTTGTCATGGATGAGTCTCAAGTCCGCCGAATTCCTGAAACTAAACCATCTTTTAAACATTTTGCATTAGCGGTTTTTTTTTACACCCGTAACAAATTTATTTTTCTTGGGACATGATAGAGTTACGCCTTGAGCATGTATTCCTTTCATTGTCTTGATTTCAGAGAATTTCTCCTCTCGTTTCTTCAAGTTTCTGGTGATTCTTGATGAAACGTTTAATGTGGCGATATACTGATCAAATATAAGTTTAGGGTTTTGGGTGATTTATTTGGGTTTGGAGGGTATTTTTGACCATGATATTTAGTGGAAATGAGTTCCTTGTATTTTTCTGGATTTATAGGAATTTGGTTTGGATTTTTCTGAGCCTCCCATGATTTTTGGTGAAATTTTGAAGTTTGATGGGTTCTGATTGAGCCACGTCAGCACTGCTGCTCATGCACACGGGTGGCTGTATATGATGTGGTCAGGGACCCGCCACACGTCAGGAGCCACAGGAGATCCTTGTGACTTGGGTACCTTCTCATATTTCCGTGAGTGCGGCGCTTTCAGTCGATACACGAAGAGATCTGGTGGGGGCCACAAGTCAGTGTCTCATGAGGCACACACCGAGTTCATCGGGAATTTGTTTCTTTTGTCTCCTTCATCTCGTTCAATCCGACAAGAGATTTCGAATGCCAATGGCTTCATTTCTGAACCATCGAACAGGGTTCAAACCAACAGGAGGAGAGGGTCTCACGAATTTCGCCTAGAATCCTTGAGTGAGCTATCTTATGATCCCCAGGCACAGCCTGTCATCCGTTACACTTGGCCATGGTGAGAGGAATTGTTGCAGTATCGAGAATTGGAAGGCAAAAGAAGGGAACTGTCTGGGCATCATCAGGTAACTACACTCGTTTATTCTTGCTTTCTTTCTTTTTTTGGTGATGGAGGTTTCTGGATGATTCGCCTTAATTAATCTTTCATTTTGCTGTACACTCACCAGGCGTTTGATGAAATGCCTGAGAGGGGCTGAGAGAGGAGCAATTAATCATCAGCACCATGCTGTGGCAGTAAAGCCTCAGGGAGTCCTTCTGGAGGATCGTAGTGCTGTTGAGGGAGGTTGAACACTTTCAATTGGATGTACATTTCATAGCAGTAACTGATCTCGAGTTGGATCGGATCTGACGGCATAAGATGGAATCCTCTGAGGTTGAGCGCATCGCCAATATATGAGAGTTGCATGGAGTTCCCTGGAGCTTTGCACTTTATTGGATCGGTGTGGGCTCTGCTCTCTGTTGTGCCCAGCCATGGGAAGGAGGGAACCTCGCGGATTCTGTGGAGGCTCCTCGAGTGAAGCATTCTACGACCTCGAAACAAGGCCTACCCCTTACTGCACTTGGCCATGGTGAGAGGCATTGCTACCCTGCAAGTTGGAGGCCTGACAGAGCATTACCAGGTGAATGCACCTTCTTCTCCTTCTCTCTTTTTTTTTCGATTTTGGAGGTTTGAAACAATTTACTTCGGTTAATTTCTCATCTCTCTTTGTATGTTCGCCAAATGTTCGATGAAATGTCTGAGAGAGGCTGTGAAGGAGCAATTAACCGTCGGCATCATGCTGTGGCAGCAGAGCCTCAGGGAGTCCTTCTAATCTCGAGTTGGGTCGGATATGGCGGCATGAGATGGCATTTTCTGAGGTTGAGCACATCACCAGTGTGTGAGTACCATGGCGGCTGAATGAAGGTATGGGAGATGGTGGTGCCAACATCGTGTCAGTTTACCAACATCTGCTCGAGCTTCTCTGAGGTTAGGCTCCTTCTCTTTTATGTGATTTTCTTTTGGAATGGCTGAGAGGAGAGGGGTCTGTCTCTGCCATGTTCAACCATCAAGGAGTCTGACATGAGCTTAGGACATGGAGTTGCAGTAGGCGACTTGCAAAATTAGAGGCAAGTGTAGTCGTCAGTTCTTCACTTGAGTAGTGAGGAGGGGGAAGGGGCCTGGGCACAAAGCTTAACTCAGCCATAACTTTGTTTCTTGCATACCCAACAGGTGCTCGACAGAATGCCCATGAGAAGCTTCAATGTTTCTGTTTGATGAAGGCAGATTATCTGGGTCCCATCATGGTGTCAGGTAGCAACACTCGAAATCAGCCCATGCCGATATCTTCAGTCGGTGTTGCTTGGGTCTGATTTGATTCAAGAAAGCGATGGCGAGGGCTCAACATCTTCTGACATTTATGTATGTCTTCTCTTCTCTCTTTCTTTTGTCCTCCCCCTTCAATTTGAATTGCTGGTTGTGCCTCATTTTTGTGGACATGTTGACAGTTTGGTGATGACTGAGCCTGGGCATGGCATTTTGCATGAATTCACGATGATCAGGGATGGTGGCTCGAGGAGTGGTGAAGTTCAGCCCCCTCAGGTTAGCACTCAAGTCATGGTTGAGCTTGCCATCCTTTCTTTTATTTTCATCCTCATTTGTTCGACAAGGACTTTGTTCTTTTTCTTAGCACAGGTGGTCGGTCGTACATCGAGCTCGATAAACGACAGCTTCTTTGACAGCAATCACACTGTCTTGCTTGATGAGGATATACTCCTTTGGGATTTGGCAACAAGACAGCATCTCCTGGAATTAACAGCATGAGTTCAATCTTTTCAGAGGTTAGATTTCTTGTCTCTGGCTCATCGCATAGGATTTAGAGGTGAGGTGGCATAGGGGCCAGCTGTTCAGGGATTGATGCTTCTTTCTTCTTCTTTTTTTATGGGGAATCATCTTTGGGTCTGGTATTGCATGGATGGGGCCTCTCAGGTCTGGGCATTGACTTGAGGAATGGCATGAAGTTTGTTGACTCATGGTGGCCATAGTCACTTGGCATGGCTTCCAGGGCATCATGGAGGCATCTCATGGTCCCAGGTTATGTGAAGGGGTGAGGCGGCATAGACAAGTACCTGCTGTCCAAAGGTCTTTCTCTCTTTTTTTTTTTGCTTTATTGTACTTTTACTTTTTTTTTATGTATGCCTGATTGTAACCCATTTAGGCTTTTACTAAGATGTGTAAAACAAGGCATGCTCATATCATTTTTGTGTATATAGAACTCATCAAGAAACAAGGTATGACCTTATAGTAAAGACATTGAACTAAGATTCACTTAATCCATTTACAGCATCACCATTCCACTACATATACTTTCTTCATATGCATTAAACTATGATTGTGTGCATATATGAAACAGCAGTGACAAAATGCTCATGAGTGTATGCTCTGACTTATTTTCCTTTCTCTTTCCTTAATGCATATATACATACAGATGCTCAGATTGTATTCATGCATTTGTGCAAGTGCATATAGAATGGGTCTTATGTCTAGGTGTTACTTATGCACACAAGACTCTCTTCCCTCTTTATTTACATTATTATCATCATATTTTTATTTCTTAGGCTCATGCAACAGTTTTAGTGTATATGAGAAGAAAGAAAGTCTTATAAGTTCCTAAGGTTTTGTTGTGTGCACCCCCATTTGTGTATCAAGTCATAGCAATATGCTTATGCATGCATTTTTTTATAAAGAGAAAATAGAATAATAATGGTAGTAGAAATGATGAAAATCAATTGAGATATGTTACTAATCCTTACTATGGAGTAACTTAATGTAAAGAGAGTATGATGTAAGTCAGCTTTAAAGACGAAGAAAATGGAATGAAATGATAGGAAATGAACATGATTTTCAAGCTTCACCAGCCCTGAATCCATGCTAAATAACATGCCCATGCACACCATGGATTGGTGGCTGGGCTAAACATAAGATGTCCCTCAAAACAGCAAATGGAAATTTACCACTTTCTATTGATTGAACAAAAGGGGATTACAAGCTTGCTTTTCCTTCTTGCAACTTCACCTACAGAGTCTTCCCTTTTTTTTTATTTATTTTAGCTACCCTACACTCACTCTCTTTTGTTTTGCAGATTTTTGTGCTCTGTGTGCGTGTGTGATTTCTTGGTGTTTCTTCAGAAGTTTTTTGCTCAGAGTTTCCTCTCCTTCTTCTTTCTAACCCCTTTGAAATGGTGCAACTGCCTCTTTATTTATAGAAGGGGTCAAGGGCCTTCTGGTCATTTCACATCCCATTTCATTTTCTTTTTTTTTGTAGCCCAATCTTTAATTCTGTTTGTATAAGGCCCATTTTCCATTTTTTTCTTTGCAGTATTTTGGGTATGATACTTGCTGCAGGAGGTGTCAACTCAGCATTTAATGCTGTTTTCAGGTATGATTCCTTCTACTCTCCTTTCCTGTGCTTACACAGTGTAGTATCTCTTTTCTCTCATTTGGCTCTACTGCCTTCTTTCAGTATCGCATAAACATCTACTTTGGGTGTGGTTTCTCAACCTGGTAAGATGTAGAGGTATGTATGATTCCACTGCCTCATTGCTACATGTACCCAGCAATGTTGAACTCCTTTTTCTCAACATGTATTGCTATCCGTCTCTCTCCCCTCCTATGGAATTCTAATTGATTCTCTTTCTTTAGGTAACCCCAAGTATGCTACAAGAAGTATGGCACTGCTGCTTTGGTATTCCTTCTCTTTTTCTTTTTTTTTTTTTAAGCTCAATTTTGTTTCCTTATAGCAATGTGTACAGTGATGGGCTGATCTTAGAGCCTTATAGTCTTGATACATATAACATGCCGTTTGTAGGCTGCATAATTATTTTCAATATGGCAATGATGATTTCAATTGGGTCTGTCTATATTGGTCTTTGATCAATGCCCATTCATCATTTTTGATTCACTGTGATGAGAGTAGTCTCAAAATGTGACATAGCTTCTGTTTCAGGAACTGAAACAAGTTGAATTCCCTTGAGGCGGTTTGCATCATCGTCACACACATGCCATTTTCTTTGAGGCACAGAGAAACCATTCTCCTCCCTTTTTTATTTGTTTGACAGTCATTATTCTAAAAGGGTATCAGGTCTGCACCCCTTCTTCTTGGCTTGCTCTAGTCCATTCTTGAATCGCTAATTAGCCTCTTAAGTTACTACCAGTCAGTACTAAGCCATGCTCAACTCTGGTTGCAAACTCCATTGGTGCTCTCACACATTTATTTTTTATTTCAAGTTAGTTTAGCAGCTTTAATTTATTCCTTATATTCTCAAGAAGCTGTGTCAGTGACCAAACGGATTAAATTGTGCTAATTTTTTTATTACTTATTTCAGCATCTAGATCATCCTTTCTCCAAAATTGGAACTGAAATAAGCACGACAGTGGTCGAGGTTGGCATCATTGTATTCTCCTCGGCTCCAGCTTTCCAATGGTACCAAAAACACATATTGCAACGCTGTGGTTCGCCGGAACGGCGGTTGTCAGAGGTGAGCTCCGCCTCCTCCTGTCATTCTGCTCTCTCTTTTTTTGTTTTATCGACTTTTCCCTCTTTTTTTTTTTACTTGGCTAGGTGCGGGGCCCAGGAGCAGAGTCTATCATGGGCTCCATTTGTGTGGTGTTTTTCTCTCTGACAGGTGGGGTCCAGGGGTTAACCAATTGGAGCATCTGAGAGCGAAGGTTTGGAGAAGGAGGGTATGACAGTCGGGCCCTATTTCTCCCTTTTTTTTATTATTTATTTTTTTTACTGGGCCGAGTTTGAGAGGTCTTAGTAGGCCGAAAAAAACATAACTTTATTTGTTGGAATTTAATTGTCACTATTCTGGTCCCTTTTCCAAAATTATTTGTGTATGGAATTTTGTAGATATGTTTGCTGAAGTATGATGGTGTAGAATCTTTCGTATATTGATCACCCGATATATTCTGTATCATCATTTTTTTTAAGTCCCATGGCTTTATTCGAATAATGAAAAGCTCAAATATCGGTTATTCATGCAATGCTTGGACCTGAAGAGAGGACGCCAAAGTTGCTGTTAAAATCTCGAGAATCTTGAAGATGATTTTCTTGAAGTCATCTAGTCTCATGGAGCAGAATTTGCAGTATTTGAAACGTCTCTCATGATTCATGATAATTTCCAATGAATCTTTAGGCCTCCAAAATTTACTTGGCACATTTCGGCTAACACCGGGGCGCTTTGGTATTTTTCATGCCTATGCCTCTAAAAATAAATCTTGAGACTTTCTGAGGCCATTTCAGGTTTCTATAATTCTCTGAATAGTCCCTGAGCATCTTATACTAATTTGACCGCACATTTTTAGGGGTCAACAATGACGACACCCGAGACGCAGATCAAATGGTTGTTTAAAAATTTATAATTTTAATGTAAATTAATTACAAATTTATAACTTAATTATTCATTTTTTAATTAAATAAAATAATTATTTATATTTTAATTAAATTTATATTTAATTAAATAAATAAATTAAATATTATTTATAATATTTAAAACTAAGATCGAAATTCGAGATTCCGATCTTAGCTTTAAATATTAAAAATAATATGTAAACGAGTAGTTAGCTAAGATCGGTATTCGGGATTCCATAATTGCGATCGGAATCCTAGATTTCGATCTTGTGATACTATTTAAAAAAATATTATTATATTGATATTATTTTTAATATATTATATTAATTTAATATTATTTTTAAATTTTTCGGATCTCTCAGCAGCTCTAGGCTTGGGCTGGATTGCTGGGCCGATGAAAAAACGTAAATTAACGAAACATAAATGGGCTGTTTCGTTTCTGTTCCGTCCATCTAAACGAAACAGCATTCCATTTCGTTTCTGTTCCGTATGCTGAAACGTAACTAAAAACCCTTCCTTTTCCGTTCCGTTCTGGACGAAACGGAACGAAAACGTGCGAAACGGATCATTATTGACAGCCCTAGTTACTATAAATAAGAATGAGTTGACCAATAATTTTGATGTCGTTGAATTTTAGAGAGGAACTAGAGAGGAACATTTTATAATCTGATATTGAAATTTGGTTTCAAACAATTTATAGACTCAAAATACTTCAAAATCCATATTCAATGCAAAAAAAAATATTTATTTACATCCGGAGACAATCTCATATTGTACTTTCGAGATAAGAAAATTTTAAAAAATAAGAAACAACGGGACCTCTCACAACCGCCTCTTTTTTAAAAATAATTTTTTAAACAAGTCGTTGATGATCGCTTATGTAAGCTAATTATGTTCTTATTAGTAATTACATTTAGACATAAACAGGCAATTTTGTCTAAATTTTGTTTTTTTTTTTTTAAGGTTTAGACTAAATAAAGGTATTCATATCAATTCCATTAGCAGTGAGTCCAATGTTTCACTCCAAATTGCTTATAATAACTAAAATACCGTTTCATTTTTTATCACCCCCAAACTTAACTTCAAGTTCCATACCCGTCCGATTTTGCTCGCTCACGTACGGCGCTGCTGTCTAAATTTAGCGCCGTCTAAATTCTTGGTAGATATTCAGGAGTATTCAGGGGTATTTTGGTCTTAAAGATAATTTGAGGGGATGCGGACTATGTTCGGAGGTGTGCAAATATTTGGCCATACACATACAGATACGTAATCCCAACTTCCACTACCACCACCGACAACGGTTTATCACAAGAGCGCTATATTGCCATTTGCGCGTTAGCAAACCCTAGTTTCTATTTTCGACTGTCGTGACAGTATATATATTGACCGATAGGCGATAGCAAATGCTATTGGTTTAATAAGTGTGACTGTGTGAGAGATCATAAGACTAAGAGAGAGAGAGTTTATAGAAAGATCATAAGAGTAAGAGAGAGAGTTTATAGAAATATTTCAGACTTCAATATGGGACGTAAGAAGGCAACAATGGAGCTGATAGGCAAGATGTCGGTCCGTTCTTCCACTTTTCGAAAGAGGAAAGCGTCACTATTGAAAAAAGCCAATGAACTGGCCATTTTATGCGACGTCGAGGTCTCCGTCGTTGTCGCCGCCGGCCCTGACGACCCGGCACCTGAGATTTGGCCATCCTTGGAAAAGGCAGTCAACATGGTTTCTTATGCAAATGGTTACACGAGTAATAAAAAGGAAGAACAAACCAAGAAAGTTGTGCAACAGGTTGCAGACATGCAAGTTGAGTTGAAAAAGCTGGAGATGGAAAACCAAGAAATGGAGGCTAAGCTATTCTTGGAAGAGATACTTTCTGGAAGGTGCCAAGTTGCTGATGTGGCATCTCCAGAAATTGCTATGAGGCTTTGGGCTATGATTGATAATAGGAGGATGGCGGTGCACCAAAGAATAAACACACTTCTCTCCATGCCGGTGCCATTCCATTATGCTGCCCCACATGTGCCGGTCTTGTCAGACGTACCAGAGGAGACTCCATGGTTATTCAGCCATCTCTCCGCTGATATGACGAATACATCAGAGTTGCAAATTGATGGTGGGCTACATCTCGAGTGCTGGCCAGCGGAGGTTGATGTCGGTGCAGAGAATAATGCAAATCTCCCTGCAAAGGGACCTGCTACATCTGCTGATCAAGAGGATGGGCAGTTGGGCTTGTCAGAGCAACCGACTGAAACGGGAGAGTTCTTCAGCACAAATCTCCCTGCTGAAACCACACACCCAGAAGAGGTGCGGGGCGCCGTCTCGATGTGCATTGGTGATGGGCCACCTATAGAGTGTTGGACCATGGAGGATGTTATCGGTGGAGATCCGATTAATGCTATTCCCTCTGAACACACTCCTTTTCCTTCTGATGTGCCAGATATTGGACAGCCCAGCTTGATAGACCTACCAGATGAAACGACCGAAGCCCCTGCTGTGATTGCATACACATCAGAGCTGTATGGCGCAGATGGCATGCAAGTCGAGGATGAGGCATCTCGCTTTTACTGCCCGGTGTATGATGATATCAGTGAAGGAATAGATGTTATTCTCTCATCGTTTTCTAGGTTTTAGAAATTAGAATAGAAAGGGAGATTTGGTACTGGTAGCCTGAATTCATTTTTAGTATGTTTGAGGATAATTTGTATGGAGCTAGGCTTCAGTGCTGCTATTCTGGTACTTGTAACTTTGTAAGGAGACTAAATGATTTGTCATGCTAATTTAAATTCAGATGGTCTTATATTGCCACTTCATTAATTTTCCTTTATTTTATTTCGGAATATTTTAGATAATAAGCAACGGAAAACACGTAATCTTGTGCTTTTGACAGTTCCTATTGAAAATGCGTAGGTCAGTTCATTTGTTTAATAATGCTGCATGTGTTTATAAATGTGAGTTTGCTTCACAAGGTCTTTCATTATTGAAGCTGCAACTTATGTAATTTATTTATTATTGTTATTTTGAAATAAGTGTGGAATGACCTCATCACTTTTCATTAAAAAAAGCATACCAAAGTTCAAGAAGAATACAATACCAGAGGAGACTTATGTCTCTGACTAAAACCCGAAATAGCTCCTAGCATCTCTAATGTACCGACTGGTACCGGTGTCTTCAGCTCCTAAAACTTAGACTAAACCAAACACTAATTAATCTCACAAACCAAACTGACTTGTTACATCTCACCCCCTTAGAAACCGTGAGAAAATAACACCAAAAGCAAGAAACAAAAGCGAATATAAAAAATGCAAAGAGTTAACTAAGAGTAACAAAACAATGCTTGCATTATGAAATCCCCATTCCATCTCACACTCCAGTTGATGCTGACACTATCAACCTGTTACTGCAACAACTTCTGTAATTGATAGCCATTAAAGCTTTATGTTTTTAATATTCTTAATTTGCCACATAGTATATTTCAAATATAGCAATAACGAGAACTTCTTTGCACTAATTTTCAGACGATTTCCCACTTTGTATTTTTTTGTCTCTCTTTTATTTGAAATAACAAATAGATAGTCTTACCGGCTAACAAATTCATTATGTAAATAAGGTTTAACAAACGGAATCAAAAAGAAGTAAAGAACACATCTACTTCAGAGATAATTAAAGTAAACCACTAGCCTCTCAGACTCTCAAGCTCTCAGCATTTGAATATCATTCTCGGACCATGAAAACTGGAAAGTGTGCCAGGCTGCCAGCATAGACCTTACACCTTCCTAAACAAAATATCCGAATCCGATATAAAAGCATTGAGTCTCCACAAAAGCACATAAAATCAGCCACAGAAACAACAGACAAACTGAAGCAATAAACTCAAGTAGGGAAAAAAAACTCAGCATCCTATGTATTTTATTTTTGCACAAACTAACGATGTGCTAGCACTGTATGCAACACCCCTCCTCTTTACTCCATCCAAACTATCAAAATTAATTTGTCTTCATCTTTGAATTCTAACAATGTCAGAGAAAATAAAATAAGTGAATTTTCAGACTGAAAGGAAATGCACAAAAGGATGTTACTGGTATTGATTTACCAGTATCTGCGTTAGGCAGAGAGATAGAGTAACAGTTTGAGAATTATAGGAAGTAGTAGAAATTCATCAAGGGGCTGTTTGGATTCCTCAAAGAATTTGGAGAATTTCATCTTCCTACCATAAATTTATTATAAACAATCCAAACTCTTCACAAAATTACACACTTTCTAATAAATTTATTCCTAGGAATTGCAACTTCTCCAAATTCCCCAAATTCCTAAGCGATCCAAACGGCCCCCAAGAGAATTAGAAGAGGGCAGATACAAAGTATTAGTTATCCTAGTTACAGGGATAAAATTGTCAAGCTGTAACTAGGACAGTCAATGGGTACAATACAGTAGAAGGTATTTTCATATCCACGTCCATTAAATTTTTTTTTATCCACATCTTACCCGTACCCGTTAAAAAATTATTTTACCTGTACCCTACCCGTATCCATTAAGGATTAACGGTAATGGTAGGATAACAGTACATAATGGGTAATAATAATGTTATTAATTTACAAAAAAATATATAATGTGTTAAATAAATTGCATCAAATAAATATATAGATAAAGTACAATATTTAGAAAATACTTTACATATAACAAAAATCATGCAATTTATTCTCATGTCAATTAACATTCAAAAAGTCTATATAACTAATTATAAATTATAATATAATAGAGTGCAAATTAATTTTTCATCAACATAAATAAATTTCGATATAGATCAAAACTAATACCATATCCTACAAAATATGCTATTTACATGATATATACATACTAGGTGGGTACATCGAGTTTCGCTCGATACATGCATTTTAATTAAATTAATTTTATTATATTTTCATAATTAAGTTATGTATAATTGAGTTTTATATTTTTTTTAGCTTAGTAATTTATTTTATTTATTTGGAAAAGGCTACAAAATTTTGGCTGGTTGTTAACGATGACCAACGACATAATGCTCGAATAATTATAACCTAAATTATGTTTAAAATTGTTTTGTCTTACAAATGTAGTATAATTTCCATATTGATAAGACAAATTTTCTTGCTGGCAGTTATCCTTTTCTTTTATTGTGCCAGATTTTTTTTTCTATATTTGTGTTTATTTATCTATAGTAATTGTAGGCGACATTATGCAAAAAAAAAAAGTTTTATGACAGAAAGATATTCTCCTAGATGGATTTATCTTAGACAACAAAACTTATCTATGTTTACCAAACAAACGTAATATACCCATCACTACCAAATAAATTAAAATAAAAAGCACAAAATTTAAAAGTTTACCAAATGATTTCAGTATTTTTCATATTCGCCTAGAATCTGCCTCATTGAAGCCAAACGTGAAATGTCCATTGATGTGATCTTCGTAGAAATTAGTGATTATTTGACCATTGCCATATTATAATTTTTTTGGGGGGTTTCAGGCCCAAAGGCACTCTTGCATGTCCCATATCTTCTTTTTTTTTTTTTCTTTTTTTTTTTGGTAATAAACCCGTAGGCTTTCCATTAACATAAAAAACATTGGCTTCACATAGTTCCATATAATTACATCCAAAACATTAAAAAAAGAAGAAAAAAATTTGCCAGGGCATAGGAGAATACCCTGAGATAAAACTACCATAGAAAGAAAGATTCTCCAAATACTATAATACAAACAAAATCTTTTGGTTCCGTTTGGATGAGGTGTGAAAAGAAGGGAAGAAGGGAAAAAGCGGAAAGAAGTATTGGAAAGTGTGTAACTTTGTGAAGAGTTTGGATTGTTTATAATAAATTTCTTCCCTTCTTTTTTTCTTCCCTTCTTCCTGTTAGGAAATGTCCAATTTTTCATTTATGTGCTAATTACAATTAATTTAGCAATTAAAACATCAAGCATCAAAGAATCTAGTGCAAAAGTCTATTCAACACACAAGAGATTAAGAGAAAGATTTCACCTCTTCTTGAATCGTATCAAGAAGGAGATCCTTGTAAGAAAACTGCTCAATTTTAATTTTGTGACTAATTACGCTTAATTAATCCAATTAAAACACAAGCAACACAAGATCTAGTGCAAAAGCTCATTCGACACAAAGAGATAGGTGGAATATTGTACCTCCCGTGAAATCGTATTCGCGGGGCTCGACCAAAGCATGGAAATCGATGGCGTGCCTTCTCCACCGTCTCCACCACGTCTAGTAGCCGTCCTCGAGTCCACCAAGGAGGATTAATCACGTTCTACAAGGTATGTGCTAGCATACCCAAAGAACAAGCCTAATCCCTATGGTTTTCTCTCTTGCATCAATCAACAACCTTGATCTAGTGGAGAGAAAATAGCTCAACACATGAGCAAAAGAGAGAAGGAGATGATGAAAGTGGCGGCCTCCATGGGAGGAATGAGATGAGAGAGAAAAGCTAGGTGGAGGCTCTCATAAGTGGTCCTTATATAGAGCACAAAACCTAATTGACATCTTGCATAATTACAACTATGCCATCCCACCTACCACCATAATGGGCAGCCACGAAATTGGCCTATATGGGCCACTTAATCCACTCAATTTAGTCTCTAATTCTATTAATTAAAGCTCCATTTATTTGCTCTTTAATTGGGCTATCTATTTGCTACCAAATAACGGCCCAATTAATTAATATAACCATTTATATTAAAATTGTGTTGAACTAAATTAATTATTAACTCATTAATAATTATTTTAGGATTAGTTAATGCATTAATTTATTTTTATATGATCCATTGACTTAATTAATTATAACGGTTCGCAACGGTATATAATTAATTAATCAATCTTATCATATTTTCACAGTACTTACTGCTGTGAATAAATAAATAATGCACTGTGTGATTAATGTCCTATTTGTGTGACCTTTTGAGGATTTATGCTATGTTGGACATGTAATTAAATCGTTATTTAATTCCAATAATCATAAGCGGTATCTAGCAACACGTTATGATTCCCAATTCGCATAAATAATGTACTGCTACATTATTTAAATCCTGCATAAGAGAATAAAAAAATTTCTCTATTTTGATTCTTATGTCTCACGATATCATCGTATAATCCAAGATAAGAATGTGTCATTCTTGCAGATTATACGTTTCTTGATCTAGAGTTGATCGCTTAGTTGCGCGCATACGATCCAACTCCATCAAGGGGCCCAAACATATATCGTCACTCACTAAGTGAATTAATGAGGGACATACGTTTTTCTTGATGATTAGTTTTTCCCCGCACAATTCAAGAGAACATAAATAAAGTCCGTATAGCAGCCCTTATCGGGAATCAGCGGTAGACAATATTTATTGAATCTATCCTCATGTGGAAAAGATAAACATCTCAAATTTAGAACCAAAATCATAACGAAATAAACAATGACACATAACACAATCCATGTGTTTATTTCGTTGGGTCAAGTCCTGTACTATGTTCCATAACATATACATATGCAATTAAGCTGGTAACTCTTTACCTATGATTTGTAGAACTTAATCATCACTTAACTTGCATACTAATCTTATATGATAATTAATGTTCCTTTTGTTAATTATCAAGATTATGGACCGTTTAGATTTATTATTGTCATTCTAAAGAATGATCCACAGAGATCCACAATTCAGATCCTCAACCTGAATGATCTGTCAATAATAAACCTAGAAACAGATGATAAAATATCATCCAAGACATAAACTAATAATTAAGTCATTAAATTATTGACTTCTAGGACATAACTCCAACAATCCTAAGCTTTGAAACCGGTGGCGTGCTACTCCAACGTCCTTCAATCCACGCCTCGATTCCACCTAGAGATTAACCAATTTCTCGAATCGATTTGTGCTAGCAAATAATGAGAAAATAGCTGATCCAAAGGAGCAACTCTCTTCTAGTTCAACTAATTGATTTAGGTGGAGGGTTTATGGCTCAACACATGAGCAAAATAGGTGGGTGGCCGGCGGCCAAAGAGAGGAGAAGGGGAGAGGTGGTGGCGGCTAGGGAAAAAGGGAAGGAGGAGAGAGAAAATCATGCTCAAGGGTTCCTTTTATAGCCTACCAACCTTAAGTATAAGTTGCTAGAATTTACACAAATGCCACCCCACCTACCTCCTCTTGGCCGGCCACATAATGGGCCATATGGGCCTCTCTAATACACCTATTTGGACTTTAATTCATATAATTAAATCCATTATTATTTGCTCTATGTTTGGGCTATAAATTTGCTATATACAAATTAGCCCACTAAATCAATATAACTATTTAT